>OY751347.1:20559332-21221063 GCA_963564715.1 Catocala sponsa | reverse complement strand
CACCTGCAGTCATATAGACCATACAGATGATATAAAATACCTAGGTGTAATAATAGACAATACCCTAAGATTCCATAAGGACATCAGTACTCTTAGTAATAGACTGCGTAAATTGATATATGTCATTAAAACCTTGCGACATATAGCTGATGAAAGATTGAGAAAATCAATTTACTATGCTCTTGTACAGTCGTTACTAGTATACTGCATCACGCCCTGGGGTCACCATCCCAAAACACACAATTTTGGAAATTGAACGTGCGCAAAGGGATATTGAAAGTGTCTTATTGCTGACCATTTCGGTATGTAACAACGCACTTGTATAAAGAAGCAAGGGTCCTTAGCTTATTTTATAATACCAACCACCAAAATTCAAAAATATTACAAAAATTTGAGTCACAAAATAACACAGTTATGAGTGTCGTAGTAATCGGTTACCTATGGACAATTATATGCTATTTCAAAAAAGCTTTGCTAGTTCTAACGAATATTATAAATGCGAGTGTAAGTTTGTTTGTCACGCATTCACGTCTTAACTACTCAACCGATCATTATGAAATTTTGCATATACTTTGTCAGGGGTATAGAAAAAATATTATTAGCTAATTACATCATAAAAGCACTAGAATATCCGAAGAAGCACTAGAATATCGATGTAAAGTAGTAATTGCGTTTCATATGGCAAGTGAGACCACCGGAGACTCTATCATCTCTTCGTCTCATTCCATCCGTCTCTAACCCTCTTACCCTGTCCCTTTCATATAGGCTACGGTAACCACCTATCATCATCTAGCCGCCCGTATTCTTGTTTGTTGTATCGGTAGTTTAGACAACAACTTTTCGCGTCGCCGCGTCGGTCACTTACGCACAATAGCCAAATTGTGCGGCAATTCGACACGATCGTAGAAAGAAATCAGGCATAAAACCAATAGCTTTACGTGCTTATCAAGGGGTATATAACACTGTTTACGTGCTTATCAAGGGGTATGTAACACAATATTATAACTATTTCATGTAAAATATATTATAATTATCATTTCACTTAGAGAACTTGCAATAAGATTTTATTTTGTACAAACTTTTATTAAAATAATTTAGTTGGAGTACCTTTGAATACCAGGACGCGACTGTCCTTGTCCTGAAGAAATCGGTGTTGTCAATATTTTTCTATTGCAATAGTTGTGGTGGCAATACGAGGGTGCGTGGTGGGTTACTCTCTTACCAATTATTTTATTACAATACGAGGGTGCGTGGCGGGTTACTCTCTTACCAATTATTTTATTACAATACGAGGGTGCGTGGCGGGTTACTCTCTTACCAATACAAGGGTGCGTGGCGGGTTACTCTCTTACCAATTATTTTATTACAATGAATTTCCGTCAAGTAACACCTAATTCGATTCAATATACAAAACTTTTATATAACAGCACAGCTGTAGGTACTGCCAACGTTCATTAAGATTGCACATTGTATGTAAATCCAAGACATTTAACGCAAGTACATATCTGGACTCTAAATTTAGGATATTAAATATCGGTATATTGACCATTATTAATGTATCCGAAAAGCCACGTTTGGCTGTTCATAGAGGACTATTAGTGCCCACACTTATGTATGGAAGTGAAAGTTGGGTATGGCAAAAGAAGCATGAGAGCAGAATAAATGCTGTAGAAATGAGAGCGTTGAGAGGCATATGTGGTGTGACTCTGAAAGAAATAGTGTGATTAGAGAGAGATGCGGCATGAAAGTGCATATAGTTACAAGAATAGAAAAGGGTATGTTAAGCTGGTTTGGACATGTAGAAAGAATGGACGAGGAAAGACTGACTAAGAAAGTTTATAAGGCTAGTGTAAATGGAACAGTCGCAAGAGGAAAATCTAGGCGAACGTTTCTCGATCAGATCGGAGGCGTTCTGGACAAAGGCCAGGTTAAGAGCTCCTTGAACCGACGGGCGTGTATGAGGAATGTGATGAAAGTGAATGAAGCCAAAGAAGTGTGTCAGGATGGTAGCAAATGAAAATCCGTAGTCTCTGCCTACCCCTCTGGGAAACAGGCGTGAATCTATGTATGTATGTATGTGTTTTAGGATATGAAATATTGGTATATTGACCATTATTTTGGTTGTTTCTGGCACATGGCCCAAGGTCAGGAACATACACCGTTGGATAGTGAATGAAATCTATTTATTTATGCATTTATCTACAGCAAAAATGTAAATTGCACATTGATTTAAAGTAAATTATAGAGTACTACATTTGCCTGCGGCTGCGCTCGCGTTAATGTACTTTTTGTCACTATCAGGAACAGGAATACTTTTGCTGGATGAAAGATACCCTATGTCCTTTTCTGTAACTCTGACAACGTGTATTTAAGTAGTGAGTATTGAGATATAATTTCATGATGATCGGTCGAATAGTTGAGGCGTTTTCACGCACGTAACAAACAAACAAACTTACATTCGCATCTATAATGTTACTTAGGATAGATATATGACTATAAATAGGAGTTTATATTTCTTAAAGATATATTTAGATATACCTAACATTTTGTTCTAGGTGACCCACGCAAAAGAACGAATGGTGCGCTGGGTACCTGCAACTACTATGCTTACATAACAGATGTCCTGACAAAGGCGCACTGTGGCTTTGAGGGCAAGGTTCCTCAGGTAAGGTCGCCGGACACCGGTAATTAGACTTATATGCGGGCTGCAATTTTGATCGAGAATTGTGAGAGCCAAACAAACTTAAAATTTTATTATATAACTAGCTGAACTGACAGACGTTCTCCTGTATAAATTTCAATGTTATTTAATCTTTACTTGCCAATTTTCACGTTTACCCAACTTTCTAATTTTCACTTTTCCCTTGCACTTTTGATTTCCTTTTGGTAAATCTTTATTTGGATGTTTAAAATAGGAATATCCAAAGCGCTCCTGCCGTTCTCAAATGATGTGTTACCAAAGAAATGATGAGTATCACAATTTACAACCACATATCTAGAGAGATGAGAGAACTCCCTTTACATAAATTTAAAAGTAGGCTTAAGTCATGGCTTCTAGAAAACAGATTTAACAATATTAAAGAATTTATTAGCTATAAAAGAAAAAATATATAGATGTTTATGTTATTGATGTAATTTAGTAAAAGTATTATATAATATTAAAATTTTCACTGAGGGTGAGATGTGTTTGAATCTTTAAAACTTATAACAACTTTTTTGTACACCATGTCTCAAGCGAACAAAGATTTGTATTTCTATTACTAACATAGTTTTTACCAATACCGTTCCGCCATTCTTAAGTGACATAGCAACGCACAGCATTGTTTTTTTATTAGTAAGTTGAGGACTTATTCGAACAGCTGCTGGTAATATGAACGGCGGCTGATAATATGCAAGCAAGATGCAATTCTAGCTGAGGCTGACTTAAATTTAGATATGAAAATCTGAATCACCGTTTCATCTCACTCATGCTGCACTGGCTTTCGTAGGTCTGCTGTCCCGTTCCAGCGACTGCAAGGACCACAATAACACACATACCTAAATTAATATCTAAAATGGGAGTAAAGGACTTTGTGCCTGCTTTTCTTGATCCTCCAGTGTGTGGACTGAGTAATTTTAATGCAGTCAGTCAACACACTGGAAGATCACAGTATTTTGACCGTCTGATTATCGGAGGAAATGACGCTAACCCAGGTGAGGGAAATAGAATACTGATGCAGGTTTTAACAGTTATCTTAACTAGACTTTTGTAAACACTTAAAAAAAAATCTTTAAAATAGCATCTGCGTTGATGTTCTAGTCAATGATATCGGTTAAAATAGATATGGATTACATTTAAGCACATCCTTGGCGCATCTTAAGCCTAATAAAGCATAAGAATTGAACCCGTGCCTCGTCGATGTTTAACATTTTCTTTAAATTATTTTTTATTTTAATAATATTAATATTCGTGAAAATAATTTAGTTTTAAACCAAATTCAATGTTAAATAAATAGCAATACATAACCACTTGACATTAAAGATAGTCTTCTAATTCGGGCATGAGAAAAGCCTAATATATGTACTAATGGTTAAGTTTGCCAAACTTCCACACTTTTTAATTATTGGAATTTTAAATGACTTTTTGCTATTTATTAGATGACTTTCCTTGGTTGGCTCTGCTGGGCTACAACAGCAGTCGTGGTACCGACTGGTTGTGTGGCGGATCTCTTATCAGCTCACGACACGTTCTAACAGCAGCCCACTGCATTCACAACCAGGAGCATAAACTGTAAGTACTAATTGTCGATAGGATGTATTTTCTTATTTGGTTTTTGCTAAATTATTTGTATCACTGTTGGAAACTATAAATATTGTTAATTAAAAATATTTAACTATAACTAAACTTATAAAAATATTAAAAGGTAAAAAAAATATATGGATAACATGAATTTGAAAGTGATAAAGTAATAAATTGCAATATTATGTGTATAATACATACAACTTAATTATTTCATTTACTGGTTAACTAGATTATGCCCGCGGCTTCTCTCACGTTAATCTAGATTTTGTCGATATATTTCTATACCTCGGGAACAGTATATTTACCTGGATGAAAAGTACCCTATGTCCTAGGGTTCTTTTAATATTCATGAAAACCGGTCGAGTAGTTAAGGCGTGAAAGCGTAACAAACAAATTCACATTTATAATATTAGTTAGGAGTAGGATTTTCCTCCAATAACATAAATATAACTTTGCAGGTACGTCGTACGACTTGGTGGACTCGATTTATCTCGGGAAGACGAGGGTGCACATCCTATTGATGTACTGATTAAGAAGATGGTTGCTCACGAGGAATACAACGCCAACTCTTACAACAACGATATCGGCGTACTTGTACTTCAGGATGACGTACAATTTACAGGTGAGACTGAACTTGAATTGTTGTATATTATTTTTCATTTATAAAAAAACAACTCCCGTACTAAGAATAATTCCTGTGTCGCGTGGGACTTTACGAATATTCAAACAACGGACACAAAGAACATCCAAATTCGGAACAACCATTTGTGAATCACACAACGTTTTGTCCGGTGTGGGATTCGCACCCACAACACTCGGCGCAATAGCAGTGGCGAAGCGACCACTTAATCCACTACGCCAGTGGTCGGCAACCTTGTCGTCCAAAAGAGCCAAATTTAGACATTACACAGTTGAAATCTATTCAAAGAGCCATATTTTAACTTAAGCTTTGCTTAAGCAGGCGACATTATTACGGAAATAATAAGGTTTAAAAGTACACTCTTGAGCTTGCTTCTGTGAAATAACTTTTAATTCAACTAGCAGTAAATAAAATAAAATTTGATATCATACTTTTAAGGCAAGATAAGTAATATTCCACGCCTGCACTAAACATTTCGTGGAAGAGCCGCAGCCGAGGAGTCAAAGAGCCGCATGCGACTCGCGAGCCGCAGGTTACCGACCACTGCACTACGCCATCCGTCATAAATGGTTACAGTACAACAATATCACATTGTGTTATTGCTTCTAAAGGAAGAACTAAACCGAACGCAATATCATACTAATTGCGATTTTGTTAGCGCGTAATATGTTCCACGTAGTCAAAAGCTTTATAAAGATTTAAATTATGCAGAAAACTAAGAAGTGTTTTTCAAGTCCATATACAAATATCGTGATATATGATTCTACTGAAATGAAGCTTTATCTAAAGTTATGCAGCAGTCAAGGTTACGGTGAGATTGTCCACGAATTCTGCAAAACATCGAAATCCACGATGAAATCCGTATAAATCAGTTTAGTTTTAATCTGTAACTAGAAACTAGTTGTGATGTAGTAGAGCCTCGCTGATTTCAGCATGAATGGGCGGCTCGAGCGGAATATCGACCTACTGTTGTGTTTCATTCGGAGAGTGAGAGTGCCAGAGGCCCAATCACCCCCTTTCCCCCATACCGCTCCTTCTCCTTCCCACTTCCTTTCCTAAAGGGGCAACGCGTAAATGATGTCTTGGTGTTGCAGGCGTCTATAGGCTACGGTGACCACTTACCATCAGGTGGGCCGTATGCTTGTTTGCCACCTTAGCTGTATAAAAAAAAAAGAAAGGTAAATCAATATTATATTTCTGCTTTTCAGATGCGATACGTCCGATATGCATGCCTAAAGGCCCAGAATGGAGGACGGAGTTAGTAGGCGACATCGCATTTATAGCCGGATGGGGAACGACATCACGAAGTATGTTTAGTTTTATTTTTTAATGGGGCTTGCCAGCCGTAACCTTGTGAGTAGGTTGTTGGACTATCACACAGAGCTATTGAGTTCGATCTGAATTTTAACAGTTATATGCGTACTAGCTTTTGCCTGCGACTTCGTCCGCGTGGAATAGTTACTTTGGGCAGCATTTTTAATTTTTTAAGGAACTTACTTTGCAATTAATACACATATAAATGCCGTGGTTTACGGCAAATAGCTCGTTTTAATACGTTTTTATAAACTAACTAGGTACGTTATTTTTCCATCCTTTAAAACAAAAAGATTTTGCGGGTTTGAAACTCGTGAGCACGCTACATCGAGTTGCTCATGGGAAACAGTTTTGCTTATTATTACCGTAAATGCTGCTTTCAGGATAATCTGCACTCTTTTAAACTGAAATGACAAATCGGTCTGAATTATCGGAATGCGGGGACTTAAAACATTTTCTTCTTTTGCCATTCTAGTCATGATTATAGCTTTTATTGTACTGCGCCCTAGATGAGTAAATTGTTGCCGTGTATCATTACATAGCCTTGGTGCGTCAAGATTTCTCATTAACAGGACTGGAATACCAACTGAATAATTGATAACTTCACACTCTCGATAATTCTAAAGAGTTGAGAAACTCTATAGGGTACGATGTCACTTGTTCAGTGTCCTTAACATTATCTACTGAGAGTTTATAATTTGTTCGTTTATCTGGCCTACTGTCTCATTTGTCGGCGCCAAATTTGCCCTGTCACACAACCATTTTCGATTGCCGATACTTATTTGTTATTCACATCTTAGTGTAATCACGCCGTTACTGTCTGTTAGCATACACTCTTCTCCGACCTTTAAAAGAGCAGCCGCCTATTGCCCTGCGTAAGAATCGTTGTATAGTTGTACTCGCATATTTGTAGTCAGACAAAACTTTTTTACGTGTACAGACGCCTTCAAACAGGCATTTATTTCATCTGGCGGTGAACCCCTAGTAATAACCAGTAGTGTCTGTCTAAGGTTACCAGCTAAAAGTACCACCATATCTTTCATGGTGTGATAGGTATAGTGTTTAGATTGCTCTTTTATGGGACATCGTACATCTATCCAAAACCAACAGCTTACACTGCTGCAACATTTTTACATGTTACAAATTCCGCCGCCGCCGGCACATTGTTCCTTGTGTATTGGTATGTCCCGCACTCAGGCGACTTGTATATATTAAGACGGCAGTCTACTAATTATACAGTGTTTCCGATAAAAATACGTACATACATATTGTAAATATAGACAGATTTGTTTGGGCTTCCACGCGATCTTTTGTCTCCTATTTAATTCCCACGTAGGTCGAAATTTCAAAATAGCTGTTTTTTTACGTGACGTAATGCTTTGTCGCGTATCTCTCTGCGGGGTGACGTAGAGGTTATGTCGGACTCAGCGGGAAAAGATGGTGAGCGACATCCCGGTAACATCGACTAAACGTACCACGGTGTTCCTCGACATAACCGCAATCGGCGGGGCCGCGCGAATCGCTTTCACATGCAATCGCGATCCCGCCGAGGTTTCGGTCCGCCGTATGAAACGGCAGGCCACTACACAAATAGACCTGCCCTTTTGCCACCACTAATTTTATCCCTACTCTCTCCCTGAGAGGGGAACGGACACACGATACAGAGGCGCGCGTGGAAACACGCACGCCGCCTCTCGGACCTGGTGCTGATCGAGTGGTGGGCAGGCCCACGACGTCCACCACCCCCAGGGTGGCTGGAGGTCATCCTGCGCCCTCCGGCGCCTAGCTCTGCCGTTGCGGAGAGAGTTTAAGCGTTCCCTCTTCCGCTCCGCCGCCTCCTTGATGGAAATCACTTCCTCACAGAAGGAGGCGACGGCGTTCCACGACCTCTCACTCGGGACCATAGACTGAACTACGGCGGCGGCACGGCACTGCAATGCCCAGGCGGGGCAATCCGCCAAAGTGTGCAGCGCTGTGTCCACAAAAACGTCGCGGCAGTCACCAATGGTGACAACTGGGCGTCTCTCGCCGGCCTATGTGACACAGGAACTGGCCAAAACAACCATGGCCAGTCATTACCTGTGTCAGCCGGAAGGTGTGGACGCCATGGCGCCTCTCCAGCCACTCCTCAAACATGGGACTTACCGCCACAATCGTGGCGTGCCCGGTACTGGGGTGCACAAGTCGCTCTTTTCACTTCGCCACTAGGACCTGGTGGAGCTCGGACCTTGCCGCCTCGACAGCGGGAAGAACAGGTCCTTTGCCCCGAGCTAGCGCCTCCTGACGCTAACGATAGAGTGACGCCAGAAGCGCCGCTTCCAGGTCCTATGGCATCGATCCGGCGAGGAGGCTCACAGCTTCGAATGAGATCGTGCGGTAACCTCTAATGAACCTGACGGCCATGGAGCGCTGTGGCGCACGAAGCGCCGAAATGTTTCAACCTGACGGTTGTCCGCTCAAACTGGGGCCCCGTAGAGGCCCATGGGCCGCACGACCCTCTCGTAGAGCCTCCGGCAGAAGGTGATTTTTGTTTGTGTTTGGAGGTCTGGGCGGAGACGTCAAACCGTATGTATCGATGGTCTGACAACGTCTCCACCTCCTCGACGACGACCAGCCTCGGACACGGCGTGCTATGGCGGGGCTAGCAAAAGACATCGACGATGGAACCGCCCCGCTGACGCACGCACGTGTGCACTGACCCACGATTGAGGACTTGCAGGCCGTTCTCTACGGCCCACTCCTCAAGCAATTCACCGCTTGCGTCCGTGGTCGCTGAACTCCAAGCCGCGGATTTGGCGTTGAGGTCTCCGACGACGAGTACGGACCGAGGGTGACTACGAGCGATGACGACGCTAAGTTCAAGGAGATACTCCTCGAAGTCGGCGAGGGGTCGGTTGGGCGAGAAGTAACCGCCCACCACATTCACTTCTCCTGCGAGTGCTGCGACATAGCCTCGTCCTCGGATGACATTCTCTAAAGACGGAGTACCGGCGGTGACCAATGAAATTATTGCCACCAGCCATCGAGGTCCCCCACCTAGTCAACCCTGGGAGGGACAAAATAGGGCTCGGTGGCTACGGCGACATTGATTGACCACTACGCCATGCTCTGGAGGAGAAGGTCCTGAGCCCTAGCGCAGTGGTTCAGATTGCATTGAAGGAGGTGGATGTATGGAGCCATTACGTCTCCATACTGACCTCCGCCCCTCCGACTGCGGGAGCAGCGACCCTGGTTGTTGCCGATGTCGAAGTAGAGGTATTTTATAGGTGGCGACGCAGCCCTTGCCACCCGCCTGGTGCTTCGCAGGTTTGCCCGCCGCCACACACAAGAAACAGTGTGGCGCGGCCTCGCATGTTGCAGCCATGTGACCGGGTTGACCGCAACGGAAACAGTGGCCTGTGCAGTCAACGCGTGAGGGACACTTTACACCTTCGTGGCCGCTGGATAGGCAGCAGTAGCACCGGGCGGGCCTGGGCTGCAGTACTTTAACTTGCGCCGACACCCACCCCACCAAAATACGTCGCCCATCAGCTAACTTTTTAGCAGCGGCAACGGGACAGCTAATGATAGCTGTCCCCTTTCCGGCGAGGCCCGTCTTGATGTCGCCACATTGAACCTACCCCTCTGAACAGTCTCCGGACTTGGCAACTTCTTCAACAACGGAGTCATCCAGGCCGCTAATGCGTATATCGACGCATTTCTGCAGCCTGGAGACGCGGACGTCATCTGCCTCCAAAGTGTGGTGGTTTCCGCCAGACGGTCCGCTTGGTCACCGCTAGCGATCTCTGGCACTTCAATGAGGCGGGCACCGGTCTGGGTTGTCCGGCACCGCAATCCCGTTGTAATCCCTAGCTTGTTGGGGACCGATTGCGGACCGCGCCTTCTTTCGTTTGGCATAAGTTGTCACTCACTCCATGGCAGCTGGCTGCAGTGTTAGTACTACTTTTTGCGTCCCACAGTCTCCCAGCTATCGGCCACATGAATAGGAGTCACTGCATTCTTCTTGGGCGCTGTGGGGCCCTTCTTGGGTACTGCGGGTGCGGTTACAGCTTGCGGTTTGTCTTGCCCTTGCGGCTGGTTGGGGCTGCTGTAGCAGCCGCTGAGGTTGGTTTGGAGAGCCTTTGAGTCCTCAACTTCTCCGCGTACGTGAATGTTGACATAGGCGGTGGGGGAGGCAGAGGATGGGAGAGCTCTTCCCTTGTTTGTCTTTCCGTCGTCGCTAGGGGAGTACGCAGCATTCGACTTCCCATGATAGAGAGCTTCTAACGGAACTCGCTGAGCTCCTTACGCACAAGCTCTACCAGCTCAGAGTCCGCCTTTTTTGAGCTCTGTTCATGCCGCTGCTCCAACTCCTCCTGCCTCTTCCCGAGCTCAGCTATTTCAGTTGCCAGACCGATATTCTCCTTTAGCAGCTTTTTCGTCTCCTCGCTGGCAGTTTTAGTGAAGGCGACCTCTGCGATCTCCTTGATAGCCTCTATGGACTCCGTTAGGGCCTCCTGGCACGTGCCTTTCATACCCTTTGACTTCTTGGAGACCAATCGTATGGCCTCCAAGACTCGGACTTCTTCGGAACGCGCAGAACTGGGCGTACGCATCTTACTCCCTCTTAACGTCTTAGTTGAAATAGATTTTAATGTATTTTCCATAATGAAACCCACGAGTATGGGAGAAAGGGTGGTCGACCTGGGCAGAGATCCCAATACCCGGGCAAGCCTATTACACTCAGGGGGTTGGCCGGTGCCCTGAGGGGGCGGCACTAGTGACTGAACTACCCATCAGCCATGCATTTCCTCGCCGTGCGGTAGCAACTTGAGATTCGGGGTGGTTTTTAAAGAGGGCCACTCCCTCGCAGTCCTGGCGGTGAAGCCAAGACTCTCGGTCCCGTTAGCAGCCGCGAGACGTGATCCATGACGCTGCACAATACGGTGTTACGATGTGTTCTAGACGGTGACAACGAGAACAAAAGTAAAAAGAAAGGGGGGACGACAAACAAGACAAAAGGGGAGAGGCAGAAACAAAAGGGGGCAAAAACAAAAAACGGGGGCAAGGCAAAGAAAGGGAAGAGAATGGTCAGAGCCACAAGAAGAGACCTCGTTATCAGTTCGACGGCAGGGTGAGTGCACACCGAACCCGTCAAAGGGGCTCTCCTATGTCCACACTAAAACAGAACGGTACTGGGAGGGCCGGGCCCAAAGATAGGGCCTCTGGCCTGGGGATGGGACTAGCGTCCATCCTACCGCCACCGGTGCCAAACGCGATGGCACAAGGCACCGGTTGTCAGAATATTAGCCTCCCCGTGGTACACCCTGGGCGCCAGCAATAATGCTCTTCATTATTGCTGGCGCCCAGGGTGTACCACGAGGAGGTTTTCTGACACACACCCCATCCCTCATTTTAACCCCTTCATGCCCTTTTTACAACAAAATGTAGTTTATGTCCTTCCCAACGTCTAGTATCTCTCTGTATTAAATTTCATCAAAATTGGTTCTATGGTTTAGGCGCGACAGTGAAGAATTCACATACAAACTATCATCCCTTATTTTAACCCCTACATGCCCTTTTTTAAAACAAAAGGTAGCCTATATCCTTTCGGAAGGTCTAGTCTACCTCTGAACTAAATTTCATCAAAATCGGTTTAGTGGTTTTGGCGTATACGGTTAGCAACAAACTGCACATTGCACTTTGTATCATTGGCTGATTGGCTTAGTTAACGAATTGCTAATTGTGTAATTTATAATATCGTTAGGAAACATCAGTTATTCCAGTTACAACGCCTATATAAAGCCCGCGCCGAGCTCAGAGCGCGCAGTTGCATTTCGTATCTCGAACGGATAGGTTGTTATCGACGCGACTTGTGAGTTGTGTTAATTATCAGTTCAGTGTGTGTATAAGCTGTGTAAAAACTGTGAGTACTTTTAATTGGTTTTTAACAAGTGTTTAATTTGCTCATGTTGAGGTTATAATGGTTTACATTGGTTAAACTGAGAAATAAATTGTCTTTAGGTTATTTTCAAATTGTTTTTTTTTTAAAGAATTCCTCCCCTGGTTGCTAAATATATAATGATGTACGTTTAGTATAGAGTTGTAGGCAGTGTTCTCAGCAAAAACGAGCGCGAATAACATATATATAACATTAATTAATTTAACATTTTATAATATAAAACATTTAACATTTTCATACAACATTGAATGTTAGGCATCTGCCCTAACAAGTCGTGAAAGTGTAACAGACAGACAGACAGAGTTACTTTCGCATTTATAATATTAGTAGGGAAATAGGGATTAAGTACATTATTATAGCTCGCTTTAGCAGTGTAGCTTTATAATTATGCAGTTTATATTTTTATACTATTAATTCCTGAGTCGACATTCGGATACCAACATCTAGACCCAGTTTTTATCATTGTGTCTAGTTGTAACTGTATTTAGTCATTAATATAAATATTTTTAATATACACTAGCTTTTTACCGTGACTTCATACGCGTTGAATTTGGCAGTAAGCGCCATTTTTACATTTTTCTTTCTCAATAGTCGACCTCTAGGCGATGCAGGTGTATTAAAATAAAACATGCACCAGAATTTAGGTTGAGCCTCCAGCAGTACAATTCTGAAAACCGTATTTAATTTCGTGCAGTAGTTTTTATGTGAAGCGCGTACGAACATACTGTCAGACAAAATTTCTAATATATTTGTTTTTGGCTTCTATAGCTTTTATAAAAACCCCTGACTTTACATTTTTCATAAATATCTCCTATGTATAACATTTTAATGGGTCAATGTCGGTACATTGAACTATTAAAATTTTATTATAAGTATGATGACACAGAAATCCCTCTGGCCCGAGTATGTAAATGTTTCAATTCTGACTCCTATTGGATTCCCAGACAAAATTGAAACAGTCCAACATAACGTCCTAATCTTTCAGTAGGAGAACGACCCACGAATCTCCAATACTTACATGTGCCGATCCTCAACAACAGCGTCTGTGCAGAAGCGTACAAATTGTATAAGACGCTGTTGATAGACGAGAGCGTGTTGTGTGCAGGGTTCTTGACAGGAGGCAGGGATGCATGCCAGGGTGATAGCGGTGGACCATTAATGCTAGCTCTTGTAAGTTTTGCATATTATATCGTATATTTAATGCAAGAAAGCTCCCTGCGGTATCCACACATGAATCTGTAGCAAGCTGACTCGAGATTAGCGGCCAGTCTAGAGAAAGTCGAGTAATCAAGTGGTTGAAATTAAAATGGTTGAAACACATTTAAGAGCTTTAGCGACCACCCTTTTAGTCTACCCGTGAATAGGCTGGTGAAAAGCAACCGAAACGTCGGTGATAGCATAAATGAAATAAAATACATGCTTTATGAAACCGTGCTAAAATCTGTTACGAGTAAAATAAATTATTTTTATACTACTTAAATTGTTACGTTTTTACTTAAGATAACGTAACGTAACAAAAAAAAAATCATTACAATATTCTGGTGGTAATAAGTATTTTCTTAGCTTAAAGAGGCTCTATACTGTCGGTAGAGAAAGTGGTTTTTATGCTAATGATATAATGGTAATGATTCCTGTAGTGTTCAAAACGATAACGCAAATCTCTAGCAAACAGACCGAACGTACACTTCTTTAGAATACATAGTAAACAGTAATAAAACAAGGAAGTATTCTCATGAAAGCTCTACTCCTCGAACAGGCTTTTTTCAATACAATTTTTTTGTTTCCTTCTATTTATTTTTATTATTATTTTTTATTAATATAATAGTTAATTGTCTAGTGCGAAACCGTTGGACTGCCACGCAGAGGTCTCGGGTTCGAACCCAAAGCGCGCATCTCTGAGTTTTCGAAGTTATATGCGTATTAAATATGTAGTTAATTATCGCTTGTTTTAACGGTGAAGGAAAACATCGCGAGAAAACCTGCATGTCTGAGAGTTCTCCATAATGTTCTCGAACATATGTGAAGTCTACCAACCTGCACTAGACCAGCGTGGTGGACTATGGCTTAATCCTCCTCACACTGAGAAGAGGCCCGTGCCCAGCAGTGGGACAGTCTAACACAGGGCTGATATTATTTTTATTAATAGTTAATTAACGTGTCCAGAAATTGTTTGCACATTTTTATGTAAATAAAGATTTTTGACTTTGACTTTGACCGCCAAAATGGCACCACGGAAACTACACAAAATGGGCGGAACTTTATAAAACTAAGCAGTGTCGCTATAGTACTTTTTCTGAATGAAAGTTACCGTTTGTCCTTTTCTGTATCCCTGACAACATGTGTGCGATATTTTATGAGATACGGCGTGAAAGCGTAACAAACTCATTGGTCCAGTGGTAGTGTATACCACTGCGGATCGTTAGGTCCCGGGTTCGATTCCCGGGTCGAGCAAAGTGTTATTGGGTTTTTCTGTTAGGAAATTCTCAGTAGCTGCACGGAGTCTGGAAATGTGCCCGGTAGACAGCAGTAGGCTCGCCCCCTATTACGTGGGACCAAAATCATAGTTGGCGAAATGTGGGTGTGGCATGCACCTCTGCCTATCTGCGACTGCTGTGCTTGAGGTCTCGAGTTCGAATCCCGAGTCGGGCCAACAAAAACGTATTGGGTTTTCCTGTTAAGAAATCTCAATACGAGCCCCGAGTTAGGAAGTTGGCGGTGTTGGACACCCCGTGGCTCGGAAAGCACGTAAAGCCGTTGATCCTGCGCCTGATCTCTCTCCGGTCGTGTCGGATTATCCGTCCCATCGGATCATGAGGGTTAGGGAACAGAGACTGCACTTGTGTCTGCGCACATACTTGTGAACTATAATATCTCCTGCGCAGTTGGCCAGTCTCCGTTAAGATTGGCCGCCGTGACCGAAATTCGGTCTGGAGGACATTATGTATGTATGTATATAATATTAGTTAGAATTAAGAACTAAATCACTGTTTAAAAATAACTCAAATCACTTATAATTTCTTCCAGTGGTCGGCAGCAGATAAGGAAGTATACTTCTACGAGTTGGGCACGATTACACTTAGTCTAGGGTGTGGTGTACCAGCGTTCCCAGGAGTCTACACTAGCATCACTCACTTCTTACCCTGGATTGAGGAGAAGGTTCTGGGACACAACACGCAATGAACATGATGTACTTAATAATATGTAATAAATATATAGAGAGGGCCGAGTTAATCACCATACTTCAGTATGGTATGGGTTTCAATAATACTGTATGTCCTCCACTTTTTCAGCCATATTTGTAATTACTGCTCCGCTCCCGTGCGTCATACCGTGCCGATATATATAGCCTACTAGATTTTGCCCGCGGCTTTGATGGAGTAGCCGGTTAGTGTAACCGACTGCCACGCCTGAGATCGCGGGTTCGATTCCCGCACAAGTCAAACATTTGTGTGCATGAAAATGGGTGTTTGTCTTGTTCTGGGTGTTTCTATGTATAATATGCTCTGGTTTGTTTGGGCTAGATGGTGTTGTGTGTATGTGTACAATAGTATTATTATTATTTAGATTTTGTCAATAAATTGGCATACGTTAGGAACAGTAATATTTCTGATCATATTCGGGTGATATATATCTTTTTCTATGTCCCTGACAAAGCGTTTATGAAATTTAATCTGTCGATTAGTTAATGCGTAACAAATAAACAAACTCACGTTCGGATTTATTAAACTTTGAGTCTTCTTCAGAGGTTAATGAAAACACTATGTGGGTCTGTGTGTCTGTCTGTTAGTGACAGGCGTAACTCCGGAACCACTGCACCGATTGAGTGTGTGCTTGGTGTGCAGACACCTTGGGGTCAATCCTTGGTCGCGTTTGAATATGGGCCCTGTGGGTGAAACGACCCTCGAGATATATGGACCACAAGGTCACATGAAGACGAAAAAGTTGAATCCTGGGTTTTTACACTTATCTCGTTACTTTCTAATTGTAAAAGAAGTATTGAAATCAGTTTAGTAGTTTTGAGTTTATTCATTACAAACAACAATACAAATCTTGGTTACTCGCCCAACCGACGTAGATAAGATGTCTACCTAATGGCGACCACAGCTTTTGTTCTCTACAGTCGGCTCCACTGGCGAGTAAGGGCGGTCGCGAGTAAAGCGGTGTTTGGCGGTAATCATTCTCGGTTTCTATGGGTACTGTTGAAGTAATCATAGAGTATGAGATCTAGAAACCTTACTCTCCACTGGCACCTCTAGCGGTGAATTCAAACGCGATAACCCTCATTGACTATCGTGCCTTTGACCGCACGCGAGGTATCGTACGATCAGGATCGGCGCGAAAACGGGATTGACTTCGTAATAGCACATAATGGATATTTTTATAAAAATTAAGGTAATTTTTGCTGATGTCGGTAGTACATGTTATCAAATACATTTAAATAATACATACCTATAAATATATAATTAAATCCAATAATAATAGAATAGGTGTATATAAATTATTAAGTGATTAATCTATACTAATATTATAAAGCTGAAGAGTTTGTTTGTTTGAACGCACTTATCTCAGGAACTACTGGTCGAATTGAAAAATTATTTCAGTGTTGGATACCCTATTTATCGTGGAAAGCTATAGGCTATATAACATCACGCTACGACCTAAGGGGGCGGCGCAGTAACTATAAACGCGGGTGAAACCGCGGGCACATCTAGTTGATTATAAAAGCATTGCGTGGCGCCAACTTCCGGCGCCACTTAATTATATATTACAATACTTTTTATTGTATAAGTAACAAATAATTATGTTTATAAATATTATAATTAATTACATGATTATATGATTTATATAACACTTTCAAAGGTTATAATATAATAATAATAATATCAGCCCTGTATTAAACTGTCCCACTGCTGGGCACGGGCCTCTTCTCACTGTGAGAAGGGTTAGGCCATAGTCCACCACGCTGGCCTAGTGCGGGTTGGCAGACTTCACATATCTTCGAGAACATTATGGAGAACTCTCAGACAGCGCAGGTTTCCTCACGATGTTTTCCTTCACCGTTAAAGCAAGCGATAATCAACTATTTAATACGCATTTAACTTCGAAAAGTCAGAGATGCGCGCCTTGGGTTCGAACTCGAGACCTCTGCGTGGCAGTCCAACGGTTTCCCACTAGGCTATCGTCACTTTAAACTATCGTTGCTTACTTTGTATTAAATAAGGCAGTTTGAATAGTAACATTATAAAAACCGTTGTGACATTCTTATAGTTTCACTCGACTACTGATCTTGGTACAATATTGTAATTGAGTGTGCGTGTGTGACTTTTATTGGAGCCCATTTCAATCCTTGATTACGTACATCGTACTCTGATTTACCATTCAATATTTCTGGTGATTAAATCGGCTCCTTCTATATTAGAATTTAGGAATCATTTATTACTTTTGTCTAGATATTTTTGTATTAATTACATAATGTATAGGCTATTATTTGTATGGAATATATACGATGGTAATAATAAATTTACATTATTTACATTTTAATTAAACAATTTTTTTATTTTTTGCGCTGTCTGAAGATAGGACATTGTGGAAGAGACTCCACCAACAAGAGCTTTGCTCTTAAATTGAATAGGAAGACAATTTATCCGTCTTTTGTGCCTCACGATGCTATCGGCCTCTCTCCATATTTAATCTACAGGGTGTGATGTTATAATATGATTACTACAGCCATGTATATAACGTGTCACACTGCGGGACACGACCCACTTCTCAGTGTGATACTGCACATAATATTATCTTCAAGAACATTTTGGAGAACTCTGAGACACGTACTGGTCCGAACGAAATGTTCTCTTGGAGGGTTTACACCAAAAATCTTTGATTAAGAGGGTTCCCAGAGATATCCTGTGACGTCACTGGTCAATGAATATCACGGACTCATACAGCATAGCGTTACACATGATTTCTTTAAATCAAACGTTCCTGCCCAGGGGTCGATCCCGAAAGCTCTGCGTGACAGTCCAATTGTTAACCAGGCTATCATTGCTATCTGTAACCCAAAAATATGAATATTTTTACTATTATTATATTTTGACGTTCATAAGTGTTACTTTGTAACCTAAATGAATAAATGATTTTTGACTTTGAATATTTATTTTATTTTATTTACTTATTTAATTCTTTAACAATTTGTTACAACTGTGTCTAAATATTATTTAATATACAAAAGCATTAAAAATAAAAACATAACATACATTCTCTATTATTTCAATGTCAATTACATGATAAGCCAGTAAATTCATCCACATATTATATTACTGCGATCCACTCGGTAACATCAGTTATAATTGACAAGGAGAGGATCAAATTGACTCGTCGATGTGTATTTTCTCGTAAATTTCTTTCGGTGGGATCTTGATTGGCAATTATTTCGATTAGGCAGCGGTGTATTATATTCACTTTTTGCCAACTTTATTTTTATTTGCTGCTACTGTGGACTTGGTACCTACCCGAAGAACCGACTAACGGTTTCTGCGTCTCAGGAATCAAACACAAGTGAACAGTTATATCATGCGATTAGCAAGAGAGTTAGAGAATTGACTTCAGTATTGCGTGCGAAGTCTATTCGAGGCTTGAGGGAGAAATATACATAGATACTAGCTATCCCGACAGACGGTGTCCTGTACACAAAAAAAAAACAAATCTAAACCATTCTCGAATCCACTTGAACACACACAAAAAAGTTCATCAAAATCGGTCCAGCCGTTTCTTATCTTTTCTTATGTGGGGGCCAGTCAATGCAGACCGGCGACACTTCGACCCAGTGGGATCTTTTGTGTCGACACTCTCCCAATAACGACTGCCATATATGTTCATGGCAGCCGGGACCAACGGCTTAACGTGCTTTCTGAGGCATGGAGCAGGCGGTAATTGTCAATCAATACGCACATCATTTTGAAAAGTCAAATAACTTCCGAAAGTCGGAGGTGCGCGACGTGGGTTCGAACCCGAGACCCTCTGCATTGCAGTCTGTTGGTCTCCCCACTGAGCTATCGCTGCTCTTTAGTAGGATCTCTTAGCAGCAAGTTGCTGAGCAGACAGGGAGAGTCAATTTCAGATTGGGCTATCTTTACTACAAGTGTGATATCCGCGATTTTTCTCCTTTCAAAGAGTGGAAGTAAATGTTGCCGCTTACATCTCGCCGCATAACTATCGTCATATTGCAAGTATCTGGTAAATTTACGCTGTACTGCTTCCAGTCTGCCTATATGCACGTCGTACTGTGGACTCCAAATTTAAACCTAGATATTTAATAAATACAAAAATAATAATATTATCTCAGTTCAAAAATAAGTCTACTTATATATAGTCATCAGTCATCAGAATACAATGTGATCATTGTGGGGCACTTAGAACGTTTCTCTCGATCCAAGGTATGAAGTGAGTGACCCTGGTGTATACTCCTGGAAACTCTGCTTGGGTACATCCTCTCCCGTAAGAAACCAGACCGATCTCATAGAAGAACGACTTGGCGTCTTTACTAAACTAAAAAAGTCACTAAAAAGAAATGAGAAAATGTAGTTAGTTTGATTCAATCTAGTAAGGATTTGTTGCTTATAACGAACGAATACAAAGAACATCAAGACGGTTGTACAACTATTCGTAAGACACACAAAAGCTTGTCATATTTACTACTTGACCGAGGTATTTATATTTTGTACTAGCTTTTTCCCGCGACTTTGCTCGCGTTAATTTAGAATTAGACAATCAATTCGGGTTGTACTCTGCTTGTAACAATATAATTCAATCATGATACGAAAGATACGTGGCGCCATCTATTATCATAAGAATTGTATTATTGTTTTCCTCGGAAACAGTAATTTTTTTCGGGATAATAGGTAGCCTATTTCCGTTTCTGTACACCTGACAACGTATATGCAAAATTTCAGCATGATCGGTTCAGTAGTTTAGGCGTGAAAAGGTAACAAACAAACAAACTCATTTTCGCTTTTATAATATTAGTTAGGATTAAGATTAGGATAGGATTCGTATTTTTAAAAAGACAACTCCCGCACTCGGTGTATATATATCCTGTGTCACGGAGGGCATTACCAGCAGTCAGACAACGGACACAAGGAACATCCAGACTGGGCACAACTATTAGTGGCTCACACAAATGATTGTCTCGTGTGGCATTGGAGCCCACAACACTCAGCGCAGTAGTAGTGGCTAGGCGACCACTTACAACAGTAGTGTTTAAGTGTTCTAGCGTAGGCTAGCGACGTTACTACAAACTAGCGACCCGCCCCGGCTTCGCACGGCTAGTACAAAACCTTAACAAGTTATACACCTAAACCTTCCTCATGAATCACTCTGTATATTGGTGAAACCCGCATAAAAATCCGTTCAGTAGTTTTTGAGTTTATCGTGAACAGATAGACAGACGCAACGGGGTCTTTGTTTTAGTATATAATGATAAACTACTCGCGTACTGTGTGAACGTATACTTACAACAGGTTGCATAAGTGGACCACCGCTGTCTCCATAGCATGCGTCCTTGCCTCCCGAGAGGAGCGCTGCACACATCACCCTCTCATCGACCGTATACTTACAACAGGTTGCATTAGTGGACCACCGTTGTCTCCATAGCATGCGTCCTTGCCTCCCGAAAGGTACCCTGCACACATCACCCTCTCATCGACCGTATACTTACAACAGGTTGCATTATTGGACCACCGCTGTCTCCATAGCATGCATCCTTGCCTCCTCAGAGGAGCCCTGCACACATTACCCTCTCATCGACCGTATGCTTACAACAGGTTGCATTAGTGGACCACCGTTGTCTCCATAGCATGCGTCCTTGCCTCCCGAGAGGTACCCTGCACACATCACCCTCTCATCGACCGTATACTTACAACAGGTTGCATTAGTGGACCACCGCTGTCTCCATAGCATGCGTCCTTGCCTCCTCAGAGGAGCCCTGCACACATTACCCTCTCATCGACCGTATACTTACAACAGGTTGCATTAGTGGCCCACCGCTGTCTCCATAGCATGCGTCCTTGCCTCCTGAGAGGAGCCCTGCACACATCACCCTCTCATCGAACGTATACTTACAACAGGTTGCATTAGTGGACCACCGCTGTCTCCATAGCATGCGTCCATCGAACGTCTGCATCTTGTGGGAATTATAAGATCGAACACATTTCTTGTTGCTGAGGACTGGCAGTTGTAATCGATGGCGATTTTATAATCTTTCAGATGGCGAACGGGCTACACATCTGCAAGTGCATCTTGTTCCAATAAAACATCATAACGTTATCGTTATGATGTTTTATTGGAATAAGAATTGCTACAAGAAACGGGTTAATGAATTTCATATTTATTTTTGTTCGTTTGTTATGCTTCACGCCTTAACCACTCGACCGATCATCATGCAATTTCTCACACACATTGTCAGAGGAACAGAAAAGGAGTTTGTTCCTCTCCTTGTCAATTATTATTGATGTTACCGAGTGAATGGCAGTAATAGTCAAAGTCAAAAATCATTTATTCATTTATGTCACAAAGTAACACTTATGAACGTCAAAATATAATAATAGTAAAATATTCATATTTTTTGGTTACAGATAGCAATGATAGCCTAGTTAACAATTGGACTGTCACGCAGAGCTTTCGGGGTCGATCCCTGGGCAGGAACGTTTGATTTAAAGAAATCAAGTGCAACGCTATGCTGTATGAGTTCGAGATATTCATTGACCAGTGACGTCACAGGATATCTCTGGGAATCCTCTTAATCAAAGATTTTTTGGTGTAACCTCTCCAAGAGAACCTTTTTGTTCGGACCAGTACGTGTCTTAGAGTTCTTCAAAATGTTCTTGAAGATAATATTATGTGCAGTCTCACACTGAGAAGTGGCTCGTGTCCCGCAGTGTGACACGTTATATACATGGCTGTAGTAATCATATTATAACATCACACCCTGTAGATTAGATATGGAGACAGGCCGGTAGCATCGTGAGGCACAAATCAATTTCAATTCAATTTATTTATTTTATTTCTTTCACAAGGTACATACAGTTGTTTTTATTACAAAGTTTACAAAATACAGAGGAAATTTAACAATGTTATACAATGATAAAAACGTAACAATTATTCTGTGCCTTAATGAAAGCTGGAGTCTGTACTAGGCTCGTGGCCTATTTTACAAATCTCCAGGCCCCCTTATTTCTAAATGACATAATGCGAGTGTAGATTTTATCCAAACAACAATTGTTACAATATTACATTAATAATTATTTAGTATACTAAGTAGGTACCGTATACAATTTTTCTCTATTAAATCGTGGGTAAGCAAACATAATTTAAAACTACTATCAGTTATTCGCGTCTCTGTACTGATTCATACTGTAGGTGCTTAAATATTAGTGAGAGTGGAGGTGTGTAGTGCGTGTTATTGTGTGATATGCAAGTGTGTTTAGTGTGTGGTATGTGTGTAAATGTGTGTGTAAGTGTGTGTATGTGTTGCGCGTGTGCGTGTGGTGCATGTATGTGGTGTATGAGCGGTCTGCGCTGCGAGCGGAGCGCTTGTATGCGTGTGCGCACGCGTGTGTGAGTGATCGTGTGGTATAAGTTGTGAGCGTTAGCGTTTTGATAAACTAATTTATTTTATTTTATTATTTGAAGGATACTTTCGGTCTCATCATAACTCAGTTTAAAAAGCCAATCTGTGATAGCTTTTTTGCATTCTTTGGTTGTTGAGGGATACACATAAATAATTTTATTAATCTTATTATATACAAAACTACTCAAAAAATAGTAACTCCGCTGAGCTAGGCTAGTATTAACCGATATAGGGGGGCAGATGGCATGTTTGCGCATGAAATTACTTCTTATGTCTGGATTGTATGGTGTTTTGGCGTGAGTTGTTAAAACGACGTTGCAAATGAACAAGGCGCGAACAGAGAGAACATCGCATGTTTTATAAAGCTCCATAGAGGGGAACCGAAACGGAAGATTCCATCCTACCTTCAGGAGTGCCCTTTGAGCGCGCTCCAACTTTAGCAGATAGGTTTTCGAACAGCCACCTCACGCAAAGATGCAGTATTGGGTTAGAGATTGACAGAGTGCCAAGTAGACACGTCTTAACACCTGTTCGTCTGCAATTTGACGTAGGATGGTAAATACGTACATAATTTTTCTCAGTCTAGATGTGAGTGTGTCAATATGGGGATGAAATGAAAGTGTATCATCAATTTGTATGCCTAAGTATTTTATGATTTTGGTCGATTCGAGAATAGGGCAGTGGCAGCTAACCTTGCCCAATAAGCTACAGGAGTGAGCGGTTAGACTATGACAGAGAAGAGGACACCTTCCTTTCGCGGATATAGAGAAGGTTATGTATGTTGTTTTGCCCACATTGAGTGATAATTGATTCCGGTCTAGCCATGTCTTCACTGTATCGAAGCCTGTCTGAGCACGCTTGAAGACTGACTGCCATGAGGTATCGTGGAATATCAGGGCGGTATCATCTGCATATGTGAACATTTTGCCTTGAGAGAGTTGGAGGCAGCAGAGATCATTCATGTAAATTATGAATAGTGTAGGTGCTATTATGCTCCCTTGCGGGACGCCGTACAATATAGGGAGTTCGTCACTAATGTTGTCGCCAATTTTTAGGCACTGCCGCCTATCAGTAAGGTAGCTCTTGAAGAGGGAGAGTTGTATACCCCTTATACCGATACCCTCTAGCTTATTTACGAGTGTAGGAACAGAGCTGGTGTCGAAGGCCTTTGCTATGTCCAGGAATATACCTAAAACCTTTACTTTCTGGTCCAACTTAGTGACTATTTCATTGGTAAGGTCTAGAACTGCCATACTAGTAGATATACCTAAACGGAAACCGTACTGCGCTGGAGCCAGAATGTTATATTTTTCTAGATATTTGGTGAGTCTGTTATTCATAAGCCTTTCCAGTATTTTGGAGAGAGTGGGTAGAATAGAAATAGGCCTGTAGTTGTTTGTTACTCCCCTGTCTCCACTCTTGTGAATCGGATGCACCCTCGCTAGTTTGAATGCGCTCGGAAACGTTCCAGTAGAAAACGCCAGATTACATATAAATGTTAAGGGTGGAATCAAGACGTCTTTGAACCTTTTAACAAACAAAGCTGAGATGTTGTCTGAGCCAACGGCACAGTCATTCTTTAGATTATTAATCAGCCGATCTACCTCTGCTTCATCAGTGTCCGTTAGGACAAAGCTATTGTTTGACGAATACGCTTTTGCGTGCTCTGATTGTGTGCTAGAGGCTGCAAAATGTTTTTCAGCCAAGGAGCGACCGATGTTAGCAAAGTAGGCGTTGGCTTCATCCACTGACTGTTTGGGGTTTGATGATGTGATAAGTTCAGTTGCAGGAGATTGCTGTTTTGTGGTATGTGTTATTGATTTGATCGCTTGTCATAACTTTTTGCTGTTGTTTTGTGCCTTCTTTAATTGCGCCTTATCAAAGTTAATTTTAGCGTTTCTAATTAATGGTGTACAGTAATTCCTGTAACGTTTGAAGGTGGTTATTAGAATAATATTTAGGGGTGATTTCTTGAGTTTTATATGTAGGCTATCGCGGTTCTTGATGCATCTAAGGAGTCCGGGTGTCATCCATGGTTTCCTTAACCTTTTGCGGTTTGGCAAGATCTTTAGGATTGAATTGGCAGTTATTATAGTACTCAAAGTATTGATAAAGAAGTTTGTGGCTTTGTTTACGTCTTGGGTGTAATACACTGGTTCAAAGTTTGCCTTACGTAATTCTAAATCAATTTTGTCATAGTCAGGTCTACTTATAGTTTTGGAGATCTGTAGTCTTCAATGTGCAAGTAGCAAGATGAAAGAGCAAAATAGTGTCATGGTCAGTGAGTGATGTATCAGCGATGTAACAGAAAGAAGGCTTATTCGTTTTTATAAGTATGTCGACGAGTCAAGATTCGTTTCCGGACGCAAGCGTGACGTCACTACCGAGTCGTGCTTGGACGCGACCGTTGGAGCGGGCGGGCATTCTATAATCGGAGCTCGTACCGAGCGGACGTGTTTGTTCGAAAACCATTGCTAGTGATTATATTGTGAATTTATTTAAATAAACGTTGTTAAATCGTTCTTCGTGACTATTATCGCTCGAGGCTACCCGTCATGTCGGCACCCGACGAAAATACGCGCCCACCGAGTCCTGTGGCCGAGCTGTCTGCGACATCAGATGTGGGATCACCTCGAGCACAACGAAGAATGGAAAATGTGCAATTACCACAGTGTAGCGAAGACTTGTTAAGAAAGATGTTCGAGCTTCAGAATAGTAACATGCTGAGTCTGATTGCAGCCATTAAACAACCGTGAGTCGTATTTGTTTTGTCTTGATTCTGGTGCTGAATCTTCCCTTATCAAGGAGTGTATCGCAAATAAGTTTTCTGGCAAGCGAGTGAATAATGTTGTGAAATTAACGGGAATAGGTCAGCATAGCGTGTACAGCACATTGCAAATTTTGTCTCGAATAGTTATTGGCGATTTTAACCTAGAAATGTTATTCCATGTGGTACCTGATAGCTATCTTAAAGATGACATTCTAGTTGGGAGAGAAGTTTTGTCACAGGATTTTAGTGTTAGTATGTCATCTGATAGTGTGATTTTGACATACCGTAAGAGTGTTTTGACGTGTGAGAAATCTGGCGAGAGTGCAAGGTTAGATTTTGATTACATTGATACCGATATACCCTCAGAATTCAAACCTCAGTTGACAGGTATTTTAAAGGAATTTTCAAATTCTTTTTCCCGTGGTGTAGCTACGTCTCGCGTCAAGACAGGTCGACTTGAAATTCGTTTGATTGACCTTACAAAAACAGTACAGCGTCGCCCGTATCGTCTTGGTGCGAATGAACGGCAGGTTGTACGTGACAAGATTAAAGAGTTATTAGAGGCAGGGGTAATTAGGCCTAGTTGTTCTCCTTTTTCTAGTCCCGTACTATTGGTAAAGAAAAAGGATGGTTCGGATCGTATGTGCGTAGACTACCGAGAGTTGAACGAGAACACTGTGGCTGACAGATACCCGCTTCCATTGATCGAGGATCAAGTTGCCAGATTAGGTGGGGCAAAATGGTATACCTGTTTGGATGCTACAAGTGGTTATCATCAAATTCCCGTTGACCCCTCATCGATAGAGAAGACGGCGTTTGTCACACCCGATGGCCAATGGGAATATTTGACCATGCCGTTTGGTTTAAAAAAACGCTACGTCGGTATATCAGCGAGCGGTCATGCAGGCGTTGGGAGAGATAGGCTATAGCTTTGTTGTTGCCTATGTCGATGACTTGTTGATTCTAGCGTCAGATGTAGAGCAAGCTTTAGAACGCTTTCGTCTTGTTCTAAAAGTTTTAACCAAGGCAGGATTTTCATTGAATCTAGACAAGTATGCGTTTTTAAAACGTCGTGTTGAATATCTGGGTTTTATTGTCGAGGATGGTAGAGTTATGCCAAATCCCAAAAAGATAGAGGCCTTAACTGGGCTACCACCCTCGAGTACAGTTACACAGCTAAGACAGTTTATGGGTTTAGCCTCCTATTTCCGACAATTTATTCCTCAGTTTTCGAAAATCATGGCTCCATTGTTTAAGATGACAAGTGGCAAAGGCAGTGTAATCCAATGGCAACCCACTCATGAGCTAATTAGACAGCAAATTATAACTCATTTGACTTCACAACCTGTGTTAATGATTTTTGATCCGTGTCTGCCGATAGAAATTCACACCGATGCCAGCGCGGATGGATATGGGGCTGTATTCATTCAGAAGGTTAATGACAAGCAGCACCCGGTTGCTTACTATAGTCGTCGTACGTCTTCCCCCGAGTCTAGGTATCATTCCTATGAACTCGAGACTTTGGCAGTGGTTAATGCAGTCAAGCATTTTAGACATTATCTCCAGGGTCGTAAGTTCACCATAGTTACCGACTGCAATTCC
Organism: Catocala sponsa; assembly: GCA_963564715.1. Lineage (NCBI taxonomy): Eukaryota > Metazoa > Arthropoda > Insecta > Lepidoptera > Erebidae > Catocala > Catocala sponsa. The sequence goes on along the minus strand of OY751347.1, from coordinate 21,193,890 downwards.
GTCAAAGCCACGAAAAATAAGACCGAACTCTCACCGAGAGTTCACAGGTGGTGGGCTTATCTCCAAGCGTTCGACTTTGATATTGTTTATAGGGAAGGATCTAGGATGAAACACGTCGATTGTCTTTCACGCAATCCCATATCTCCATCTGAGACAATGCAACGTGTAGAGCAGAAACATGTCAACATAGCCGAGCTCTCTAATGACTGGCTTCGAGTAGAGCAGGAAAGAGATTCTGAAATTCAGAAGACACTGTCGGATCTTCAAAATGAAATTTTGTCTGAGGATATTAGAAAGACGTATGAGGTTAGGTCAGGAATTCTCTATCGTAAAGTACAGAGAAATGGTAGAAATCGATGCCTACCTATTGTTCCGCGAGCATTTAGGTGGTCGGTAATAAACAATGTTCACGAGTCGATAATGCATCTGGGTTGGGAGAAAACTCTCGAAAAGACTTACGAGCATTACTGGTTCGAGGGCATGTCTAAGTTTGTACGCAAGTTCGTCGAGAATTGTATTACCTGCAAAATCTCAAAGCCAAGCTCGGGTAGAGTTCAAGCAGAGCTTCATCTAATTCCCAAAGTGGGTATCCCATGGCACACAGTGCACATAGATGCAACTGGAAAGCTGAGTGGTAAGAATGATGTCAAGGAATACGTTATTGTCCTAATAGATGCCTTTACCAAGTTCGTCTTACTTTTTCACTCTCTTAACATCGATAGTAAGAGTAGCATTAGAGCCCTAGAGTCCAGCGTGGCTTTGTTTGGTGCCCCTGTTCGTGTGATAGCTGATCAAGGCAGGTGTTTTGCGAGTAGAGAGTTTGATGGCTATTGTGCGAATAGAAACATTCAGTTGCACCTCATTGCCACAGGAGGTAGTCGAGCTAATGGGCAAGTGGAGAGGGTGATGAGTACCTTGAAGAGCATGCTAACAGCGGTGGAATCAAGTAAAGACCGTTCGTGGCAAGATGCGTTAAGTGAGGTTCAGTTGGCGATGAACTCAACCGTGAATCGTGTCACTAAAGCCAGCCCGTTGGAATTAATGATCGGTAAAGTAGCTAGACCTTTGGGGTTGATGACCGTAACTGACGATGTAGTTAGTGAATTTGACCTGGATGCGATACGGGAACATGCAGCTCAGAATATTAAGGGAACTGCTGTGTATGATAAGGGTCGATTTGATAAAAATAAGGCAGAGGTTTGCCATTTTCATGTGGGTGACTATGTTCTTATAGAAAATGAAGAGAGGAACCAAACCAAGTTGGATTCCAAGTTCAAGGGCCCATTCAAAATATTAGAGGGTCTTGATAACGACAGGTATCTCTTAAAATCTTTGAATTCCAAGAGAACATACAAGTACCCACACGATAGAGTACGGAGGATACCAAACCATGAGGTACCAGCTGAATTTGATGTGGTAACAAGTGCAGACGAAGAAAATGGTGATCATAGCAGTGATTAACCATCCTATGAGCATTGTATTGCATTAGTGAGAATTTGTTTGAGTTATCCTCGTTTACGTTGGAGCGTTAACGAGATGAGCCGTAGGTGCGGTGGCATGATATACTATCCTCGTTTACGTTGGAGCGTTAACGAGATGAGTCGTAGGTGCGGTGGCATGATATACTATCCTCGTTTACGTTGGAGCGTTAACGAGATGAGCCGTAGGTGCGGCGGCATGATACACTATCCTCGTTTACGTTGGTGCGTAAACGAGATGAGTCGTTGGTGCGACGTCATGCTTTAGTGATTACCCTTGTTTTCGTTGGTGCGAAAATGAGATGAGCCGATTCTGCGGCGCTAATGAGTACTGGTATGTTTATTTTCCTGTAATTGAACTTGATGATAGTTTGATTAATTTGTAAAGATGGGTATCGTTCTGTGTGTTCTGATTAAAGCTGATGCATAATTTGAGTTTCAATACACATACGTAGTCGTACGTACGGTAGGGATATGGTCAGAATAGCCGAACAAAATGCTGGGTTAATTTTGTGCTTGCAGATTGCACACACGAGGACGTGTGAGTCGTCAGCGATGGCCGTGTCGACGAGTCAAGATTCGTTTCCGGACGCAAGCGTGACGTCACTACCGAGTCGTGCTTGGACGCGACCGTTGGAGCGGGCGGGCATTCTATAATCGGAGCTCGTACCGAGCGGACGTGTTTGTTCGAAAACCATTGCTAGTGATTATATTGTGAATTTATTTAAATAAACGTTGTTAAATCGTGCTTCGTGACTATTATCGCTCGAGGCTACCCGTTATGTCGGCACCCGACGAAAATACGCGCCCACCGAGTCCTGTGGCCGAGCTGTCTGCGACAAGTATATGATCAAGACAGGAATTATTTTGCCGAGTGGGGAGTATATGTGCAGGTAACATACCGTGATATGCAGCTAAGGTTAGGTATTCAGTAGCGCGTGAGTCATTGCTATTCTCGGCGATATCAATATTCATATCACCTGTCATTATGATGTTTTTGAAGGATGATACTGATTTTAGAAGATCATTCAAAGAGTTTAAAAATGTACTGATATTTCGGTTTGAGGGGGGGGGGGGGCGGTAAATAGCAATGACAATTGTCTCCCTGTTTATATTTAATAACAGGCAGTTCGCATCTTCTAGCTGGGGTTCTGTTACAGAAATTTGCGCTTTGTGACGAAAATAGACCACAAGACCCTCGTTTTGTGAGTTATTTTGTTTAGTAGACTGAGTTGTAGCCTGTTATTAAAGGTATTTGCGGTGATTTTGATAACCAACATTCAGTGAGAATAATTAGGTCCCACGAAGTATTGCTTCTGCATAAGAGAGTAATCAGGCCGTCAAAATTCTTCTTTATGCTACGAATGTTTTGACATAGCATGGCTAGAGCGTTTTTATGTGTTCTAGCGATATGGTGACAGTCCTCAATTTTACATGTTGCTGAGTCAGCTACGGAGATATTATCCAGTTCGCTATGCATGTTATCAACAGAATCGAATTTTGAGTCTTGATGAAAATGAGCCTCTGATACAAGGAACGAAAGCCCTAAGGCTAGTTATATACTGTAAAACTAAGTTGAGAGCTATGATTACTACATTTGAGACTAAAAATCTAACGCTGACTAAATGGTGTCGTATTTGTATTATGATATGAGTTATTTTGTTGAGACTGTATTTGTAATCCATGTCGTGTAGGGGAACAAATTGTGGAGTGATGTGTATGTTAGTGTTAGTATGATAGTAGGGTTTACAACAGTTTTGATTATAATTTAATAAACTAAAACTAAATAATAGAGACAGAAAATTTCCTTTTTTTAGGCGATATGCTAACTGCGTTGTTAGTCATTTATGCCGGCGAAGTTTGTCTAGGTCATCTTCAGAGTTAATTAGGATCGGCGGCTCGCCTTCTACTTTACGTAAGAGAATCTTGCCGTGAGATGTCCAGCAGTATTTATAATTGTTATCTACAGCGAAGCAACGAGCCAGGTAGTAAACGCGTTTGGTTTTGGGTGTAAGCTTTTCAGAAATAGACACGGGTTTGCTGGGTCCATCGAATTTTAGGTGTGCTGTACTCAGTTTCTGCTGTTTGTTAGCGTTGTTGAAGATGCGTGCCTTTTTTACGATATTGTCTCTAGTAGTAACAGTCGTAAAATCTACTGTTATTGTACTGGTAGTGCTTTTTGATTTAGTGCGTAAAATATCTTTAATATCGTTGTCGTGTATTGGGTATCCAATGAGGTTGGCTGTCTCAGTAACCATAGATACCAGATCTGCTTTACTTTCTAAAGGTTTTTGAGGTACATTTCTCAGTTCTATTTTTGTAGCATACAATTGCTTTTCCACATTGTCCACCTTATTTTCCAAATCACGAATAAAACGACGATCCGCATCATGCGCAGACTCCAAATCGGCGAATTTCGTTTTCATATCTTCACATTCGTCTGATATGAAAGCAATGGATTTTTGAATCTCTGCATTTTGTGAGATAATTTCAGCAATTGCTACTTGTAGTGCATTAAATTTAGCGTCCGATTGCGTGGTGTATGTGGTGAGTAACACACGTATTTCATCCAGGCGGGACGTGCAATCACAATCCTCACGTTTCGGCTTCAGGCGACACGTTGCGTTATAGTCGCCGCCTATGTATGATAGTTCCGGAGACGATCCAGGTTGAGGAAATTTTAGCGCCGTCGAGGTAGTTGATTTGATTTCGTCACCCGCGGGTGTACTGGGAGGTGTTCGTTTTAGAGGCATTATGAATAATAATAAAATTACCTTTATAAATTGGAGTAATGTATAAGGTGATTTCCAATCGCCCTTCTTCACTTCGTGTGGCAGTATTATCGCTATCGCTCGTGAATTATGGCAGGCACCTCAGCGCTGTGACGATATCACATTATCAATGGCCCGTAGTACGACGAGTGCGACGAGAACGACGAGTGACGTGTTGCTGTCCTGCTTGCACTTAGACTCTTCGTTTCTTAAACTGTTATGTGCTCCTGGTACCACGCGATTTTAATTATGTATTTAAAATTCATAAAATTAATAAATTTGGCAATAAGGTCCACGCGTCTAAACGCTTAAGCGATCCCGGGGGAGAGGGTATAGGGAGAGGTACAAATGACGGTTAAAATGTCTTCTTATTCAATTTAAGAGCCAAGCTCTTATCGGTGGAGTCTCTTCCATAATGTCCTATCATTAGAAAGCGCAAAAAAATAAAAAATTGGTTATAATGTTAATAATGTAAATTTATTATTACCATCGTAATTATTCAATACAAATAATAGCTTTAAACATTATGTAATTAATACAAAAATATCTAGACAAAAGTAATAAATGATTCCTAAATTCTAATAGAGAAGGAGCCGATTTAATCACCAGAAATATTGAATGGTAAATCAGAGTATGATGTACGTAATCAAGGGTTGAAATTGGCTTCAATAAAAGTCACACACACACACTCAATTACAAGTATATTGTACCAAGATCAGTAGTCGAATGAAAATATAATAATGTCACAACGGTTCTTATAATGTTACTATTGCCTTATTTAATACAAAGTAACGTTTGAATGTGTTATATAAATCATATAATCATGTAATTAATTATAATATTTATAAACATAATTATTTGTTACTTATACAATAGAAAGTATCACTACGTAGTATAAAACAAAATCACTTCCCGCTGTCTGTCTGTGCCTATGTATGCTTAGATCTTTAAAACTACGCAACGGATTTTGTATTTTTAATAGATAGAGTGATTCAAGAGGAAGGTTTATATGTATAATACATGCATAATATAGTAGAGAAACACTGATCATTTTAGAGGTTTCTAATGTGATGTCGTAAATAAACACATTTTTTTCGTTTACATTGCACACGCTGCCTGAACCCTACGAGATAGATCAAAATAATGTGCTACAGTATTGTACATCTTAAAAAGGTCTACAAAAAAGTCCGCGATGGTATATGTCTATCTCCTAGGGACACCTAGGAGATAGACATATACCATCGCGGACTTTTTTGTAGAGCTTTTTGTGGGTTATCACCCACAATAACCATTTTTATCCTTTACTTTTTACGAGAAATAATGGCTTATTTACGAAGCGATTTAAGCCATACAGTATTAATCCTTATCCGATTAAGTAACTTAAATACATTGTGCATTTAATATAGATCAATATGGCTCTTTAAAGTATGTAATTTAAATGAATATTTTCGAATATATTACAGATTTAAAATGCAGGGACATAGCGGTTGCGTCGGTACCGGCCGGGGGGCCGGCGGCGTCGCGTGCCTAAGAAAACATGTTTGTATTGTCTAATGAGTCTAATGACAAAAAAGCTGTGCAAATCTATACTAATATTATAAAGCTGAAGAGTTTGTTTGTTTGTTTGCTTGAACACGCTAATCTCAGGAACTTCTGGTCCGATTTGAAAAATTCTTTCAGTGTTAGATAGCCCATTTGTCGAGGAAGGCTATAGGCTATATATCATCACGCTAAGATCAATAGGAGCGGATCACCAATGAAGAATGTTTCAAAATCGTAAGGTTTTTTTTCCTTTTGAGAACTTCCGCTGCGTGCGCTACATAAACAGTTAAAGTTTCGCAAAAATCATGTATGAAAGAATTGTTCCCCTGTAAAAGTTCTAAAAAAGTCAATTTCAATTTCAATGCTTTATTGCTCTCCATATGTAATTACATGTTGTTACAAAAAATAATACAAAAGACCAAATATGGACCCTGTCGGGCACGGCAACATAGATAGAAGAGAAGAAAGGAGGAAGCCACTGGTATAATTTTTTAAATATTGCAATAATAAATAAATTAAAATTAATTAAATCGAAATAAGTAATCAAAAATTTAAGTAGGTACCTAAATTCTATTTTCAATTTGTTTATTTTTTATTTATATTTATATATCTAATAATAATATGAATTTATTTAAAAACGATGTTTTAAATTATTGTAGGTATATTAAATTAGTTTGTAATTAAAGTTTGTCATTTAGATATTCATTTATGTTGTAATAGCTTTTGTTGAGGAGAAATTGTCTTAGTTTATTAATGAAGCTGTTGTATTTATTTTCGCTTCTTATGGTACCTGGTAGTCCGCGACAGCATATGTATATCTTTTAAGGTTGGCTCACTATAACCTTTTTTATGCTAACCAAATTCTTTCTAAAATAATGCATTATTTGCGAAGGTGTTCTTATAAATATGATATTAAATCCTTACCCAAATAAATATTTTCGTTATTCATCACAAGTATTTAATTTAAAACAAAATTGCCCTTTACATCATTCGATTTCAATGAATATCTTAGAAGATATCGCAGTTCTAAAATAACATCGCAGCAAAATAATTACTCATTATAGACATACAAACGATGTTTCTCCTGGTTTATTCTGCGTGATGTTAAATTAGCACTGTAGGTATATTTATAAAATTTTGTTCAATGGTTCTTATGTGTTTCGTGGATTTAACAAAGAAAGTTACAGCTCCTTTAAAATTGTATTATATGTGCCTACGATCCACTCTTTCTCTCTTATGTGACGCAGGCGAAGTTGTGCGGGTCAGCTAGTGGCGCCGGACGTAGGCGCCACGCAATGTTTTCATAATCAATTATTAATAATTTAATAATTGATATACACCTATTCTATTATTGTTGGATTTAATTATACATTTATAGGTATGTATTATTTCAATGTATTTGATAACATGTACTACCGACATCAGCAAAAATTACCTTAATTTTTATAAAAATATCAATTATGTGCTATTACGAAGTCAATCCCGTTTTCGCGCCGATCGTGATCGTACGATACCTCGCGTGTGGTTAAGGGCACGATAGTCAATGAGGGTTATCGCGTTTGAATTCACCGCTAGAGGTGCCAGTGGAGAGTAAGGTTTCTAGATCTCATACTCTATGATTACTTCAACAGTACCCATAGAAACCGAGAATGATTACCGCCAAACACCGCTTTACTCGCGACCGCCCTTACTCGCCAGTGGAGCCGACTGTAGAGAACAAAAGCTGTGGTCGCCATTAGGTCTACGTCCGTTGGGCAAGTAACCTGTGATTTTATTGTGATATAATTATTAAATAATTATATATTTCTGTAGTAATACTATAAAGAGAAAACATTTGTATTGTTGTTTGTAATGAATAAACTCAAAACTACTAAACTGATTTCAATACTTCTTTTACTTTTAGCAAGCAACTTTATTCAGTGGTAACATCCTAACTAAAACGAGATGGGTGTAAGCCAGGATTCAGCCTCTTCGTCTTCATGTAACCTTGTGGCCCTTATATTTCAGGGGTATTTTGACCCATAGGGCCCATATTCAAACTCGACCGAGGTATGACCCGAAGGTGTCTGCATAACAAGTTACAAAATAATCGGTCACTAACAGACGGACACACAGACCCACATAGTGTATTCAATAACCACTGAAGAAGACTCAGAGGTTAATAAATCCGAACGTGAGTTTGTTTATTTGTTACGCTTTAACTAATCGACAAATTAAATTTGATATACGCTTTGTCAGGGACACAGAAAAATATATATCTCACCCGAATCTGATCAGAAAAATTAGTATCTATTCCTAATGTAGGTATGGCAATTTATTGACAAAATCTAAATAATAATAATATTGTACACAATATATACAAAACACCATCTAGCCCAAACTAAGCAGAGCTTGTACTATGGGTACTAGACAATGGATAAACATACATAAATGCTTTTTTTTTGTAAATACATACATAATTACATAGAAACATTCAGACCAAGACAAAAATCCATGTTTATGCACACAAATGTTTGACTTGTGCGGGAATCGAACCCGCGACCTCAGGCGTGGCAGTCGGTTACACTAACCGCTACGCCATCAAAGCCGCGGGAAAAATCTAGTAGGCTATAATATATCGGCACGGTATGACCCACGGGAGCGGAGCAGTAATTACAAATATGGCTGAAAAAGTGGAGGACGTATAGTATTATTGAAACCCATACCATACTGAAGTATGGTGATTAACTCGGCCCTCTCTTTATTATTATTACATATTATTAAGTACATAATCATGTTCATTGCGTATTGTGTCCCAGAACCTTCTCCTCAATCCAGGGTAAGAAGTGAGTGATCCTAGTGTAGACTCCTGGGAACCGTGACTGAGCACACCCCTTCCCATAGGAAACCACGCCGATCTTGTAGAAGTATGCTTTCTTGTCTGCTTCCGACCACTGGAAGAAATTATAAGTCATTTGAGTTATTTTTAAACAGTGATTTAGTTCTTAATTCTAACTTATATTACTTACATACATAATGTCAACAAGACCGAATTTCGGTCACGGCGGCCAATCTTAACGGAGACTGGCCAACTGCGCAGGAGATATTATAGTGCACAAGTATGTGCGCAGACACAAGTGCACTCTCTGTTCCCTAACCCTCATGATCCGATGGGACGGATAATCCGACACGACCGGAGAGAGATCAGGCGCAGGACCAACGGCTTTACGTGCTTTCCGAGGCACGGGGTGTCTAACACCGCCTACTTCCTAACTCCGGGCTTGTATTGAGATTTCGTAACAGAAAAACCCAATACGTTTTTGTTGCTCCGACTCGGGATTCGAACCCGAGACCTCATGCACAGCAGTCGCAGGTAGGCAGAGGTGTATGAAACACCCACATTTCGCCAACTATGTTTTTGGTCCCACGTAATAGGGGGCGAACCTACTGCCGTCTACCGGGCACATTTCCAGACTCCGTGCAGCTACTGAAAATATCCTAACAGAAAAACCCAATAATACTTTGCTCGAACCGGGAATTGAACCCGGGACCTCACGATCCGCAGTGGTATACACTACCCCTGGACCAATGAGTTTGTTACGCTTTCACGCTGTATCTCATGAAATATCGCACACATGTTGTCAGGGATACAGAAAAGGACAAACGGTAACTTTCATTCAGAAAAAGTACTATAGCGACACTGCTTAGTTTTATAAAGTTCCGCCCATTTTGTGTAGTTTCCGTGGTGCCATTTTGATGGTCAAAGTCAAAGTCAAAGTAAAAAATCTTTACTTTCATAAAAATGTGCAAAAAATTAATAATAATAATATCAGCCCTGTATTAGACTGTCCCACTGCTGGGCACGGGCCTCTTTTCAGTGTGAGAAGGGTTAGGCCACAGTCCACCACGCTGGCTTAGTGCGGGTTGGTAGACTTCACATTTCTTCGAGAACATTATGGAGAATTCTCAGACATGCAGGTTTCCTCACGATGTTTTCCTTCATCGTTAAAGCAAGCGATAATTAACTATTTAATACGCATATATTCTATTATTATTATTATATAACGTCGAAAAGTCAGACATGCGCGCCTTGGGTTCGAACTCGAGACCTCTGCGTGGCAGTCCAAGGGTTTCCCACTAGACAATTAACTATTATATTAATAAAAAAAAATAATAAAAATAAATAGAAGGAAACAAAAAATTTGTATTGAAAAAAGCCTGTTCGAGGAGTAGAGCTTTCATGAGAATACTTTCTTGTTTTATTACTGTTTACTATGTATTCTAAAGAAGTGTACGTTCTGTCTGTTTGCTAGAGATTTGCGTTATCGTTTTGAACACTACAGGAATCATTACCATTATATCATTAGCATAAAAACCACTTTCTCTACCGACAGTATAGAGCCTCTTTAAGCTAAGAAAATACTTATTACCACCAGAATATTATATTTTGTTTTTGTTACGTTACGTTTTCTTGAGTAAAATCGTAACAATTTAAGTAGTATAAAAATAATTTATTTAACTCGTAACAGATTTTAGCGCGGTTTCATAGAGCATGTATTTTATTTCATTTATACTATCACCGACGTTTCGGTTGCTTTTCACCAGCCTATTCACGGGTAGACTAAAAGAGTGGTCGCTAAAGCTCTTAAATTTGTTTTAACCATTTTAATTTCAACCACCTGATTACTCGACTTTCTCTAGACTGGGAGCTAAGCTCGAGTCAGCTTGCTACAGATTCAAGCGTGGATACCGCAGGGAACTTTGGTGCATTAAATATACGATATATGCAAAACTTACAAGTGGTTGCATTAATGGTCCACCGCTATCACCCTGGCATGCATCCTTGTCTCCTGTCAAGAACCCTGCACACAACACCCGCTCGTCAAACACCAGCATCGAATACAATTTGTACGCTTCTGCACAAACGCTGTTGTTGAGGACCGGCAGATGTAAGTATTGGAGATGAGTGGCTCGTCCTCCTTCTGAAAGATTACGACATTATGTTGGACTGTTTCAATTTTGTCTGGGAATCCAATAGGAGTCAGAATTGAAACATTTACATACTCGGGCCAGAGGGATTTCTGTGTCATCATACTTATAATAAAATTTTAATAATTCAATGTACAGACGTTGACCCATTAAAATGTTATACATAGTAGATATTTATGAAAAATGTAATGTCAGGGGTTTTTATAAAAGCTATAGAAGCCAAAACAAATATATTAGAAATTTTGTCACAATGTCTGAAATTTGTCAAAACAACTAGACACAATGATAAAAACTGGGTCTAGATGTTGGTATCCGAATGTCGACTCAGGAATTAATAGTATCAAAATATAAACTCCATAATTATAAAGCTATTCCTATACTGCGAAAGCGAGCTATAATAAAGTACTTAATCCCTATTTCCCTACTAATATTATAAATGCGAAAGTAACTCTGTCTGTTACGCTTTCACGCCTAAACCACCGAACCGATTTTGATGAAAGATCTTGGAAAAGTACTTAGGCTATCTTTTGTTGTAAAACAGGGTATGTAGGGGTTAAAATGAGGGATGAATGTTTGTATGCGAATTCGTCATTATCTCGCCTAAGCCACTGAACTGCTTTTGATAAAATTTGTTACCAAGATACACTAGACCTTGGGAAAGGACATAAGCTACCTTTTTTGTAAAAAGGGCATGAAGGGGTTGAAATAAAGGATGAAAGTTTGTATGTGAATTCGTCACTGTCGCGCCTAAATCACTGACCCAAGTTTGATGAACTATGGCACAGAGAGAGACTAGACCTTGGGAAAGGACATAAGCTACCTTTTGTTGTAAAAAAGGGCATGTAGGGGTTGAAATAAGCGTTGATAATTTATATGGGAATTCTTCATTATCGTGCCTAAATCACAACCGATTTTGATGAAATTTGGTACAAAGATAGACTAAATCTTGAGAAAGGATATATGATACCTTTTATTGTAAAAAAGGCATGAAGGGATTAAAATAAGGGATGAAAGTTTGTATGTGAATTCGTCATTATCTCGCCTAAGCCACTGAACTGCTTTTGATAAAATTTGTTACCAAGATACACTAGACCTTGGGAAAGGACATAAGCTACCTTTTTTTGTAAAAAGGGCATGAAGGGGTTGAAATAAAGGATGAAAGTTTGTATGTGAATTCGTCACTGTCGCGCCTAAATCACTGACCCAAGTTTGATGAACTATGGCACAGAGAGAGACTAGACCTTGGGAAAGGACATAAGCTACCTTTTGTTGTAAAAAAGGGCATGTAGGGGTTGAAATAAGCGTTGATAGTTTATATGGGAATTCTTCATTATCGTGCCTAAATCACAACCGATTTTGATGAAATTTGGTACAAAGATAGACTAAATCTTGAGAAAGGATATATGATACTTTTTATTGTAAAAAGGGCATGAAAGGATTAAAATAAGGGATGAAAGTTTGTATGTGAATTCGTCACTGTCGCACCTAAACCACTGAACCAATTTTGATGAAATTTGGTACAGAAAGAGACTAGACGTTGGGAAGGACATATATTACTTTTTGTTGTAAAAAGGGTATGAAAGTGTTAAAATGAGGGATGAAAGTTCGTATGCGAATTCGTCACTATCGTAGATAAACCCAGGGGACTTTGTATGTAGCCACTCGATCAAGCGATTTTGAAATTTCGACCTACATGTGAACTAAATAGGAGACGAAAGTTCGTGTGGAAGCCCAAGCAAATGAGATCTGTCTATTTTTACAATAGGTACGTATTTTATCGGAAACATTGCATAATTAGTAAAAATGCCGACAAGTCGCGTGAGCGCGAGACACGCCAAGCGTCATACACAATGAACGATGCGTCGGTGGCGGTGGAATTTGTAACATTAGCCAAAGCGGCAAGTGCGGAAAAATGTTGCAGCAGTGTAAGCTGTTGGTTTTGGATAAATATACGATGTCCCATAAAAGAGCAATCTAAATACTATACCTATCACACCATGAACCATGAAAGATATGGTGGTACTTTTAGTTGGTAACTTTAGACAGACCCTACCGGTTATTACTGGGGGTACACCGGTAGATGAAATAAATGCCTATTTGAAGGCGTCTGTGTTATGGATACACGTAAAAAAGTTTTGTCTGACTTCAAATATGCGAGTACAACTACACAAAGATTCTTACGCAGGGCAATAGGTGGCTGCTCTTTTAAAGGTCGGCGAAGATTGTGTGTTAACAGACAGTGACGGCATGATTACAATAAGATGTAAATTCTGTCAAATTGTCGATTACACAGGTGATTTAAATAAAAATGTCTATCCAGATCTACAAATAAGTATCAGCAATCGAAAATGGTTGTATGACAGGTTAAATTTGGCGCCAACAAATGAGACAGTAGGCCAGATAAACGAACAAATTATAAACTCTCGGTACATTATGTTAAGGACACTGATCAAGTAACATCGTACCCTATAGAGTTTCACAACTCTTTAGAATTATCAGGAGTGTCTTCCCATAAGTTAAGGCTGAAAGTTGGTATTCCAGTCCTGGTAATAAGAAATCTTGGCGCACGAAGACTATGTAATGGTACACGGCAACAAATTACTCATCCAGGGCGCAATACAATAAAAGCCATAATCATGACTAGAATGGCAAAAGGAGAAAATGTTTTAATTCCCTGTATTCCGATAGTTTAGACCGATTTGCCATTTCAGTTTAAAAGAGTGCAGATTCCCCTAAAAGCAGTATTTACGGTAATAATAAACAAAACTGTTTTCCATGGGCTCTATGTGGCGTGCTCACGAGTTTCATACCCGCAAAATCTTTTTACTTAAAAGGATAGAGAAACAAAATCCTAGGTACGTTTTTTGTTTTAGTTGAGATTAGTTTATAAAAATGTATTAAAATTGAGCTATTTGCTGTAAACCACGGCTTTCATATATGTATTAATTGCAAAATAAGTTCCTTAAAAATCTAAAAATGCTGTACAAAGTAACTATTCCACGCGGACGAAGTCGAGGGCAAAAGCTAGTACGCAAATAACTGTTAAAAGTTAGATCGAAACCAATGGCTCTGTCTGATAGGCCAACAATCTACTCTCAAGGTTACGGCTGGCAAGCCCCATTAGAAAATCAAACTAAAAATACTTCGTGTTGTCTGTCCCCATCCGGCTGTAATTGGGGAGTAGCTTTTGAATGTCTCCATCCTCTTGTCTCTTGTCCATTCTTGGGCTTTAGGAATGCATATCGGACGTATGGAATCTGAAAAGCAGAAATATAATATTGATTTACCTTTCTAATTATAGATTAAAACTAAACTGCTTTATACGGATTTCATCGGGGATTTCGATGTTTTGCAGAATTCGTGTACAATCTCACCGTAACCATGACTGCTGCATAACTTTAGATAAAGCTTCATTTCAGTAGGATCATAAATCACGATATTTGTATATGGACTTGAATAACTCTTATTAGTTTTCTGCATAATTTAAATCTTTATAAGGCTTTTGACTGCGTTAAACATATTACGCGCTAACAAAATCGCAATTAGTATTATATTGCGTTCGGTTTAGTTCTTACTTTAGAAGCAATAACATAATGTGATAATGTTGTACTATAACCATTTATGACGGATTGCGTAGTGCAGTGGTCGGCTACCTGCGGCTCGCGAGTCGCATGCGCCTCTTTGACTCCTCGGCTGCGGCTCTTCCACGAAATGTTTAGTGGAGGCATGGAATATTACTTATTATCTTGCCTTAAAAGTATGATATCAAATTTCATTTTATTTACTGTTAGTTGAACTAAGACGTATTTGACATAAGCAAGCTCGAAAGTGTACTTTGAAACCTTATTATTTCCGTAATAATGTCGCCTGCTTAAGCAAAGCTTTAGTTAAAATATGGCTCTTTGTATTGTCTATATTTGGTTCTTTTGGACGACAAGGTTGCCGACCACTGGCGTAGTGGATTAAGTGGTCGCTTCGCCACTGCTATTGCGCCGAGTGTTGTGGGTGCGAATCCCACACCGGACAAAACGTTGTGTGATTCACAAATGGTTGTTCCAAATTTGGATGTTCTTTGTGTCCGTTGTTTGAATATTCGTAAAGTCCTTCGCGACACAGGAATTATTGTTAGTACGGGAGTTGTCGCTTTATAAATGAAAAATAATATAAAACAATTCAAGTTCAGTCTCACTTGTAAATTGTACGTCATTCTGAAGTACAAGTACGCCGATATCGTTGTTGTAAGAGTTGGCATTGTATTCCTCGTGTGTAACCATTTTCTTAATTCGTACATCAATAGGATATGCACCCTCGTCTTCCCGAGATAAATCGAGTTCGCCAAGTCGGACGACGTACCTGCAACGTTATACTTATGTTATTAGAGGCAAATCCTACTCCTAACTAATATTGTAATTGTGTATTTGTTTGTTACGCTTTCATGCCTTAACTACTCGACCAATTTTCATGAATATTAAAAGAACCCTAGTACATAGGGTACTTTTCATCCAGGTAAATGAACTGTTCCCGAGGTGTAGAAATATATTGACAAAATCAAGATTAACGTGAGAGAAGACGGGGGCATAATCTAGTTAACCAGTAAATTAAATGTTTACCTTTTTATATTTTTATAAGTTAAGTTATAGTTAAATATATTTAATTACGAATATTTTTAGTGTACAACAGTAATATAAACAATTCAGCAAAAATGAAATAAGACAGTTATTAAATTTAAAATAAACCAGTCCATGGGTAGGTTGCCCTTAGTTTCGATATTGGAATTGTAGATGCAGAAATCTGTACACAAATATATAAACCCTGACTCTTAAACTAGATCTATCTAGCCTTTATCTTAAGGGAGAAGTTACTGGTATGTAATACCTCTTTAGGTTTCCGAATACTAAAAACCTGTTTCAAAGGATTGGACGCCTTTGAAATTGACTAGTAGGGGATCGCCATCTCGTCATGTTATAATAATAATATTACAGCTGTTAGTATTGTCGTTACACGGGCAAAGACATCCTTTCGAAAATCAGTACTTACAGTCTATGCTCATGGCAGTAAATGCAGTGAGCTGCTGTTAGAACGTGTCGTGAGCTGATAAGAGATCCGCCACAGCCCCAATCGGTATTATAACCGCTTTTATAGCCCAGCAGAGCCATCCAAGGAAAGTCATCTAATAAATAGCAAAAAGTCATTTCAAATTCCAATGCCTAATTAAAAAGTGTGAAAGTTTGGCAAAAGCCATTAGTTTATTACGCTTTTCTCATGCCCGAATTAGAAGATTATCTTTAATGTCAAGTGGTTATGTATTGCTGTTTACTTAACATTGAATTTGCTTAGAATTAAATTATTTTCACAAATATAAATACCTATTATTAATAAATAAAAAATAATTTAATATAATGTTAAACATCGACGAGGCACGGGTTCAACTCTGTCTTATGCTTTTTGAAGCTTAAGATGCGCCGAGGATGTGCCTTTTTAAATGTAATCCATATCTATTTCATCCGATATCGTTGACTACAATATCAACGCAAATGCTACTTAAAATATTTTTTTAAGTGTTTACAAATGTCTAGTTAAGATGACTGTTAAAATCTGCATCAGTATTCTATTTCTCTCACCTAGCTTAGCGTCCTTTCCTCCGATAATCGTGTACTCATTCAGTGATCCTCCAGTGTATGGACTGAGTAATGCATTAAATTTACTCAGTCCACACACTGGAGGATCAAGAAAAGCAGGCACAAAGTCCTCCACTCCCATTTTAGATATTAACTCAGGTGCGTGTGTTGTTGTGGTTGGGGCAGGAGCGGACGTGACAGTCGCTGGAACGGGACAGCAGACCTATGAAAGCCAGTGCAGCATGAGTGAGATGAAATCGTGATTCAGACTTTCATATTTAAATTTAAGTCAGGCTCAGCTAGAATTGCATCTTGCTTGTATATTACCAGCAGCCGTTCGAATAGGTCCTCTACTTACTAATAAAAAACAATGCTGTGCGTTGCTATGTCACTTAAGAATGGCGGAACGGTATTGGTAAAAAATATGTTAGAAATAGAAATACAAATCTTTATTCGCTTGAGACATGGTATACAAAACGATGTTATAAGTTTTAAAGGTTCAAACACAATGTTATATAATACTTTTACTAAATTACATGATAACATCTATATATATATATATTTCTTTTATAGCTAATAAATTCTTTAATATTGTAAAATCTATTTTCTAGAAGCCATTACTTAAGCCTACTTTTAAATTTATGTAAAGGGAGTTCTCTTATTTCTCTAGATATGTGGTTGTAAATTGTGATAATCATCATTCCTTTGGTAACACATTTGAGAACGGCGGGACCGCTTTGGATATTGCTGTGTTAAACATCCGAATACGGCTTTTACAAAAAGAAAATTAAAAGTTGCAAGAGGAAAGTGAAAATTGGAAAGTAAAGATACAATAACATTGAAATTTGTACAGGTCATCTATCAGTTCAGCTAGTTATACAATAAAATTTTAAGTTAGTGTGGCTCTCACAATTTTCCTCCCATGAGGCGATCAAAATTGCAGCCGCATATAAGTCTAATGACCGGTGTCCGGCGACCTTACCTTAAGAGACTTGCCCTCAAAGCCACAGGTCGCCTCTGCCAGGGCGTCTGTAGCCAGCGAACCCAACTCATTCAGCATGTTTACATAGTACTCGCAGCTTTTCAAAGCTATGCAGCTACCCGGCGCACCTTTCTTTCGTTTGCATGGTTCACCTAGAACAAAATATTATAACTAAATATATCTTTAAGAAATATAAACTTTATTTATATATCTATCCTAAGTAACATTATAAATGCGAATGTAAGTTTGTTTGTTTGTTACGTGCGTGAAAACGCCTCAACTATTCGACCGATTATCATGAAATTATATCTCAATACTCACTACTTAAATACACGTTGTCAGAGTTACAGAAAAGGACATAGGGTATCTTTCATCCAGCAAAAGTGTTCCTGTTCCTGATAGTGACAAAATGTACATTAACGCAAGCGCAGCCGCGGGCAAATGTAGTACTCTATAATTTACTTTAAATCAATGTGCAATTTACATTGTTGCCGTAGATAAATGCATAAATAAATAGATTTCATTCACTATCTCCATCGGTATGCCGTTAATTTAGGCCTAGTAATGGATAACGTGGTGCGCTTTATAGAACATATTAATTCTAAAATAAGAAACGCCTTTGTTAGATTAAAGACACTATACAATATTAGGAAATACTTATCAGAATCAATTAGAAAAACCCTTGTAGATGCCATTGTATAATCGCAGTTTACCTACTGTGATACAGTTTATGGTCCACGGCTGTACGAAAAAACTGAGAAGGCGATACAGAGAGTACAAAATGCTTGAGTCCGTTATTGTTATAGTGTTCCCGAGCGAGGCCACGTCACACCGTATTTAAATAATACAGATACATTAAAGATGGATGCGCGGAGAAAAATACACCTAACATGTCTGGTACACAAAATTATTTTTAAAAAGAATCCTAAATATCTGTATGACAAGCTTGAGTGGGTAAAAGATGTGCAACAGAGGAAAACACGTAGGAGAGAAGCCAATAAACTTGTTGTACCAGCACACAGAACGGCTCAATATAAGGGAGGTTTCAAATATTCTGCTACCAAAATTTGGAACGACTTGCTCCCGCCGCTGCGTAAAAGTATGTCCCAACAAACTTTGAAAGCGCACCTGCGCAGAGAATTATTAAATTTACAAAAAAGGATATAATATGATAGCAGGATAGTGTCGTATATGTTGTGACATATTTATATATATACATATGTATTTAGTATCTATATGTTTAGGTTTAAAAAAAGTCTTTCATTCTGTGAAGCAGGCTCGCCTCAAGGTACCAACCTCAGCCCGAAAATAAGCATACGAGTAGCAACACTATACTGCATTTCACACCGGTGAGTAATAGTTCAGGAAACTTACACACCTACCTCCCTCATTTCTCTCCTTTCTTCCAATATTTTATACCTTTAACTAACCTACCTTAGGTCGGCAACGCGTAATACCTATGGTATGCAAGCGGTAATAGTCTATGGTAACCGCTTATAGGCCGGCCATATGCTAATTTGCCATCCTTATATGCTCATAAACATGAA
This sequence comes from Catocala sponsa, assembly GCA_963564715.1. Lineage (NCBI taxonomy): Eukaryota > Metazoa > Arthropoda > Insecta > Lepidoptera > Erebidae > Catocala > Catocala sponsa. Next base: position 21,174,984 of record OY751347.1, on the reverse strand, counting down.
AAAGGAACACCACAAAGTTTAGTTAGTAGTTTTACAATTCGTAGCTAATGGTAAATCATTCCGAACACATGTACTTAATTGCGTGGGTAAAACTGATCGGGTATGCTCGAATATAAAGGAGAATTCCTACAAAATGTTATTTCTTTTTCTGTTTTCACATTTTAAGTACGTCGTCTGTAAATTTACCCGCTCGACAACAATAGGCTCACCGCTATTTTATAGAACACAAGCTGACACGCGCAACTTCGTCTGCTTCACATAAGAGAATTCTCCCCGTTGTTGCAACATTTTTTATCCTATTGGTCGTAGCATGATGTTATATATCCTATAGCCTTCCTCGATAAATGGGCTATCCAACACTAAAATAATTTTTCAATTCGAGCAAGTAGTTTCTGAGATTAGCGCGTTCAACCAAAAAAACAAACAAACTCTTCAGCTTTATAATATTAGTATAGATTAACTAACGAAATATTTACTTGTTTACTGTACTATACTCTGTACTGTGGGCAAATAAGTAGGTTCAACAGATTGTCGACTATAAAAAACGTGAACTAAGTCCAGCAAAACTAATAAAATATACAATAATATTTTTGTATGAAAACTACATCTTAAAATTCTTACCAGACTGACAGACCACAGTTTGTAAACACACACACACGAACAAAAACAAACGCAACTTCTTCACCATTATCACTGAAGACTTTTGCGCACTAACAACATGAAATAAAAGGGGTGTATGAAGTCTGCCCCACTTCTATTCGTACTGACGATCAAATCAAGGATCATGTTTATTTATATGAAGCTTAACACGTCACAGGGAATTTCCGCCAATTTTTAATATATCAAACTATTTTCCAATGGCCGTTTATCTAAATACTGCTATATCTAAGTTATATTATGTATATGATAAATTCAGTAACTTTAGTATATTAATTAACCTTTGACGATAACCTTTATCGTTCATAAGTGTGATTTCGCGTTCTAAACAAATACATTATTTTGACAAAAAAGATATAATAATGATATCAGCTCTGTTTATAAATAGTCCCACTGCTGTTTGCTCACGTCACTGCTACTGTCCACTTGCTGCCTATTCTCAGTGTTTAAAGAATTAGGTCTGCCAACCCGCACAGGTGGGTTGGCAGACTTTACACATCTTCCAGAACCTTAAAAAGACCTCTCCATGCAGGTTACCTTACTTTGAAGCGAGAGATAAAATAATGAGCAATAAATAATTGAGCGTTGAGGAAAGCGAAGTTCAAGAGTAGAGCTCACACGTAAAGAATCAGTAAAGAAACTGGCCACGTCCAAGTCATGTAAATAACGCATTGACTAGAAAGCAGGACTAGCTTTCAATTTTTGTTTTCGATGATCGTTGGAGCAGACGGGTTCTCGAGTGGAGACCTCGACTCGGCAAGCGTAGTGTAGGACGCCCCCCGGCCAGATGGACCGATGACCTGAAAAAGGTGGCTGGAGGTGACTGGATGGCGAAAACGGGAGATCGGGCCTTGTGGCGCACCCTGGGGGAGGCTTATGTCCAGCAGTGGACTGCAATAGGCTGAAATGATGATGATGATGATGATGTGTTTGCTTACAGCGATCAAAAAAAACTTTCATAAATAAATAAATATGCTAACGCAGGCGATTGCACTGCAATAATAAAAGCAACCTCGGTGTCGGTGGTGGTATTCATTTATTGAATTCAGAATTAATTTATTGCAATAAATGATTTCTGAGATTGGATGCCCGGGTGACAAACGTTACTGCGTTTTTAGTAGCAGCCTGCACGGCGTTCGGGACTGTTCCTGGTTTACAAGTAAGTCTAGATTATTATAAAGTACGACAGCAATTCTCAAAATGTCGGCGTACTATACCTCTAGCTTCGTTCTAAAAATGCCATTAGAAAAGTCCTGAGCAAAGTGGAGCAGCCACAATTATTTAAGTGCCAGCTTTCCTCCTGTAAATGACTAGGTTGTTATGATTACTTGGTATGCGACGACAGAGGTTTGAAAAATAACAATTAATCCTTACTATCCTTACTTCCTTACTAATCCTTACTTCCTTACTATATAATATTATAAATTCGAAAGTAACTCTGTCTATCTATCTGTCTGTCTGTCTGTCTGTCTGTTACCTTTTCACGGCTAAACCACTCAACCGATTTAGATGAAATTTGCTACAGATATAGTTTAAAACCTGGGAAAGGTCATAGGCTACTTTTTATTGATGTAGGTACCACGCGGGCGGAGCCGCGCGCAAAAGCTAGTAAAAAATAAGACAAATAAAAATTAATTGAGAGCATTTATTGCTAAAATCACTTTGATGTGTCTTCAGAGTATAAAAACAGTCAACAGTCACAAGAACCAACTTAAAATAAAACACATTTATATTATCTTAAAAATAATAATTACATTATAACAATTATCAATACTTTAGAGTTTAAACTTAAAATCCTTATTAATTACTTGAGAGCTTGTATTACACGTATAAAATAATTAGTTGAGACAAAATTGTACATTGTATTAGTTTAGTGGAAAAAAGTTTAAGTAATATAGACATAATATGAGAGCATAAAACAACAACGAAGTAGAAAATATTTTCTTAAACTATTTTAGATATATAAAAAGTATTAGAGCAAATCATTTTAACTGTTACGAGCAAATTATTAGTATTCCTGCTAACCTCTTCAGCTAGTTGGGGAACACGCAGCAGACTTCAACGAGCGTTGGTGTGTTACATCAGCTATGTGTTCTTTTATGCGGGTGCCTATGCTTCTCTTGGTTTGACCAATGTATCGCAGTCACAATCTTGACGGATGGTAAAAATTGACTTATCTTCGTTGGCGGCTTGAAGTATGTGTTGCTTGAAGCTCGCTTCAAGATGTAGCCAATCTTGTTGTATTAATTGCATAGGAGATGCACGGATGCCCTTCTCTCATGCTGGTAAAACACATACCTTGGATGTGTACATAATTCGCGGCGGCGCGACGCGGTGGCGGCCCACCGCTTTTGGGCAGGGATTTTATTTCCTTTTATAAATTGAAAATGCTAGCGGTAAACTATTATGAAAACTCCGAAAATACTATGGAATCGTTACAACTTCAATACCCTATGTGTTGTTTGTGTTTTCTGTTGAGCTTGGCACATTTAAGAAATACAAAGTAAAATTAAAATTAAAGAATAACGCAATGCCGATATTTTTTAAACCGAGACCGATAGCTTTTGCACTGCGAGATAAAATTGATAAGGAGTTAAATCGACTAGTACATGTAGGTATATTAAAACCGGTCGAATACTCTGAGTATGCGTCGCCCATGTTGCAGGTATTAAAGCGGGACGGCGCGTTACGTTTGTGTGCAGATTACTCGGTAACAATCAATAAACAGCTGTAAGTGGATCAATGCCCGCTTCCTACCGCGCATGAATTGTTTACCAAATTACATGGGGGAAAGCAGTTCAGTAAGTTAGACTTGTCACAAGCCTATGCCTAATGCGTGTTAGATGACGAATCACAAAATATTACCTACGTGTATATAAATATACGCGTCTATTGTTTGGGTTAGCAAGTATTTTTAGCAGGTAATGGAGTCTGTGTTATCTATTATGGAAGGCGTATTATGTATGTTAGATGATGTATTGGTGACTGGGGTCACTAAAGAAGTCCATTCAAGTAGATTACATGAGGTAATTGCGTCGCTTGCAGGACGCAGGACTCAAACTTCAGAAATCTAAATGTACCTTTTTCCAAGATGAAGTAGAATATTTAGGTTATGTGATAGATAGACACGGGTTGAAAAAGTCGCCTCAGAAAGTGTCTGCTATTGTAAAGGCGCCGGTTCCGAAAGATGTTAATAAGTTACAATCCTTTTTAGGGCTTGTTAACTATTACCGAACCTTTGTGCCGAACGCGTCATCAATTCTTAGTCCTCTATATAATCTACTTCAAAACAATTCTAAATGGAAGTGGGATCAAACCATGATAATGCATTTAATACAATTAAAAAGTTACTCGTTTCGGATCAGGTTTTGGTACATTATTTTGTACAGGCGCTACGTACAAAATTAAAAGTAATAATTTTTTCGTTGTATAAAAAAAGTAAGGAAGTTTTAATGTAGATTTATACATAGAAAATGGAAGAACATTAAAGGTACAAGTATTTAATTGATATTACGTTTGATTTTAACCATCCTATCTATAAAAATCGTCGTGGCCGGACTGCGGCGTACACGTAGCAGCCCGGCCATTTTGTTAAGTATATTACGTGTTATCCTTTGAGGCACACAAAATATCTTTTCTAAGTACATTAAGTACACCTGAAGTACATTACTTTTACATCACTTGCGATAACGAAAGCGATTGTGGCTGGGCCAGAACGGAACACGTCGCAAGTTTGCCTGTAACCTTAAACTCATTACGCGATGCAACAAAAAATGATGTACTGTTGTCCAGGGTAATAAAGTATATTCTAACTGGTTGGCAAAGAAAACACATCAATCAAAGTATCTTAGCATATTTTTTATGTAGAAATCAGTTGTCGGTAGAAAATGGCATTGTTATGCGGGGCCATAAAGTAGTTATACCGGCAAGTCTGCATAATAACATTTTGTCGGAGCTTCACAAGTCCCATTTAGGCATAGTGAAATGTAAGGCTGACGCACGGAGTAGTTTGGTTCCCTGGTATTGACAAAGCCATCGAAACGATGATAGGGGGGTGTAACATTTGTACACAGCTCAGACCGTCCCCGGCCCGTGCACCGCTCGCTCGGTGGGTACACAACAACCGTTCTACAGAGTGCACGTAGATTCCCTCGGACCAATTAATAATCACTTGCACTAAGTTAGAGTCCGTGATATTCATTGACCAGAGACGTCACAGGATGTCTCTAGGAATCCTCTTTATCAAAGATTTTTTGGTGTAAACTTTGATAAAGCCCTTTCGTTCGGACTAGTATGTGTCTCAGAGTTATCCAAAATGTTCTTGAAGATATTATGTGAAGTCTCACACTGAGAAGCGGCTCGTGTCCCGCAGTGGGACACGTTATATACATGGCTGTGGTAATCATATTATAACATCCCACCCTGTAGATTAGATATGGAGAGAGGCCGGTAGCATCGTGAGGCACAAATGACGGTTAAAATTTAAATAATGTAAATTTATTATTACCATCGTAATTATTCAAACAAATAATAGCCTTAAACATTATGTAATTAATACAAAAATATCTAGACAAAAGTAATAAATGATTCCTAAATTCTAATATAGAAGGAGCCGATTTAATCACCAGAAATATTGAATGGTAAATCAGAGTATGATGTACGTAATCAAGGATTGAAATGGGCTCCAATAAAAGTCACACACGCACACTCAATTACAAGTATATTGTACCAAGATCAGTAGTCGAATGAAAATATAATAATGTCACAACGGTTCTTATAATGTTACTATTCAACTGCCTTATTTAATACAAAGTAACCTTTGAATGTGTTATGTAAATCATATATAATCATGTAATTAATTATAATATTTATAAACTTAATGCGCCACGCAATGCTTTTATAATCAATTAATCACTTAATAAATTATATACACCTCACTTGCGGTTAAGGGCACGATAGTCAATGAGGGTTATCGCGTTTGAATTCACCGCTAGAGGTGCCAGTGGAGAGTAAGGTTTCTAGATCTCATACTCTATGATTACTTCAACAGTACCCATAGAAACCGAGAATGATTACCGCCAAACACCGCTTTACTCGCGACCGCCCTTACTCGCCAGTGGAGCCGACTGTAGAGAACAAAAGCTGTGGTCGCCATTAGGTCTACGTCCGTTGGGCAAGTAACCTGTGATTTTATTGTGATACAATTAATAAATAATTATATATTTCTGTAGTAATACTATAAAGAGGAAAGATTTGTATTTTTGTTTGCAATGAATAAACTCAAAACTAATAAACTGATTTCATCACTTCTTTTACCATTAGCAAGCAACTTTTTTCAGTGGTAACATTCTAACTAAATCGAGATGGGTGTAAAAACCCAGGATTCAATCTCTTCGTCTTCATGTGACCTTGTGACCCTTATATCTCGGGGGGGTCTTTTGACCCACAGGGCCCATATTCAAATTCGACCGAGGTATGACCCCAAGGTGACTGCATACAAAGTTACAAGTCAATCGGTTCAGTGGTTCCGGAGTTATGCCTGTCACTAACAGACAGACACACAGACCCACAAAGTGTTTTCATTAACCACTGAAGAAGACTCAGAGGTTAATCCGATCCGCACATGAGTTTGTTTATTTGTTACGCTTTAACTAATCGACAGATTAAATTTGATTTACGCTTTGTCAAGGAAACAGAAAAATATATATATCACCCGAATCTGATCAGAAATATAACTGTTCCTAACGTATGGCAATTTATTGACAAAATCTAAATAATAATAATATTGTACACATACACACACCACCATCTAGCCCAAACTAAGCAGAGCTTGTACTATGGGTACTAGACAATGGATAAACATACATATATACTTTGTTTTTTGTAAATAAATATGTATTATACATAATTATAAACACCCAGACATACAGACCCAGTTTGACTTGTGCGAGAATCGAACCCGCGATCTCAGGCATGGCAGTCGTTTACACTAACTGCTACGCCATTAAAACCGCGGGCAAAATCTAGTAGGCTATCTATCGGCACGGTATGATGGCTGAAAAAGTGGAGGACATATAGTATTATTGAAACCCATACCATACTGAAGTATGGTGATTAACTCGGCCCTCTCTATATTATTATTACATATTATTAAGTACATCATGTTCATTGCGTGTTGTGTCCCAGAACCTTCTCCTCAATCCAGGGTAAGAAGTAAATGATGCTAGTGTAAACTCCTGGGAACTGTGATTGAGCACACCCTCGACTAAGGGAAATCACGCCGATCTCGTAGATGTATGCTCTATTATTTGCTTTCGACCACTGGAAGAAATTTTAAGTGATTTGGGTTATTTTAAACAGTGATTTAATACTTAATTCTAACTAATATTACATACATACATACATAATGTCCTCCAGACCGAATTTCGGTCACGGCGGCCAATCTTAACGAAGACTGGCCATCTGCGCAAGAGATATTATAGTGCACAAGTATGTGCGCAGACACACAATTTTTAAGTATGAGGAAATTGCCAGAGTTGGTAGGGAGAACGTGGAACATGTTCTCTCACTAACTAATAACAATCTTTGCGGTTAGTGCTTACAGGCTACACCTTATAACAACCGGTCAGCTGTTTGTGATTTGGATTCAGTAAACAGTGGTACCACCTCCTTTTCTGATCATGAAGATATGTCTGTGTCTTCTTTGGTGAATAACATTGACAAAAATATATTCATGTTTTCTGACCAAATAGGAGTAGGTTTTAGTGGACTAATTTAATTCTCATACAGAGTCGCCTTGCATAAATATTTGTTCCCCTGGGGCTAGGTTAGGTTCTATAATTGATAAGTTAAAAACTACAAAATTAAATGCAGATTCAACAGTAATATTTCTTTATGGTGACAGCTTATCTGTTACTAAAAAAGAGGCAATCCATTTGACAGAGGTAATAGAATCATTACATTATAAAGTAGGGTGTAACTTTATTCTTTGTGCATTACCATATTCCTATGTACTAACAAATGAACAAAATAGGAATATTGAAAAACTTAATTTACTTTTTTATAACAGTACATGTTCTGTTATAAAAAAGTAAATTTATTTATTTTTTGACACTAATAAGTTTATTAGTAAATTTTTATTGACTAAAGATACAATGTATCTATCTTCTTTTTATAAAAAGCAACTTGCAAAATTATTAGAATTTAATATAATATGTGGTGACTCAGGTACCAGTAGGGTAATTAAGGTTTTAGGACATAGTACTACAAATTCAAATATTGACACTTCTAGTAGTTTAAACTGTTAGATGAGACAAATGATAGCCATAAACATAGTATTAGACTTAATTCATCAGAATATTCAGGGTCTATCCGGCAAGGAGTTAGAATTAGATTTATATTTTAAACAACATAATATTCAAATATGTTGCATAACAGAACATTGGTTAGGAACTAATGAATTAATATTTAATAACGAATATTATTCAATTGTAAGTGCGTTTGTAAGAAAGAATTCTATACATGGTGGCTCTCTAATATGTGTATGTAACAATCTAAAATGTAAATAACGTAAAGATATAGTAAATCTATCTATCGAGCGCACTGTTGAACTATCCTGTATGGAATTAGAGCAACATGTCATAGTTTGTGTATACCGACCACCGCAAAGTGATTTTAGTGTATTTGAAACCGTAATAGAGGATATTTTAAAACGCTTGAGTTTTAGTAATAGGCATATAGTAGTGTGTGGTGATTTTAATGTTAATTTACTTGAGCAGTCAGCTCTCTCTTTAAGACTTATTATTTTATTTAGATCATTTAATTTACTTTGCTTAGATAATGTATTTTGCGAATGCCAATTTCTAAATAGGGCCATACTGAGTGAACTTACATCTGACCATTGTGGGCAAAAGGTAGTATTTCCTGTGAGTACAATTCATAAAGAGAATAAGGTCACATGTAGGCCGATGACATCTAATCGCTTAAAGGAATTTAATGATAACGTAACTGTCAAAGTTGTCAATATGGACCTTTCTCTGGATAATCCAGACGAACTATATGAGTCTTTACTTAACATAATTACTTTAGAATATAATAATATTTTTAAATGTAAGACCTTTAGTCAGAATAATAGGATTAAGTTTTGTGATTGGGTAACATCTGGGATATATAAAAGTAGAGCAAAGCTATATGAATTATATGGTATGAAATTACGATCCAAATTTTATTAATTATGTTAAAAATTATTTAAAAACACTTGTGCCACTGCCAAGTCCCTTTACCTAAAAACTAAAATTCAAAAATCTAATAATAAAATTAAAACCACTTGGAACATTATTAACAATGACACTGGTCGCAGCAAGGTGCGTGATAATAAATTTAAACTGAATATAAATAATAGCGTAATTTCAAATAATTTAGAAGTTGCCGATACATTAAATAACTACTTCGCAAAAATGCCTTTAAATACAACTAGTACCCTTAGGTCTTGCCCAGCTCGAGCAGAATACTTAATAAGGGGCAACGTAGAAGAGTGCAAGATACTATTTAGTTTTGAGCGTGTACATCCGTATGATATAAAAAAAGTACTAAAGTCGCTTAATTAAAAAAAATCAGCTTACTTCTGGGGTATTTCGGAAAAATTAATTGAAAGTATTATTGTTAATATAGCGCCACACCTAGCCGCAATATTCAACGGATGCATTGATGTGGGCATTTCTCCAAACTTAATGAAATGTAGTAAAATAATACCTTTATTTAAAAATGGTTGCAAAAGTGATCCCAGTAGTTTTAGGCCGATTTTAATATTACCTGCTATTAGTAAAATATTTGAGAAGATTATTTTACAGCAATTAGAGAGCCACTTCAGTGTAAACAATTTATTTCATGCAGATCAATATGGTTTTAGGAAGGGCCGTTCTACGATAGATGCGGGTGTTACGCTTTTAAAACATATGTATATTCCGTGCCTGGGAGAATTCGCAAGATGTCACTGGCGTATTCTGTGATCTCTCTAAAGCCTTTGACTGCATTGACCATCAAACGCTGTTGCGAAAACTCAGGCATTATGGCATCCGAGATACTGCACTTGACTTAGTTGATTCCTACCTAAGCGATAGACTACAACACGTTGATATCAACGGAAGTAGATCTTCTGGATTACCAGTCACAATGTGCGTGCCGCAGGCCTCAATTTTGGGACCTTTTCTGTTTTTAGTGTACGTAAATGATTTGCCGTTCTTTGTACAGGATTTGTGTGACATTGTTTTATTCGCGGATGACACATCCCTTATTTTTAAAGTAGACTGAAAAGCACTAAATTTACGTGCTGTTAATGATTCACTCGCGAAAGTCCTGGACTGGTTTACGACGAATAATTTACGAATAAAGTCTACAAAAACTAAATGTATCAAGTTTACATTGCCAAACGTAAAGAGTCCTAACGTGAATATAATTTTAAATGATTAAATTATGACTTTAGTTCAATCTCCAGTCTTTTTAGGATTCATTTTAGATCATAAAGTTCAGTGGGGCGCTCAAATATCGTGTCTTGCAGGGAAACATAGCTCAGCCGCATACGCAATTCGGAAAGTAAGACAGCTTATTGATATAGATACTTTAAGACTAGTATATTTTAGTTACTTTCATAGTGTCATGTCCTACGGTATATTATTGTGGGGCAAGGCAGCTGATATCGAGACTATTTTTATTCTTCAAAAGCGTGCAGTATGTAGCATTTATAATTTAGGACCACGAGTTTGCCTGAAAGATCGATTTAAAGAAATAGGCATACTTACTTTTGCTAACATTATGTTTATTAAACATAACATTTACTTATATAATAAGAATAGTGATATCCATAACGTAAACACTAGAAATAAGCATAAGTTAGTAGACCCATATTATCGTTTACATAAAGTTCACAATACATTTGCGGGACTCGGTATAAGTTTTTTTAATAAACTACCTATTAATATAGTTAATTTACTATTGCTTAAATTTAAAAACGCCGTTAAATAACAACTTATTCGGAAGGGTTATTATTCAGTCAACGACTACTTAAATGACAAAAACTCATGGAGCTAGTTGCTTGTTGCATACAGGATTCAAAGATCTGTATTACTTAGAAGTCAATTTAAGCCTTTGCATAGTCACAAAGTGTAAGTGTATGCGCCATCATGCCATCCTACTGTCTATTTTAGATTTATATTAAATAATATATCTTAGCTCAAATTATTTCCTCTCTATAATATTATTAAGTTATTATTATTATTATCTTTAGTTTTTTATAGCCAGTAGTATATGGCATAATGGCTGTAACACCTTATTAATCTGAGTTGTATAATAATAATAATAATATAATAATATTCTGCCACATACACACAACACTATCTAGCCCAAACTAAGCAGAGCTTGTACTATGGGTACTAGACAACGGATAAACATACATATATACATTTTTTTGTAAATACTTGCATATTATACATAGAAACACCCAGACCAAGACAAACATCCATGTTCATGCACACAAATGTTTGACTTGTGCGGGAATCGAACCAGCGACCTCACGCGTGGCAGTCGGTTACACTAACCACTACGCCATCGAGGTCGATGGCATAGTGGTTAGATTGTGGAGTAGACTCTGTCCTACAGGGTGATAAATGATACGACAATAAACTGTTCATCAAGTCTATATTGTTTACAACACAGTACATACATTTATTACAGATAATGTTTTATATTAGAGACAATACTGTCTGACTCCACGGTACAGAACCTACTGGCTATAATTTCTTTTGTATGCGCGCAGCGCGATGGTAAGCTTGCTGACGCATACTGTGACCGAACGCCCTTACAACCAACCCCCTTTTTAAAAAAAAATGTAATAATTTGTATTTACGAGAAACAACACTGACTAACTGAGTAGGTAAACGGCTATCAAGCGTAGATCCCAGTCGGTGTCGGTGTGGCTTGTTGTTGCTGCTGCTGCATGTGTGTACATACGAGTACCACGCTCGGTGTGTGTGGTGGCACGTTGGCTATCATTTGCTTTCGAAGCCATTTCTGCATCCTGTAGTTACAGCGGTGTAGTATGACGCACGCTGCCCCGACTGATAATATACAAATAATCACGACTAACATGCTGCTAAATTGATTCATCTTGGTTCCAATCTCTTGTTGGCCGTTTTGATTGATAACAACTTCTTCCTTACTAATAGCCTTTCCCATAATTATCGACGATCGGTATGAGATTTTAGTACTGGGACGAATAAAAAATGTATTTACAACGTGTATAACGGAAGAGTGCGATAATGTGAGTAAAATTAATATCATAATTATGCACTTTGTGTAATGTTTCTCGTAAATATTTCACAACTGTGGTTTTAATACGTTGTTATTTCGACATTGTTGACATTGCATATTGTAACAAAAGATGCCATTATAATAAAATTGTTTACATTAAAAGTCGTAACTATAGATAGGTAAATTTTAAGATATTAAGTTACAGTATATTTTATCGCTATGAACATATACATATAGTGAAACCATACTTTGCTTGTACGCATATAAACATTTTCAAATTATTTTAAATACATTCAATATATACGGTGTTATAATATTGTAGTAAATTTGCGCTGCCTAGCCCTACGACTCTAGTCTTGGGATCGGTTAATACCACTAAGCAGAGCAGTGACGTGTCTAGTCATACGCGGCTTATGCACCTATACCTCTTACGAAAAACGCACGGGGGGTTTAACTGCCCGTCCGCTTCTGGTAGTAAAGTTTTGTGGTGGAATTATTTTGTTGACATTGTCATTATTGGACCGTTCCTGTGATTGCACGTTTTCATGTATAGGATGATTGATACACGAAGATGTAGGATTGCCAATCGTATTAGCTGTGCCATCATTGATTAAATAAGCCGGTTTGAGCCTATCTATTGATACTCTAACCTTTCGTTCGTTTTGTTGTACGAAGTAAACTTTCGAGCCTCTTTCTAAAACGCGAAATGGGCCGTCGTATGGCGGTTGCAAAGGTTTACGAACAAAATCATTTCTAATAAAAATATGACTACATGTTTTAAGATCAGGATGTACAAATATGGTTTTAGAGTTCGGATATTTGTTTGAGATGGGTTTTAAGTTACGAATGGTATCACGCAAATTTTTTATGTAGTCATCGTCAGATGCGATACTTGTGTGCGAGTCGTAAAAGTCACCCGGTAAACGAAGTGTTTGTCCGTATGTCATTTGTGCCGCACAGATACCGTTATCATTCCTAATTGCAACTCTTAATCCTAACAGTACGGTTGGTAACTCATATATCCAGGATGACGTGGAAGTTAAACGAGCCATCAACGCCGCTTTTAACGATCGATGCCACCGCTCTACCAGACCATTACTTTGGGGGTGATAAGCTGTTGTTCTTAATTTATGTATTCCCATCATTTTCATTAGCTCAGCGAACAGGTTGCCTTCGAATTGGCGACCCTGGTCGCTGGTAAGCCTAATAGGACAACCGAAACGCGAAATCCATCCTTCGTAAACTAATTTAGCCACAGTGTCTGCCGAAATATCTTTGATGGGAAATGCTTCCGGCCATTTAGTACGTCTGTCTATTATGGTTAGGCAATTTCTAAACCCTTCTGATGTTATTGGAAGTGGGCCTATAATGTCAACGTGAATATGCTCGAATCTATCGCATTCCGGAAATTGCTGAATATCTGATACTGTGTGTCTGTTGATCTTAGCTTTCTGACAGGGTATGCAACATTTAGCCCATAAGCCCACGTCTTTATTCATGTTTGGCCAAAAATATTTTTCTTTTACCAGCCTTCGCGTTGACCTAACGCTTGGGTGGCTCAAGTTATGTATTTGTTCGAATGCAGTTCTTCGAAACGCTTCCGGTAGATACGGCCGAGCGTGTGACGTCGATACTTCGCAGTACACCGGGGTATCATGTAACGGTAAACTAAGTTTCTTAATAATGACGTTATTGTTTTTGTGGGAATGTAGTAATAGATATTTATCTAATTTTTGTGCTTCAGTGAGTTCGTTAAAATTTATATATGTGGGGCAGTCAATTGTCGCAACCCTGGACAAGGTGTCGGCAACAATATTTTCGTCACCCGTGACATGTCTAATGTCTGTACTAAATTCGCTAATGTAAGATAAATGTCGAATTCTTCTAGGCGCGTCTTTATCGCAATTAACGTTTTTAAATGCAAAAGTTAAAGCCTTATGGTCTGTATATATTGTTAAAGGGCGACCTTCTACTAAATTACGGAAGTGTTTTATGGCTAAGTATATTGCTAATAATTCACGATCATAAGTAGAATACTTTTGTTGCGTTTCGGTTAACGCTTTAGAAAAATATCCTAGCGGTTTCCATGTATTGTTAACTCGCTGTTGCAACACGGCCCCGACACAAGTATTTGATGCGTCAGACATTATTGCATATGGTACGTTGTCGTACGGATATGATAACGTGACTGCGTTTTGTAAGTCTTGTTTACACAGCGAAAATGCATCCTCTGCGCTTGTAGTCCACTCAATGCGAGTTTATCTTTCTTTTTACAATTATGTAAATAAGAATTGAGAATAGATTGGTGTTTTACAGCATTGGGTATGTGAGATCTATAAAAGTTTATCATGCCTAAAAACCGCCTTAATTGTTCGATGGTTTCCGGCTTGGGAAAATTGATAATTGCTTTAATTTTATCGTCTAAAGGTCGTTACCCGTTTGAAGACACTTCGTAACCTAGGAAATCAATTATAGATTTTTCAAATTCGCATTTGTCTATATTTATTGTTATCCCGAACGCTTCGAATCGCTCGCATATTTTGTGGAGGTGCGCCCTATGAACGGTAGCCGATGTACTTGCTATGATGACGTCTTCTAAATATGAGTATAGGCAGGATGTCTGTGTTTTATTATTCTGTTCATCTTGTATTTCTAAACTATCTAGGCCTTGAAGCACGGTATGATTCATAAAGCGCTGAAAAGTTTGTGCGGCATTGCGCAATCCAAATGTCATACGGCAAAACTCGAATAATCCGAATGGGGTAATTATAGCAGTTTTTTCGATATCGTTTGGGTGAACCCGTATAGCATGGTAAGCCCGCCGAATATCTGATTTTGAAAAAATTGACTTACTTGTTAACGCATATGTGAAATCGTGCAATCGAGGAATAGGATAGCGGTCTGGTTTAGTTATAGCGTTGAGGCTTCGATAGTCTCCGCAAGGCCGTAACTCACCATTTTTCTTAACCACCACATGAAGCGGACTCGCCCATGGAGATTTTGACGGGCGGCAGATTCCTAACTCCTGCATGATTCTAAACTCCTCCTTGACTCTCTTGTAACGTTCGGGTGGCAGTCTACGGGCGCGGGCGTGCACTGGTGGGCCCACTGTTTCTATATGATGATAAACGGAACTATTAGTATTTTCTTTATAACATAAGGGCTTAGCAATGTTTGGAAATTTAGATAAAAGTTCGTACATAGGGTGATTGTCGTCTACTGTTTTGACTGTATGATACAAGCTATTATAGCTTACTATTGATGCTATGGTACTTAAATTAGTCACTTTATCGATCAATTTACGAGCTTTTACGTCGACTAATAAATTGTAATGTGCTACAAAATCGGCTCCTAAAATGGGCTGCTTAATATCGGCTATAATAAAATTCCAGCGAAATGCACGACGAAGCTTAAAATCTAATAATAAAGATATAGTACCGTACGTTTTTATAATAGAGCCGTTTGCTGCGTACAGTTTGTAGTCGTCACATTCGTTACTGTTGATTCTCTTCGTTCGAGGCAAAACAGAAACGTTTGCCCCGGTGTCCATCAGGAAGCGTAGACCACTTTTTGAGTCAGTCACGCTGAGGCGGTTTGATCCGGGTATAGTGCAAACATCCGCCGCTGGCTGCACCCGGATTAGTTTCCCTGGTTCTTGTTCTTCCAGGAACATGGGCTGGAACATCGCCGAGCACGTTCTTTGAAGTTCCGGTGATAGTAGCATAGGTCATTCTCGCGACTGGATGAGCGCCTTTGATCACGCGATCCGGACTGTGATCTTCCTCTTCGTACGAAACCATTGCCACGAACTGGTCTGCGCCAAGGTGTATAAGAGCGTTGAAATTCCTGGAACTGTGCTGTTAACTTGGCTACCTGGTCGCCTAGGTCCGATGATGTAGACGGTGTTGGTGCCACTTCTGCAATTTCGTTAGACTTGATATTTTCCAATATTTTATCAGCGACTTCTGCGTTGTTGTCCAAGTCTTTGGTACCCGTCACAGCCAATACACCTTTTACTGAAGGTGGGAGAAGTCTCATCCATAGCATGGAAATCGTTTTATCATCTATTTTTCCACGAGCCAGATCACGCATGCGCCTCAACAATTGTGATGGTTTTTGTTCACTCAGTTCCAAATTCAGCAGTTTTTCAAACTGTTTGCTCTCGGTCTCCTCGTACACAGCAAGTAGACGTTTTTTAAGCGCCTCGAATTTTCCAGTTGATGGTGGATCGCGTAATAAATCGCTGACCTGTTCAAGGACGTTCTTCCCCAGCTTGCTCACTACCAGGTTAAACCTTGTTTCATCGCTCAATTTCTGCGGCGCAAGTACTGCTTCTGTTTGCACGAACCAGAGGTTCGGTTGGTCACACCAAAATTCTGCTAACCTGCTAGCGACGGTTACTGCAGCTATCTCCGATCCTACTGTTGCTTGCGGTTGTATCGCGGGGGGGTTGTACTGCGGTGGATTCATTATATCACAAATGTTTCACGAAATGCGTTTCCGATATGTATGTTCACAGCGGTAAGTGTTCGCGGGGTCACCACTGTGGAGTAGACTCTGTCCTATAGGGTGATAAATGATACGACAATAAACTGTTCACCAAGTCTATATTGTTCACAACACAGTACATACATTTATTACAGATAATGTTTTATATTAGAGACAATACTGTCTGACTCCACGGTACAGAACCTACTGGCTATAATTTCTTTTGTATGCGCGCAGCGCGATGGTACGCTTGCTGACGCATACTGTGACCGAACGCCCTTACAAGATAATAATTATTATAATATTTAATTCACGATTTAAAAGAGTGGCCGTGAGTTTCTTGCAGGTTTCTTGTCATAGGCTCAACCCTTTGCCGGAACCTAGCAACTAACCTAAATGTAGCTTCAGTAACTTAGTAAACTCACTAATCTATATACTTTGACGTTCATAAGTGTTACTTTGTGACCTAAATGAATAAATGATCTTTGACTTTGACTTTGACAAGTGCAACCTCTGTTCCCTAATTCTCATGATTCGATGGGAAGGATAATCCGACACGACCGGAGAGAGATCAGGCGCAGGACCTACGGCTTTACGTGCTTTCCGAGGCACGGGGTGTCTAACACCGCCAACTTCCTAACTCCGGGCTCGTATTGAGATTTCTTAACAGAAAAACCCAATACGTTTTTGTTGCTCCGACTCGGGATTCGAACTCGAGACCTCATGCACAGCAGTCACAGGTAGGCAGAGGTGCAGGACACACCCACATTTCGCCAACTATGTTTTTGGTCCCACGTAATAGGGGGCGAACCTACTGCCGTCTACCGGGCACATTTCCAGACTCCGTGCAGCTACTGAGAACTTCCTAACAGAAAAACCCAATAACACTTTGCTCGACCCGGCAATTGAACCCGGGACCTCACGATCCGCAGTGGTATACACTACCACTGGACCAATGAGTTTGTTACGCTTTCACGCCGTATCTCATAAAATATCGCACACATGTTGTCAGGGATACAGAAAAGGACAAACGGTAACTTTCATTCAGAAAAAGTAAGAAGAAAGAAAAAAGAAAAATAACATAATCTACTTCAAAAAACACGAAAGCTTTCACAATATCATGTAAATATGTATTTTTTTTTAAGATAACACATTTAATAAACATTAATTAAAAGTGACAGCCCTGCACCACAAACGGCACGTTTCAAATGTGCCACCAGTACATATTAATAAACTTTGGTCACCCGCTTACGCTACAAGATTGCCATGAAGGTATAGATAATGTACTATTATAGTGACACTGCTTTTTTTTATAAAGCTCCGCCCATTTTGTTTAGTTTCCGTGGTGCCATTTTGGCGGTCAAAGTCAAAGTCAAAAATCTTTATTTCCATAAAAATGTGCAAACAATTCTTGGACACGTTAAGTAACTATTAATAATAATAATGTATTAGACTGTCCCACTGCTGGGCACAGGCCTCTTCTCAGTGTGAGAAGGGTTAGGCCATAGAGCACCACGCTGGCCTAGTGCAGGTTGGTAAGCTTCACATATTATTATCTTCGAGGACATTATGGAGAACTCTCAGACATGCAGGTTTCCTCACGATGTTTTCCTTCACCGTAAAAGCAAGCGATAATTAACTATTTAATACGCATATAACTTCCAAAATTCAGAGATTTGGGTTCGAACTCGAGACCTCTGCGTGGCAGTCCAACGGTTTCCCACTAGACAATTAACTATTATATTACTAAAAATTAATAATAAGAAATACAAGAAAATAATAATTTATAATTGAAAAAGCCTGTGCGAGGAGTAGAGCTTTCATGAGAATACTACCATGTTTTATTACTGTTTATTATGTATTCTAAAGAAGTGTACGTGCTGGCTGTAAAAAACGTAACAATTTAAGTAGTATGAAAATAATTTATTTTATTCGTAACAGATTTAAGCGCGGTTTCATAAAGTATGTATTTTATTTCACTTATACGACGTTTCGGTTGCTTTTCACCAGCCTATTCACGGGTAGACTAAAAGGGTGGTCGCTCAAGCTTTTAAATTTGTTTCAACCATTTTAATTTCAACCACCTGAATACTCGACTTTCTCTAGACTGGCCGCTTATCTCCAATCAGCTTGCTACAGATTCAAGCGTGGATACCGCAGAGAACTTTCTTGCATTAAATATACGATATAATATGCAAAACTTACAAGTGGTTGCATTAATGGTCCACCGCTATCACCCTGGCATGCATCCTTGCCTCCTGTCAAGAACCCTGCACACAACACCCTCTCGTCAAACACCAGTATCGGATACAATTTGTACGCTTCTGAACAGACGCTGTTGTTGAGGACCGGCAACTGTAAGTATTGGAGATGAGTGGCTCGTTCTCCTTCTGAAAGATTACGACATTATGTTGGACTGTTTCAATTTTGTCAGGAAATCCAATAGAAGTCAGAATTGAAACATTTATATACTCGGGCCAGAGGGATTTCTGTGTCATCAATTCATCATACACAATATAAATAAAATTTTAATGGGTCAATGTACAATGTACCCATTATAATGTTATACATAGGAGATACCTATTTATGAAAAATGTAAGGTTAGGAGTTTTTATAAAAGCTATAGAAACAAAAACAAATATTTTAGAAATTTTGTCTGCACGAAATTAAAAACGTTTTTCAGAATTGTACTGCTGGAGGCTCAACCTAAATTTTGGTGCATGTTTTATTTTGATACACCGCCTAGAGGTCGACTATTAAGAAAGAAAAATATAAAAATTCCACATATTGCCAAATTCAACGCGTATGAAGTCACGGTAACAGCTAGTGTATATTAAAAATATTTATATTAATGACTAAATACAGCTACACGACACAATGATAAAAACTGGGTCTAGATGTTGGTATCCGAATGTGGATTCAGGAATTAATAGTATAAAAATAAAAACTGCGTAATTATAAAGCTATTCCTACACTGCTAAAGCGAGCTATAATAAAGTATTAATCCCTATTTCCCTACTAATATTATAAATTCCAAAGTAACTCTGTCTGTCTGTGTCTGTTACGCTTTCACGCTTAAACCACTGAACCGATTTTTATGAAATTTGGTACAGAGGTAGACTAGATCTTGGGAAAGGACATAGGCTACCTTTTGTTGTAAAAACACTGTATAATAATTAATTAGTAAAATGCCGTCTTAATATATACAAGTCGCGTGAGCGCGGGACACGCCAAGCGTCATACACAATGAACGATGCGCCGGCGGCGGCGGAATTTGTAACATTAGCAAAAGCGGCAAGCGCGGTAAAATGTTGCAGCAGTGTAAGCTGTTGGTTTTGGATGAATGTACGACGTCCCATAAAAGAGCAATCTAAAAACTATACCTATCACACCATGAACCATGAAAGATATGGTGTTACTTGTAGCTGGTGACTGTAGACAGACCCTACCGGTTATTACTGGAGGTACACCAACACATGAAATAAATGCCTGTTTGAAGGCGTCTGTGATATGGATATACATAAAAAAGTTTTGTCTGACTACAAATATGCGAATACAACTACACAACGATTCTTACGCAGAGCAATAGGCGGCTGCTCTTGTAAAGATTGGAGAAGATTGTATGCTAACAGACAGTAACGGCATGATTACACTAAGATGTGAATTCTGTCAAATTGTCGATTACACAGGTGAGTTAAATAATAATGTCTATCCAGATCTACAAATAAGTATGGGTAATTGAAAATGGTTGTGTGACAGGTCAACTTTGGCGCCGATAAATGAGACAGTAAGCCAGATAAACGAACAAATTATAAACTCTCGGTAGATGATGTTAAGGACACTGAATAAGTAACATCGTACCCTATAGAGTTTCATAACTCTTTAGAATTATCAGGAGTGCCTTCCCATAAGTTAAGGCTGAAAGTTGGTATTCCAGTCCTGTTAATGAGAAATCTTGACGCACCATAGCTTATGAATGTCTCCGTTCTCTTGTCTCTCGTCCATTTTTGGGCTTTAGGAATGCATATCGGACGTATCGAATCTGAAAAGCAGAAATATAATATTGATTTACTTTCCTAGTTACAGATTAAAACTAAACTGCTTTATACGGATTTCGATGTTTTGCAGAATTCGTGGACAATCTCACCGTAACCATGACTGCTGCATAACTTTAGATAAAGCTTCATTTCAGTAGAATCATATATCACGATATTTATATATCGACTTAAAAAACACTTCTTAGTTTTCTGCATAATTTAAATCTTTATAAAGCTTATGACTGCGTTGAACATATTACGCGCTAACAAAATCGCAATTAGTATGATATTGCGTTCGGTTTAGTTTTTAATTTAGAAGCAATAACATAATGTGATAATGTTGTACTGTAACCATTTATGTCGGATGGCGTAGTGCAGTGGTCGGCAACCTGAGGCTCGCAAGTCGCATGCGGCTCTTTGACTCCTCGGCTGCGGTTCTTCCACGAAATGTTCAGCGCAGGCATGGAATATTACTTATTATCTTGCCTTAAAAGTATGATATTAAGTTTTATTTTATTTACTGTTAGTTGAACTAAGACCTATGTGACAGAGGCAAGCTCAAGAGTGTACTTTGAAACCTAATTATTTCCGTAATAATGCCGCCTGCTTAAGCAAACCTTAAGTTAAAATATGGCTCTTTGAATAGATTTCAATGATTGTGTATTGTCTATATTTGGCTCTTTTGGACGACAAGGTTGCCGACCACTGGCGTAGTGGATTAAGTGGTCGCTTCGCCACTACTATTGCGCCGAGTGTTGTGGGTGCGAATCCCACACCGGACAAAACTTTGTGTGATTCACAAATGGTTGGTCCAAATCTGGATGTTCTTTGTATCCGTTGTTTAAATATTTGTAAAGTCCCCCGCGACACAAAAATTATTCTTAGTAAGGGAGTTGTGTTTTTATAAATGAAAAATAATATAAAACATTTCAAGTTCAGTCTTACTTGTAAATTGTACGTCATTCTGAAGTACAAGTACGCCGATATCGTTGTTGTAAGAGTTGGCGTTGTATTCCTCGTGTGTAACCATCTTCTTAATCAGTACATCAATAGGATGTGCACCCTCGTCTTCCCGAGATAAATCAAGTTCGCCAAGTCGGACGACGTATCTACAAAGTTATACTTATGTTATTGGAGGAAAATCCTACTCCTAACTAATATTATAAATGTGAATTTGTTTGTTACGCTTTCACGCCTGAACTGCTCGACCGATTTTCATGAATATTAAAAGAACCCCAGGACATAAGGTACTTTTCATACAGGTAAATATACTGTTCCCGAGGTATAGAAATATATTGACAAAATCTAGATTAACGTGAGAGAAGCCGCGGGCATAATCTAGTTAACCAGTAAATGAAATAATTAAGTTGTATGCATTATACACAATGACATAATATTGCAATTTATTACGTTATCACTTTCAAAGTCATGTATGTTATCCATATATTCTTTTTACATTTTTATATTTTTATAAGTTTAGTTATGATTAAATATATTACCAATATTTTTAGTTTACAACAGTAATACAAACCATTTAGGAAAAATTAAATAAGAAAATTATTCAATTAAACTAAACCAGTACTTTCCCCTGTTTACTCATGTGCTGACCCCAACATTTCACTCGATTACCTCATAAATGCATTGCAACATGTTATTAATAAGAATACATCAATTATAAAAATATCTAACAAACATAAAATAATAAAGCCTTGGATTACACAAGGTCTTTTGCGATGCATAAGGCATAGAGATAAACTACATTTGTTCGCAAAAAAATCACCTGATAATGAGATTATGTCGGTGACTTACAAAAGGTACCGAAATTTCTGTAACAAACTTCTTAAAAAATTAAAACTTTAATATAACAAGACAGAACTGGAAAAGGCGGGCACAAATAATAAGCTTATTTGGAAATTTATAAAATCCTGCTCTTATACCACAAAATCTCAAGAACCAGCTGTAGATCTACTTCAATCAGAATCAAATCCAACTCTGGCGTTGAATAAAATTAATAATTTTTTCGCTAATGTCGGTAACGTATTAAGCGAAAAAATTACATCTCAGAGCAACATTTCATCACATCATAACTCAATCATATCACCTACCTCCAGCCTTAAATCTTTTGTTTTATTAGACACTGATATTGACGAAGTGGTCCAAATAAGAACGGGTCTGAAGGACACTTATGCGGTAGGATGGGATAATATACCTACGACCATAGTCAAAAGGTTTAAGCACCTCCTTGCACCTCCTTTAACGCATATTTTTCAAATCTGTTTGTCTGAAGGGATATTTCCCATGTCTTTGAAAAAAGCTATTATTGTCCCAGTGCACAAATCTGGCGACAAAAATGTGTAAATAATTACAGGCTAATTTCAAATTTGCCAACGTTGTCAAAAGTTTTAGAAAAAATAATAAAACACAGATTAGTAAAATATTTAGAGTCTACCAATATACTACCAGACAGTCAGTTCGGTTTTAGACCCCAAAGATCAACAAGTCAAGCAGTTCACATGTTGATTGATCACGTAGTGGCTAACATGGACAACGGGATGCATGCTATTGGGATATTTTGGACCTTGCCAAAGCTTTTGACTCTGTTACAGTTCCTATACTACTAAAAAAGCTTGAATATGTGGGAATAAGAGGTACACAATTAGAATTATTTACGGACTATCTTAGGGACAGATATCAATGCGTAAAAATTGGTAAATGCTTTAGATCAGATATCCCCAATGCTCCTTTTGGGGTTCCTCAAGGCAGTATACTTAGAGTTACGCTGTTCCTGATCTACATAAATGACCTTTGCAACCTAAAACTCCAAAATGGTGTCATAGTGTCTTATGCAGATAATACAGCCCTATTATTCACGGGCAAAAGTCGGACTGAAGCTACTACACACGCTCAGCATGGCTTCAATACAGTTAGTAAATGGCTTTTTGATAATATACTAACCCTAAATACCCAGAAAACAAAATATATTCACTTCTCAATGCGCAACAACACACATGATTCACCTAAAGACATATTATTTGCTCACAATAATAAATGTCATTCACACGCTAACGCCGCATGCACTTGTTCTACTTTAGAATCAACACACTTTATAAAATACCTCGGCATAACGCTTGACACTAATGTAAATATCCGCAATCACATTGAGTTATTATGTAAGAGAGTAAGAAAGCTAATATTTATTTTTAAAACCATTCGTGGAGCCGCTAACTTTAACTTACTAAGACAAGTATACCTGTCACTATGTTAGTCAATCATATCTTACTGCATTACCTCATGGGGTGGAACATCAAAAACGATTTTATTGCCACTGGAACGAGCTCAACGGGCTATTCTAAAAGTGGCGACACAAATGTGGTACACAAATGTCCTAACTGTTCGCCAATTGCTTATTCTGCACACCATGCTTAAACAACATGCACTACTTCCAATCAGACCACTTCCTCCAGACAAGAGACGAAAAGATTTAGTATGTACTAAGCTTCATGCAAACATGCCTTTGTAAATAAATTCTTCTTAATCCTAGGATCATTTTTATATAACAGATTAAATAAAATTTTAGATATATATAGTCTAAGTTATAAACAATGTAATGTTATTGTTACCAAACACCTGCAAACACTGACCTACTCCGATACGGAGAATTTGCTTATAGTTGTAAAATAGCCTTAAGTCATCAGTAATTTGTAATAATATGTAATCTAAATTATATTTATCGTATCAATATAGGTACATATTTATGTTAAGTTTATGCACATTGACCTAAACTCTAATATTACTTGTCATATATTTTTTATACGCAGAGAAATAGCCTAAAACACAGGTCTAAACCTAGTTCAGGCAATCACTTAATAAAACCTAGAGCTTGAAATTAAATTAGAATGCACAATGTCGGCCGATTAAAGTATACCTAAGTAAAACATGTACCAGATTAAGGATAATTATAATTTATTGTAGTATAATATTATTTTAGACTAATGACAAAAATGTATACCTATGTATTATTATTATTGAATAAATTATTATAAAAATTGTTATAAATAATGAGTAGATTGCCCTTAGTTTCGATATTGGAGTTGCAGATGCAGAAATCAGTACACAAATATATAAACCCTGACCCTTAAACTAACACCCATATTCTAAGAAGTAACCTCAAACCTTCCTCAACCTCGACTCAACCGAGGATACCTTAAGGATCACCTCAAGGAATCCTCGAAATCGGTATTCTTAGTCATGTCTTTCTCTTGACTTGAGGTAATCTTGAGGATCCTCCAATGAGGTTGAGTCGAGGTAAAACGTCATTTCATACGTCACAAAATCATTGATTTAACATACTTTTTAATGTTTTTGTCTATGATCACCTCAAAATTGACAGATGTTTGTTTTTTATCTATGTCGCATCGCGTCATTCCGAGTTGTTTATGTTTGATTTGTTTGTTGCTCGGACCAATTATCACACAGTACTTGTTGTGTTGTGATCCAAGTTTTATCCTTTAGCTTTATTTGTTCCACACAGATATGCCTGGAAGACAAATATTCAGTGAGGCGGGAGAAGTTGCGTCTCGCAAATAACGCCTTTCAGGATTACCATATAAATAATTTAAAAATCGTTTAAAATCCATTACAAAACACTTTAAAAATCTTCAAATAGAATTATCAGTCGTATTTACAAGCGTAGGTGAATAGGTAACAATGGCGTAGATCTTCCTCGAGTATTCCTTAAGGTTGGTCGCGACGTACCTTGAGTTTGACAGTTATTTCCTCACCTCGAGTGAGGAAAGATGTCGAGGGATGCCGAGTGGAGGAGATTTTTTGCAACTGTGAATACTGATTTCCTCGAGTGAGGTTGAGTGGAGTCGAGGAACGTTTGAGGAAACGTCTTAGAATATGGGTGTTAGTCTAGCCTGTATCTTAAGGGAGAAGTTACTGCTATGTAATACTTCTTTAGATTTCCAAATACTAAAACATATGTTTCAAAGGATTGGACGCCTTTGAAATTGACTAGTAGCGGATCGCCATCTCGTCATGTTATAATAATATTACAGCTGTGAGTATTGTCGTTACACGGGCAAAGATATTCTATTGAAAATCAGTACTTACAGTTTATGCTCAAAGTTATAAATGCAGTGGCCTGCTGTTAGTACGTGTCGTGAGCTGATAAGAGATCCGCCACACAACCAGTCGGTACCACGACTGCTGTTGTAGCCCAGCAGAGTCAACCAAGGCAAATCACCTAATAAATAGCAAAATGTCATTTAAAATTCCAATAATTAAAAAGTGTGGAAGTTTGGCAAACTTAACCATTAGTATATTAGGCTTTTCTCATGTACGAATTAGAAGACTATCTTTAATGTCAAGTGGTTATGTATTGCTGTTTATTTAACATTGAATTTGGTTAAAATTTCTTAATACTAATAACAAAAATAATTAAACATACATGGACAAGGCACGGGTTCAATTCTGTCTTATGCTTTATTAGGCTTCAGATGTGCCGAGGATGTGCTTTTATAAATGTAATCCATATCTATTTTATCCGATATCGTTGTATAGAATATCAACGCAGATGCTATTTTTAAAATCTTTTTAAATGTTTACTAAAGTCTAGTTAAGATGACTGTTAAAATCTGCATCAGTATTCTATTTCTCTCACCTAGGTTAGAGTCCACTCCTCCGCCTATTACCGGTCTCATGCGTATTGCTCTTGCACCACACACTGGAGGATCAAGAAAAGCAGGCACAAAGTCCTCCACTCCCATTTTGGATATTAACGCAGGTGCGTGTGTTGTTGTGGTTGGGGCAGGAGCGGACGTGACAGTCGCTGGAACGGGACAGCAGACCTACGAAACCCAGTGCAGCATGAGTGAGATGAAACGGTGACTCAGACTTTCATATCTAAATTTAAGTCAGACTCAGCTAGAATTGCATCTTGCTTGCATATTAGCAGCAGCCGTTCGAATAGGTTCTCTACTTATTAATAAAAAAACAATGTTGTGCGTTGCTATGTCACTTAAGAATGGCGGAACGGTATTGGTAAAAAATATGTTAGAAATAGAAATACAAATCTTTATTTTTACAGGTTCAAACACATCTCGCCCTCAGTGAACATTATAATATTATATAATACTTTTACTAAATTACATCAATAACATCAATATATTTTTTCTTTTATAGCTAATAATTTTTTTAATATTGTAAAATATATTTTCTAGAAGCCATGACTTAAGCCTACTTTTAAATTTATGTAAAAGGAGTTATCTTATCTCTCTAGTTATATGTGGTTGTAAATTGTGATAATCATCATTTCTTTGGTAACACATCATTTGAGAACAGCGAGACCGCTATGGATATTGCTTTTTTAAACATCCGAATAAGGCTTTAACAAAAAGAAAATTAAAAGTTGCATGCAGGGGAAAAGTGAAAATTTGAAAGTTGGGAGAACGTGAAAATTGGAAAGTGATGATTAAATAATATTGAAATTTATACAGGAGAACGTCTGTCAGTTCAGCTAGTTATACAATAAAATTTCAAGTTAGTGTGGCACACTTCACTCACAATTTTCCTCCCACGAGGCGATCAAAATTGCAGCCCGCATATAAATCTAATGACTGGTGTCCGGCGATCTTACCTTAGGAACCTTGCCCTCAAAGTCACAGTTCGCCTTTGTCAGGGCGTCTGTAGCCAGTGAACCCAACTCCTTCAACATGTTTACATAGTACTCGCAGCTTGGCAAAGCTATGCAGCTACCCAGCGCACCATTCTTTCCTTTGCATGGGTCACCTAGAACAAAATGTTATATCTAAATATACCTTTAAGAAATATAAACTCCTATTTATAGTCATATATCTATCCTAAGTAACATTATAGATGCGAATGTAAGTTTCTTTGTTACGTGCGTGAAAACGCCTCAACTATTCGACCGATTATCCTGAAATTATATCTCAATACTCACTACTTAAATACACGTTGTCAGAGTTACAGAAAAGGACATAGGGTACCTTTCATCCAGCAAAAGTGTTCCTGTTCCTGATAGTGACAAAATGTACATTAACGCGAGCGCAGCCGCGGGCAAAGAGTAACCCGCCACGCACCCTCGCACTGGTAAGAGAGTAACCCGCCACGCACCCTCGTATTGGTAAGAGAGTAACCCGCCACGCACCCTCGTATTGGTGAGAGAGGAACCAGCCACGCACCCTCGTATTGGTGAGAGAGTAACCCGCCACGCACCCTCGTACTGGTAAGAGAGTAACCCGCCACGCACCCTCGTATTGGTCAGAGAGTAATCCGCCACGCACCCTCGTATTGGTGAGAGAGGAACCCGCCACGCACCCTCGTATTGGTGAGAGAGTAACCCGCCACGCACCCTCGTATTGGTGAGAGAGTAACCCGCCACGCACCCTCGTATTGGTAGGAGAGTAACCCGCCACGCACCCTCGTATTGGTGAGAGTGTAACCCGCCACGCACCCTCGTATTGGTGAGAGAGTAACCCGCCACGCACCCTCGTATTGATGAGAGAGTAACCCGCCACGCACCCTCGTATTAGTAGGAGAGTAACCCGCCACGCACCCTCGTATTGGTGAGAGAGTAACCCGCCACGCATCCTCGTATTGGTGAGAGAGTAACCCGCCACGCACCCTCGTATTGGTGAGAGAGTAACCCACCACGCATCCTCGTATTGGTGAGAGAGTACCCGCCACGCACCCTCGTATTGGTGAGAGAGTAACCCGCCACGCACCCTTGTATTGGTGAGAGAGTAACCCGCCACGCACCCTCGTATTGGTGAGAGAGTAACCCGCAACGCACCCTCGTATTGCCACCACAACTATTTTATTCGACTGCACAGATGGCATAGTGGCTTAAGTAGCCGCCTCGCCACTGCGCTGAGTGTTGTGGGTTCGAATCCTATAAGAGACAAAACTTTGTGTGATCCACAAATGGTTGTTCGGAGTCTGGGTGTTCTTTGTGTCCGTTGTTTGAATGTTTGTAAAGTCCCCCGCGACACAACATTTATTCCTAGGGACGGAGTTGTCTTTTTAAAAAAGAAAGAAACGAATAATTGGTCGGCGAGTAACCCGCCTCGCACCTTCGGATTGTCACCCCAACTATTGCAATAGAACAAGATTGACAAGACCGAACTCTTCAGGAGAAGGATAGTCGCGTCGTGGTATTCAAAGGTACTCCAACTAAATTATTTTAATAAAAGTTTGTATTCCTAAAGGGAGCAACGCAACGGCAACGCGCAAGTGATGCCTCCGGTGTCGCAGGCGTCCGTAGGCTACAGTGACCACTTACCATCAGGTGGGCCGTATGCATGTTTGCCACCTTAGTTGTATAAAAAACTTTTGTCCCATGGGCTGCAAATGTTATTGCTGCAATGGTAGACGAGTCAGCATAACACCGAGTAAGTGGTTGGTGGTCCACATTGAAAAACCACCTCTTATAAACACGTTTATCTTTTCTTAGCATTATAGAAGCAATTCGAAGGAAATAGCCAAATCTACCGTAAACTACAGATAGTTAGTTAAATACTTGGATGTGTGTTATCCGCACTTAGCCCCACAATTGGGCCATTGTGCGTAAGTGACCGACGCGGCGACGCGAAAAGCTGTTGTTTAAACTACAAATACAACAAACAAGAACACGGGCGGCTAGATGATGATAGGCGGTTACCGTAGCCTGTATGAAAGGGACAGGGTAAGGGGGTTACAGAAGGATAGAATGAGCCGAAGAGATGATAGAGTCTCTGGCGGTCTCACTTACCAAATGAAACGCTATTACTACTTTACATCGCTATTCTAGTGCTTCTTCGGATATTCTAGTGCTTTTATAATGTAACTAGCTAACAGTATTTTTTTCTATACCCCTGACAAAGTGTATGCAATGTTTCATAATGATCGGTTGAGTAGTTAAGAAGTGAACGCGTGACAAACAAACTTACACTCGCATTTATAATATTCGTTAGAACTAGCAAAGCTTTTTTGACATGGCATATAATTGTCCATAGGTAACCGATTACTACGACACTCATAACAGGTTTAAGTGTTATCTAGAGACTCAAATCTTTGTATTATTTTTGAGTTTTTGGTGGTTGGTATTATAAAATAAGCTATGTTTTTATTTATGATCTGCTTGCTGTACCTACGAATTTATGTATGTGTATACTCGTATGCATTATGTTATTCTCTAATCTATATATTAACAGATTTAAATAATACGAACACTACAAAACATTTTTTTTTTACGTTTGGTAATGCTTTGGCGCATACCCCTCCGCGGGGACGGGCGGAAGGGTTATGTCGGACTCGCCGGGGTAAAAGAGAAAGATGGAATAAGAATAATGTACCTCCCAGAATACCGACTAAACCTACCACGGTGGTCCTCGATAAAACCACTATCGGCGGGGCCGCGCGAATCACTTGCACATGCCGTCGCGACCCTGCTGAGGTTTCGGCCCGCCGTATGAAACGGCAGGCCACTACACGAAGAGACCTACCCTAAGGTCACCACTAAACAAAAATCCCCACTGCCCAGGCGGGGCAAACTGCCAAAGTGTGCAGCGCCGTGTCCTCAACAACGTCGCGGCAGTCGCCGCAGTGGTGACAGCCGGGCGTCTCTTGCCGGCGTATAGAACACTACAATCCAAGCATATCTCAATACAACCCTGACAACAGCATGTTAATCGGTTCAGCGATTTTGGAAATTGGCGTGCATAAAATGGACATACATTTATTATTTTCTTTATAAGACGTATACCTATCATTTAAATAAACGTTAACTTCAGTGGTATTAAAGTGGATTCGAACGCAAGACCTGAAGTACAGCATTCACTGCGGTACGGAGGTAGTGTAACACAGGCAAGATGTAAAAATGTAAGATTATATAAATGTAAAAAATACCCCGCTATCACCAAAAAAATCTTTCATTCTGTGAAGCAGGCTCGCCTCAAGGTACCAACCTCAGCCCGAAAATAAGCATACGAGTAGCAACACTACTGCATTTCACACCGGTGAGTAATAGTTCAGGAAATTTACACACCTATCTCCCTCATTTCTCTCCTTTCTTCCAATTTTATACCTTTAACTAACCTACCTTAGGGCGGCAACGCGTAATACCCATGGTATGCAAGCGGTAATAGTCTATGGTAACCGCTTATAGACCGGCCATATGCTAATTTGCCATCCTTTTATCCTTATCTATATATTTAATACGTGAAGCAAAAATTTTGTACCCCTTTTTACGAAAATTGCGCGGACGGAGGAGTATGAAATTTGGCACAGTTAAAGTGTATATGGAGAAGGAGGGGCGAATCCTAATATTTATATAAAATATGCATTAGAAATACATTAAATTTATAAAAAAAACACTACACGCACACAACCATGCATTTGACACGTACGCAGTCGAAGCGCGTAACTATGGTTACATATATCAATATATAATGACATTTTTGTTTTTTTTTAAGGGACTTTTACAAATTGTGCACATCAGTCCCATTGTACCCTAATTATATTTTTGCGTAAACAGTTTACAAATATTATTTATTTAAAAGTAACAAATACACATTTACTGTAGTCATCAGCCTAAACAGATTCTTTGCTGCTTCGGAATTAGGTTGAGCTAAAATGCTGGTAAAGCTACCAACATCGAATCTATTTAAGCCAAAATCCCTCATCTGTATTCTCATAGACTCATACCGAACACACTCCATCAACAAATGATATATATCCTCATATACACCACAATCCTCACAGTTAGGTGAAACGGTCTTTCTCATCAATAACTAATCTCCTGTTTAAATCAGTATATGCACACCAGGGCATTCGAAGAGGCTGAGACTGTGTGGTTTTATACCATATACCTTTTTCCAAAGATCGCTGATTAAAATACTCCTTCCAGTTATTATAACAAATTTGTTTATATTTAGGTAAAAACTCTGAATAGTCCGGTGTAATATTAATATTTCTCCCGTTTGCAACTGCATATTTTGCCAGTTTATCAGCCTCTTCATTACCCCGTAACCCTACATGAGACGGAACCCATTGCAATTTCAGTTGCACTCCATTTTGGCTAAGTTGATCTATCTTAGATAGAATAACATAAGCTAGCGTTGCACCTCTGCAACCAGAGGCGCATCGAGCGACATGTTGTAAACAACTTCTGCTATCCGAACAACCACTTTCTTATGTTGTTTATAACTATTTATAACGTACGACAGTGCTTCTGAAATTGCAATGAGTTCTAACATCATAATACATACTTCTTCTCTGATTTTGAAACAATTAGCCTGATTTAATACTGTTGTTTTTGAAATGTAAAACGCAGCTCCCTGACCATTTCTGCTTTTTGAACCATCAGTAAAAATAAAAAACCAGTCTTTATACTTACTATACAAATGTTGAATTATTAAATTATGTAATAAATTTATGTCATACGATTTTTTTGACTTTGTTATACTATCTAGGTCCAAAATAATAAACTCATTAGCATTTAAATTAGTTACCCACGTTCCTAAAGAAAACACCTGTAATGGATTGCTTGATGCAACCTGTTCTTGTTTAACTTCATTATAAGATGATACAATTAAAGGAATTGTTTTACTTTTCCAATAATGACTAGTACGTAAGATGTAAAGGTCTCATAGTAGATTATGTATAACATTGTTTTCTATAGATTTAGCTTTAAGACAATATTTGTATGTTAAGTACTTCCTTCGTAATTGCAGCAGAGGCACACAGAGCTCACTCTCCATGACATGGATAGGAGTGGATTTGATAAATCCCCCTATTTTCTTAATGCCTGATTTTGAACTTTGTTTATTTTATCTAAATGACTTTTGGCGCTACAGTCATATAGGATAGAAGCGTAGTCCAGACGGCTTCTAATCAAAGCTATATGAATATGCCTTAAATGTTTGGGGTGCAAACCCCAAGACGAACCTGCCAAAATTTTAAGTAAATTAAGATTTCTCTGTGCTTTTTCCACAACAACGTTTATATGCTTAGACCAACGCAAAAATCTGTCTAACCAAACACCTAAATATTTATAACTTTCTACCAAATCCAATGTACAATTGTTTAATTTTAAATTAATTTCTAACTTTTTGAACCCTCTAATAAAAATGCATACTTTTGATTTAGCTGCAGATAGCTCTAAACCAATATTACTTAAAACATTACATATTTGATCTAAAGCCGCTTGAACATAATACTTACCTTGCATCAGATTCCTAGAAGTACAATATAACACGAAGTCATCCGCATATTGACACATTATAACACCTTTAAGATCGTGAAAACATTTTATTGTTATGATATTAAAAAGAATAGGTGAGATCGGATCTCCTTGAGCTAAACCTTTATTTGTCCGTCTCATAAAATAGCTGTGTTGATTATTTTCATATTTTATAGCAAGATGACGTTCGCTCAAAAAGTTCCAAAGACATATTCTTTTACTAATGCCAATGTTATCTAATATCGTTGTTATAACGTCTATCACTACAGTATTGTACGCGTTATCAATATCAAGAAAACACGCTATTGTTGGCGAATTATTTGAAAAGGTAGGTAAACTTGACTAACTAATTTAACTAAGCAGTCGAGGGTTGACTGCCCTCTACGAAAACCAGAAGTATAGGGAGATAACATCTTGTTTCTTTCAATAAACCATTCCAACCGTCTGGTAAGCATGGAATGAAAAACTTTACACACACAAGATATTAACGATATAGGTCTACATTTAATTACACCGTTTGGCGATAACTTAGGTATGGGCGTTATGAGAATATTGCGCCACTCTACTGGCACAACACCTGTATCTAGTATACGATTATACAAATGTAACAAATATAATTTCCACTTTGCTGGCAAATTATATAAAAGTGAATATGTTATTTTGTCCAGTCCGGGCGCTGTATCGATTTTCTTAAAACAATGGCACATTTCTTGTAGATTAAACTTTTGCTCTAACAGTAAATTATTTGAGTTAAATTCAGGCAGTTTTGTAGATACATAATCCGGTGTAAGGCTACTTAGAAGTTCGAATCTTAGTTCGTTAGATGCTTGTGATATAGTACTAGGTGACTTATAACCCTTAGCCCATCTCATACGCTTCCACATTTCGGAGCTAGACGTTTGTTCATCTATACTGCTGCAATAGCCTTGCCAGTCTTTTAACTTTGCCTGTCTAATCGCTTTTTTAGCCACTTCAGTTTTACACTCCAGAATGTTAAGGTTATTTGGCGTAGGATTTTTTCTAAATTGACTCAACGACATCCTACGTTGTGCTACTAATTTTGATAATGAAGCATTCCAGTACGCCTTAGGCCGAAAGTCCTTTTTTGGACTTGTGTTTATCTTTGTCATGGAAATATGTTCATTGGCCGCCCTATTTATATGTTCTATAAACGTATTGTATAATAATTGTATATCATGACATTTATCACTTTCAAAAAGTAGTTCATTGTATTCGTCCAATGACATCCTATATCCTTCCCAATTTGCTAATTTATAGTTACGTTTTCGTATGATGTTAACGGAGACTATGAAACTCAAGGACATTTTAATAAAAAGATGATCGCTCCCCAGATTCTCATTAATAACATTCCAATTGAGTATACAAGATAAGTCTGACGAAAGAACGGTTATAACTGGTGAACTTCTTTGGACAAAATTATTGACAGATTTAATTCTAGTAATGTCGCCGTTATTCAAAGAAATATACCCAGCATCCAATGCCGCATCATATACATATATGACGACCTGGGGCGTCACTTTTGTTTGACCAATTTAAGTGGTGGGCATTAAAATCACCTGCGATAATACATTTACTAGTATAATTAAACTCAAATGTCTAAAATATTATGTGACTATATTACCAATCTCACAGCAATTACACGGACTATTGAGAACGTCTTACTCAGTTGAATGCTAGTTCCTTACTGCTGAGCGATCTTTCGCCGAGAGAACGAGTTATTTTTCCCCTCCACAATAACCGCACTATTTAAAAATGATAGTTGGCTGTGTTGCCAATTGAATACATAAAAACTCCCGAACAGAATTATTAACAAAAATAAGAAATCATGACATTCGGCCATCCGATACCATGCTACTCCTGGAGCACAACCTCAACTAAAATCACTTAGTTTTCATTATCACACGATCAAGATATAGTGTTAGCAAGAATGAAAAGTATATATCCACTTCCCTATGCATAACAGAGAAACATCCCGATCATCGAATTTTAAACAAAATCAAAAAAATGACTATTGAAGAATTGCTTTTATACATTAAATGAATATTGTAATTTCACACATACTTTAAAACGAAATGTCTATTAGCAATATAATAATAAGTACCGTATAAAATTATACCATGTATTTATATTTATTTTATCTTGACTTATGTAATTATTAAACTGGAAATTGACATTGTTTATACTATTTTTTTTTTATACAGTTACGATATTATTTATTTCCTTCGCATATTTATAATTATTGTTCCTATTGATAATGAATATTATGTCTATTAATTATTGTTATTTTATTTGTACTATCTAATAACATTCGTAAATGAAATCAAAAATAAATTTATTCAAGTTCAGGGCAACACTTATGAATGTCAAAGCTACACTAATTTTTTTTTGTGAATTTACATTTACTGCCACGTTCAGCAAGGCAAGGGTGTAGGGCTCATGAGAAGAACGGGCAAGAAACTCATGGCCACTCTTTTGTTCAAATCATGACTGTACGCCTACTATCTTATCTTATCTTACGTGGGGGCCAGTCAGTGCAGACCGGCGACACTTCGACCCAGTGGGATCGTTTGTGTCGACACTCCCCTAATAACGACTGTCATAGATGTTCATGGCAGCCGGGACCGACGGCTTAACGTGCTCTCCGAGGCACGGAGCAGGCGATAATTGTCAATCAATACGCACATAATTTCGAAAAGTCATATAAATTCCGAAAGTCAGAGGTACGCGACGTGGGTTCGAACCCGAGACCCTCTGCATTGCAGTCTGTTGGTCTCCCCACTGAGCTATCGCTGCGTACGCCTACTAAAGGCGAGGTATGATGTACCTTAACCTTTGTAACATCCTCTGTAATTATGTCTCATATGCATACGAATAAACTTCTACTTCAATGTCATCACATCACTTCAATCAAATCATTTCAATGTCATCAAATCACTTCAACGTCATCAAATCACTTCAACGTCATCAAATCACTTCAACGTCATCAAATCACTTCAACGTTATCAAACCATTTCAATGTCATCAAACAATCTCAATGTCATCAAGCCATCTCAATGTCAACAAACCATCTCAACGTCATCAAACCATTCAAATCTTTTCATCAAATCATTTAACCAAATTTATTTCATCAAATCATTTCATCAAACCATTCCACCAAATCATTCCATCACCAAATCATTTCATCAAATCATTCCATCAAACCATTTCAGCAGACCATTTCATCAAACCATTCCATAAAATTATTTCTACAAATCATTTCAACAAATCATTTCAACAAATCATTTCATCAAATAATTTCATTAAACCATTTCATCAAACCATTTCATCAAACCATTTCATCAAACCATTTCATCAAACAATTTCATCAGACCATTTCATCAAACCATTCCATCAAATTATTTCAACAAATCATTTCAACAATTCATTTCAACAAATCATTTCAATAAATCATTTCATCAAACCGTTTTATCAAACCGTTTCACCAAACTGCCTCACCAAACAGTTTTATCAAACCGTTCCATCAAAGCGCTTCATCAAACCGTTCCATCAAACCGCTCTATCAAACCGTTCCATCAAACCACTTCATCAAACCACTTCATCAAACCATTCCATCAAACTATTCTATCAAACCGTTCCATCAAACCGTTCCATCAAACCGTTCCATCAAACTGTTTCATCAAACCGTTCCACCAAACCGTTCCATCAAACCGTTCCATCAAACCGTTCCATCAAACCGTTCCATCAAACCGTTCCATCAAACCGTTCCATCAAACCGTTCCATCAAACCGTTCCACCAAACCGTTCCATCAAACCGTTCCATCAAACCGTTCCATCAAACCGTTCCATCAAACCGTTCCATCAAACCATTTCATCAAGCCATCATAAAATCATTTCACCAAATCATTTCACTAAATCATTTCACTAAATCATGGGTCTTTATTTAAGGCTACTTTGACCTCTAACAATTTTCACAGAAATTTCGTTTGCCCCATGATCAAATTTAAGGAACAGAACTCTTTTATGATCACTTGTGTGTACCTACATAAATTCACTTCTAACCTCACAATGAAACCTCATACATAATAATCAAAACATACATGTACATTATTTAAACAAGTCCAAATACCAATATGGTCTTTACGAATCCAACATCGTCATTGGGTCAAATAGCTGTCAAAAACATATCAACCAAATATTTCTATCTGTATTTCACATTTCCTAACATTCATATCAATCATAATAAAATACTCATACCCATACCTCACTCTTATTATCACATCTCTATATCTGTCCTATATCATCCATCTTATTTTATGAACGATACCTACATGCATTCAAAAGATAACAAAAAGATTTTTAATATCGTTCGAAAACCTATACCAAAACCAAACCAATATACAATCTTATTTTAAATCATTGACTATTAATATCATTCAAAAATTATGTCATAATTCTAAGAACTCCTTCAAACAAATTCAATCACATGATTTAGTGTAAAATTTCATTACCTCTATTGTTTACATAAGTTACCGATGTCATGCCTGATGCCTCCCTCCGATAGCATTACGTTCTCATGCATTCATTTCTAATCATCATCATCATCATCATCAGGCTATGATAGTCCACTGCTGGACATAGCCCTCCCCCAAAGAGCGCCATAGCGCCCTGTCTTCAGCTTGCCGCATCCAGCATCTGCCTGCAGTCTTTCGCAAATCGTCATCCCACCTGGTCGGAGGGCGTCCTACACTACGTTTGCCGAGTCGCGGTCTCCACTCAAGAACACGCTTACCCCAGCGGTTGTCTGTTCTTCGCGCGATATGGCCAGCCCACTGCCACTTCAGCTTGCTAATTCTCTGGGCTATGTCGATGACTTTGGTTCTCTGTCGGATGTATTCGTTACGAATCCT
The DNA here is from genome assembly GCA_963564715.1 of Catocala sponsa. Classification (NCBI taxonomy): domain Eukaryota; kingdom Metazoa; phylum Arthropoda; class Insecta; order Lepidoptera; family Erebidae; genus Catocala; species Catocala sponsa. Next base: position 21,137,326 of record OY751347.1, on the reverse strand, counting down.
ATCCTTCAGAGAAACTCCGAGCATAACTCTCTCCATAGCTCGCTGAGCGACTTTGAACTGGTGGACCAACCCTACCGTGAGTGTCCATGTCTCGGCTCCGTAGGTCATGACGGGTAGCACGCACTGGTTGAAAACTTTCGTTTTCAAGCATTGCGGTATGGATGACGAGAAGACTCGGCGTAGTTTCCCAAACGCTGCCCAGCCCAGCTGGATCCTTCTCCTGGCTTCCCTCTCGAAATTGTTTTTACCTAACTGCAGAATCTGCCCGAGGTAAGTGTATTCGGAAACGATTTCGAGAGGGTGACCATGTACGACGATCGGTCCTGGATCAATGTGGCCATTGATCATGACTTTGGTTTTATCCAAATTCATGCCAAGACCGATACGCCGCGAGGCTGCAGCTAGGCCGTCCAGCATCCGGTTCAGCTCCTCTAGCGACTCCGCCATTAAGACTATGTCATCTGCGAATCGCAGGTGTGAGATGTAGTCGCCGTTTATGTTAATGCCCTTTCCTTTCCAGTCCAGAGTTTTAAACATATCTTCCAACGCGCTTGTGAACAATTTCGGGGACATAGCATCCCCTTGTCTCACTCCTCTGCGCAATTGGATGGGTTTAGACTGCTGGCCCTGTACTTGGACACTCATGGTGGCGGCTTCGTACAGACATCTCAGCACCTCGATATAACGATAGTCTACTTGGCATCGCTGTAGGGATTCCAGAACAGCCCAGGTCTCAACAGAGTCAAAGGCCTTCTCATAGTCCACAAAGGTCAGACACAGGGGCTGATTATACTCCTCGGACTTCTGTATAATCTGCCTCACTGTGTGAATGTGGTCTATGGTGCCATATCCTCCGCGAAACCCGGCCTGTTCCGGCGGCTGAAACTCGTCGAGTCTTCTGGCGAGACGGTTCGTGACCACTCGTGAGAACAGCTTATAGACATGGCTCAGGAGCGAGATGGGTCTATAATTTTTAAGGAGGGTTTTGTCACCCTTCTTAAAAAAGAGCACCACCAAACTCCTGCTCCACGCCTTTGGAGTTCTCCCACAGTGAAGGACGGCGTTGAAGAGGTTCTGTAATTCCTGTATAACAGGGGCTCCTCCAGCTTTTAGAAGCTCTGATGTTACTCCGTCCTCACCGGGGGCTTTTCCATTTTTAAGCTGCCTCAGAGCTAACACGATCTCGTCTTGACTGATGTCTGGCAGTTCGTCGGTGTAGTGGCGTATCAGGGTAGCTCTGGAATCGTGGTCGTCTCGTCTGGAATGAGGGGCATGTGCAGCGTATAATCGGCCATAGAAATCCTCTATCTCGGCGGAGATCTCCGGTTTTGACAATACGGTCCTCCCGTCGTGCGTTTTAAGCTTCGTCAGGTGGCTCCTGCCAAGCTGCTGAGTGAATACTTTAGACCCTCGGTTTCGTTCTATTGCCTCTTCAATGAGGCGTGTGTTGGAACTCCGAAGGTCGCGCCGTACCATCTTCGCAATTTGCTTGTTCAGGTCTGACCTCTTAGACGAAGTCGCTTGGGTGGTTTCCCGTCTTTTTGTCATCAACCCGAGAGTCTCAGCCGAGAGTTTTGATTTCTTGCCAGTCCGCTGCGTTCTGCAGAATTTGATGCCTTCTTCCCTCAGAGTTTCGACCAGATTGTGTAGGGTCTCATCAGCGTTATCAGTGGGTTCCAAGGCAACAAATCTATCCCCGAGAAGCTGCTGGAACTTCTCGGCACCCGCCATGATTTGGATTGGGTTAGGTCGGAGCGTGGACTTCATCAGGCGGTTTCTTTCAAGCTTTAAGTTGATATTCAGAGAGCCTCGGAGGAGTCGGTGATCAGATCCGGTATTGAACCTGTTGATCACTGAGACATCTCTGAATATGTGCTTGCTATCCGTCATGATGAAGTCGATCTCATTTTTAGTCACAGTGTCGGGGCTTTGCCATGTCCACTTCCTTTGAGGCTGTTTCTTAAAGAAGGAGTTCATTAAGAACAGTCCCTCTTTCTCAAGGAAGTTGACAAGCATTTGCCCCCTATGATTCCTAACTCCATAACCATGCGGGCCTATCCGGGATTCGTTGCCAGTCTGGGTTCCCACTTTGCCGTTAAAGTCCCCCATAACAACATTGAAGTGAGCCTTAGTGGTGTTGTGCAAGGCTTTGGATATGTCATCGTACATATCCTCCACTTCATCATCCGAGTGTGTCGAGGTCGGTGCGTAAACCTGTATGACCTTCATGCTGTAGCGCTTGGACAGCCGAAGGATCAGGTACGCTACCCTAGTCGACACACTGGAGATTTCTTCAACGTTGTTAGAGAGGGCCTTGTTGACAAGGAAACCTACGCCACCCTGGGATGTTTTATCACCCTCGCGAAAGTAGAGAAGATGGCCCGAGTCTAGGGTTACGGTGTCCTCCCCCTCTCTACGGACTTCACATAATCCCAGAACATGCCATTTAATGTTCTCTAACTCTGCTTCCAACTGCGCTAGATGGTGGTCAAGCCTCAGAGTGCGTCCGTTAAACGTAGCCAGGGTCAAATTTTGTAATGAATGGCAGCCTAATGTAGCCCGGGGATTCTTAGCACCCCCTGCCCCGCCGTTACCGTGGCCGCTGCCATGGCCAGGAATAGCGAGGCGGCCGGGAACTGGGGGCCATTTTCTTTTGGCGTGTACAATCATTAGGGGGTAATGCCCATAATCCCTAGTAATTTCTAATAACGGTGTCAAATTTTTAAACGATACCTTTGTAAGAAAAGTGGACTTGATTATGCAGCTATAGTTAATAAATGCTCTTATACAAAATAAAATGGCTTCATGATGATTAGCAAATTATAATAGAATTATTAAATTTATAATCTAAATAACAATGAACATAAATAATATTAGTAAAACGTATAGGCTGCAATGCAGGAACTACTACGAAAGTCAGAATAATTGCCAAATATTTGTCTCTTTGACCATACTATAATTTAGGGAGATATTTCATTGGAAAGATTAGAATTTGAATCTACTATTAACCATATAATAATTATAATTTGTACTATAAAATTAAGAGTGAATCCGCGCGCATCTATAGTATGCGTAACGGGTCAGATAACATAACTGCACATCGGACACCTATGGCGATACAATAATGGAATGCACAGTTATAATTAAACAATCAGAAATATAACTCAAAATGATAATGGTTTATGTTTTAATTAGGTTAATTAATTTGCCTTTAAAATTATGATAGATGCCAAATTAGAAAAACAAACCGAATTTGTATACATTAAATGATAATGGTTTATGTTTTAATTAAGTTAATTAATATGCCTTTAAAATTATGATATATGCCAAATTAGAAAAAAAACAAAATTTGTATACATTTCCATACTATCTTAGAAGATAAACATGTTCAAAGACAAACAACATACCTATATGCATCTAAAAACGTATAATGGAATTAAAACGTATGATCTTTAAGAATCGGCAAATTATTATATATCCCATTGTAATATAATTTCTTTAAATCGTATTTGTTTATTGTCAACAGGCATATTTGTCCAAAATCTTTTCTATGATAGTTATATTGTATATCATTATCTAGTATTATGTTTCAGTTAGAATTAAAAAAAACTTTAAAGTAGGTATATCTAATGTGCACAAAATAATAGTAATTGTCCGCGACAATATTTATAGACATGTCACCATCAGGACCTGGTGTCATCGCGTCGTCCGATTTCGTGGTCTCAAAATAAAAATATAATATCATTAGGACTGAATCGATATTATCATGCCTAGATGACTAAACATTGTAAAAGTCAGTAATGGACCATAGAAAATTATCTATGATACGCACATATGACACTGATCATTTCAATGATGTACACTATGTAACTTGAATGTACTTGGCTTACTAACGAGACAACTAATCTTTGCTAGTCGACACACATACATGACATATGTATGAGGCGAACCTAACCTCATTTTAATTTAAGCACATTCAGCTAAATCATGAGGCACACATAACCTCTGTTAAAAAGCAAAAGGCACACAAATATAAAAAGGCATATTAATCAAAACATACTTGGCTAAAGAATGAGGCACACGTAAACTCTCCTATTAGCATGAGGCACACAATCTCTCCTATTAGCACATAGATACATAGATTCACGCCTGTTTTCCTAGAGGGGTAGGCAGAGACTACGGATTTCCATTTCCTACGATCCTGACACACTTCTCGGGCTTCATTCACTTTCATCACATTCCTCATACACGCCCGTCGGTTCAAGGAGCTCTTAATCTGGCCTTTGTCCAGAACGCCTCCGATCTGATCGAGAAACGTTCACCTAGGTTTTCATCTTGCGACTGTTCTATTCACACTAGCCTTATAAACTTTCTTAGTCCTTCCTCGTCCATTCTTTCTACATGTCCAAACCAGCTTAACATACCCTTATCTATTCTTGTCATTATATCCACTTTCATGCCTATTAGCACGAGGGCACACATAACCTCTTAGTAGCACGAGGCACACATAACCTCTTAGTAGCACGAGGCACACATAACCTCTTAGTAGCAAACGAGGCACACATAACCTCTTAGTAGCAAACGAGGCACACATAACCTCTTAGAAGCAAACGAGGCACACATAACCTCTTAGTAGCAAACGAGGCACACATAACCTCTTAGTAGCAAACGAGGCACACATAACCTCTTAGTAGCAAACGAGGCACACATAACCTCTCTCTTAGTAGCATACGAGGCACACATAACCTCTCTCTTAGTAGCAAACGAGGCACACGTAACCTCTTAGTAGCAAACGAGGCACACATAACCTCTTAGTAGCAAACGAGGCACACATAACCTCTTAGTAGCAAACGAGGCACACATAACCTCTTAGTAGCACACGAGGCACACATAACCTCTTAGTAGCACGAAGCGCACATAGCCTCCAAGTCAAGTGGCAATAGCCTCCAAGTCAAGTGGCAACAGCCTGCAAGTCAAGTGGCAACAGCCTTCAAGTCAAGTAGCTTTATAAACCAGCAGCGCTTGTTTAACAAAGAAATTACCTCAATACTACAAAAGCTATTGCAAGTATTTTACTCGTCAATCTACGTAATAACACTGCATCCCAGCCAAAGACTGCTGAAGAGTATATCACTGTATAATCACTCAGACTAGGTAAGCGTAAGCGTTATACCTAAGCAAACAACGGCACTATACTCCAGCAAAAACACTGACGAAGAGTAGCCTCGTCCAAGTATTTCACGCAAGAGCACAATGCACTCTTAGCACTAAAAAAAGACACTATCAGGGAGTACCCTGACCAAGTATTCTCCAGATCCAATGTAAATGCTAATGTTTCAAAAAAAATCATAGGTTATATCATTTTATCATCTAAGCGCTGCTAATTTACAATGCATATTTCAATTATTTACTAAAGAATTATAATGTAGGTACATAATAATATGCAATGAAATAAATTATTTACACTGGTGCGTGTAGAGTTTTCAACCAATAGGCAGGCGGACCTCTGGTTTGTCGGCATGGTTGCCTTCAGAAAGTAAAGCTTACTCATTAGCTGAATATGTAGGATACACTGAGGGTATTCCCCAACAGCACTCCAGTTAAAGAGTTACTAAGTGTATTTCAAGGTAACCGTTCAGTTTTAACACTCGAAAATACACCAAGTTGTGATGATTCCTATGGGAATTGTGTGTAATTATGTGGGTAGTTTATTACATTTGTGTAGTGTATTGTAAAGTGTACTGTTAAAGTCGACACATGATGGCAAATGACAATAGGTTACACTAAAGTATTATACTTATCAGTTTGTTCACAGTTAAACAATCGAAATAAGTATCTACTAATTAAACTTTTAAAAACAAGAAAGAAATAACGCCATTACAAAAAGATAATTATCGAAAATGTTTGCGTGCTCATCCCACTTCTGAAATATAATGAAACTCAAATGTCTAAAATATTATGTGACTATATTACCAATCTCACAGCAATTACACGGACTATTGGGAACGTCTTACTCAGTTGAATGCTAGTTCCTTACTGCTGAGCGATCTTTCGCCGAGAGAACGAGTTATTTTTCCCCTCCACAATAACCGCACTATTTAAAAATGATAGTTGGCTGTGTTGCCAATTGAATAAATAAAAACTCCCGAACAGAATTATTAACAAAAATAAGAAATCATGACACTAGAAAACAATGCAAATAATTGTTCCCAATCTAATTGAGAACATCTTACCGAGGAGGGACAATATATTGATAGTATATGAGTAATGTCTTTTTAATTTAATAATTTTACGCAAATTATTTCTATACCTAAGTTGTTAATGGTGATAGGGCACTGTTGTACTATTATTGACATATACAGGCAAACTTTGGTCGAATTTCGAGCACTAGGCCACCGCTAGTAAACATAAAATAGGAACACCCCAAAGTTTGGTTAGTAGTTTTACAATTCGTAGCTAATACATGTACTTAATTGCGTGGGTAAAACTGATCGGGTTTGCTCGAATATAAAGGGAAATTCCTACAAAATGTTATTTCTTTTTCTGTTATCACATTTTAAGTACGTGTTCTGTAAATTTACCCGCTCGACAGCAATAGGCTCACCGCTATTTTATAGAACACAAGCTGACCCGCGCAACTTCATCTGCTTCACATAAGAGAATTTTCCCCGTTGTTGCAACATATTTTATATATGCTCCTATTGGTTGTAGCATGATGTTATATATCCTATAGCCTTTCTCGATAAATGGACTATCTAACACTGAAATAAATTTTCAATTCGAGCCAGCAGTTCCTGAGATTAGCGCGATCAACCAACCAAACAAACAAACAAACTCTTCAGCTTTATAATATTAGTATAGATTAACTAACGAAATATTTACTTGCATACTGTACTGTGCAAATAAGTAGGTTCAACAGATTTTCGACTATAAAAAACGTGAACTAAGTCCAGCAAAACTAATAAAATATCGAATAATATTTTTGTAAGAAAACTACAACTTAAAATTCTTACCAGACTGACAGACCACAGTTTGTAAACACACACAAATTAACAAAAACAAACACAGTTTCTTCACCATTATCACTGAAGACTTTGCGCACTAACAACATGAAATAAAAGGGCTGTATGAAGTCTGCCCCACTTCTATTCGTACTGACGATCAAATCCAAGATCATGTTTATTTATATGAAGCTTAAGACGTCACGTCACACGGGATCTCCACCAAATGTTTTAATATATCAAACTATCTTCCAATGGCCGTTTATCTAAATACTGCTATTTATTTAAGTTATATATGTATATGTTAAATTCATTAACTTTAGTATACTAATTAACCTTTGGCGATAAACTTTAACGTTCATAGGTGTGATATTGTGATCTAAACAAATACATTATTTTGATGTACAAAAAAGAAAATACATTCTTAAACTATTTTAGATAAATAAAAAAGTATTAGAGCAAATTATTTTGACTGTTACGAGCAAATTATTAGTATTCCTGCTAACCCCTTTAGCTAGTTGGGTAACACGCAGCAGACTTCAACGAGCGTTGGTGTGTTACATCAGCTATGTGTTCTTTTATGCGTGTGCCTATGCTTCTCTTGGTTTCCGCAGTCACAATGTATGTTATAGATCCCTGCATCTATAAAATAGATAGTTGGCACTTGACGGATGGTAAAATTGACATACCTTCGTTGGCAGCTTGAGTATGTCTTTTTTTTGTTTGAGTGGCTCCCTGGATGGTTTATATTCGCAATGTTTAGGTGGGACCACGTCTGTCGGGTAGGCTAGTCTATATAAATAATAATCAATTGCCTCATGCATGACGTAGCATCACTTAAGAACAGCTCGACCGAATTGGCTATTTTTTGTTATGTTTGTAATTATTAAGACAAGGTTTGAGTAGCGATAGCTCAGTGGGGAGACCAACAGACTGCAATGCAGAGGGTCTCCAGTTCGAACCCACGTCGCGTACCTCTGACTTTCGCAAGTTATATGACTTTTCGAAATTATGTGCGTATTGATTGACAATTATCGCCTGCTCCGTGCCTCGGGAAGCACGTTAAGCTGTTGGTCCCGGCTGCCATGAACGTCTATGGCAGTCGTTATTGGGAGAGTGTCGACACAAAAGATCCCACTGGGTCGAAGTGTCGCCAGTCTGCACTGACTGGCCCCCACATAAGATAAGATAAGACAAGGTTTGTATAAACAAAAATTTGCGGAAAATCTTGTGAAATTTATTTTTGTATAGATTGACCGGACAACGGATGTCGGGTCAGCTAGTGTATTATAAAAATTAAATAAGGTCTGGAAAGTAATAAAATGGTAAACACAAAAACCATTTATAATGTCATGAACATAAGTATTTAGCATGTTTTTAAAATCACGTTCAATATCTAGTACATACATTTCGTTCTCAACAGAGCAGAGGAGCAGTAATCATGAACGTGGGTGAAACTGCAGGAACAGCTAGTTATTTTCATAACCTTGCAGATACGTCGTCCGCCTTGGTGAGCTTGACATATTACGAGAAGACGAGGGTGCTCATCCTGTCGACATGCTGAGAGCATAATAAAATTGTGCACGAGCAATAAAACCCCAACAACTACGCCAATGACATCGGCGTCCTCATACTTCAGAAAGACGTACGCTTTTCAAGTGAGTATGATTTAATATAACGGTTCTTATAAGACCCAGAATACTACCTTGGGACATCCCTTAATGTCCCATAAACTATTCTAGAATATATATAATAGTATCTGCTCTTTATACAAACTGTCTTAGTGCTATGCATGGGTCTCTTCTCAGTATAAGAAGGGTTAGTTCATACGACATCACGCTGGTCCAGTGCGGTTTGGCAGACTTCACGTATATGCGCTGTCATTCCAATGATTACCTTAGTGAGAGACCTAGTGGCTATCGCTGATGCATATTATGTACACATTCATATAATATTTATTACCGCACCTGTAAAATAAATTAAATTAAATGAAATATTAATAATACCATACTGGCTAAGATTTTTGATCATGTAACGTAATCAAAAGCCTAAGAAAGATCTAAATTATCTAGGAGCATATTGAACAGTAATCTTAGCTAATTCATGTTATTCTTTAGTTGCCGTAATTTATATTTAATTGGAAGCGTAATGTGAATACAGTGACCAATTTGCCATAGCTTCTAAACATATCCAAAATATTGGGAAAAGTGTAACTATAAAAAGTTGACTGCACACATGGCGTATTGGTCTAAGTGATTGCCTCGACATTGCTACTTCGTCAAAGATGAATCTCACACGGGGCAAAGTTGTGTGTGATCTACAAATGGTTGTCCCGAGCCCGGGTACAGCTTGTGGCCGTTGTTTCAATGTTTGTAAAGTCCTTTGGCACAGAATACTTTCTGAAGTATATTTTCACCAAACTGATGTTATATTTCGATATTTCAGATTCGATACGTCCAATCTGCGTCCCTTATTCTAGAAAATTGAGATCGGAATCCTTCGGAAACTACAACCCATTCATTGCTGGATGGGGACTCACGTCACAAAGTAAGTTAAAAAGAGTCAGCGTCTATGATCTTATATATTCTTATCTTTGATACTGACTGCCGCGATCAACTCACGGCGCTGCGATACCCAGGCGGGGCAATCCGCCTAAGTGTGCAGCGCCGTGTCGTCAACAATGTCGCGGCAGTCGCCGCAGTGGTGACAACCGGGCGACTCTTGCCGGCCTATACGACACAGGAACCGGCCAAAACAACCATGGCCAGTCATGTACTGCGTTAGCCGGAAGGTCAGGGCGCCACGCCGCCTCTCCAGCCACTCCTCAAAAACGGGTCTTACCGCCACGATTGTGGCGTGCCCGGACAAATACTGTTACTAACATAACCTTACCTAACCTACATTTATCCGAGCGAAGCCGCTGCCAATATGTGACGGTAGTTATGTAATAATAGTGTTTAAAAAAAACAACGCGACAGAATCCGCATTAGATTCGCTTAAACGTGAGACAATATTTATATTACTCAATTACTCAGTGTGTACTGTGACTGGATGACGGGAATAAGCTTGGCTCGCATCGTGCGACCTACAACCGAGATAGCTAAAAATGAGTGTATTACACCTTTAATTATTCCTTCGGGTATATAGATATAAGACCATCACTATGTAGAGAAATGTTGTTATTGTCATAAAAGCATTCTTATCAATACTGTTTCATTACTCATGTCATATTAAAAATAATTTATAAAATAATTGTACGATAACAATGCTAACTAAAATTATAAATGCGAATGTGAGTTTGTTTGTTTGTTTGCTACGCTTCTGAAAGCGTATTAAACAAACTTAACTACTCGACCGATCATCATGAAATTTCGCATACCCGACATACCTACATATATTCTGTACCGCGAGTAAAGAATTCAAATTGAAATTAAATTAATTTATTATTAACTAGATGTTCCCGTGGTTTCACCCACGCTTATCGTTACTGCGCCGCCCCCGTTAGTCGTAGCGTGATGTTATATAGCCTATAGCCTTCCTCGATAAATAGGGTATCCAACACTAAAATATTTTTTCAAATCGAACCAGTAGTTTCTGAGATTATCGCGTTCAAACAAACAAACAAACAAACTCTTCAGCTTTATAATATTAGTATAGATAAAATGTGCATAAGGTGTTACAGTGATATGAGTAGTGCTTACAACTTAGTACCTTACGCAAGCATTACAATATTGAAAAATCTGAAATATTTATTTGTAAACATAAGAGCAAACAATAAGCGATAGTCACTGTTATACAACTAAAAATATAATATTATATATATAATAGTTACCAGCTGAAAATTAATTATCAATAAATTAGTATATCTTAAAGTATATTTAGAAGTTAGAACTGTCATAAGTAGTCATGTATATTTATAAGTTAATTTTATCATTTAGAAATTCAGCAATCGAGTAATAGCATTTTATAATAAACTAGCTGTCCCGACAGACGTTGTCCTGTACACACGAAAAAAAAAGAAAAAGAAAACCAAATCTATACCATTCTCGAATCCACTTAATACACACAAAAAATTTCATAAAAATCGGTCCAGCCGTTTAGGAGGAGTTTAATTACAATCACACGCACAGAAGATTTATATATATATAAATTAGTTCTTAATTTTGTATTAAGTTAAGTTATTTTATCATATTTTGTGATTTATTTTAAACTCTAATAGGACATAGCATATAAATAAATACTGTTCTCGAGGAATACACATTTATTTACAAAATCTACATAAACGCGAGTGAAGCCGCGGACAAAAACTAGCAAATAATGTACACAATAACAGTACAATAAATTATTGTTTATCTTATTGTTTATGTAAAGTTCCATTTATATACCCTAACGTAGCACCAGCAGCACCAGGAATAGATTAGTAGGTAAAGCGACGACATGATTGACTCGCTCGTAGGTTGTTGACCTATTCAAGGGTTTGTTTTCCCCTGTTGGTGTGTTAAGGTTCAGTTTTACTTGATTATAGGGTATGATATATATACTTCAACTAAAAAACGTATTGTCACTAATTATGGGAGACGCGGACCGAGGAACTAAAAAAAAAATTGGGCAGTCTTTTGGGACTGCCGATAGAAATGAAAACTTTAATCCTTGATCATAAACACTTCTTTATAAACAAAAAAAAGGGGCGGGTCGGATTCCTGATACTCTCTTAAGGTGATCAAAATTTCGTTATATTTTGCGTAGGATGCACCATTTCTAAAATATTGTTAATATTCTAAAATAATTCAAAAATGGAAAGCGTAAAAGCGTGACGATGACGCGAGTTCTATGATTGTTGTTCACCCAAGAAGTGCTCAACACGCCTAAAGAAGGTTTCACTTCAAAAACACGACTTAACCGCTAGAGCATTTATTTGCAACTGTCTTACGTGTTGTTCTATTCTCCTAAACGTAACTTAATACTAGCGATTATAATGATTGCTTATAGCTAACAAAGGTTACTTAAACTAGGGACTTAGCCTACATAACTCCTCCTTCCCATAGAGCTGCATACGGTCGGGACTTGTATACAGGACCGGGAATGCTCGGGCTGAGCCTGAGGCTGTAGAGGGGCTGCGGACATGTCCAACGTACGCGGCGTAGCGCCCATCTCGATGTCGTCGGTGGCTGGTTGCGGCTGCTGTTTAGTGCGCCTGCACTGACTATTCCTTAGTTTCTCCTATGTGTAATACATGGCGCTTAGCGTTATAGCGCTGAGTACTAAGATCGATGCCCAACTAGGTCGATAAGTGATGACGTAGTTGTCCTCGGGTGCGACGTCACTTATGGTCTGTTCTATGATAGAGTGCAGCTTATCCAGATTCAGGTTTTACAATTGAATATGTTGAATAGATATGTACCTATGTTTGTTTCCTTTATTTCCATTCGTGGCAGAGTAATTGTTTCTTGAGTAGTAATAGAACTATAGTGTGTTTGTAGTGTGCGCTCATCAATTGTTAATGTACATTTTTTCGTAGTAGTCAGTAGATATGTGCCTCGTACCCGTTGGTAGTTGTTATTGTTTCCGCATGTGGTTTTCAGGATGTCTTCCATCGGGATGATGACTAGCCATGTGTTTTCATAGATGTGTTTTATCTTGGTGGTGGTTATTGATACTTCGGCGAGCTCGCAGTTTATAGCTGTTGTATGTCGAATGATTTGTACGACGCAGTCAGGACTACTTTGTAGGTCTTGTAGTTTCAGATAATTGCAGATCTGAAGTCTGTCGGTGATGTGCAGACAGGGCTCATGAAGGTAAGCAAACTTATCATTACTCAGTGCAAGGATTTAGGTATGCGGGTTAGGTTTTTATTATTGGGAATTGAATAAAGGTGTAATAGATCATAGGTAATGTTTAATTTAAAGGTAAATGAATTGGCTGTGCTATATGCTTTCGTAGCTAGGTATATAGTTTTCTAATATATGTAAATTTTTCCTACTAGCCTCTATTGGTAATTTAAATTCTTTTCCAATTGTAATTAATTTGGTTAACATTTGTAATGGTTGATCGATACTAGGATGTAACGTTCCCATTGAGACAAATTTAATTGCTGTTTCTAATACACTAACTTTATCATAGATTTGTTGAAAGCTATTTTCTAATTGGATATGAATTTGAAGCATATCTATGCGCGAATCTAACAATGTTAAGTTTCTATTAATGTTGTTTAGATTTGCTGTTAACATGTTTAAGTTTCTTTGAACTTTATTTAAGTTTTAATTGTAATCCTTACTAATATTATAAATGCGAAAATGAGTTTGTTTTATTGTTACGCTTTCACGCCTTAACTACTTAACCGATCAACATGAAATTTTGCATACACGTTGTCAGGGGTACAGAATAGGACTTTTACCTTTACCTAATACCTTTCATCCAGAAAAAATAACTGTTGCAAACCTAGCCTAACCTAACCTACATTTACGCGAGCGAAGCCGCGGGTGAAAACTAGTCATCTATAAATTGTTTCATTAGACTAATACTAGACTTCTGGTTATCTCTTAACATGTAAGTGTTTTTCTTAAGCTTTTCTATTTCGCTTTCAAGTCTTTGGGCGTCATTATTATCTAAATTTCCACTAATTACTTTAATTATCAAACCTAAGACATTCATTAATGCTTTATTAGATTTAACTCTATTCCTAGGTAAAATATAAAAGAACTTATTTTCTATTAAATCTATCATATACCTAATTTGCTCGCGGTGTACATACCGTTCCGCATAATTATGTTGCGAGTTTTCTACTAAAACTATTTTATAATAAATGTTAGTGGTTTCCCTAAATATATCGTATAAGTAACTAACATTATAAGTACATACTAAGTTATATGTATGTTCCGGCGCAACTTCAAGCGCGTATGCAAAACTTCTATAAACAATTGGTTATACGAGTCATTGCTATGATGTATATGATAGGAGTTTTGTTAAATGTATAAAAATGTGTAGTGTCATTGACACTCGCCTCAGAACCTTCAAATTGTAACGATATCACGAATAAAAATTTGCAATTACGAACTTTGGGATTTTATTTATGGCACCTGTATGATAGCTAATCTACGTTCTAAAGAATGTATAGTAGTACTGTCCAGAATCTCGGGGGTCTTTTGACTCACAGAGCCCATATTCAAACTCGACTGAGGTATGACCCCAAGGTGTCTGCACACCAAGTTACAAGTTAATCGGTCCAGTGATTTCGGAGTTATGTCAATTACTAACAGACAGACTCACAGACTCACAGTGTTTTCATTAACCTCTGAAGAAGACTCAGAGATTAATAATTGTCGGACAGTTAGTACCTTACATGTCGTATAAAGCTGATGTGTTGGAAATAAAAAAGGGCGAAAGGAAACCTTTAAAATTATTCTTTGAGCACGTTCTAGAGGGAGTAAAATTGACCTTGCAGCCCCACCCCAGGAAGTAATGCATTATGTTAGTATGGATTGACACAAAGCTAAATACACCTGTTTTATTAATGTGTAGTTGGCTTATCATGGAGATTCTTAAATATATATATTAATATACGTACTCTTGTACATAATAAATCGATGTGTTTACGGAAATTCAGATTTGTGTCAATAGTGATACCCTAGATATTTGATATCATTTGATTTCGCTAAAGTGGGACAAGGGCATGCAATTTCGGGGTTTATTCTACAATTATGTGCGTATATGTTTGGATTAGTGGTTGGCATGTTTATTTAAGGTTATCTGTATTGAAGGTTAGTAAATTATTGTGAAGCCAGTTATTTAATATGTTAAAGCCAGTCTGAGCGAGTTCATAAACATCAATACGTGATTTTGCTGAGAAGAGGAACGCAGTGTCATCTGCGTATGACATTATGACACCATTTTGTAGTTTCAAGCTGCAGAGGTCATTTATATAGATAAGGAATGGAGTAGGCCCTAAGATACTACCTTGAGGAATTCCGTAAAAACTATTTTTTAGTGGACTGACCAATTTTACTGATAGCGATCACTAAGATAATCAGCAAATAATTTAAGTTGGGTTCCCTTATTCCAAGTGTTTCAAGTTTGTGCAATAGTATAGAGCAAGAAATAGTTTGAAAAGCTTTCAAGGTCTAGAAAGATACCAATGGAGTGAATACCCTTATCCAAATTGCTAGTTACATAGTTAGTTAATTGATGTACTGCTTGGTTAGTTGATTTTTTAGGTCTAAAATCAAATGGATGTTCCGATAGCAAATTGTTATCTCCAAGGTCTCTTATTAATCTAGAGTTTATAATTTTTTCTAGAATTTTGGACAGGCCTGATAAAATTGAGATAGGCCTATAATTATTTATAATTTGTTTGTCCCCAGATTTAAATATAGGGATGACCACTGCTTGTTTTAGCAGCTTAGGGAACACTCCATTTTTTAGGCATTTTTGAAAAATGTGTGTTAATGCAAGAGCACGTTGGTGTTCTTCTTAGTATGATCTTTTTAGTATGTTATTGGATATGTTATCCCACCCAATGGCACAAACGTCTCGTAACCCCGATATAATACTTAATACTGCATCGACATCGGTTTCTAACGAAACAAAGGAATTTAGTGAAGAAAAAGACCTTATCAAATTCAGAGCAAAAGAGCTCCTAGAGTGTAAGGCTTTTTCTGCGAGGTTTTTACTAACGTTAGCAAAATAGTTATTGATTTTATTAATTGCTTCGGATGGGCTTGATTCCGTACGAAGTAATTCAAACGGTTGTTCAGCGGTTTTTGTTGAAATGTTTTGATTTTATAAATTTCCAAACTAGTTCACTATTTTTACCTGCTTTTTGTAGTTCTTCTTTTTATGTTGAGATTTTAATTTTTTCATAACATTATTGCAGTAATTTCTGTACATTTTATACGATATCGAAAGTATTGTATTATCAGGTGAGAGTTTAAATATTTGGTGCAGTTTGTTTGTGTCTTATGCAACGAACGAGACCGGGCGTAACCCATGATTTGACGTTTTTATATTTTCTAGGCAGGTTTGTTGCATAGGTGTTTTTTTGTATTGCACTTTGCATCGAATTAATAAAATAGTTTAACGAACCATTTGTGTCGTTTGAATTATAAATGCGGTCAAAATTAATGCTATTTATGTCACTTTCAAGTGTTTTTATATTGACTTTAGCGTAGCTGAGCATGCAGTTATTTCTAGGTATTGATAATTGTAAATTCAGTAAAACAGTTTGATGATCGGTAATACTAGAGTTAGTGACTAATGTTATGGTAGATTTATTTGTTTTTATAATGAAATGATCTAAGCATGAACCGCTTTGATGGGTAGGATGGTTATGGGCTGGTAAAAGTCCATGGAATGAGCAAATATTAAGATAGTTATGTGCGGTTACATCGGTCCTCCCAGCAGCAATGTTAATGTTTATATTGCCCGTTAATATATTGTTTTTATACGACGACAAGGTTTTTAAATGGATATTAAGTGATTCTAAAAACATGTCAATGCTTTGAGAGGGTGGTCGATAAACAGCAAGAATTACTGTATCGGGATTTATACGAATTAATAAGCGTGAAAACTAGGTTCTTCTACAGTTATATTTAAATTGCGTTTTGTATAAATTACTAAACCATCATTTTGGTCCAAGGATATATTTGTAACATTTTGGACAAGCGATCGCCAGGTCGTGTGTTCGTATCCTACTCATTGCTACCAGCGTGTTCCCCAACTAGCTGAAGGGGTTAGCAGGCATATTAATAATTTGCTCGTAACAGTTAAAACGATTTGCTCTAATACTTTATTATTTATCGAATATAGAAGAATGTATTTTCTTCTTTGTTGTTTTATGCTCTCATAATATGTCTATATTCCTTAATTTTTTTTCAATCCGAGGTATTTCGACTAAACTAATACAATGTACAATTTTGTCTCAACTAATTATTTTATAAGTGTCATACAAACTCTCAAGTAATTAATAAGGCTTTTAAGTTTAAAGTCTAAAGTATTGACAATTGTTATAATTTAATAATTATTTTTAAGATAATATAACTGTGTTTTATTTATGTTAGTTTTTGTGACTGTTGACTGTTTTTATACTCTGAAGACACATCAAAGTGATTTTAGCAATAAATGCTCACAATTAATTTGTTTGTTTTATTTTTTATTATTTGTTATTTTCAAACCCCTGTCGTCGCATACCAAGTGATCATAATAACCTAGTCATTTACAGGAGGAAAGCTGGCACTTAAATTGTGGCTGTACTCAGGACTTTTCTAATGGCATTTTTAGAACGAAGCTGGAGGTATAATACGCTGACATTTCGAGAATTACTGTTGTACGTTATAATAATCTAGACTCAGAACCAGGAACAGTCTCAAACTCCGTGCAGGCTGCTACTAAAAACGCAGTAACGTTTGTCACCCGGGCTTCCAATCTCAGAATTTATTTATTGCAATAAATTAATTCTGAATTCAATAAATGAATATCATCGACACCGAGGTTGTTTTTATTCATGCAGTGCAATCGCCTGCGATTTAGCATATTTAGGTACATTTTTTTTGCTCGCCATAAGCAGACACAGGAAAACAAAAATTGGAAGCTAGTCCTGCTTTCTAGTCAATGCGTTATTTACATGACTTGGACGTGGCCAGTTTCTTTACTGATTCTTTACGTGTGAGCTGTACTCTTGAACTTGGCTTTCTCAACGCTTAAATAATTATTGCTCATTATTTTATCTCTCGCTTCAAAGTAAGGAAACCTGCATGGAGAAGTCTTACTAAGGCTCTCAAAGATGTGTAAAGTCTGCCAACCCGCACAGGAGCTAATTCTTTAAACACTGAGAATAGGCAGCAAGTGGACAGTGGCAGTGAAGTGAGCAAACAGCAGTGGGACTATTTATAAACAGAGCTGATATTATTATTATATTTTTTTTAGTACGTCAAAATAATGTATTTGTTTAGAACGCAAAATCACACTTATGACCGTTAAAGGTTATCGTCAAAGGCTAATTAGTATACTAAAGTTACTGAATTTATCATATACATAATATAACTTAGATATAGCAGTATTTAGATAAACGGCCATTGGAAAATAGTTTGATATATTAAAAAAATTGGCGGCAATTCCCTGTGACGTGTTAAGCTTCATATAAATAAACATGATCTTGGATTTGATCGTCAATACGAATAGAAGTGGGGCAGACTTCATACACCCCTTTTATTTCATGTTGTTAGTGCGCAAAAGTCTTCAGTGATAATGGTGAAGAAACTGTGTTTGTTTTTGTTCGTTTGTGTGTGTTTACAAACTGTGGTCTGTCAGTCTGGTAAGAATTTTAAGATGTAGTTTTTATACAAAAATATTATTAGGTTTAGGTTTAAAAAATTTTATTCTCAAAAAAGACAAAAGTTACTTACATGAGAACATTGGTTATCATTATGTATAAATATGCATTTGTTTTAGGGGGCCTGGTAATCTGTGTGACAGGGTTGCCTAGTGCAAATACCAGTCTCCCACAAGGATCTTTTGTTTTTATTTAAGTATTTTAATTATATTGTTACCTTTGTGGAAGAGAAAAAATAAATAATAATAATAATTATTATTAAATACATTTCAAATGGTCGTTACACGAAAGGTACTTGTGCACCCCAGTGCCGGTCACGCCACGATCGTGGCGGTAAGTCCAGTGTTTGAGGAGTGGCTGGAGAGGCGGCATGGCGGCCTCACCTTCCGGCTGTCACAGGTAATGACCGGCCATGATTGTTTTGGCCAGTTCCTGTGTCGTATAGGCCGGCAAGCGATGCCCGGTTGTCACCACTGTGGCGACTGCCGCGACGTTGTTGAGGACACGGCGCTGCACACTTTGGCGGTTTGCCCCGCCTGGGCATCGCAGCGCCGTGAGTTGATCGCGGCAGTCGGATTGGTTGCCCTCTCGCTCCCGGCCGTAGTTCAGTCTATGGTCCAGAGTGAGAGGTCGTGGAACGCCGTCGTCTCCTTCTGTGAGGAAGTTATTTCCATCAAGGAGGCGGCGGAGCGGGAGAGGGAGCATTTAAACCCTCTCTCCAACCGCAGAACCGGGCGCCGGAGTGCGCGAGATGACCTCCAGCCACCCTGAGGTTTGACCTGGGGGTGGCGAGCTTTGTGGGTCTGCCCGCCATCCGTTCAGCACCAGGTCCGAGAGGCGGCATGCGTGCTCCTACGCGCGCCTCTGTGTCGTGTCCGTCTCCCCTCTAGGGGGGGGGGGGGGGACAGTAGGGCTCTATTTTAGTGGTGATCTTAGGGTAGGTCTTTCGTGTAGTGGCCTGCCGTTTCATACGGCGGGCCGTAACCTCGGCGGGGTCGCGACCGCATGTGAAAGTGATTCGCGCGGCCCCGCCGATAGTGGTTTTGTCGAAGAACACCGTGGTAGGTTTAGTCGGTATTCCGGGAGGTCCATTCTATCGTTTTAACATCTTTCTGTACCCCGGCGAGTCCGACATAACCCCTCCGCCCGCCTCCGCGGAGGGGTATGCATCAAAGCATTCCCCACATAAAAAAAAAGAAAAACGATAGGTAGTTTGGTGCTCACTTAACATACTATATTTATTTGGTAATTTGCTTGTTTTTTAGTTATTTATTTTGTTTCTAGGTAAGTCATTTTGTTTAATATAATCTAATAATTTTCTTTTGTATATAATAAATTCACATTTTTTAAATCGGATGGTAACTTATTGTAAAGTTGTGCTACTTCAAAACTTATGTTTTTTTTTGCCAGAATTGGTCCGTACCCTAGATAATACAAGCAAACTTGTCGGCGAGTACTGCTTTTCGTAATTTTTGATTTCTTTATAAAGGTTAAATTAATATTTATGTTTTTCTCAATAATTTTTCTAATAATTATACATGTTTTATATACGTACAGTTGATTAATATTAAGTAAGTTGGTTTCGTTATAGATCTTTTTTGTGGATGTCAAATATGATGATGATGTCAGATGGGTTGGAAGAGAGATTTTACTTTTTTATTTTGCATTATCTGTAATTCTTGTAATTTTGTTTTTGTACCGGTGCCCCAGATTTCAGTCAAATATAATAAGTGTGACTTGACTAAGGAGTTATATATCATGAAACGTGTCTGTCGGGGAACACAACCATGTAGATTACGAAGTGAACCAATTAGTGAGGAGAGCTTATTTTTGATCTAATCTATTTGGTCATCCCATGTTAAATAATTATTTATTCTCAGGCCAAGATATTTTTCTTTAGATTTTTGTTCAATAGGGATATTATTAATTGTCAATGAGGCATGTGGTAAAATGGGTTTATTTTTAGATTTGAAAATTATGTAACTAGTTTTATTTGTGTTCAAAGTAAGTAAGTTATATTGGAACCAATCAGATAGAACGTCCAAGTCTACTTGAGCTTGTGTGATAATGTCGTGTATATTATATATATATATAGTCCCAAAATAAAATAAACATATTATGTCATCGGCATATAAAGTTACGTGGCTGTTTAATCCTAATTCTGTAATGTTGTTTATATATATGTCGGATATAGAGTGTGCGTCAGTAACACCATCGACTGACATAATGCGGGCGTACAATAGGGCGATCGAGCAAAGTGAAACAATAAGTGTACACTAATCACTTTGATTGTCTTCACAATAAATTAACACGAATGTCTTGCACGAAACGAATGACAGTTCCTAGCGAGGAGGTCCGCACTCGACGACGGTAGAAAGATCCGTCGGATATAGCGTGCACCCCTCTCATGTAGGCTCTGTCGTAGCACGAAGTGAGATGCGTGTTGCCGTCATCGCAACAGTGCTGCCATATCTCGACTCTCGCACCGCGTTTCGTAACTGTACTAATGACCGTCACCAACACGGCCATCCTGCGCTAACACACGTCCTCGTGTGTTCATTCTGTAACAAGGAAAACAGCACAGTACCCATCGTTCTGTCTTTCCTGACACGAAGCTTATCTGTTACTTTCAAAAAATAAACTTCGTCACAACAAATGTCCTTATTTATCTACAAAAAAACTAAACATCTTCTTAAGTAGTGTCATCTGGTTTGAGACAAGTGGCTCCCCGTCGCACGCTCAATGGGTGGGCTCATAAACATTTTTTTTTAAACTGTCGATAACATAAAGTTGACTCCTGTGAGAGACCCCACGGGTTGCTTGTTTACTCGGTTCAAGTGACAGGATCAATTAACTTATTATTTCGTTACTTTTAAGTTTATGGTCATTATTTATGTTATGGTTTAGTTAAAGTTAAGATCAAGTACTGTTGCTAAGTGCGGTGACGTAATGCGTTCTTAGCTTACTCATGGGAACGTGGGAACGCATAACTATGTTTAGACGATGTATCGTTCTAGAATAACAAAGGAACATTGTCACTTAGGTTTATTTGGGCGGATATTGGATCAAATAAACAATCAGGTCAAAAATAATGCAAGAGCAACCAAGTACCTCTCCAAATCCATTAAATCATTACTTGAATTAACACAAATCTCAAAGCAGGAATCAAATTCATGGCCTGTGGCTGTATAGCCCCACCAACAAACCTACGTTTGTTTTGTTGCATTCCTCATGAATGCCGAGTCCACCTGACTCAATGGTCTCCATTAGACCCGACCTCCGCCAGCGCCACCCGCGCACCGCGTATACACGGACTGATTAAACAGATGCCGACTTCTAACGGACTACGGCTACGAAATGACTACTTGTACGGTCTGACCAGCTGACCTAAGATTCCATACTATCACTCAACTCTACCTTACTTCAACTGGTACCTGGCCCTCGGGCATTCCCCTTAACCCGCCATGTGCATACTTGTAAGTATGCTTAGAGTTCAATGCTTTCAAAGTATAGCGATCCCCTCTAACACCTCTATGACTCTGAATGGTCCCTTGTACTTGGGGTCTAACTTTGCTTGGTTACGTTCCTCGTTTTGAAGTAACACAAACTCACCTACAGAAAACCTATTCAGTCTCGCCTTAGTACTACCAAACCGCTTTTTATCGTATAGATCCGATTTTTCTATTAACAAAGCTACGTTTTCTGTAACTTGTTCGATATCCGTATCCATTTCATCGTCATAAGCCATTAAACTAAGAGGACGCGCGACTTTACCGATCATTAATTCGAGAGGACTCGCCTTTGTTACTCTGTTAACCGTACAGTTTAGAGCGAGCTGTACATCACCTAACGCATCCTTATTGCCCGCTGGAAAACTGAAATAGCATTACGTAACCCGAAAGGCATTTTTAAAAACTCATACTGTCTTTCGGGAGTCACAAACGCAGTTCACTCGATAGATTTCTCACTAACGGGTATTAAATGAAAACCACTAGCACAATCTACCTTGGTAAAATAATTAGCCCCATTAAGTCGCGAAATCTGGTCAGAAATTAACGTCAACGGGTACCTATCCGAAACCGTATTTTTGTTAAGTTCACGACAATCGATGCCCATGCGCTTCGTACCGTCAGCTTATTTTTACAAACAACACGTGACTCGCATAAGGTGAATTACTAGGTCTTATTATTTAGCGTCTAATAATTCATTCACTCGTTCGCGCATTACTTTTCTTTCCTCCGGTGAACAACGATAAGGTCATCTCTGTACAGATTTATTTGGATCTTATTAAATGAATTTTTAATTCATAAGTGTTAACGCGCGTAGTTGGAAAACCAGAGATAAAATATTTCACAAATCGTTTTAATAAACTAACAAGAGACTGTTTACGTTCAATTGAAATGTCAGTGTCTACTTGGTCAAGATAATCTATGGCACTTTGAATATTTAAAGTAGCACACGAATTAATAACATTGCTCTTTAATAACGTAAATTCGTTTGCACCAATGTTAACAATGAATTCGGAAAACAATATCTCGCGACCAATCATCACATTACTACGTAAATAAACGTCAGGTAAAACGGGGAATAAGATTTCTGCTGGATAATCATTGATTTCTACTTTACATAAAACCTGCTCAGTGCTATTCACATTTTTGTTACCTATTCCTACTAGTGAAACAACAGTGTTAAAACGTTTATCGGACAACTTTTTAGCAAAACTCTCTTTAATTAAGGAGCATTCGGCTTCTGAATCGAAATGAAATGTAATCGACTGACCATTATGTGTTATTGATCCTGAAGGAGCTCGACCATACATAGGTCGACTCGGCGCTCGGTGCGGGGCACGGTGCTCGCTGTGGCTGTGGGGACGGCGCTCCCGCAGCGCGACGCGTTGTGGCCGGGCTGTCCGCACTTGTAGCAGACGAAAGTTGCTTTTGGTGTCGGCTGTTGAGTTGAACGTGTAGACGTTGTGGACGGTGTAGGGTGCTTCTCAAACTCTTTTCCGTTGAAACGGCCGTCGATTTGCTTGTGTCCTGGCTTGTCGCATATGAAGCATTTCAGCGGCGGCGTTAACATCTTGAATTGTGTCTCACTATCCGAAGAACTACTTGCGCTGCTTTACGATTGAGATAGGAATACCACACCAGGATTGAGGGTCGGCTTCTTCCTTATCCGGGTCGAACTCAGGCAGCGTCACTCAATTCTTGGGTTGCGGCGCGTTCCATGCTTGCATAAGTGATTGCATTTGATCGTTCTGCATTTCGAGCTTCATTCGCCATTGTGAGGTTTCGGAGGCCTCACCACGTATTTTCTCATTTGCTCGATCCGATCCCACTTCTGATGTCGGATATAGAGTGTGCGTCAGTAACACCATCGACTGACATAATACGGGCGTACAATAGGGCGATCGAGCAAAGTGAAACAATAAGTGTACACTAATCACTTTGATTGTCTTCACAATAAATTAACATGAATGTCTTGCATGAAACGAATGACAGTTCCTAGCGAGGAGGTCCGCACACGACGACGGTAGAATGCGTGTTGCCGTCCTCGCAACAGTGCTGCCATATCTCGACTCTCGCATCGCGTTTCGTAACTGTACTAATGACCGTCCCCGACATATATTAGGAATATGAGTGGGCCTAAAAATGATCCCTGAGGGACCACATGACATTGATAACGGAGTACTTTCTTTTTCTATATTTTATTCGTTTTGCTGGACTTAGTTCACGTTTTTTATAGTCGAAAATCTGTTGAACCTACTTATTTGCCCACAGTACAGAGTGTAGTACAGTATGTTGTGGACACGGCGCTGCACACTTTGGTGGATTGCTCCGCTTGGGCATCGCAGCGCCGTGAGTTTATCGCGGCAGTAGGACTGGTTGCCCTCTCACTCCCGGCCGTGGTTGAGTATATGGTCCGGAATGAGAGATCGTGGAATGCCGTCGCCTCCTTTTCTGATAATAAAAATAATAAAAATAATTTATTTTCACACCACAATACAGTAATTGAAGTAGGTACATTTGATATCAGACATAAATTTAGTTGACTTAGAAGTACCGTGGGATACTGGTGCCTAAGGTAGACGGAGAGTCTGTGTTTCAGGACACCAGGTCCCTACCTCACGGACAAGTTACATTAAAAATAATAATAAAGAAATACGAACAAATACAAGTTATTGGTGCGTTAAGTTCTTTTTTATGTTTTACATTTTAATTATAATTGTATTATATATATTGTTAGTATGAATAGTATTTGGTGTGTACAAGTTTTATTATATGCATGCGTGTGTGCGCGCGCGCGCGCGCGTTTGTGTGTGTGTGTGTGTGTGGGAGGGTGCATGTTTGTGTGTGTGTGAGTGTGTGTGTGTGAGTGTGTGTGTGTGAGTGTGTGTGTGTGAGTGTGTGTGTGTGTGTGCGCGTGTGTGCGCGAGCGCGTGCGTGTGAGTAGTGTATGTGTGTGTATTTTTATGTGTATACATACATACATATTTTATATGGTAATGAATTTGTATGAGTTATGCCAGTACAGATAATATATTTACCGTATCCTCATAGCTCAAGCCCTGCAGCCAACAGCTTACCTTCATTTTGCACTTTATTTTGGTGAGGTGGTATATTGAAAGTGTCCTGTTTACTTTATTATAAAGGTAGCCACCAACGAAGCAAAACAAGCGATTACAAAACATGGTGAGTTGCTTTTGTTGCCGATTGACAGGTTTAAATCGCCTTTTATTCCGCGATAAAACCGGGTTAAAGCTTAAGAATCCATGCTGCTTTAGAATCGTTTGCAATATAAATAGTTGTCGTACTGTTAGGACCCTTGCTTCTTTATACATGAGCATTGTTACATACCGAAATGGTCGGCAATAAGACACTTTCAATATGACCCTTTGCGCACGTTCAATTTCCAAAATTGTGTGTTTTGGTGCACCACCCCAGGACGTGATGCAGCATACTAGTAACGACTGTACAAGAGCATAGTAAATTGATTTTCTCAATCTTTGAAATGACGATTATCATCATCATCATCAGGCTATAATAGTCCACTGCTGGACATAGCCCTCCCCCAAAGAGCGCCATAGCGCCCTGTCTTCAGCTTGCCGCATCCAGCATCTGCCTGCAGTCTTTCGCAGATCGTCATCCCACCTGGTCGGAGGGCGTCCTACACTACGTTATGTATGTCGATTATGTGTGGGCAAATTTCACCTGGAATGTCTGAATATCAACAATGAACAATATTTTGCATTCACTAAAGAATATATCTTAGCATGGATGTGCCCTCCGTGTATTAATGTTACTCGTCGTCCGAGATCTAAGGATAATACTCCAGTACGTCGTAATAAACTATTCTCACGTACTGATAATGCCATGGATATGTCCTACGAGAACTCTGATAACAGTACTACACCTGCAGCCCTGTCCCTTTCCCCTATTGTGGCGACCCCATGTTTTTTGTCTGCAAATATGCCCAGTGATATAACAATGGATAAGATTAGTGAATTACTAGACAAAAAGCTTAACGCATCGTTGTCGGTTTTCATGGAAAACTTTCGAGTGGCGCTTAAAGAGGACATCCAAGCCATGGTCAAAGATGAGGTAAATTCAGCGTTGAAATCCCTCAAGGACGATTTTACTGCCACTACCGACTTTATATGCGCAGAACAATCTTCGATTCGTTCGGAATTAGAACGGAGCAACAAAATTAGCAAGGAGCTAGAGGGTGAAAAACATACACTCAAAAATGAACTCGCTCGTTTGAATGGCAAGCTATCTATTATGGAAAAATATCTCGCAGCTGCAACATTGAACTACAAGCTGTACCAGAGCGCAAGAACGAGAATGTGCTGAAATTATTTCAGAAACTATGCGACTTCTTGAAGGTTCCGGTAGAGAACGGTCATATAAGAGCCTGTCGCAGAGTGGCAAAACTTAATCGAACCGAATTGCAGGAATGTTCACTTTAGGCCGAAGTTTGTATGGTAGGTGGACATAGCCCTTTAGAATTTCATACCCTAGTGGTACATTGATCACTATTTTGGTTGTTTCTGGCACATGGCTCAAGGTCAGGAATACATACCGATGGAGATAGTGAATGAAATCTATTTATTTATGCCTTTATCTACAGCAACAATGTAAATTAAACATTGATTTAAGGTAAATTATAGAGTACTAATTTTGCCCGCGGCTGCGCTCGCGTTAATGTACATTTTATCACTATCAGGAACAGGAACACTTTTGCTGGATGAAAGATACCCTATGTCATTTTCTGTTACTCTAACAACGTGTATTTAAGTAGTGAGTATTGAGATATAATTTCATGATAATCGGTAGAATAGTTGAGGCATTTTCACGGACGTAACAAACATACTTACATTCGTATTTATAATGTTACTTAGGATAGATATATGACTACAAATAGGAGTTTATATTTCTTAAAGATAACATTTTGTTCTAGGTGACCCATGCAAAGGAAATAATGGTGCGCTGGGTAGCTGCATAGCTTTGACAAGCTGCGAATACTATGTAAACTTGCTGAATGAGTTGGGTTCGCTGGCTATAGACGCCCTGACAAAGGCGAACTGTGGCTTTCAGGGCAAGGTTCCTAAGGTAAGGTCGTCGGACACCGGTCATTAGACTTATATGCGGGTTGCAATTTCGATCGCCTCATGGGAGGAAAATTGTGAGAGCCACACTAACTTAAAATTATAATGTGTAACTAGCTGAACTGACACACGTTCTCCTGTACAAATTTCAATGTTATTGAATCTTCAGTTTCCAATTTTCAGGTTTTCCCAACTCTCTAATTTTCACTTTTCCCCTGCAACTTCTAATTTTCACTTTGTGAAAGCCTTATTCAGATGTTTAAAAAAGCAATATCCAAAGCGGTCCTGCCGTTCTCAAATGATGTGTTACCAAAGAAATGATGATTATCACAATTTACAACCACATATCTAGAGAGATAAGAGATACTGCTTTGAGAACAGGGATCCATCAGAGAGCGCTACTGCTGTCGCTGGTGAAATCATCCTGGGTATGGAATATTATATTCCATACAGTGATGTCACGAGCGGCGGCAAGAAAAGGCCCTGGTTCGGGCGTGAATGCGCCGATGCTGTTGAACGCAAACAGACAGCGTATCGCGCTTGGACCAGGGCTCGCACTCTCCACGACCCTAACGTGGATCACCTGAAGGCAGCGTTCAACCAAGCCACAAAGGTCTGCAAGAGGGCATACTTAAGAGTGGATGCCCAGCGCGTCGCACGGTTCGGCCAGGAACTAATGGCGCATCCTACGGGCAGTCGTAGCTATTGGCGCTTGGCCAAAGCCGTGCAGTCCAACTTCTGCCAGACCATGCTGCCCCCTCTGAGGTATCCGAATGGATCACTGGCTCATCGGCCGCAGGAGAAAGCCGATCTGCTTGCAAATCTCTTTGCGGCCAACTCCCGAATCGATGACTGCGGTTCGCAGCCGCCTAACATTGCCAACTGCGGCTACACCATGCCTGATATATGTATCAGGCAACGAACCGTTCGTGCGATACTGCAGTCTCTCGATGTTCGGAAAGCCAGTGGACCTGACGGCATCCCAGCTGTGGTTCTTAAGAAATGTGCAGCGGAGTTGTCTCCCACACTTACGCGCCTATACCGGACGTCTTACGTCGCAGGCTTTGTACCTGAGGCTTGGAAGGAAGCGAACGTTCAACCGATTCCCAAAAAGGGGGACCGTTCCGAGCCAAGCAACTATCGACCCATAGCTATCACCTCGGTGCTTTCCAAGGTGTTCGAGCGGATTATAAACACCCAAATTGTCCGCTACCTGGAGGATCAATCGTTGATCAATGATCGCCAATACGGCTTTCGGTCTAAACGATCAACGGGTGATCTTCTAGCGTTCGTCACGCACCTCTGGGGTGAGGCTATGGACAAGCACGACGAGTCTTTGGCTATCAGCCTTGACATAGCCAAAGCTTTCGACAGAGTCTGGCACCGGTCTCTTCTTTCCAAGCTTCCGGCCTATGGCTTGCCCCCTCAACTGTACACCTGGATTGCAAGTTTCCTGCAGAAGCGTCGTATTCGGGTCCTTTGCGACGGTCGCGCTTCCAAATTTATGCAGGTCAATGCAGGAGTGCCTCAGGGTTCTGTCTTATCCCCTACGCTCTTTCTTCTGCATATCAATGATATGTTGAATCTCGGCAACATACATTGTAATGCGGACGACAGTACCGTGCATGGGCGATATCTCGGACATCCTGGGGCCAACCAGGCTGAGGTTGAGGGGAAAAGGCAGAATCTTGTCGTTGAACTTGACCGGACCTTGGACCGCATCTATGAATGGGGTGCCAAGAACTTGGTCGAGTTCAACGCCAAGAAGACCCAGGCATGCGCGTTCTCAACAAAAAAGTCTCCGTTCCTTCCCCTCCCTTCTCTGAAGAACACTCCACTGGTGATACGTGACAGTCTCTCCATCTAAAATTTAGTAAAAGTATTACTTAATATTAAAATTTTCACTGAGGGTGAGATGTGTTTGAACCTTTAAAACTTATAACATCTTTTTTGTACACCATGTCTCAAGCGAATAAAGATTTGTATTTCCGTTTTTAACATATTTTTTACCAATACCGTTCCGCCATTCTTAAGTGACATAGCAACGCACAGCATTGTTTTTTTATTAATAAGTAGAGAACCTATTCGAGCGGCTGCTGGTAATATGCAAGCAAGACGCAATTCTAGCTGTGCCTGACTTAAATTTTGATATTATGAAAGTCTGATCACCGTTCCATCTCACTCATGATGCTTTGGCTTTCGTAGGTCTGCTGTCCCGTTCCAGCGACTGCCACGTCCGCTCCTGCCCCGACCACAACAACACACACACCTAAGTTAATATCTAAAATGGGAGTGGAGGACTTTGTGCCTGCTTTTCTTGATCCTTCAGTGTGTGGACTGAGTAGATTTAATGCATTACTCAGTCCAGACACTGGAAAATCACGGACGTTTGCGTCTGTCATCGGAGGAAAGAACGCTAACCCAGGTGAGAGAAATAGAATACTGCATAGTCATCTTAAATAGACTTTTGCAAACACTTAAAAAAATTGTTTAAGATAGCATCTGCGTTGATATTCTAGTCAATGATATCGGTTAAAATAGATATGGATTACATTTAAGCACAACCTTGGCGCATCTTAAGCCTAATAGAGCATAAGACAGAAATGAACCCGTGCCTAGTCGATGTTTAACATTTTTTTTAATAATTTTTATTTATAATTAATATTTATATTCATGAAAATAATGTAATTTAAACCAAATTCAATGTTAAATAAACAGCAATACATAACCACTTGACATTAACGATAGTCTTCTAATTCGGGCATGAGAAAAGCCTAATATACTAATAGTTAAGTTTGCCAAACTTCCACACTTTTTAATTATTGGAATTTTAAATGACTTTTTGCTATTTATTAGTTAACTTTCCTTGGTTGGCTCTGCTGGGCTACAACAGCAGTCGTGGTACGGACTGGAGCTGTGGCGGATCTCTTATCAGCTCACGACACGTTTTAACAGCAGGCCACTGCATTCACAACCATGAGCATAGACTGTAAGTATTGATTTTCGATAGGATGTCTTTGCCCGTGTAACGACAATACTCACTGCTGTAATATTATTATTATAACACTAGCTGACCCGACAGACGTTGTCCTGTCTTAACTATGAATATTGAATTCGAATTGGTATAATTAATAATAAATATTAAAAAAAATTGTTAATTATTCTAATGCTTTATGATATAGAACATTCTTAGTTTTTTTCTTGCGCGTATATAAATAGTTTTGTTGGTATTCCGACACGAGAACAGGCGACATATAACTGGCCATGTGAAAATCATGGATTTTCAAGATTGATGCCACAAACACTTAACGAGAGAACTTGAGATTTATTTATCGACATTGCAAATGCTAGCCGGACTAGAAATTGCAACCGTTTAAAGTCGAATGGCATGTCGTTCGGCATCAAAGGAATCCGTGGAATCAAAACGTCTTCGCCTTTGTACTTCCCTTTCAAAATTGTGGCTTCGATGACGTTGTTCATTAATTTCTTCACCGCAAGTCGGGTGCCATTACAAAGACGTGGCTGGTTTATATTCCACAATATTATGATTAAAGATCCCATTTTTGATTGCAGATTATGAGGTGGTAATCCAGCTAATTCTAGCGAATTAAAAAACTCCGTTGGATAGTTGACAACATCATCTTGGTTAGTAACGGAATCAATCGATTTGTATGTCATTAATTCGCCAGCTATCTTATTTTGAATCTGAAAATTCATTTCGTTGACATCAACGTTTTTTGCAGCCAATATAACTCTTTCGCTCAACCATACATCATCTTTGTAATTTTGAGCAATGTTTGGGAAAACCTTCTCGATGAGTTCGGTCTTAGTTTCAGTAAAGTGACAAAAATTGGTAGGAAATATGGTGTATCCAGAATCGTCTGGTGTATCCTGTATATGGTGTATCCAGAATTGCTCGATATTGGTAATGGCAAAATACCTGTTAACTCATCGGAGTTAACAGGTATTTTGCCATTACCAATATCGAGCAATTGTTTTGAAAAACTTCTTCAGGTTGGTCGTTCTGCAATTCGACTCGCATGTTCATATTTAATTTGAGCATTTTAACGTCTTTCCATAAAATGGATGAATTTAAACATGCGTTAAGTTCGTCGGCTGGCGTTGATCGTCGTATTACTGGTAGTGTTTGGCGAAAATCACCTAACAATAAAATCATTTCACCACCAAACCGGTTTTGGTTCTTTCGTAAATCTTGCAACGTACGGTCTAATGCTTCCAAAGATTTTTGTGTGCCATCGTGCACACATCCCAATCTATTAATTTGCTCTGCTGCAACACTTTGGCCATCGCAGAATTTCTCGAAAGGTTGCAAGTTGGTGTTTCATTTATTTGCATGTTCAACGGCAACTTGAGTGCGGAAAGAGCTGTTCGACCGCCTTCCAACAACGTAGCTGCAATACCTGACGAAGCAAGTGCAAGTGCGATACCATTTTGCGAGCGAATCGTTGCCAAAATCAATGATATTAAAAGCGTTTTCCTAGTCCCACCGGGAGCATCTAAGAAAAACAATCCGCCAGTTCCATCGTTCACTACTTTTATTAGCGTATCGTAGGCATATTTTTGTTGCTTATTAAAAAGGGGAACGTTTCTTAGAACAGTTTCTTTTAATGCCTCAGAATCATATTGGGTTTCACGTCTCAACTCTTGATTAAATGCGTCGTGCATTGGACGATTGGGCGTTGTCATTCCTAATTGTATTAATGCTTGATTGTACATTTCTTCGTTAATTTGCAAATTTGCATTTGATGTTCTAAGACGCTTCTGATGTAATATATCTTCGGTCATGTGATCTTTATATTTGTTCCATAAATTAATCGGTGTTGATGGGAAGCATGTAGACAAAATTATGGAAAACAATGTTCGTATTTGTTTAGCATTTGACGAAATCACAGCATTTTCGAGAGTGTGGTCTCAATGAGTGTCATTCTCTAGCAATCCCAAATGTTAACAGGCTTCTCTGTATGTGCCGCACAATACACCATCAACAGTTCGCAGATGTTGGAATGATGTTGGGCCACGAACATTGACTAACAGTAAACGTAAATAAAAATACTCGTCTTGGCTGGGATGGACTGTGTAAAGACGTCCTAGTGCATCGGTGGAAAATACTTGAGGGTAACTTGGAACTGGCTGTCCTTGTTTCCGTCGTTGAAATTTCTTTAACGGTTGATTCCAGGTATAATATCGTAGTATTTCGGAATAAAGCAGTGTTCTAGCAAAGTCATCATTCTAGCACATTTCAAAGAAGCTGGTCGATGTCGTGGATGGCGACCTCTCAATTCGTTGTAATACGTTTTCCGTTGTAAAGTACACCCTTTGACCATTTTCCAGATGTACGGCCAAGTGAACTATAGTGGGGTGTCATTGATATATTGGAAACGAAAAAATACGCCACATCGCCTAGTTACTACTGACATAGCGTCCGATTTGAAAATGAGTGATCTCATCGTTTGAATTTTCAGCAGCAACTCCGAACACAGCCATGTCACTACTTTTGTTCATGTACTTGCAGATATATTTTATCGATTTTACGGATTGGCAATATTCAATATTTATGTGTGTTTTAAATGTTTTGGAGAGTAACGGAGAAAACGGAACAACCCAACGATTATCAACTTCAATTTCCAGCTGATTCACTTTAACTATTGTTGACCTTCCGTTGTTATCGGTGGATCACCGGCGATAAAGTGGATAACCATAATTTCCACTAATAGTTTCTACTACTAATTGTCTTGGAAAGCGTTTTGAACATTTTCCATCAACCATATCCGGAGAATTTTGATTTAATATTCCACAGGGACCATAAATCATATTTTTTGTAACAATTTCATGTAACAATGGATCTTCATCATTATCGGGAATTTCCGCAGATATCACATCGTCGATTTCATTCGGTCTTATGCTCTCTACCAACCAAATGAGAATGTGTGCATGTGGCAATCCACGTTTTTGCCACTCGACTGAATACATCCAACAGCGCGTCTCGCCGAATACGCGATGCTTAACAATAAAGTCCATGAGTGATTTTAACTTTCTTTTGAACACCCTTGCGGTAATGTCGTGGCGATCAATGGGTGATTGGCCAATAAATAATTATTGTCGAATTTCTGTCCACTGTGGATTACATGTAAACATTATTAAACAAATCTGGTGTGCCATAATGATGTACACAAGACATAGCATCCTGAGCGTATTCATGCATATGTCGCGGACTTCCGACGTATGTAGCTGGGAGAATAGTTGTTCTACCTACATTCTGTGCATTTCCATCAGCATTGATGGCATCCCGTAGATGAATGTATTCTTCAGAACGCAGTTTTGCCTGGTTCAACTTGATAAATATCAATCGCTCAGTTTCAACTTTCACTTCACGTACATATCCACAGCATATTGGTGGAAGAGACGCCGACATTTTAAGATATGATTGTCCTCATTTTCCCGAACCATCAGTCTGTTTGAATAATAAATTCATTGAACTAACTTTTTTGTTAGTTTCGGAACCTGTAACTGGAATTATCATCTTCATTGAAAAATTATATCCATCTTCACCTTGCCAAAATAAGATAGGATATTGTAACGCATCATATGATCGATGTGTTTTGGACACACGCTGCAGTTGATTGCTACGTCGATGTAAAACAATATCTCGGTTATCTAAATTTTCACCCACGACGACAATTATAGCGACTTCGTCAATTGTTGGCGCATTAAAACGTCTCGCGTGTTGTCCTGCAGGCGACTTATCAGCTTTGATGACAATTTTCTGATTATTAGACGGCATGCGGTCCAAAGCAGTCGTGAATAATGCAACCAATTCGTTATATTGATGAAAAAACGTTTGGAGTTGTTCCACAATTGGTCTTTTCACTGAATTGTTGTGTGCACAACGCTGATCGACTTGTCTTGCTGCAAAAATTTGTAGTCACTATTCGGCGTTGGCATAAGGAACCTGTTAGATGATATATTTGGCCCTGAATCTTGAAAGTCGGCATAAAATTTTCTTGAATAACTTTTGTTGCACCAAATGACGTCATTTGAAAACAATTATTGTATTGCTGGATATGAGTCAAAAAATGTTTAGAATCTGGCCCATTTCCGGAAACCAATGGCGGTACCAATGGCGTCAATTTGACTTGACCGCTCGCGCAACGCAATTCAGGAGCATCATTTTTAAACTTAAATGCCTTGCAATATTGGTACACGACGTTCATTGGTTCAATAGCGACGATTTGTTGTGAACTATAATCGATTTTCACGTTATAATTGAATGCAGCTCGATAGGGGTTAAACGCAACATTTCTATGTTGTTGATTTCGTTTCTATCGATTCCGTTCAACTTCATTCCGCGCTTCGCGTTGCTCGTCAGTTTGTTTTGCTCTTGTATATCTTTGGCTCGCAGCATTGCGAGTTCTGCGACTTAAGTCTGTACGTCTAATTGCTGGCATTTTCAAAAACGAAAATTCATCTGTAAATTAAAGAAAACTATTGTATTCTTCTTTATAACCAAGTATATCACTTGTTATGTTAGTAACGTGTATGTTAGTCTATCCAAACTTACCAAAACTGCATATTAAATTGAACTTTTAAAATTAGGCGTGATGTCTCTGAACTAACCGAGATGTGCACTAAGAAATTCAGTTTTCTTACATCCTTTTTGTAAGAAATAATAAATCAATTCCATGTCAAACGTCATAAGGTTACATTAAAAAAGTTAATATTGTCCAAAGCGGTTAGAATAGAAATAATTTTATATGGTGGTTACGTATTCTTAAATTTTCTAATTTTTCGCGCAATTTTCTTATTTTTCTTTCACAAGAACGAGAAGGTTCTGACAATAACAAATACAACAAAAAATAATTAGTGAAATCGGTCCAGGCGTTCACGCGTGATGGCGTGACCAAGGGAAATAGGGATTCATTTTTATATATATTATTATAGATAGAAGATAGATGACGAGATGGCGATCCCCTACTAGTCAATTTCAAAGGCAGAGACAGATTTTTAGGATTTGGAAATCTAAAGAGGTATTACATAGCAGTAACTTCTCCCTTAAGAGGCTAGACCTAGTTTCAGAGTCAGGGTTTATATATTTGTGTACAGATTTCTGCATCTACAATACCAATATCGAAACTAAGGGCAATCTACCCATGGACTGGTTTAGTTTAAATTGTATAACTTTCTTATTAAATTTTTGCTAAATTGTTTGTATTACTGATATAAACTATAAATATTGGTAATTAAATATATTTAATTATAATTAAACTTATAAAAATATATAAAGGTAAAAAGAATATATGGTTAACATGAATTTGAAAGTGATAAAGTAATAAATTGCAATATTATGTGTATAATACATACAAACCTCGATGGCGTAGTGGTTAGTGTAACCGACTGCCACGCCTGAGGTCGCGGGTTCGATTCCCGCACAAGTCAAATATTTGTGTGCATGAACATGGATTTTTGTCTTGGTCTGGGTGTTTCTATGTATAATATGTATGCATTTACAAAAAAAAAAAAGTATATATGTATGTTTATCCATTGTCTAGTACCCATAGTACAAGCTTTGCTTAGTTTGGGCTAGATGGTGTTGTGTGTATGTGGTAGAATATTATTATTATTATTCTCTTTATTACTTATTTTCTCTAATAATTACATTTTTAAATATAAATATAAAAATTATATATATTTAAAAATATAAAAACTGAAATGACCCACCGATATCGGGTGCAGTATCGGGTAACCTCCGCACTATGCGCGCCGTGTCGAGCAATACTGCCTTCTGAATCGAGGACTTGACCCAGCTATTCAACGCGAGCCTCTTAAGATGGTGGTCGAGGCTCTTGGCAATTGACCCGTTTACCGAAACGACTATCGGTACAATGATCGCCGAGCCTACATCCCACATGTCGACAACCTCGCGAGCCAAGTCCAGATATTTAATTTGTTTATCTTTTTCAGCTTTCACGAGGTTCTCGTCATGAGGGATGGTGACATCGATGATCATTGCAAGGCGCTCTAATCGATCTATCACCACAATATCTGGCTTGTTAGCCACAACGGTTCTATCAGTGATGATAGATCGATCCCAGTACATAGTGACACGACCATTCTCGAGAACTGGATCGGGCACATACCTGTATTTGCCAAACTTCTTGGCAGTATATGATTAGGTATAAATGAGACAAAGTTGTAGTATAGTCTGGTTATAA
Source organism: Catocala sponsa (assembly GCA_963564715.1). Lineage (NCBI taxonomy): Eukaryota > Metazoa > Arthropoda > Insecta > Lepidoptera > Erebidae > Catocala > Catocala sponsa. Next base: position 21,101,164 of record OY751347.1, on the reverse strand, counting down.
TTATCCAAAGGTGCATCTTATATACTAACGACTACGTGTTGATCACGGATAGTAGAAACATTTAATAGATATTGAACGTGCGATAAAGATCATAAGATTGCGATGTAGATTGTAGATACAGCACAAAGATATTGTACTGTAACAGTACACCCCCCTTTAAAAAAAAAAAAAAAAAATTATTATGGTAATAGTGTTTACAATATAAATTTGACCTAGACCTTACTAGTTATTTGCTGATGTATATAAATAATAATGCTATTGTACGCGGTGGAATTTGATGACGCCTGTTGTTACTAGTTATTTGCTGATGTATATAAATAATAATGCTATTGTACGCGGTGGAATTTGATGACGCCTGTTGTGGTGTGATTTGCTGACGTATGTAATTTTGACTTAGCTGTTGCACGAGTGTTTATTATTTTTTTCCGTTAAACTCTTCATTCTTCTGTCCAGTGTTTTCATTATGCCGTAAAGTAGGATCACGCCGATTGTTAAAATAATCTGTCCCATTGCAACATTTCTTGTCCACCGTAAGTCCTCCTGGATCAGGTTACGGAGTTTGTCCGCTTCGTTTTGATTGAGGCAACTGTCCGTATTGTATGTTATCTGGTCCTTAGAACTTTGATTTCCCATTTTAGATGTCTTGTTGTTACGAGTAGTTGTGAATTAATGGTATATGTTAAGATCTATGTTAATATATATACGAATAGCTTGCTTATATCAGCGATTTTTTATAGACGTACTACTGGCTTTACTTTACGTCCTGATCGTGTAGTGTACGTGTGTGAATGTCTGTAGAAATCCTTTGAATCTGGCACGTAGTTTGATTCGTCATTGATCATGAATGCTGGTTTCAATCTATCAATTGATATCACTGTCTCTTTATCCCTAATTCTAATGCAAAATGTTTTATCTGTTTTACTAATTACTGGGTAGGGTCCTTCATACGGCGGTGTCAGGGCTTTCTTAATTCTATCACACCGAACAAATACGTGTGAGCATTCTTTGAGTTCGGGATGCACAAATATAGCTTGGTTGTGGTTTTTTCTTTTCGGAATTGATGTCATTTGTGTGATGTCCTTTTGAATTTGTTTTACAAACTCTTCGTACGTTGATAACTGTGCTGCTGATGACTCAAAAAATCCTCCAGGGAGTCGTATTGGCGTTCCATATGTCATCTCTGCTGAACTATAACCTGTGTCTTCTCGCAAGCTACTCCGCAACCCGAGTAAAACTGTTGGAATTTCTTTTAACCAATTTTCGTTGGATTCTCTTGTCATTAACGCCACCTTTAAAGTTCTATGAAATCTCTCTATCATTCCATTGGATTGCGGATGATAAGGTGTTGTCCTAATTTTATGTATTCCCAAAAATTGTGAGAGTGACTCAAATATTCTTGATTCAAACTGTCGGCCTTGATCCGTAGTAATGCGCAATGGACATCCAAAACGAGTAATCCATCCTTCGAAAAGTGTCTTGGCTACTGTTTCTGCAGTTACATCTTCTACCGGAAATATTTCGGGCCATGACGTACAACGATCTATGATTGTGATTAAATATCTCTTCCCTTGTGAAATCGGAAGTGGTCCGACGATGTCAATATGTAAATGTTCAAAACGTTGCGCTGTCATAAATGTACCAGGAGGTGATATCGTATGTCGTTGTATTTTTGATTTTTGGCAGGCTATACATGATCTACACCAATTATTGATATCTTTGTTCATATACGGCCATAAATACCTTTGGGTTATCATTTTTCTCGTAGTTCTTTTTCCTGGATGGCTCATACCATGAATGGTATCGAAAATTTGTTTGCGAAATTGCTTTGGTAAGTAGGGGCGGCTTTTTCCAGTAGACGTGTCGCAGGTGATGTTTATTGTGGAACCCGGAAGCGTAATGTTTTTGAATTTTAATCTTTTATTGTCACGTAATTTACTTAGTTCATTATCTGTTGATTGACATTTTTCCAATTCAGCGTAATCGATAGGTGATGGCACGTATATTTCCTCTATTCGAGATAAGGCATCGGCGGTAATATTGTCACGTCCGCTTATGTGTTGAATGTTGGTACTGTATTGTGAAATGAAATCTAACTGCCGGCCCCGTCGCGGTGTATCGTTTGATGATGGTTTTTGGGAGAATGCGTATGTCAAAGGTCGGTGATCCGTAAATATTGTAAATTCTCTTCCCTCGATTAATCTGTGAAAATGTTTGACGGCCATGTATATTCCTAACAGCTCTCTGTCAAACGTAGAATATTTTTGTTGAGTTTCGCTCAATTTTTGTGAAAAAAAACCTAATGGTTCCCAATTGCGTCCGGATTTTTGTTGTAAAACTCCACCAACGCAAGTAGCACTAGCGTCGGTCATGAGCGCTAGTGATGCGTTGCGGGAAGGATGCGCTGTTAACACTGCGTTTTTCATGCTTTCCTTGCATTTTTCGTAAGCTTTGTCTGCTTCCGTTGTCCAAGGAACAGGTGAATTATCGTTCTTTTTTGAACCATGTAGATATTCGTTTAAAATTCTTTGATTTTCCGCTGCGCGTGGAATATTACTTCTGTAGAAATTGACCATGCCCAAAAATCGTCTTAATTCTTGAATTGTTTTCGGTTTGGGAAATTCCATGATTGCTTTGTAATTTTCTTCGGTAGGTTGTATTCCTTGGCTCGTTATATGATAACCTAAGAAATCTATTTCCCTTCTGAGAAATTCGCATTTTTCGAGATTAATGGTTATTCCATTCTCGTGTAAACGTTTGAAAACCGTTTCTAAATGCTGATAATGCAAATCTTCGTTGTCCGATGCGATGAGACAGTCGTCTACAAATATAAATACGAAGTTTAAATCTCTAAATAAGGAATCCATGAATCGTTGAAATGTTTGTGCCGCATTGCGTAATCCGAAAGGCATTCTTAAGTACTCAAAAAGTCCGAAAGGTGTGATGATGGCTGTTTTTTCTATATCTTTAACAGGAATACAGTGGTATGCTTTGCGTATATCTATCTTGCTTAGTATCTTCTTATTTTCTAATATGTATGTAAAGTCAGTTAATCTTGGTAGTGGGTATTTGTCCGGTACTGTCGTGCTATTGAGCATTCGATAGTCTCCGCACGGTCTCCATTCGCCATTTTTCTTTTTTACCATATGTAATGGGCTTGCCCATGGGCTATCTGACGGTCGGCAAATTCCGAGCTCTATCATATTTTGAAATTCCTTTTTGGCTATGTCGTATTTTTCTGGAGGTAATGGTCTTGCCCGAGCTGCGACGGGTGGTCCTGTAGTGATAATGTGGTGTTCAATCTTATGTTTGGGCGCATTGCGTAGAGAGGACTCTTTCGTGATGTCTTCGTATTTGTTTAAAAGTTGCGTAATACGTGAATTCGTTCCCACTGCGATAGTACGAATTGTTTGTTGTGTCGCTTTTTCTGAAGTTACATGCGTTGTCAGCTCTGTAACTTTGTCGATAAGTTTGCGACCTGCTATGTCGACTAATAGTTTATAGTGCTCTAGAAAATCTGCTCCAATTATTGGTTGTGTAACATCGGCGATTATAAAATTCCATTTATAACATCGTTGTAGTCCTAAATTCAAGGTAAGCGTCTTCTCGCCGTAAGTCCTAATTTTAGTCCCATTTGCAGCGTATAGTGTGTATTGTTCATTTTGTAAAATTGAATATCTCTGTTGCTTGCTAATGACTGAAATATTTGCGCCCGTGTCAATCAAAAACTTCATACCACTTTTTCGGTCGGTAATGGTGAGGCGATTGGATGGGTGGATTGCACAGAGTTTCGCCGTTGTCTGTGCTCTTATTCGTTTCCCTGGTTCCGTACGTAAGTCATTGGTTTCCAACCGCATGGTTTAATGCAGTTCCTTGCATATTTTCCGAATCTTTCGTGGTAGTAACAAAATCGATTTGCTCCTCTATAGTTTGTTCTCGGCCTCATAATCGGGAATTGTTGACGTTTCTTGAAATGATTGTGCGTGCTGGGTCGATAGCCATATTGACCTTGCTGAATTGCGTCAATATCTATCTGTAATTTTGCTAGCTGGGCTAAAATGCATGCTGTATTGTTGTCGTTTGAAGTGTCGTTGCTAACAGCTGATATTTCGGTTACTTTTGAATTCATTATTATTTTGTCTACAATTTGGCTCAGTTTGTCAATTTCCATGTCTTCCGTAACTGCTAGAACCGTAGTAACTGATGTTGGTAAAAGCCTGAACCATAGTAGTTTAATTGTTTCGTCACTGATTTTTCCTCTCCCGAGGACTCGCATTTGACGTAATAACTGCGAAGGTTTTTGTTCACCGAGTTCTGTCTCTGATATTAATTTTTGAAACTGTCGCTGTTCTGTTTCTTCGTAACAATCAATTAAACGTTCCTTGATGTTTTTATATTTATCTGTAGTCGGTGGTGAAGTGATTAGGTCACTAACTTGTAGTATTTCTTCCTTGGATAATTTTGCTATTACTGTACAGTATTTGTATTCGTCTCCTTGCTTCTGTGGTGCTAATATGGCTTCTAGTTGCGTGAACCATAATCTTGGTTGGTCTTTCCAAAATTCCGGAATGCGAGATAAAACCGAGGTGCCAGCAGCTACTTCAAGTGTTCCTTGCTGATTTATGTTCGCCTTGCATGGTGATTGTGCCATGTTTCTTGCTGCGTATTCGTTCGTCGGGGTCACCAATTTGCCAAACTTCTTGGCAGTATATGATTAGGTATAAATGAGACAAAGTTGTAGTATAGTCTGGTTATAATTATCCAAAGGTGCATCTTATATACTAACGACTACGTGTTGATCACGGATAGTAGAAACATTTAATAGATATTGAACGTGCGATAAAGATCATAAGATTGCGATGTAGATTGTAGATACAGCACAAAGATATTGTACTGTAACACTGTAGTACGGTATCTCTGAATCCACAAGATTGTACTTTAAGGCAAGTTGCTGATGGATTATCCTGGCCACTTGGTTGTGTCTGTGCAAATATTCGCCATTGGCAAGACGGGAACACCCAGAGACAATATGCCTGAGAGATTCACCGGGCTGGTGACACGCCCGACATATGTCGACCGTCCCATCCTTCAGGATATGCCGCCGGTAGTATTCGTCATAACAACTTCGTCCATTATTGCAAAGACAAAACCTTCTGTTTCGGCAAAAATATCGCCGAAACGTAGCCAGGCCACAGAAGATATTAAATCAACATCGGGCCCGTGTAAGGCCCGATAGAAGCGTCCATGCAGCTCTTTCCATACATCCCTGCGGTCATCAGTACTGAGTACCACAGGTTTGCGCCAGTTCTCCTTAGCCAGAGCCAGCGGGGTAAGGCCATTGTCCACTGAGACTACAGCCCGATGCACACCCGAGAATTATTATTATTATTATTTCATTTACTGGTTAACTAGATTATGCCCGCGGCTACTCTCACGTTAATATAGATTTTGTCAATATATTGCTATACCTCGGGAACAGTATATTTACCTGGATGAAAAGTACCCTATGTCCTAGGGTTCTTTTAATATTCATGAAAATCGGTCGAATAGTTAGGTGTGAAAGCGTAACAAACAAATTCACAATTATAATATTAGTTAGGAGTAGGATTTTCCTCCAATAACATAAGTATAACTTTGTAGGTACGTCGTCCGACTTGGCGAACTCGATTTATCTCGGGAAGACGACGGTGCATATCCTATTGATGTACGAATTAAGAAGATGGTTACACACGAGGAATACAACGCTAACTCTTACAACAACGATATCGGCGTACTTGTACTTCAGAATGACGTACAATTTACAGGTGAGACTGAACCTAAATTGTTTTATATTTATTGTTTTATATATTTCGCGGGGGACTTTACAAATATTCAAACAACGGACACAAAGAACATCCAGATTCGGAACAACCATTTGTGAATCACACAAAGTTTTGTCCGGTGTGGGATTCGCACCCACAACACTCGGCGCAATAGCAGTGGCGAAGCGACCACTTAATCCACTACGCCTGTGCTCGGCAACCTTGTCGTCCAAAAGAGCCAAATTTAGACAATACACATTTCAAATCTATTCAAAGAGCCATATTTTAACTTAAGCTTTGCTTAAGCAGGCGACATTATTACGGAAATAATAAGGTTTCAAAGTACACTCTCGAGCTTGCCTCTCTCAAATAAGTCTTAGTTCAACTAACAGTACATAAAATGAAATTTGATATCATACTTTTAAGGCAAGATAATAAGTAATATTCCATGCCTGCACTAAACATTTCGTGGAAGAGCTGCAGCCGAGGAGTCAAAGAGCCGCATGTGACTCGCGAGCCGCAGATTGCCGACCACTGCACTACGCCATCCATCATAAATGGTTACAGTACAACAATAACACATTATGTTATTGCTTCTAAAGTAAGAACTAAACCGAACGCAATATCATACTAATTGCGATTTTGTTAGCGCGTAATATGTTCAACGCAGTCAAAAGCTTTATAAAGATTTAAATTATGCAGAAAACTAATAAGAGTTATTCAGGTCCATATAAAAATATCGTGATGTATGCTTCTACTGAAATTAAGCTTTATCGAAAGTTATGCAGCCGTCATGGTTACGGTGAGATTGTCCACGAATTCTGCAAAACATCGAAATCCACGATGAAATCCGTGTAAAGCAGTTTAGTTTTAATCTGTAATTAGAAAGGTAAATCAATATTATATTTCTGCTTTTCAGATTCGATACGTCCGATATGCATTCCTAAAGCCCAAAAATGGACGAGAGACAAGAGGACGGAGACATTCAAAAGCTACTCCCCAATTATAGCCGGATGGGGACAGACATCACAAAGTATGTTTAGTTTGATTTTTTAATGGGGCTTGCCAGCCGTAACCTTGAGAGTAGATTGTTGGCCTATCAGACAGAGCCATTGAGTTCAATCTGACTTTTAAAAGTTATATGCGTACTAGCTTTTGCCCGTGACTTCGTCCGCGTGGAATGGTTACTTTGGGCAGCATTTTTAGTTTTATAAGGAACTTCTTTCGCTTTTAATACACATATAAATGACGTGGTTTACGTAAAATAACTCATTTTAATGTATTTTTATAAACTAGTCTCAACTAGTTCTTTTTTTATCCATCCTTTATTAGAAAAAGATTTTGCGGGTTTGAAACTTGTGAGCACGCCACATAGAGTTGCCCATGGAAAACAGTTTTGTTTATTAATACCGTAAATGCTGCTTTTAGGGGAATCTGCACTCTTTTAGATTGAAATGGCAAATCGGTCTGACTTATCGGAATACGGGGAATCAAAACATTTTCTCCTTTTGCCATTCTAGTCATGATTATAGCTTTTATTGTAATGCGCCCTAGATCCGTAATTTGTAGCCGTGTACAATGGTACACGGCTACGGTACAAAGCCTTGGTGCGTTTAACGAGACTGGAATACCAACTTTCAGCCTTAACTTATGGGAAGGCACTGATAATTCTAAAGAGTTGTGAAACTCTATAGGGTACGATGTCACATGTTCAGTGTCCTTAACATTATCTACTGAGAGTTTATAATTTGTTCGTTTATCTGGTCTACTGTCTCATTTGTCGGCGCCAAAGTTGACCTGTCACACAACTATTTTCAATTGCTCATACTTATTTGTAGATCTGGATATAAATTATTGTTTAAATCACCTGTGTTATCGACAATTTGACAGAATTCACATCTTAGTGTAATCATACCGTTACTGTCTGTTAGCATACAATCTTCTCCCACCTTTAAAAGAGCAGCCGCCTATTGTCCTGCGTAAGAATCGTTGTGTAGTTGTACTCGCATATTTGTAGTCAGACAAAACGTTTTTACGTGTATCCATAACACAGACGCCTTCAAACAGGCATTTATTTCATCTGCCGGTGTACCACCAGTAATAACCGGTAGGGTCTGTCTAATGTCACCAGCTAAAAATATCACCATATCTTTCATGGTTCATGGTGTGATAGGTATAGTGTTTAGATTGGTCTTTTATGGGACATCGTACATTCATCCAAAACCAACAGCTTAGACTGCTGCAACATTTTTCCGCACTTGCCGCTTTTGCTAATGTTACAAATTCCTCCGCCGCCGGCGCATCGTTCATTGTGTATGACGCTTGGCGTGTCTCGCGCTCACGCGACTTGTATATATTAAGACGGCATTTTTACTAATAATGCAATGTTGTTTCCGATAAAAATACGTACCTATTGTAAAAATAGACACATTTGTTTCATTAAATAGAACACGAAAGTTCATGTGGAAGCCCCACACAAACTTTCGTCTCCTAATTAATTCCCATGTAGGTCGAAATTTCAAAATCGCTGGATCGAGTGTCCCATATGTCCGATACAAAGTCTCATTGCTTAATCTTCGATAATGATGATTTCGCATACAAAATTCCATCCCTTAATTCAACCTCTTCATGGCCTGTTTTACAATAAAAGGCAACCTATATCCTTTTCCAAGGTCTAGTCTCTCTCTGTACCAAATTTCATTAAAATCGGTTGTGGTTTAGGCGCAATAATGACGCATTGCCATGCAAAATTTTATCCCTTACTTCAACCCCTTCATGCCATTTTTAAAACAAAAGATAGCTTATGTCCTTTCCCAAGGTCTAGTCACTCTCTGTACCAAATTTCATCAAAATTGGTTTAGTGGCGTAGGCGCGACAGTGACGAATTCACATACAAACTTTCACCCCTTATTTCAACCACTTCATGTTCTTTTTACAACAAAAGATATCCTATATTCTTTCCCAAGATTTAGTCTATCTTTGTACCAAAATTCATCAAAATCAGTTGTGGTTTAAGCGCGATAATGACGAATTCCCATACAAACTATCATCCCCTTTTTTTGTAATAGAAGGTAATTCGTTTATATAAAGCAGGAACAAAAGAGGTCCCAAAATACTGGCCTTAGGTACACCATAGTTGTAAGATTGAGGGCTGGATCTGTAGCTAGTTTGTGTTAGGTCCTTGTTTAAGTTTCTCAACTCTACGAACTGTTTCCGACCTGTCAAGTAACTCTTTATCTAATCGAGGCTAAGTCTTCGTATGCCATACTTTTCGCATTTTTCGAGTAGCAGTTTGTGATGGACAAAATCAAACGCTCTGCTCATATCGAAAAATATTACTGAAACGAGTGTGCGTTTGTCAACATGCCGAGTGATATTCTCAAGCAATTTAAATGCAGCGAAGGTAGTCGATTTATTTTTTGGAATCCATTCTGTTCCTCTTTTATAACATTAAAGTTATTCAAAAATTTTGATAAGCCACCGTGTATAGTTCTTTCAAATATTCTGGCAAATATTGGTATCAGCGTTATGGGACGATAATTGTGCAAATTTCAACTCAAAAATCAAATAGGGTATGTCCTTTCCCAAGGTCTAGTGTATCTTGGTACAAATTTTTTTCAAAATCGGTTTTGTTTAGGCGCTATAATGACGAATTCCTATAAAACTTCCATCCCTTATTTCAACCCCTTCATGCCCTGTTTTACAACAAAAGGTAGCTTATGTCCTTTTCCAAGATCTAGTCTACCTCAGTACCAAATTTCATCAAAATCGGTTCTGTGGTTTAGGCGTGAAAGCGTAACAGACAGAGTTACTTTCGCATTTGTAATATTAGTAGGGAAATAGGGATTAAGTACTTTATTATAGCTCGCTTTAGCAGTGTAGGAATAGCTTTATAATTATGCAGTTTTTATTTTTATACTATTAATTCCTGAGTCGACTTTCGGATACCAACATCTAGACCCAGTTTTTATCATTGTGTCTAGTTGTAGCTGTATTTAGTCATTAATATAAATATTATTAACTAGCTTTTGCCCGCGGCCTTGCTCACGTTAATTTAGAATTTGACAATCAATTCGGGTCGTACTCTGCTTGTAATAATATAATTCAATCATGATTAGAAAGACACGTGGCGCCATCTATTATCATAAGAACGTTATTATTGTTTTCCTCGGAAACAGTAATTTTTTTTAGGATGAAAGGTAGCCTATGTCCGTTTCTGTACACCTGTCAACGTATATGCAAAATTTCAGGATGATCGGTTCAGTGGTTTAGGCGTGAAAAGGCAACAAACAAACAATCTCATTTTCGCTTTTATAATATTAGTTAGGATTAGGATTAGTTAGGATACACTAGCTTTTTCCGTGACTTCATATGCTTTGAATTTGGCAGTATGTGCCATTTTTATATTTTCTTTCTTAATAGTCGACCTCTAGGCGGTGTATCAAAATAAAACATGCACCAGAATTTAGTTTGAGCCTCCAGCAGTACAATTCTGAAAACCGTATTTAATTTCGTGCAGTAGTTTTTATGTGATGCGCGTACGAACATACTGTCAGACAACATTTCTAAAATATTTGTTTTGGCTTCTATAGCTTTTATAAAACCCCCTGACTTTACATTTTTCATAAATAGGTATCTCCTATGTATAACATTTTAAAGGGTCAATGTCTGTACATTGAACTATTAACATTTTATTATAAGACATGATGACACAGAAATCCCTCTGGCCCGAGTATGTAAATGTTTCAATTCTAAATCCTTTTGGATTCCCAGATAAAATTGAAACAGTCCGACAGGCATGCCAGCGGCATACATCAACATTTTAAAATTTTGGTATGATAACCAGATTAATCAGGTAAGATGGGCTGATACAATGTCTGACGAATATAGACTGGAATGTGGGGTAAGACAGAGTGGACTAACATCTCCTGGCCTCTTCAGCCTATATATGAATCACTTGATCAAGGGACTCAGTAAAACGCATGTCGGATGCTACATTGACGGAACCTGTGTCAACAATATAAGCTATGCTGATGACATGGTTCTGCTGGCCCCATCGGTAAACGCCCTGAGATCATTCATACAAATTTGTGAACAGTACGCTTCAGAACATGGTCTCAGGTACAACTCACGCAAAAGTGAGGTATTAATTTTTAAAGCGGGGAATCAGAGGCCCAATACTGTGCCTCCAATCATGATAGACGGGAATGTACTAAAGACTGTGCAAACCTTTAAATATCTGGGCCATGTAATATCGGAAGATCTTAAAGATGGCCCAGATATAGAAAGGGAACGCAGGGCGTTGGCAGTGAGGAGTAATATGCTGGCCCGCAGGTTTGCTCGATGTACTAATGAAGTAAAATTAACTCTTTTTAGGGCATATTGTCAATCTTTTTACTCGAGCGGCCTGTGGGTTCGGTATACACAACCAGCCTACAACGTCCTACGTATACAATACAATAACGCTTTCAGAATGTTGTTGGGGCTACCGCGTCATTGCAGTGCGTCGCCGATGTTTGCAGTTGCGCGTGTTGACGGCTTTCACGCTATAATGCGGAAAAAAGCGGCGTCACTTTTTCAAAGATTGCGTAGTAGCACCAACAGCATTCTGCAAATGATTGCTTCCCGTAACGATTGTCCCATACAGGCACACTGGGTGGGCATCGTTACGGGAAAACTGTAATGTCCATGTACTTAATCTATTTCATTATTTCTTTTTACTAACATAGTTTGTAAGAAAATTGTTACTAACTCATATGGACTATGTCCGAAATAAATGTTTTTTATTATATTATTATTATTATTATGTCGTAATCTTTCAGAAGGAGGACGAGCCACTCATCTCCAATACTTACATCTGCCGATCCTCAACAACAGCGTCTGTGCAGAAGCGTACAAATCGTATCCAATGCTGATGTTTGACGAGAGCGTGTTGTGTGCAGGGTTCTTGACAGGAGGCGGGGATGCTTGCCAGGGTGATAGCGGTGGACCATTAATGCAATCATTTGTAAGTTTTGCATATATCGTATATTTAATGCAACAAAGTTCCCTGCAGTATCCACGCTTGAATCTGTAGCAAGCTGACTCGAGATTAGCTCCCAGTCTAGAGAAAGTCGAGTATTCAGGTGGTTGAAATTAAAATGGTTGAAACAAATCTAAGAGCTTGAGCGACCACTCTTTTAGTATACCCGTGAATAGGCTGGTGAAAAGCAACCGAAACGTCGGTGATAGCATAAATGAAATAAAATACATGCTTTATGAAACCGCGCTAAAATCCGTTACGAGTAAAATTAATTATTTTTATACTACTTCAATTGTTACGTTTTCACTTAAGAAAACGTAACGCAACAAAAAGAAAATATAATACTCTGGTGGTAATAAGTAATTTCTTAGCTTAAAGAGGCTCTATACTGTCGGTAGAGAAAGTGGTTCTTATGTTAATGGTATAATGGTAATGATTCCTGTAGTGTACAAAACGATAACGCATATCGCTAGCAAACAGACAGAACGTACACTTCTTTAGAATACATAATAAACAGTAATGAAAAATGGAAGTATTCTCATGAAAGCTCTACTCCTCGAACAGGCTTTTTTCAATGCAAAATTTTTATTCCTGTTATTTATTTTTATTATTATTTTTTATTAATATAATAGTTAATTGTCTAGTGGGAAACCGTTGCACTGCCACGCAGAGGTCTCGAGTTCGAACCTAAGGTGCACATCTCTGACTTTTCGAAGTTATATGCGTATTAAATATGTAGTTAATTATCGCTTGCTTTACCGGTGAAGGAAAACATTGTGAGAAAACCTGCATGTCTGAGAATTCTCCATAATGTTCTCGAAGAAATGTGAAGTCTACCAACCTGCACTAAGCCAGCGTGGTGGATTGTGGCCCAACCCTTCTCACACTGAAAAGAGTCCCGTGCCCAGCAGTGGGACAGTCTAATACAGGACTGATATTATTATTATTATTAATAATTAATTAACGTGTCCAAGAATTGTTTACACATTTTTTAGGAAAATAAAGATTTTTGACTTTGACCGTCAAAATGGCACCACGCAAACTAAACAAAATGGGCGGAACTTTATAAAACTAAGCAGTGTCGCTATAGTCCTTATTCTGAATGAAAGTTACCGTTTGTCCTTTTCTGTATCCCTGACAACATGTATGCGAAATTTCATGAGATACGGCGTGAAAGCGTAACAAACTCATTGGTCCAGTGGTAGTGTATACCACTGCGGATCGTGAGGTCCCGGGTTCTATTGCCGGGTCGAGCAAAGTGTTATTGGGTTTTTCTGTTAGGAAATTCTCAGTAGCTGCACGGAGTCTGGAAATGTGCCCGGTAGACGACAGTAGGCTCGCCCCCTATTACGTGGAACCAAAAACATAGTTGGCGAAATGTGGGTTTGTCATGCACCTCTGCCTATCTGCGACTGCTGTGCATGAGGTCTCGGGTTCGAATCCCGAGTTGGAGCATCAAAAACGTATTGGGTTTTTCTGTTAAGAAATCTCAATACGAGCCCGGAGTTAGGAAGTTGGCGGTGTTAGACACCCCGTGCCTCGGAAAGCACGTAAAACCGTTGGTCCTGCGCCTGAGCTCTCTCCAGTCGTGTCGGATTATCCGTCCCATCGGATCATGAGGGAACAGAGAGTGCACTTGTGTTTGCGCACATACTTGCGCACTATAATATCTCGTGCGCAGTTGGCCGGTGTCCGTTAATATTGGCCGCCGTGACCGAAATTCGGTCTGTAGGACATTATGTATGTATGTATATAATATTACTTAGAATTAAGAACTAAATCACTGTTTAAAAATAACTCAAATCACTTATAATTTCTTCCAGCGGTCGAAAGCAGATAATAGAACATACTTCTACGAGATCGGCGTGATTTCCTTTAGTCGAGGGTGTGCTCAATCACAATTCCCAGGAGTTTACACTAGCATCATTTACTTCTTACCCTGGATTGAGGAGAAGGTTTTGGGACACAACACGCAATGAACATAATGTACTTAATAATATGTAATAATAATATAGAGAGGGCCGAGTTAATCACCATACTTCAGTATGGTATGGGTTTCAATAATACTGTATGTCCTCCACTTTTTCAGCCATATTTGTAATTACTGCGCCGCTCCCGTGGGTCATACCCTGCCGATGCCTACTAGATTTTGCCCGCGGCTTTGATGGCGTAGCGGTTAGTGTAACCGACTGCCACGTCTGAGGTCGCGGGTTCGATTACCGCACAAGTCAAACATTTGTGTGTACAATATTATTATTATTATTTAGATTTTGTCAATAAATGGCCATACATTAGGAACAATAATATTTCTGATCAGATTCGGGTGATATACATATTTATATATTTTTCTGTGTCCCTGACAAAGCGTATATGAAATTTAATATGTCGATTAGTTAAAGTGTAACAAATAAACAAACTCACGTTCGGATTTATTAACCTTTGAGTCTTCTTCAGAGGTTAATGAAAACAGTATGTGGGTCTGTGTGTCTGTTTGTTAGTGACAGGCATAACTCCGGAAACACTGGACCGATTCACGTAACTTGGTGTGCACATACCTTGAGGTCATACCTCGGTCGAGATTGAATATGGGCCTTGTGGGTCAAAAGACCCCCGAGATATAGGGGTCACAAGGTCACATGAAGACGAGACAAGACGAAGAGGTTGAATCCTAGGTTTTTACACCCATCTTGTTTCACTTAGGATGTTACCACTGAATAAAGTTGCTTGCTAATGGTAAAAGAAGTATTGAAATCAGTTTAGTAGTTTTGAGTTTATTCATTACAAACAAAAATACAAATCTTTTCTCTTTGTAGTATTACTACAAAAATATATAATTATTTATTAATTGTATCACAATAAAATCACAGGTTACTTGCCCAACGGACGTAGACCTAATGGCGACCACAGCTTTTGTTCTCTACAGTCGGCTCCACTGGCGAGTAAGGGCGGTCGCGAGTAAAGCGGTGTTTGGCGGTAATCATTCTCGGTTTCTATGGGTACTGTTGAAGTAATCATAGAGTATGAGATCTAGAAACCTTACTCTCCACTGGCACCTCTAGCGGTGAATTCAAACGCGATAACCCTCATTGACTATCGTGCCCTTAACCACACGCGAGGTGTATATAATTTATTAGGTGATTAATTGATTATAAAAGCATTATATAATAATAATAATAATAATCACTTTATTTGCTGAACAAAGGTTAATACATTGGTCTTACTGTTTATTCAAATTAGAACTCTTTGTTCTGCCTTGTAGAAATGCAAATATTAATAAAACATACACGTACTATTTACTTTACAATAAAAATTAATAAGGTAGGTATAGTTAATTAACAATAAGATAGCATAAATAGTAGTGGTCATCAACAAATCCTAATAAAAATTATATTAACAATGTCATCATTATAATAGTCATGCTAGTGAATTTTATTTAATAAAGTCAAGATAACATAAAAAGTAGTAATCATAATTAATAAAAAAGTCACAATTGTTTTTTTCAATATGTCATATCGTCAATAAATAATCATTATTTAAAAATTATCATAAAATATTTTCTGATAAAAATTCGGTAATGGTATAATAACATTTATTTATCAGGAAATTATTGAGATGTTTTTAGAACATATTTGTATTCAGACTTGTAATACTGTTTGATAGTTTATTATATATTATAGGCGCCATACAAAATATACTTTTGTGCATTAGGGCCGTACTGGCTTTTCGTATACGAAGCCTATTACAAGTATTGTTTCGCCTGTTTCGTATAACTTTATCCCCTAGCTTTTCGAATAGATCTGGATTAGACCTTACAAAGACAGCTGTTTCGTATAAGTACAAGCAGGGCAGTGTTAAATAATTGTATTTTATAAAATATGGTTTACAACTTTGTATGTATTTAAATTTAAACATTGCTCTGATGCATCGTTTTTGTGCCTTGAATACGATGTCTTTGTTTGTTGAGTTGCGCCAGAATATTATGGCGTATCTCAGTTTTGAGGCATCTGTCATAAGTAATGCGTCATCGCTTAGAATATGCGCGAGATTAAAGAGAGCTTATGCAGTATTACTGATTTTTCTACATAAATCCTGTGTATGACATTTCCAATTAACTTTGTTATCAATATTAACTCCTAAAAATTTTGTTGTGTCAACTTCGTTAATTTTAATAGAATTATCGTTTATGTCAAGATTTATTACAGAGGGTCTTTGTGAGAATTGTAATAAGTTAGTTTTAGAAATATTTATCTTTAAATTATTATTGTCCATCCATTGTATAATTTTTAATAATGTATAATTAATGTTATTTTCATATGTATTCCTATTTTTGCAATAAATAGCAACGGTGCTGTCGTCCGCAAATAATGTTACTGGGTTGGGGGTTATTCTAGGCAAATCATTTATATATAAATTAAATAGCAATGGAGCTAAAACGGTGGCCTGTCCCACGCCATAACTTACAGTTTGGATGTGAGAAATATAATATTTCAGGTTCTTGTTCCTGTAATTTATATTGTTAAGCTCAGTATATTGTTTCTTAATGTCTAGGTATGATTTTATTAACTTTAATATATGCATTGCGTGGCGCATTAAGTTTATAAATATTATAATTAATTACATGATTATATGATTTATATAACACATTCAAACGTTACTTTGTATTTAATAAGGCAGTTGAGTAGTAACATTATAAGAACATTATTATATTTTCATTCGACTACTGATCTTGGTACAATATACTTGTAATTGAGTGTGCGTGTGTGACTTTTATTGGAGCCCATTTCAATCCTTGATTACGTACATCATACTCTGATTTACCATTCAATATTTCTGGTGATTAAATCGGCTCTTTCTAGATTAGAATTTAGGAATGAAGGCTATTATTTGTTTTGAATAATTACGATGGTAATAATAAATTTACATTATTTACATTTTAACCGTCATTTGTGCCTCACGATGCTACCGGCCTCTCTCCATATCTAACCTACAGGGTGTGATGTTATAATATGATTACTACAGCCATGTATATAACGTGTCACACTGCGGGACACGAGCCACTTCTCAGTGTGAGACTTCACATAATATCCTCAAGAAGATTTTGGAGAACTCTGTGACACGTACTGGTCCGAACGAATGGGCTTTATCAAAGTTTACACCAAAAAATCTTTGATAAAGAGAATTCCCAGAGACATCCTGTGACGTCTCTGGTCAATGAATATCACGGACTCCAACTTAGTACGAGTGGTTATTAATTGGTCCGTGGAAATCTACGTGCACTCTGTAGAACGGTTGTTGTGTACCCACCGAGCGAGCGGTGCACGGGCCGGGGACGGTCTGAGCTGTGTACAAATGTTACACCCCCCTATCATCGTTTCGATGGCCTTGTCAATACCAGGGAACCAAACTCTACTCCGTGCGTCAGCCTTACATTTTACTATGCCTAATTGGGACTTGTGAAGCTCCGACAAAATGTTATTATGCAGACTTGCGGTATAACTACTTTATGGCCCCGCATAACAATGCCATTTTTTACTGACAACTGATTTCTACATAAAAAATAAGGTAAGATACTTTGATTGATGTGTTTTCTTTGCCAACCATTTAGAATATACTTTATTACCCTGGACAACAGTACATAATGTTTTGTTGCATCGCGTAATGAGTTTAAGGTTACAGGCAAACTTGCGACGTGTTCCGTTCTGGCCCAGCCACAATCGCTTTCGTTATCGCAAGTGATGTAAAAGTAATGTACTTCGGGTGTACTTAATGTACTTAGAAAAGATATTTTGTGTGCCTCAAAAGATAACACGTAATATACTTAACAAAATGGCCGGGCTGCTACGTGTACGCCGCAGTCCGGCCACGACGATTTTTATAGATAGGATGGTTAAAATCAAACGTAATATCAATTAAATACTTGTACCTTTATTGTTCTTCCATTTTCTATGTATAAATCTACATTAAAACTTCCTTACTTTTTTTATACAACGAAAAAATTATTACTTTTAATTTTGTACGTAGCGCCTGTACAAAATAATGTACGAAAACCTGATCCGAAACGAGTAACTTTTTAATTGTATTAAATGCATTATCATGGTTTGATCCCACTTCCATTTAGAATTGTTTTGAAGTAGATTATATAGAGGACTAAGAATTGATGACGCGTTCGGCACAAAGGTTCGGTAATAGTTAACAAGCCCTAAAAAGGATTGTAACTTATTAACATCTTTCGGAACCGGCGCCTTTACAATAGCAGACACTTTCTGAGGCGACTTTTTCAACCCGTGTCTATCTATCACATAACCTAAATATTCTACTTCATCTTGGAAAAAGGTACATTTAGATTTCTGAAGTTTGAGTCCTGCGTCCTGCAAGCGACGCAATTACCTCATGTAATCTACTTGAATGGACTTCTTTGGTGACCCCAGTCACCAATATATCATCTAACATACATAATACGCCTTCCATAATAGATAACACAGACTCCATTACCCGCTAAAAATATCCGGTGCGCTTGCTAACCCAAACAATAGACGCGTATATTTATATACACGTAGGTAATATTTTGTGATTCGTCATCTAACACGCATTAGGCATAGGCTTGTGACAAGTCTAACTTACTGAACTGCTTTCCCCCATGTCATTTGGTAAACAATTCATGCGCGGTAGGAAGCGGGCATTGATCCACTTACAGCTGTTTATTGATTGTTACCGAGTAATCTGCACACAAACGTAACGCGCCGTCCCGCTTTAATACCTGCAACATGGGCGACGCATACTCGGAGTATTCGACCGGTTTTAATATACCTACATGTACTAGTCGATTTAACTCCTTATCAATTTTATCTCGCAGTGCAAAAGCTATCGGTCTCGGTTTAAAAAATATCGGCATTGCGTTATTCTTTAATTTTAATTTTACTTTGTATTTCTTAAATGTGCCAAGCTCAACAGAAAACACAAACAACACATAGGGTATTGAAGTTGTAACGATTCCATAGTATTTTCGGAGTTTTCATAATAGTTTACCGCTAGCATTTTCAATTTATAAAAGGAAATAAAATCCCTGCCCAAAAGCGGTGGGCCGCCACCGCGTCGCGCCGCCGCGAATTATGTACACATCCAAGGTATGTGTTTTACCAGCATGAGAGAAGGGCATCCGTGCATCTCCTATGCAATTAATACAACAAGATTGGCTACATCTTGAAGCGAGCTTCAAGCAACACATACTTCAAGCCGCCAACGAAGATAAGTCAATTTTTACCATCCGTCAAGATTGTGACTGCGATACATTGGTCAAACCAAGAGAAGCATAGGCACCCGCATAAAAGAACACATAGCTGATGTAACACACCAACGCTCGTTGAAGTCTGCTGCGTGTTCCCCAACTAGCTGAAGGGGTTAGCAGGAATACTAATAATTTGCTCGTAACAGTTAAAATGATTTGCTCTAATACTTTTTATATATCTAAAATAGTTTAAGAATGTATTTTCTACTTCGTTGTTGTTTTATGCTCTCATATTATGTCTATATTACTTAAACTTTTTCGACTAAACTAATACAATGTACAATTTTGTCTCAACTAATTATTTTATACGTGTCATACAAGCTCTCAAGTAATTAATAAGGATTTTAAGTTTAAACTCTAAAGTATTGATAATTGTTATAATGTAATTATTATTTTTAAGATAATATAAATGTGTTTTATTTTAAGTTGGTTCTTGTGACTGTTGACTGTTTTTATACTCTGAAGACACATCAAAGTGATTTTAGCAATAAATGCTCTCAATTAATTTTTATTTATCTTATTTTTTACTAGCTTTTGGTACCTACATCAATAAAAAGTAGCCTATGTCCTTTCCCAGGTTTTAAACTATATCTGTAGCAAATTTCATCTAAATCGGTTGAGTGGTTTAGCCGTGAAAAGGTAACAGACAGACAGACAGACAGACAGACAGACAGATAGATAGACAGAGTTACTTTCGAATTTATAATATTATATAGTAAGGAAGTAAGGATTAGTAAGGAAGTAAGGATAGTAAGGATTAATTGTTATTTTTCAAACCTCTGTCGTCGCATACCAAGTAATCATAACAACCTAGTCATTTACAGGAGGAAAGCTGGCACTTAAATAATTGTGGCTGCTCCACTTTGCTCAGGACTTTTCTAATGGCATTTTTAGAACGAAGCTAGAGGTATAGTACGCCGACATTTTGAGAATTGCTGTCGTACTTTATAATAATCTAGACTTACTTGTAATCCAGGAGCAGTCCCGAACGCCGTGCAGGCTGCTACTAAAAACGCAGTAACGTTTGTCACCCGGGCAACCAATCTCAGAAATCATTTATTGCAATAAATTAATTCTGAATTCAATAAATGAATACCACCACCGTCACCGAGGTTGCTTTTATTATTGCAGTGCAATCGCCTGCGTTAGCATATTTATTTATTTATGTAAGTTTTTTTTGATCGCTGTAAGCAGACACATCATCATCATCATCATCATTTCAGCCTATTGCAGCCCACTGCTGGACATAAGCCTCCCCCAGGGTGCGCCACAAGGCCCGATCTCCCGTTTTCGCCATCCAGTCACCTCCAGCCACCTTTTTCAGGTCATCGGTCCATCTGGCCGGGGGGCGTCCTACACTACGCTTGCCGAGTCGAGGTCTCCACTCGAGAACCCGTCTGCTCCAACGATCATCGAAAACAAAAATTGAAAGCTAGTCCTGCTTTCTAGTCAATGCGTTATTTACATGACTTGGACGTGGCCAGTTTCTTTACTGATTCTTTACGTGTGAGCTCTACTCTTGAACTTCGCTTTCCTCAACGCTCAATTATTTATTGCTCATTATTTTATCTCTCGCTTCAAAGTAAGGTAACCTGCATGGAGAGGTCTTACTAAGGCTCTCGAAGATGTGTAAGGTCTGCCAACCCGCACAGGAGCTAATTCTTTAAACACTGAGAATAGGCAGCAAGTGGACAGTAGCAGTGACGTGAGCAAACAGCAGTGGGACTATTTATAAACAGAGCTGATATCATTATTATATCTTTTTTGTACGTCAAAATAATGTATTTGTTTAGAACGCGAAATCACACTTATGAACGATAAAGGTTATCGTCAAAGGTTAATTAATATACTAAAGTTACTGAATTTATCATATACATAATATAACTTAGATATAGCAGTATTTAGATAAACGGCCATTGAAAAATAGTTTGATATATTAAAAAAATTGGCCGAAATTCCCTGTGACGTGTTAAGCTTCATATAAATAAACATGATCTTGGATTTGATCGTCAGTACGAATAGAAGTGGGACAGACTTCATACACCCCTTTTATTTCATGTTGTTAGTGCGCAAAAGTCTTCAGTGATAATGGTGAAGAAGTTGCGTTTGTTTTTGTTCGTGTGTGTGTGTTTACAAACTGTGGTCTGTCAGTCTGGTAAGAATTTTAAGATGTAGTTTTCATACAAAAATATTATTGTATATTTTATTAGTTTTGCTGGACTTAGTTCACGTTTTTTATAGTCGACAATCTGTTGAACCTACTTATTTGCCCACAGTACAGAGTGTAGTACAGTAAACAAGTAAATATTTCGTTAGTTAATCTATACTAATATTATAAAGCTGAAGAGTTTGTTTGTTTTTTTGGTTGAACGCGCTAATCTCAGAAACTACTTGCTCGAATTGAAAAATTATTTTAGTGTTGGATAGCCCATTTATCGAGGAAGGCTATAGGATATATAACATCATGCTACGACCAATAGGATAAAAAATGTTGCAACAACGGGGAGAATTCTCTTATGTGAAGCAGACGAAGTTGCGCGTGTCAGCTTGTGTTCTATAAAATAGCGGTGAGCCTATTGTTGTCGAGCGGGTAAATTTACAGACGACGTACTTAAAATGTGAAAACAGAAAAAGAAATAACATTTTGTAGGAATTCTCCTTTATATTCGAGCATACCCGATCAGTTTTACCCACGCAATTAAGTACATGTGTTCGGAATGATTTACCATTAGCTACGAATTGTAAAACTACTAACTAAACTTTGTGGTGTTCCTTTTTCATGTTTATGAGCATATAAGGATGGCAAATTAGCATATGGCCGGCCTATAAGCGGTTACCATAGACTATTACCGCTTGCATACCATAGGTATTACGCGTTGCCGACCTAAGGTAGGTTAGTTAAAGGTATAAAATATTGGAAGAAAGGAGAGAAATGAGGGAGGTAGGTGTGTAAGTTTCCTGAACTATTACTCACCGGTGTGAAATGCAGTATAGTGTTGCTACTCGTATGCTTATTTTCGGGCTGAGGTTGGTACCTTGAGGCGAGCCTGCTTCACAGAATGAAAGACTTTTTTTAAACCTAAACATATAGATACTAAATACATATGTATATATATAAATATGTCACAACATATACGACACTATCCTGCTATCATATTATATCCTTTTTTGTAAATTTAATAATTCTCTGCGCAGGTGCGCTTTCAAAGTTTGTTGGGACATACTTTTACGCAGCGGCGGGAGCAAGTCGTTCCAAATTTTGGTAGCAGAATATTTGAAACCTCCCTTATATTGAGCCGTTCTGTGTGCTGGTACAACAAGTTTATTGGCTTCTCTCCTACGTGTTTTCCTCTGTTGCACATCTTTTACCCACTCAAGCTTGTCATACAGATATTTAGGATACTTTTTAAAAATAATTTTGTGTACCAGACATGTTAGGTGTATTTTTCTCCGCGCATCCATCTTTAATGTATCTGTATTATTTAAATACGGTGTGACGTGGCCTCGCTCGGGAACACTATAACAATAACGGACTCAAGCATTTTGTACTCTCTGTATCGCCTTCTCAGTTTTTTCGTACAGCCGTGGACCATAAACTGTATCACAGTAGGTAAACTGCGATTATACAATGGCATCTACAAGGGTTTTTCTAATTGATTCTGATAAGTATTTCCTAATATTGTATAGTGTCTTTAATCTAACAAAGGCGTTTCTTATTTTAGAATTAATATGTTCTATAAAGCGCACCACGTTATCCATTACTAGGCCTAAATTAACGGCATACCGATGGAGATAGTGAATGAAATCTATTTATTTATGCATTTATCTACGGCAACAATGTAAATTGCACATTGATTTAAAGTAAATTATAGAGTACTACATTTGCCCGCGGCTGCGCTTGCGTTAATGTACATTTTGTCACTATCAGGAACAGGAACACTTTTGCTGGATGAAAGATACCCTATGTCCTTTTCTGTAACTCTGACAACGTGTATTTAAGTAGTGAGTATTGAGATATAATTTCATGATAATCGGTCGAATAGTTGAGGCGTTTTCACGCACGTAACAAACAAACAAACTTACATTCGCATTTATAATGTTACTTAGGATAGATATATAAATAAAGTTTATATTTCTTAAAGATATATTTAGTTATAATATTTTGTTCTAGGTGAACCATGCAAACGAAAGAAAGGTGCGCCGGGTAGCTGCATAGCTTTGAAAAGCTGCGAGTACTATGTAAACATGCTGAATGAGTTGGGTTCGCTGGCTACAGACGCCCTGGCAGAGGCGACCTGTGGCTTTGAGGGCAAGTCTCTTAAGGTAAGGTCGCCGGACACCGGTCATTAGACTTATATGCGGCTGCAATTTTGATCGCCTCATGGGAGGAAAATTGTGAGAGCCACACTAACTTAAAATTTTATTGTATAACTAGCTGAACTGATAGATGACCTGTACAAATTTCAATGTTATTGTATCTTTACTTTCCAATTTTCACTTTCCTCTTGCAACTTTTAATTTTCTTTTTGTAAAAGCCGTATTCGGATGTTTAACACAGCAATATCCAAAGCGGTCCCGCCGTTCTCAAATGTGTTACCAAAGAAATGATGATTATCACAATTTACAACCACATATCTAGAGAGATAAGAGAACTCCCTTTACATAAATTTAAAAGTAGGCTTAAGTAATGGCTTCTAGAAAATAGATTTTACAATATTAAAGAATTTATTAGCTATAAAAGAAATATATATATATATAGATGTTATCATGTAATTTAGTAAAAGTATTATATAACATTGTGTTTGAACCTTTAAAACTTATAACATCGTTTTGTATACCATGTCTCAAGCGAATAAAGATTTGTATTTCTATTTCTAACATATTTTTTACCAATACCGTTCCGCCATTCTTAAGTGACATAGCAACGCACAGCATTGTTTTTTTATTAGTAAGTAGAGGACCTATTCGAACGCCTGCTGGTAATATACAAGCAAGATGCAATTCTAGCTGAGCCTGACTTAAATTTAAATATGAAAGTCTGAATCACCATTTCATCTCACTCATGCTGCACTGGCTTTCATAGGTCTGCTGTCCCGTTCCAGCGACCGCCACGTCCGCTCCTGCCCCAACCACAACAACACACGCACCTGAGTTAATATCTAGAATGGGAGTGGAGGACTTTGTGCCTGCTTTTCTTGATCCTCCAGTGTGTGGACTGAGTAAATTTAATGCATTACTCAGTCCATACACTGGAGGATCACTGAATGAGTACACGATTATCGGAGGAAAGGACGCTAAGCTAGGTGAGAGAAATATAATACTGATGCAGATTTTAACAGTCATCTTAACTAGACATTTGTAAACACTTAAAAAAATATTTTAAGTAGCATTTGCGTTGATATTGTAGTCAACGATATCGGATAAAATAGATATGGATTACATTTAAAAAAGCACATCCTCGGCGCATCTTAAGCTTCAAAAAGCATAAGACAGAGTTGAACCCGTGCCTCGTCGATGTTTAACATTATATTAAATTATTTTTTATTTATTAATAATAGGTATTTATATTTGTGAAAATAATTTAATTCTAAGCAAATTCAATGTTAAGTAAACAGCAATACATAACCACTTGACATTAAAGATAATCTTCTAATTCGGGCATGAGAAAAGCGTAATAAACTAATGGCTTTTGCCAAACTTTCACACTTTTTAATTAGGCATTGGAATTTGAAATGACTTTTTGCTATTTATTAGATGACTTTCCTTGGATGGCTCTGCTGGGCTATAAAAGCGGTTATAATACCGATTGGGGCTGTGGCGGATCTCTTATCAGCTCACGACACGTTCTAACAGCAGCTCACTGCATTTACTGCGAAGAGCATAGACTGTAAGTACTGATTTTCGAAAGGATGTCTTTGCCCGTGTAACGACAATACTCACAGCTGTAATATTATTATTATAACATGACGAGATGGCGATCCCCTACTAGTCAATTTCAAAGGCGTCCAATCCTTTGAAACAGGTTTTTAGTATTCGGAAACCTAAAGAGGTATTACATACCAGTAACTTCTCCCTTAAGATAAAGGCTAGATAGATCTAGTTTAAGAGTCAGGGTTTATATATTTGTGTACAGATTTCTGCATCTACAATTCCAATATCGAAACTAAGGGCAACCTACCCATGGACTGGTTTATTTTAAATTTAATAACTGTCTTATTTCATTTTTGCTGAATTGTTTATATTACTGTTGTACACTAAAAATATTCGTAATTAAATATATTTAACTATAACTTAACTTATAAAAATATAAAAAGGTAAACATTTAATTTACTGGTTAACTAGATTATGCCCCCGTCTTCTCTCACGTTAATCTTGATTTTGTCAATATATTTCTACACCTCGGGAACAGTTCATTTACCTGGATGAAAAGTACCCTATGTACTAGGGTTCTTTTAATATTCATGAAAATTGGTCGAGTAGTTAAGGCATGAAAGCGTAACAAACAAATACACAATTACAATATTAGTTAGGAGTAGGATTTGCCTCTAATAACATAAGTATAACTTTGCAGGTACGTCGTCCGACTTGGCGAACTCGATTTATCTCGGGAAGACGAGGGTGCATATCCTATTGATGTACGAATTAAGAAAATGGTTACACACGAGGAATACAACGCCAACTCTTACAACAACGATATCGGCGTACTTGTACTTCAGAATGACGTACAATTTACAAGTGAGACTGAACTTGAATTGTTTTATATTATTTTTCATTTATAAAGCGACAACTCCCGTACTAACAATAATTCCTGTGTCGCGAAGGACTTTACGAATATTCAAACAACGGACACAAAGAACATCCAAATTTGGAACAACCATTTGTGAATCACACAACGTTTTGTCCGGTGTGGGATTCGCACCCACAACACTCGGCGCAATAGCAGTGGCGAAGCGACCACTTAATCCACTACGCCAGTGCTCGGCAACCTTGTCGTCCAAAAGAACCAAATATAGACAATACAAAGAGCTATATTTTAACTAAAGCTTTGCTTAAGCAGGCGATATTATTACGGAAATAATAAGGTTTCAAAGTACACTCTCGAGCTTGCTTATGTCAAATACGTCTTAGTTCAACTAACAGTAAATAAAATGAAATTTGATATCATACTTTTAAGGCAAGATAATAAGTAATATTCCATGCCTCCACTAAACATTTCGTGGAAGAGCCGCAGCCGAGGAGTCAAAGAGGCGCATGCGACTCGCGAGCCGCAGGTAGCCGACCACTGCACTACGCCATCCGTCATAAATGGTTATAGTACAACATTGCTTGAAATTATATAACGACTAGCGGTCGCCTAGTGGTCAAAATATTGTTTTAAAAATAAACGAGCTGGTTTTTCGGATAAGTAAAGTTGTGAGTCTGTGGACAGTGACACAATTAAGGACTGAAAGTGTTTGCAGTGACTTTAATTCATTACTTTTATTATAAACTTACATTAAAACTTACGATCTAATTAGACAGTGATAAACTACCCTTGCTTATAAAATATAATAGTGATCTCAGTTGCCAGACATAGTTGGTGTTAAACGTTATACGCGGTGCTTAGCGCGGTGTCAGTGGCTGAATGTTTCAAATCCCGCGTGCCGACGTAATAGCGTAGAGCCTTAATATAAAGCCTTTTCCATCAACCTGAGCACAACGCCATCTGTGTGCTCGCGTTTGAACTATTGCACGATCTGTCAGTTTTATTACTTATCCACTTGAAGTGCAATAATAACGCCATCTCTGTGTTTGGTTGCGCACTATTAGGAACTCAATCGATCATAGAATGTCGCGAAGCTGTGGTCATTGTCGTCGCTTTCTGTCGCCGGGCGAGGCTGCAAGATGTCGCCACTGTGATAAATATTTTCACCTGCGATGTGTTGCCCTGCCTCCAGGAACCGTGTCTCCATCTTGGCAGTGCTCAGGTTGTATTAAATCCAAGTCAACCAAGGATAAGCCTGAAACAACGATCGCTCGGGAATCTTTCGTGCCAGCTACTAGCCAGAAACGTGAGGATCCGCTAAGTGTCAGCCCTCCAACGAACTCTTCGCTCGAATCTACCCAAGAGTTGACACTGGATATTACGGAGGAGCTTAAAATCTTTAGGGATCATCTGCGCTCTGTAAACAGAGACCTGCAAACATTTAGAGATGAGCTAGCCGATATCAAAATCAATATTATAAAATATCAACAAAAAGTTGACACTCTTGAGGACAGGATCAGTATTCTCGAAAAGAAACAACCTCCTCAGACTGATGGTGTCGACGAAGTAATTGCTCAGCTCAGACAAAACCTCCGTGAGCGAGACCAGGAGTTGTTGGTTAACGACATCGAGATAGCAAACTTCCCGGAGGTGAACGGGGAGAATCCCGTCCACGTCGTGTTGCAGATAGCTGCAAAAATAGGACTCAATTTAGAGGAACGCGATGTAGATTTCGCCGAGCGGATTGGCGGACGGCACATCGTGGCGACGGACTCTGCGGGACCCGAGGCGCGTCCACGCCCCCTATCGGTTCGTTTCACGCATCGCGCCAAACGGGACGCGATGCTGCACAGCGCACGAGTTCGTCGAGGAGCGACGTCGGCCGACCTTGTGCCCGGGGAGCCTAGGCGCTTTTACGTCAACGAGCGGCTTACCAAGGCGAATCGTCAATTATTTCGTTTGGCGCGTGATGCCGGCCAGCGCTCGGGATGGAGGTTCGTTTGGGTCAAACGTGGTCGCATTTTCGCACGGAATAAGCCTGGTGATAAAGTCAGCTCGATTGGAGAGGAGTCAGACATTGAACAGGTTTTCGGTTTTAACTCCACATAAATGTAATCCTGAATTATTAGTATTAAGTATATATATGTTCAAACAATTTGGACAGTCTAATAGTAGTAGTAATAAAACTAAGTATGTAGGATGTATTGATATCATAAATTATTATATTCTTATTATCTTCAATCATTACTATTTACATGTATTGAATTCAATTATTTATTTCCTATTTTTATATAGTATATCTTTAAAGACACAGTATATATTACTGATTATAATCATTCAGCTATATTACAGAATATATAGGTATAATTATATATTTCATACACATACAAGAATTGTTTTACCATTTTTACATATACTAACTATACTACAAAATATTCACATAATATATTTACATTATATTTACATATTACACGTAATTACTACACTACTAAGTATATACACACCCATAATCATATATGTCATATTCCATTTAAAGTCTGCACTAGTTAAATTACTATGTAGGATGGTAAAATTATTTTCACACAGTAGTAATGACTAGAAGTAAATTGGTTTTTTTAACGCTGGTTCACTAGGAACACGTCATGATGAATTTTTGTTAGCAATGGATCAACTTTCAGTAGATATAATGGCGATTAATGAAACATGGCTGCGAGATGGGGAGGAGGGCCGTGCACCGTCAGTCCCTAATTATCGGCTTAGACACGTACCACGACCGTCTAGTGTGCGGGGTGGCCGGGGCGGGGGTGTCGGTTTCTATGTGCGCCGTGATCTCAAGGTTCGCACCATGGTACACCCAGTCTCCTCTAATGTCGAGCAAATGTGGCTCAAACTCACTGTCAACTCACAAACAGTTGTCATAGGTACTGCATATAGACCACCATGGCTAGACATCAACACCTTCCTTGATGCGATCACGGCCTCTCTCACATCATTCCATAAAGCAGATAAAACCATACTTCTTGGTGATTTCAACATTAATTGTCTAAAGACCAGTGAGAACAGTACCATATTGTTAAACAATTTTTTACAGTATACCAGTCTTGACCAAGTGATCCAACAGCCTACACACTTTACGGATCACAGTGAGACACTTATTGATATTGTGTGCACCAATGCTCAAGTTAACAATATTTCGGTTGAATATAAACCAGAACTAGGACAACATGCCATCTTATCTGTGACTTGCCTATTCAGAATCAACAAACCTTCACCACAGTGGATTCATTATAGACCATTATCTCATATAATGCCTGATATTTTTCAGGATGACCTGTGCAAATTAGACTGGCCATATTTAACAACTTTGGAGAATGTGAGTGACATGGTTACACTTTTTAATACTTTCATCATAACTATCTTTGATATTCATGCACCACTCACTACAATTGTAATTAGAGAGAAGTCTCTCCCATGGATTACAAACACAATCAAAGAAATGGTGAAATTGCGTGACAGGTACCAAACACGGTACAAACTTAGTAAATTGGACATACACAAAATTAGTTATAAAGAGATGAAAAAAATTGTAACAAGTGCAATCGATAGCGAAAAACGAGCCTATTTTGAATACTACATCAATAGACACATTTATAATCCTAAGAAACTATGGCACAACTTAAAATCGACCATTAAGATAGATAAACAAGGAATACAAGATTTGCCATATACACTTAATAATCCTGAAGACCTTAATAAACATTTCCTAAATATCCCGGGCAATGATACAATTTCTTTATCAGATCTGATATACTTTGAAACAAACAGGTTCCACACTGATATCTTTAGCCTTGAGCCCGTAAGTGAAGAAGTAGTCAGTTTGCATATCAGGTGTCTTATATCAAATGCCCTGGGTACTGATAACATTTCACTGGAAATGTTGATGATGACGCTCCCTCATAGCCTTCCTTACATTACAGCAATCATAAACAAATCTATTACCACTTCTACCTTCCCTGTTGTATGGAAAACTGCTATGGTCAAACCTATACCCAAAATTCCCAATCCAACGGTCGCCAAAGATCTTAGACCGATTAGCTTGCTTCCTTGCCTATCTAAAGTCTTGGAACGGGTGGTCAACAATCAGTTGAGAAAGTATCTTGAGAAACATAACATCATACCACACACACAGTCAGGGTTTCGACAAGGCCACAGTACTACCACCACTCTTCTAGATGTAGTAGATGATGTTTTGGAGGCTAGAGACCAGGGCATGGGTACTCTGCTCGCTCTACTTGATTTTTCCCGTGCCTTTGAGACAATCAATATTTCCCTTCTTCTGGCTAAGCTTTCTTACTATGGGTGTGATTCAGGTACAGTGAAATGGTTCCATAGCTATCTGACTGACAGATCTCAATTTGTCCAACTGGATAATGGCAGGGATGGTAACAAGGTCAACTCCTCTTGCTGCCAGGTGTCTCGTGGCGTTCCTCAGGGATCAGTGCTCGGCCCTATCCTCTTCATATTATACAGTTCTGATGTTACCAACCATATCCACAATACTACATTCCATATGTATGCTGATGATCTTCAGTTATACATATCTTTTCACCCAGATGATTCTCAAGAGGCTGTAAATAAAACAAATGCAGATTTAGACAGAATATCAGACTGGGCAAGAAAGAACTCATTAGTACTTAACCCTGCTAAATCAAAATTTTTAATATTAGGCTCTAAAATATGTATCAAAAGGATACAAGAATTGAAACCTGTATTAATGGTTGAGGGATGTCCTATGGAGCAGGTCAATGAAGCTCGCAATTTGGGTTTAGTTATGGATGGTGAACTGCATTTTGAGACACATATTCTTGAAGCTGTCAAAAACTGTTTTTACCGTCTCAAACTGCTATACCGAATTCGCCAAAATCTCAGCACAGATATGCGTATAATGCTTTGTGAGTCTCTTATATTATCCAAACTAAATTATGCAGATACAGTGTTTGGTCCATGTTTGTTGCAAAGAACCCAAAATTTAATACAAAGGGTACAGAATGCTTGTGCTAGATTCTGTTATAACATCCCACCCCGTTCCCATGTCACTCCATTTCTAATCAGTGGGGGCCTCATGAACATGTCTACCCGTAGACACCTTCATTTGGCAACTTTACTTTTTGGCATTGTTCTGAATAATAAGCCCAAATACCTTTTTGAAAAGTTGACGTGGTCTCGGAATATTAATCAATACAGCACAAGGGGCACTCCACATCTTTTGATAATTACGAGGCACAGAACGACAGCTTTTAGGGGTAGTTTCAGGTACGCCGCTACTAAATGTTGGAATGATCTGCCGCCGCCTTTGCGTAGCCTGAAAACATTACGTACATTCCAAAGTAAATTTAAAGAAATTCTGCTATTCCAACAAAAATCATCATTACAATGAGCGGAACTTTTCTTACCTGTATGGTGCCATTAGTTATAATTTTTGTATATCATAATCTTCTTCTTCATAGCAAAAACAAAATTTATTGCGTTAGCGCAGTCAGTTATTTGTCGTTTTTCACTGTCAGTCTTGACACATGGGGATGCGTTCGGATTCACACATCAGTTATTTATTATAGCTTTTGTCAAATAAAATTAGTTTAATTTAAACATAAATATTATAATATCATTTTATTAGTATTATATATATATCATAATCATTTTATTAGTATTATATATATTATGTATTATATATTATTATTATAAACAGAGTCGCAACGGAAGACCAGCGCTAGTTGTTTACAACTAGCATCTTGCTGAGTTGCGACCTATTTGCTGCAGTAATGTTATTGTTCCTTTTTACTTTACTTTTTGCTAACCATATTTGTAAGTGTACTGTTGCAAATAAACGTATTTTCTTTCTTTCTTTCTTTCTTTCTTTATCACATTATGTTATTGCTTCTAAAGTAAGAACTAAACCGAACGCAATATAATACTAATTGCGATTTTGTTAGCGCGTAATATGTTTAACGCAGTCAAAAGCCTTATAAAGATTTAAATTATGCAGAAAACTAATAAGAGTTATTCAATTCCATATACAAATATCGTGATTTATGATCCTACTGAAATGAAGCTTTATCTAAAGTTATGCAGCAGTCATGGTTACGGTGAGATTGTACACGAATTCTGCAAAACATCGAAATCCCCGATGAAATCCGTATAAAGCAGTTTAGTTTTAATCTATAATTAGAAAGGTAAATCAATATTATATTTCTGCTTTTCAGATTCCATACGTCCGATATGCATTCCTAAAGCCCAAGAATGGACAAGAGACAAGAGGATGGAGACATTCAAAAGCTACTCCCCAATTACAGCCGGATGGGGACAGACAACACGAAGTATTTTTAGTTTGATTTTCTAATGGGGCTTGCCAGCCGTAACCTTGAGAGTAGATTGTTGGCCTATCAGACAGAGCCATTGGTTTCGATCTAACTTTTAACAGTTATTTGCGTACTAGCTTTTGCCCTCGACTTCGTCCGCGTGGAATAGTTACTTTGTACAGCATTTTTAGATTTTTAAGGAACTTATTTTGCAATTAAGGTAGCTTATGTCCTTTCCCAAGGTCTAGTCTCTCTCTGTGCCATAGTTCATCAAACTTGGGTCAGTGATTTAGGCGCGACAGTGACGAATTCACATACAAACTTTCATCCTTTATTTCAACCCCTTCATGCCCTTTTTACAAAAAAAGGTAGCTTATGTCCTTTCCCAAGGTCTAGTGTATCTTGGTAACAAATTTTATCAAAAGCAGTTCAGTGGCTTAGGCGAGATAATGACGAATTCACATACAAACTTTCATCCCTTATTTTAATCCCTTCATGCCTTTTTTACAATAAAAGGTATCATATATCCTTTCTCAAGATTTAGTCTATCTTTGTACCAAATTTCATCAAAATCGGTTGTGATTTAGGCACGATAATGAAGAATTCCCATATAAACTATCAACGCTTATTTCAACCCCTACATACCCTTTTTTACACCAAAAGGTAGCTTATGTCCTTTCCCAAGGTCTAGTATCTCTCTGTGCCATATTTCATCAAACTTGGGTCAGTGATTTAGGCGCGACAGTGACGATTTCACATACAAACTTTCATCCTTTATTTCAACCCCTTCATGCCCTTTTTACAAAAAAGGTAGCTTATGTCCTTTCCCAAGGTCTAGTGTACCTTGGTAACAAATTTTATCAAAAGCAGTTCAGTGGCTTAGGCGAGATAATGACGAATTCGCATACAAACATTCATCCCTCATTTTAACCCCTACATACCCTGTTTTACAACAAAAGATAGCCTATGTACTTTTCCAAGATCTAGTCTACCTCTGTACGAAATTTCATCAAAATCGGTTCGGTGGTTTAGGCGTGAAAGCGTAACAGACAGAGTTACTTTCGCATTTATAATATTAGTAGGGAAATAGGGATTAAGTACTTTATTATAGCTCGCTTTCGCAGTATAGGAATAGCTTTATAATTATGGAGTTTATATTTTGATACTATTAATTCCTGAGTCGACATTCGGATACCAACATCTAGACCCAGTTTTTATCATTGTGTCTAGTTGTAGCTGTATTTAGTCATTAATATAAATATTTTTAATATTTATTTTTACCGTGACTTCATACGCGTTTAACTTGGCAGTATGTGCCATTTTTATATTTTTCTTTCTTAACAGTCGACCTCTAGGCGGTGTGTCAAAATAAAACATGCACGAGAATTTAGGTTGAGCCTCCAGCAGTACAATTCTGAAAACCGTATTTAATTTCGTGCAGTAGTTTTTATGTGATGCGCGTACAAACATACTGTCAGACAAAATTTCTAATATATTTGTTTTGGCTTCTATAGCTTTTATAAAAACCCCTGACTTTACATTTTTCATAAATATCTCCTATGTGTAACATTTTAATGGGTCAACGTCTGTACATTGAATTATTAAAATTTTACTATAAGTATGATGACACAGAAATCCCTCTGGCCCGAGTATGTAAATGTTTCAATTCTGACTCCTATTGGATTCCCAGACAAAATTGAAACAGTCCAACATAATGTCGTAATTTTTCAGAAGGAGGACGAGCCACTCATCTCCAATACTTACATCTTCCGGTCCTCAACAACAGCGTCTGTGCAGAAGCGTACAAATTGTATTCGATGCTGGTGTTTGACGAGCGGGTGTTGTGTGCAGGGTTCTTGACAGGAGACAAGGATGCATGCCAGGGTGATAGCGGTGGACCATTAATGCAACCACTTGTAAGTTTTGCATATATCGTATATTTAATGCACCAAAGTTCCCTGCGGTATCCACGCTTGAATCTGTAGCAAGCTGACTCGAGCTTAGCTCCCAGTCTAGAGAAAGTCGAGTAATCAGGTGGTTGAAATTAAAATGGTTAAAACAAATTTAAGAGCTTTAGCGACCACTCTTTTAGTCTACCCGTGAATAGGCTGGTGAAAAGCAACCGAAACGTCGGTGATAGTATAAATGAAATAAAATACATGCTCTATGAAACCGCGCTAAAATCTGTTACGAGTTAAATAAATTATTTTTATACTACTTAAATTGTTACGATTTTACTCAAGAAAACGTAACGTAACAAAAACAAAATATAATATTCTGGTGGTAATAAGTATTTTCTTAGCTTAAAGAGGCTCTATACTGTCGGTAGAGAAAGTGGTTTTTATGCTAATGATATAATGGTAATGATTCCTGTAGTGTTCAAAACGATAACGCAAATCTCTAGCAAACAGACAGAACGTACACTTCTTTAGAATACATAGTAAACAGTAATAAAACAAGAAAGTATTCTCATGAAAGCTCTACTCCTCGAACAGGCTTTTTTCAATACAAATTTTTTGTTTCCTTCTATTTATTTTTATTATTTTTTTTTATTAATATAATAGTTAATTGTCTAGTGGGAAACCCTTGGACTGCCACGCAGAGGTCTCGAGTTCGAACCCAAGGCGCGCATGTCTGACTTTTCGACGTTATATAATAATAATAATAGAATATATGCGTATTAAATAGTTAATTATCGCTTGCTTTAACGATGAAGGAAAACATCGTGAGGAAACCTGCATGTCTGAGAATTCTCCATAATGTTCTCGAAGAAATGTGAAGTCTACCAACCCGCACTAAGCCAGCGTGGTGGACTGTGGCCTAACCCTTCTCACACTGAAAAGAGGCCCGTGCCCAGCAGTGGGACAGTCTAATACAGGGCTGATATTATTATTATTAATTTTTTGCACATTTTTATGAAAGTAAAGATTTTTTACTTTGACTTTGACTTTGACCATCAAAATGGCACCACGGAAACTACACAAAATGGGCGGAACTTTATAAAACTAAGCAGTGTCGCTATAGTACTTTTTCTGAATGAAAGTTACCGTTTGTCCTTTTCTGTATCCCTGACAACATGTGTGCGATATTTCATGAGATACAGCGTGAAAGCGTAACAAACTCATTGGTCCAGGGGTAGTGTATACCACTGCGGATCGTGAGGTCCCGGGTTCAATTCCCGGTTCGAGCAAAGTATTATTGGGTTTTTCTGTTAGGATATTTTCAGTAGCTGCACGGAGTCTGGAAATGTGCCCGGTAGACGGCAGTAGGTTCGCCCCCTATTACGTGGGACCAAAAACATAGTTGGCGAAATGTGGGTGTTTCATACACCTCTGCCTACCTGCGACTGCTGTGCATGAGGTCTCGGGTTCGAATCCCGAGTCGGAGCAACAAAAACGTATTGGGTTTTTCTGTTACGAAATCTCAATACAAGCCCGGAGTTAGGAAGTAGGCGGTGTTAGACACCCCGTGCCTCGGAAAGCACGTAAAGCCGTTGGTCCTGCGCCTGATCTCTCTCCGGTCGTGTCGGATTATCCGTCCCATCGGATCATGAGGGTTAGGGAACAGAGAGTGCACTTGTGTCTGCGCACATACTTGTGCACTATAATATCTCCTGCGCAGTTGGCCAGTCTCCGTTAAGATTGGCCGCCGTGACCGAAATTCGGTCTTGTTGACATTATGTATGTAAGTAATATAAGTTAGAATTAAGAACTAAATCACTGTTTAAAAATAACTCAAATGACTTATAATTTCTTCCAGTGGTCGGAAGCAGACAAGAAAGCATACTTCTACAAGATCGGCGTGGTTTCCTATGGGAAGGGGTGTGCTCAGTCACGGTTCCCAGGAGTCTACACTAGGATCACTCACTTCTTACCCTGGATTGAGGAGAAGGTTCTGGGACACAATACGCAATGAACATGATTATGTACTTAATAATATGTAATAATAATAAAGAGAGGGCCGAGTTAATCACCATACTTCAGTATGGTATGGGTTTCAATAATACTATACGTCCTCCACTTTTTCAGCCATATTTGTAATTACTGCTCCGCTCCCGTGGGTCATACCGTGCCGATATATTATAGCCTACTAGATTTTTCCCGCGGCTTTGATGGCGTAGCGGTTAGTGTAACCGACTGCCACGCCTGAGGTCGCGGGTTCGATTCCCGCACAAGTCAAACATTTGTGTGCATAAACATGGATTTTTGTCTTGGTCTGAATGTTTCTATGTAATTATGTATGTATTTACAAAAAAAAAGCATTTATGTATGTTTATCCATTGTCTAGTACCCATAGTACAAGCTCTGCTTAGTTTGGGCTAGATGGTGTTGTGTATATATTGTGTACAATATTATTATTATTTAGATTTTGTCAATAAATTGCCATACCTACATTAGGAATAGATACTAATTTTTCTGATCAGATTCGGGTGAGATAATATATATTTTTCTGTGTCCCTGACAAAGCGTATATCAAATTTAATCTGTCGATTAGTTAAAGCGTAACAAATAAACAAACTCACGTTCGGATTTATTAACCTCTGAGTCTTCTTCAGTGGTTATTGAATACACTATGTGGGTCTGTGTGTCCGTCTGTTAGTGACCGATTATTTTGTAACTTTTTATGCAGACACCTTCGGGTCATACCTCGGTCGAGTTTGAATATGGGCCCTATGGGTCAAAATACCCCTGAAATATAAGGGCCACAAGGTCACATGAAGACGAAGAGGCTGAATCCTGGCTTACACCCATCTCGTTTTAGTTAGGATGTTACCACTGAATAAAGTTGCTTGCTAAAAGTAAAAGAAGTATTGAAATCAGTTTAGTAGTTTTGAGTTTATTCATTACAAACAACAATACAAATGTTTCCTCTTTATAGTATTACTACAGAAATATATAATTATTTAATAATTATATCACAATAAAATCACAGGTTACTTGCCCAACGGACGTAGACCTAATGGCGACCACAGCTTTTGTTCTCTACAGTCGGCTCCACTGGCAAGTAAGGGCGGTCGCGAGTAAAGCGGTGTTTGGCGGTAATCATTCTCGGTTTCTATGGGTACTGTTGAAGTAATCATAGAGTATGAGATCTAGAAACCTTACTCTCCACTGGCACCTCTAGCGGTGAATTCAAACGCGATAACCCTCATTGACTATCGTGCCCTTAACCACACGCGAGGTATCGTACGATCACGATCGGCGCGAAAACGGGATTGACTTCGTAATAGCACATAATTGATATTTTTATAAAAATTAAGGTAATTTTTGCTGATGTCGGTAGTACATGTTATCAAATACATTGAAATAATACATACCTATAAATGTATAATTAAATCCAACAATAATAGAATAGGTGTATATCAATTATTAAATTATTAATAATTGATTATGAAAACATTGCGTGGCGCCTACGTCCGGCGCCACTAGCTGACCCGCACAACTTCGCCTGCGTCACATAAGAGAGAAAGAGTGGATCGTAGGCACATATAATACAATTTTAAAGGAGCTGTAACTTTCTTTGTTAAATCCACGAAACACATAAGAACCATTGAACAAAATTTTATAAATATACCTACAGTGCTAATTTAACATCACGCAGAATAAACCAGGAGAAACATCGTTTGTATGTCTATAATGAGTAATTATTTGCTGCGATGTTATTTTAGAACTGCGATATCTTCTAAGATATTCATTGAAATCGAATGATGTAAAGGGCAATTTTGTTTTAAATTAAATACTTGTGATGAATAACGAAAATATTTATTTGGATAAGGATTTAATATCATATTTATAAGAACACCTTAGCAAATAATGCATTATTTTAGAAAGAATTTGGTTAGCATAAAAAAGGTTATAGTGAGCCAACCTTAAAAGATATACATATGCTGTCGCGGACTACCAGGTACCATAAGAAGCGAAAATAAATACAACAGCTTCATTAATAAACTAAGACAATTTCTCCTCAACAAAAGCTATTACAACATAAATGAATATCTAAATGACAAACTTTAATTACAAACTAATTTAATATACCTACAATAATTTAAAACATCGTTTTTAAATAAATTCATATTATTATTAGATATATAAATATAAATAAAAAATAAACAAATTGAAAATAGAATTTAGGTACCTACTTAAATTTTTGATTACTTATTTCGATTTAATTAATTTTAATTTATTTATTATTGCAATATTTTAAAAATTATACCAGTGGCTTCCTCCTTTCTTCTCTTCTATCTATGTTGCCGTGCCCGACAGGGTCCATATTTGGTCTTTTGTATTATTTTTTGTAACAACATGTAATTACATATGGAGAGCAATAAAGCATTGAAATTGAAATTGACTTTTTTAGAACTTTTAAAGGGGAACAATTCTTTCATACATGATTTTTGCGAAACTTTAACTGTTTATGTAGCGCACGCAGCGGAAGTTCTCAAAAGGAAAAAAAACCTTACGATTTTGAAACATTCTTCATTGGTGATCCGCTCCTATTGATCTTAGCGTGATGATATATAGCCTATAGCCTTCCTCGACAAATGGGCTATCTAACACTGAAAGAATTTTTCAAATCGGACCAGAAGTTCCTGAGATTAGCGTGTTCAAGCAAACAAACAAACAAACTCTTCAGCTTTATAATATTAGTATAGATTTGCACAGCTTTTTTGTCATTAGACTCATTAGACAATACAAACATGTTTTCTTAGGCACGCGACGCCGCCGGCCCCCCGGCCGGTACCGACGCAACCGCTATGTCCCTGCATTTTAAATCTGTAATATATTCGAAAATATTCATTTAAATTACATACTTTAAAGAGCCATATTGATCTATATTAAATGCACAATGTATTTAAGTTACTTAATCGGATAAGGATTAATACTGTATGGCTTAAATCGCTTCGTAAATAAGCCATTATTTCTCGTAAAAAGTAAAGGATAAAAATGGTTATTGTGGGTGATAACCCACAAAAAGGTCTACAAAAAAGTCCGCGATGGTATATGTCTATCTCCTAGGTGTCCCTAGGAGATAGACATATACCATCGCGGACTTTTTTGTAGACCTTTTTAAGATGTACAATACTGTAGCACATTATTTTGATCTATCTCGTAGGGTTCAGGCAGCGTGTGCAATGTAAACGAAAAAAATGTGTTTATTTACGACATCACATTAGAAACCTCTAAAATGATCAGTGTTTCTCTACTATATTATGCATGTATTATACATATAAACCTTCCTCTTGAATCACTCTATCTATTAAAAATACAAAATCCGTTGCGTAGTTTTAAAGATCTAAGCATACATAGGCACAGACAGACAGCGGGAAGTGATTTTGTTTTATACTACGTAGTGATACTTTCTATTGTATAAGTAACAAATAATTATGTTTATAAATATTATAATTAATTACATGATTATATGATTTATATAACACATTCAAACGTTACTTTGTATTAAATAAGGCAATAGTAACATTATAAGAACCGTTGTGACATTATTATATTTTCATTCGACTACTGATCTTGGTACAATATACTTGTAATTGAGTGTGTGTGTGTGACTTTTATTGAAGCCAATTTCAACCCTTGATTACGTACATCATACTCTGATTTACCATTCAATATTTCTGGTGATTAAATCGGCTCCTTCTCTATTAGAATTTAGGAATCATTTATTACTTTTGTCTAGATATTTTTGTATTAATTACATAATGTTTAAAGCTATTATTTGTATTGAATAATTACGATGGTAATAATAAATTTACATTATTAACATTATAACCAATTTTTTAATTTTTTGCGCTTTCTAATGATAGGACATTATGGAAGAGACTCCACCGATAAGAGCTTGGCTCTTAAATTGAATAAGAAGACATTTTAACCGTCATTTGTACCTCTCCCTATACCCTCTCCCCCGGGATCGCTTAAGCGTTTAGACGCGTGGACCTTATTGCCAAATTGATTAATTTTATGAATTTTAAATACATAATTAAAATCGCGTGGTACCAGGAGCACATAACAGTTTAAGAAACGAAGAGTCTAAGTGCAAGCAGGACAGCAACACGTCACTCGTCGTTCTCGTCGCACTCGTCGTACTACGGGCCATTGATAATGTGATATCGTCACAGCGCTGAGGTGCCTGCCATAATTCACGAGCGATAGCGATAATACTGCCCACACGAAGTGAAGAAGGGCGATTGGAAATCACCTTATACATTACTCCAATTTATAAAGGTAATTTTATTATTATCCATAATGCCTCTAAAACGAACACCTCCCAGTACACCCGCGGGTGACGAAATCAAATCAACTACCTCGACGGCGCTAAAATTTCCTCAACCTGGATCGTCTCCGGACCTATCATACATAGGCGGCGACTATAACGCAACGTGTCGCCTGAAGCCGAAACGTGAGGATTGTGATTGCACGTCCCGCCTGGATGAAATACGTGTGTTACTCACCACATACACCACGCAATCGGACGCTAAATTTAATGCACTACAAGTAGCAATTGCTGAAATTATCTCACAAAATGCAGAGATTCAAAAATCCATTGCTTTCATATCAGACGAATGTGAAGATATGAAAACGAAATTCGCCGATTTGGAGTCTGCGCATGATGCGGATCGTCGTTTTATTCGTGATTTGGAAAATAAGGTGGACAATGTGGAAAAACAATTGTATGCTACAAAAATAGAACTGAGAAATGTACCTCAAAAACCTTTAGAAAGTAAAGCAGATCTGGTATCTATGGTTACTGAGACAGCCAACCTCATTGGATACCCAATACACGACAACGATATTAAAGATATTTTACGCACTAAATCAAAAAGCACTACCAGTACAATAACAGTAGATTTTACGACTGTTACTACTAGAGACAATATCGTAAAAAAGGCACGCATCTTCAACAACGCTAACAAACAGCAGAAACTGAGTACAGCACACCTAAAATTCGATGGACCCAGCAAACCCGTGTCTATTTCTGAAAAGCTTACACCCAAAACCAAACGCGTTTACTACCTGGCTCGTTGCTTCGCTGTAGATAACAATTATAAATACTGCTGGACATCTCACGGCAAGATTCTCTTACGTAAAGTAGAAGGCGAGCCGCCGATCCTAATTAACTCTGAAGATGACCTAGACAAACTTCGCCGGCATAAATGACTAACAACGCAGTTAGCATATCGCCTAAAAAAAGGAAATTTTCTGTCTCTATTATTTAGTTTTAGTTTATTAAATTATAATCAAAACTGTTGTAAACCCTACTATCATACTAACACTAACATACACATCACTCCACAATTTGTTCCCCTACACGACATGGATTACAAATACAGTCTCAACAAAATAACTCATATCATAATACAAATACGACACCATTTAGTCAGCGTTAGATTTTTAGTCTCAAATGTAGTAATCATAGCTCTCAACTTAGTTTTACAGTATATAACTAGCCTTAGGGCTTTCGTTCCTTGTATCAGAGGCTCATTTTCATCAAGACTCAAAATTCGATTCTGTTGATAACATGCATAGCGAACTGGATAATATCTCCGTAGCTGACTCAGCAACATGTAAAATTGAGGACTGTCACCATTTCGCTAGAACACATAAAAACGCTCTAGCCATGCTATGTCAAAACATTCGTAGCATAAAGAAGAATTTTGACGGCCTGATTACTCTCTTATGCAGAAGCAATACTTCGTGGGACCTAATTATTCTCACTAAATGTTGGTTATCAAAATCACCGCAAATACCTTTAATAACAGGCTACAACTCAGTCTACTAAACAAAATAACTCACAAAACGAGGGTCTTGTGGTCTATTTTCGTCACAAAGCGCAAATTTCTGTAACAGAACCCCAGCTAGAAGATGCGAACTGCCTGTTATTAAATATAAACAGGGAGACAATTGTCATTGCTATTTACCGCCCCCCCCCCCCCCTCAAACCGAAATATCAGTACATTTTTAAACTCTTTGAATGATCTTCTAAAATCAGTATCATCCTTCAAAAACATCATAATGACAGGTGATATGAATATTGATATCGCCGAGAATAGCAATGACTCACGCGCTACTGAATACCTAACCTTAGCTGCATATCACGGTATGTTACCTGCACATATACTCCCCACTCGGCAAAATAATTCCTGTCTTGATCATATACTTGTCGCAGACAGCTCGGCCACAGGACTCGGTGGGCGCGTATTTTCGTCGGGTGCCGACATGACGGGTAGCCTCGAGCGATAATAGTCACGAAGAACGATTTAACAACGTTTATTTAAATAAATTCACAATATAATCACTAGCAATGGTTTTCGAACAAACACGTCCGCTCGGTACGAGCTCCGATTATAGAATGCCCGCCCGCTCCAACGGTCGCGTCCAAGCACGACTCGGTAGTGACGTCACGCTTGCGTCCGGAAACGAATCTTGACTCGTCGACACGGCCATCGCTGACGACTCACACGTCCTCGTGTGTGCAATCTGCAAACACAAAATTAACCCAGCATTTTGTTCGGCTATTCTGACCATATCCCTACCGTACGTACGACTACGTATGTGTATTGAAACTCAAATTATGCATCAGCTTTAATCAGAACACACAGAACGATACCCATCTTTACAAATTAATCAAACTATCATCAAGTTCAATTACAGGAAAATAAACATACCAGTACTCATTAGCGCCGCAGAATCGGCTCATCTCATTTTCGCACCAACGAAAACAAGGGTAATCACTAAAGCATGACGTCGCACCAACGACTCATCTCGTTTACGCACCAACGTAAACGAGGATAGTGTATCATGCCGCCGCACCTACGGCTCATCTCGTTAACGCTCCAACGTAAACGAGGATAGTATATCATGCCACCGCACCTACGACTCATCTCGTTAACGCTCCAACGTAAACGAGGATAGTATATCATGCCACCGCACCTACGGCTCATCTCGTTAACGCTCCAACGTAAACGAGGATAACTCAAACAAATTCTCACTAATGCAATACAATGCTCATAGGATGGTTAATCACTGCTATGATCACCATTTTCTTCGTCTGCACTTGTTACCACATCAAATTCAACTGGTACCTCATGGTTTGGTATCCTCCGTACTCTATCGTGTGGGTACTTGTATGTTCTCTTGGAATTCAAAGATTTTAAGAGATACCTGTCGTTATCAAGACCTTCTAATATTTTGAATGGGCCCTTGAACTTGGGATCCAACTTGGTTTGGTTCCTCTCTTCATTTTCTATAAGAACATAGTCACCCACATGAAAATGGCAAACCTCTGCCTTATTTTTATCAAATCGACCCTTATCATACACAGCAGTTCGCTTAATATTCTGAGCTGCATGTTCCCGTATCGCATCCAGGTCAAATTCACTAACTACATCGTCAGTTACGGTCATCAACCCCAAAGGTCTAGCTACTTTACCGATCATTAATTCCAACGGGCTGGCTTTAGTGACACGATTCACGGTTGAGTTCATCGCCAACTGAACCTCACTTAACGCATCTTGCCACGAACGGTCTTTACTTGATTCCACCGCTGTTAGCATGCTCTTCAAGGTACTCATCACCCTCTCCACTTGCCCATTAGCTCGACTACCTCCTGTGGCAATGAGGTGCAACTGAATGTTTCTATTCGCACAATAGCCATCAAACTCTCTACTCGCAAAACACCTGCCTTGATCAGCTATCACACGAACAGGGGCACCAAACAAAGCCACGCTGGACTCTAGGGCTCTAATGCTACTCTTACTATCGATGTTAAGAGAGTGAAAAAGTAAGACGAACTTGGTAAAGGCATCTATTAGGACAAAAACGTATTCCTTGACATCATTCTTACCACTCAGCTTTC
The DNA here is from genome assembly GCA_963564715.1 of Catocala sponsa. NCBI lineage: Eukaryota > Metazoa > Arthropoda > Insecta > Lepidoptera > Erebidae > Catocala > Catocala sponsa. Next base: position 21,057,093 of record OY751347.1, on the reverse strand, counting down.
CAGTTGCATCTATGTGCACTGTGTGCCATGGGATACCCACTTTGGGAATTAGATGAAGCTCTGCTTGAACTCTACCCGAGCTTGGCTTTGAGATTTTGCAGGTAATACAATTCTCGACGAACTTGCGTACAAACTTAGACATGCCCTCGAACCAGTAATGCTCGTAAGTCTTTTCGAGAGTTTTCTCCCAACCCAGATGCATTATCGACTCGTGAACATTGTTTATTACCGACCACCTAAATGCTCGCGGAACAATAGGTAGGCATCGATTTCTACCATTTCTCTGTACTTTACGATAGAGAATTCCTGACCTAACCTCATACGTCTTTCTAATATCCTCAGACAAAATTTCATTTTGAAGATCCGACAGTGTCTTCTGAATTTCAGAATCTCTTTCCTGCTCTACTCGAAGCCAGTCATTAGAGAGCTCGGCTATGTTGACATGTTTCTGCTCTACACGTTGCATTGTCTCAGATGGAGATATGGGATTGCGTGAAAGACAATCGACGTGTTTCATCCTAGATCCTTCCCTATAAACAATATCAAAGTCGAACGCTTGGAGATAAGCCCACCACCTGTGAACTCTCGGTGAGAGTTCGGTCTTATTTTTCGTGGCTTTGACGGAATTGCAGTCGGTAACTATGGTGAACTTACGACCCTGGAGATAATGTCTAAAATGCTTGACTGCATTAACCACTGCCAAAGTCTCGAGTTCATAGGAATGATACCTAGACTCGGGGGAAGACGTACGACGACTATAGTAAGCAACCGGGTGCTGCTTGTCATTAACCTTCTGAATGAATACAGCCCCATATCCATCCGCGCTGGCATCGGTGTGAATTTCTATCGGCAGACACGGATCAAAAATCATTAACACAGGTTGTGAAGTCAAATGAGTTATAATTTGCTGTCTAATTAGCTCATGAGTGGGTTGCCATTGGATTACACTGCCTTTGCCACTTGTCATCTTAAACAATGGAGCCATGATTTTCGAAAACTGAGGAATAAATTGTCGGAAATAGGAGGCTAAACCCATAAACTTTCTTAGCTGTGTAACTGTACTCGAGGGTGGTAGCCCAGTTAAGGCCTCTATCTTTTTGGGATTTGGCATAACTCTACCATCCTCGACAATAAAACCCAGATATTCAACACGACGTTTTAAAAACGCATACTTGTCTAGATTCAATGAAAATCCTGCCTTGGTTAAAACTTTTAGAACAAGACGAAAGCGTTCTAAAGCTTGCTCTACATCTGACGCTAGAATCAACAAGTCATCGACATAGGCAACAACAAAGCTATAGCCTATCTCTCCCAACGCCTGCATGACCGCTCGCTGATATACCGACGTAGCGTTTTTTTAAACCAAACGGCATGGTCAAATATTCCCATTGGCCATCGGGTGTGACAAACGCCGTCTTCTCTATCGATGAGGGGTCAACGGGAATTTGATGATAACCACTTGTAGCATCCAAACAGGTATACCATTTTGCCCCACCTAATCTGGCAACTTGATCCTCGATCAATGGAAGCGGGTATCTGTCAGCCACAGTGTTCTCGTTCAACTCTCGGTAGTCTACGCACATACGATCCGAACCATCCTTTTTCTTTACCAATAGTACGGGACTAGAAAAAGGAGAACAACTAGGCCTAATTACCCCTGCCTCTAATAACTCTTTAATCTTGTCACGTACAACCTGCCGTTCATTCGCACCAAGACGATACGGGCGACGCTGTACTGTTTTTGTAAGGTCAATCAAACGAATTTCAAGTCGACCTGTCTTGACGCGAGACGTAGCTACACCACGGGAAAAAGAATTTGAAAATTCCTTTAAAATACCTGTCAACTGAGGTTTGAATTCTGAGGGTATATCGGTATCAATGTAATCAAAATCTAACCTTGCACTCTCGCCAGATTTCTCACACGTCAAAACACTCTTACGGTATGTCAAAATCACACTATCAGATGACATACTAACACTAAAATCCTGTGACAAAACTTCTCTCCCAACTAGAATGTCATCTTTAAGATAGCTATCAGGTACCACATGGAATAACATTTCTAGGTTAAAATCGCCAATAACTATTCGAGACAAAATTTGCAATGTGCTGTACACGCTATGCTGACCTATTCCCGTTAATTTCACAACATTATTCACTCGCTTGCCAGAAAACTTATTTGCGATACACTCCTTGATAAGGGAAGATTCAGCACCAGAATCAAGACAAAACAAATACGACTCACGGTTGTTTAATGGCTGCAATCAGACTCAGCATGTTACTATTCTGAAGCTCGAACATCTTTCTTAACAAGTCTTCGCTACACTGTGGTAATTGCACATTTTCCATTCTTCGTTGTGCTCGAGGTGATCCCACATCTGATGTCGCAGACAGCTCGGCCACAGGACTCGGTGGGCGCGTATTTTCGTCGGGTGCCGACATGACGGGTAGCCTCGAGCGATAATAGTCACGAAGAACGATTTAACAACGTTTATTTAAATAAATTCACAATATAATCACTAGCAATGGTTTTCGAACAAACACGTCCGCTCGGTACGAGCTCCGATTATAGAATGCCCGCCCGCTCCAACGGTCGCGTCCAAGCACGACTCGGTAGTGACGTCACGCTTGCGTCCGGAAACGAATCTTGACTCGTCGACATACTTATAAAAACGAATAAGCCTTCTTTCTGTTACATCGCTGATACATCACTCACTGACCATGACACTATTTTGCTCTTTCATCTTGCTACTTGCACATTGAAGACTACAGATCTCCAAAACTATAAGTAGACCTGACTATGACAAAATTGATTTAGAATTACGTAAGGCAAACTTTGAACCAGTGTATTACACCCAAGACGTAAACAAAGCCACAAACTTCTTTATCAATACTTTGAGTACTATAATAACTGCCAATTCAATCCTAAAGATCTTGCCAAACCGCAAAAGGTTAAGGAAACCATGGATGACACCGGGACTCCTTAGATGCATCAAGAACCGCGATAGCCTACATATAAAACTCAAGAAATCACCCCTAAATATTATTCTAATAACCACCTTCAAACGTTACAGGAATTACTGTACACCATTAATTAGAAACGCTAAAATTAACTTTGATAAGGCGCAATTAAAGAAGGCACAAAACAACAGCAAAAAGTTATGACAAGCGATCAAATCAATAACACATACCACAAAACAGCAATCTCCTGCAACTGAACTTATCACATCATCAAACCCCAAACAGTCAGTGGATGAAGCCAACGCCTACTTTGCTAACATCGGTCGCTCCTTGGCTGAAAAACATTTTGCAGCCTCTAGCACACAATCAGAGCACGCAAAAGCGTATTCGTCAAACAATAGCTTTGTCCTAACGGACACTGATGAAGCAGAGGTAGATCGGCTGATTAATAATCTAAAGAATGACTGTGCCGTTGGCTCAGACAACATCTCAGCTTTGTTTGTTAAAAGGTTCAAAGACGTCTTGATTCCACCCTTAACATTTATATGTAATCTGGCGTTTTCTACTGGAACGTTTCCGAGCGCATTCAAACTAGCGAGGGTGCATCCGATTCACAAGAGTGGAGACAGGGGAGTAACAAACAACTACAGGCCTATTTCTATTCTACCCACTCTCTCCAAAATACTGGAAAGGCTTATGAATAACAGACTCACCAAATATCTAGAAAAATATAACATTCTGGCTCCAGCGCAGTACGGTTTCCGTTTAGGTATATCTACTAGTATGGCAGTTCTAGACCTTACCAATGAAATAGTCACTAAGTTGGACCAGAAAGTAAAGGTTTTAGGTATATTCCTGGACATAGCAAAGGCCTTCGACACCAGCTCTGTTCCTACACTCGTAAATAAGCTAGAGGGTATCGGTATAAGGGGTATACAACTCTCCCTCTTCAAGAGCTACCTTACTGATAGGCGGCAGTGCCTAAAAATTGGCGACAACATTAGTGACGAACTCCCTATATTGTACGGCGTCCCGCAAGGGAGCATAATAGCACCTACACTATTCATAATTTACATGAATGATCTCTGCTGCCTCCAACTCTCTCAAGGCAAAATGTTCACATATGCAGATGATACCGCCCTGATATTCCACGATACCTCATGGCAGTCAGTCTTCAAGCGTGCTCAGACAGGCTTCGATACAGTGAAGACATGGCTAGACCGGAATCAATTATCACTCAATGTGGGCAAAACAACATACATAACCTTCTCTATATCCGCGAAAGGAAGGTGTCCTCTTCTCTGTCATAGTCTAACCGCTCACTCCTGTAGCTTATTGGGCAAGGTTAGCTGCCACTGCCCTATTCTCGAATCGACCAAAATCATAAAATACTTAGGCATACAAATTGATGATACACTTTCATTTCATCCCCATATCGACACACTCACATCTAGACTGAGAAAAATTATGTACGTATTTACCATCCTACGTCAAATTGCAGACGAACAGGTGTTAAGACGTGTCTACTTGGCACTCTGTCAATCTCTAACCCAATACTGCATCTTTGCGTGAGGTGGCTGTTCGAAAACCTATCTGCTAAAGTTGGAGCGCGCTCAAAGGGCACTCCTGAAGGTAGTATGGAATCTTCCGTTTCGGTTCCCCTCTATGGAGCTTTATAAAACATGCCATGTTCTCTCTGTTCGCGCCTTGTTCATTTGCAACGTCGTTTTAACAACTCACGCCAAAACACCATACAATCCAGACATAAGAAGTAATTTCATGCGCAAACATGCCATCTGCCCCCCTATATCGGTAAATACTAGCCTAGCTCAGCGGAGTTACTATTTTTTGAGTAGTTTTGTATATAATAAGATTAATAAAATTATTTATGTGTATCCCTCAACAACCAAAGAATGCAAAAAAGCTATCACAGATTGGCTTTTTAAACTGAGTTATGATGAGACCGAAAGTATCCTTCAAATAATAAAATAAAATAAATTAGTTTATCAAAACGCTAACGCTCACAACTTATACCACACGATCACTCACACACGCGTGCGCACACGCATACAAGCGCTCCGCTCGCAGCGCAGACCGCTCATACACCACATACATGCACCACACGCACACGCGCAACACATACACACACTTACACACACATTTACACACATACCACACACTAAACACACTTGCATATCACACAATAACACGCACTACACACCTCCACTCTCACTAATATTTAAGCACCTACAGTATGAATCAGTACAGAGACGCGAATAACTGATAGTAGTTTTAAATTATGTTTGCTTACCCACGATTTAATAGAAAAAAATTGTATACGGTACCTACTTAGTATACTAAATAATTATTAATGTAATATTGTAACAATTGTTGTTTGGATAAAATCTACACTCGCATTATGTCATTTAGAAATAAGGGGGCCTGGAGATTTGTAAAATAGGCCACGAGCCTAGTACAGACTCCAGCTTTCATTAAGGCACAGAATAATTGTTACGTTTTTATCATTGTATAACATTGTTAAATTTCCTCTGTATTTTGTAAACTTTGTAATAAAAACAACTGTATGTACCTTGTGAAAGAAATAAAATAAATAAATTGAATTGAAATTGATTTGTGCCTCACGATGCTACCGGCCTGTCTCCATATCTAATCTACAGGGTGTGATGTTATAATATGATTACTACAGCCATGTATATAACGTGTCACACTGCGGGACACGAGCCACTTCTCAGTGTGAGACTGCACATAATATTATCTTCAAGAACATTTTGAAGAACTCTAAGACACGTACTGGTCCGAAAAAAAGGTTCTCTTGGAGAGGTTACTCCAAAAAATCTTTGATTAAGAGGATTCCCAGAGATATCCTGTGACGTCACTGGTCAATGAATATCTCGAACTCATACAGCATAGCGTTGCACTTGATTTCTTTAAATCAAACGTTCCTGCCCAGGGATCGACCCCGAAAGCTCTGCGTGACAGTCCAATTGTTAACTAGGCTATCATTGCTATCTGTAACCAAAAAATATGAATATTTTACTATTATTATATTTTGACGTTCATAAGTGTTACTTTGTGACATAAATGAATAAATGATTTTTGACTTTGACTATTACTGCCATTCACTCGGTAACATCAATAATAATTGACAAGGAGAGGAACAAACTCCTTTTCTGTTCCTCTGACAATGTGTGTGAGAAATTGCATGATGATCGGTCGAGTGGTTAAGGCGTGAAGCATAACAAACGAACAAAAATAAATATGAAATTCATTAACCCGTTTCTTGTAGCAATTCTTATTCCAATAAAACATCATAACGATAACGTTATGATGTTTTATTGGAACAAGATGCACTTGCAGATGTGTAGCCCGTTCGCCATCTGAAAGATTATAAAATCGCCATCGATTACAACTGCCAGTCCTCAGCAACAAGAAATGTGTTCGATCTTATAATTCCCACAAGACGCAGACGTTCGATGGACGCATGCTATGGAGACAGCGGTGGTCCACTAATGCAACCTGTTGTAAGTATACGTTCGATGAGAGGGTGATGTGTGCAGGGCTCCTCTCAGGAGGCAAGGACGCATGCTATGGAGACAGCGGTGGGCCACTAATGCAACCTGTTGTAAGTATACGGTCGATGAGAGGGTAATGTGTGCAGGGCTCCTCTGAGGAGGCAAGGACGCATGCTATGGAGACAGCGGTGGTCCACTAATGCAACCTGTTGTAAGTATACGGTCGATGAGAGGGTGATGTGTGCAGGGTACCTCTCGGGAGGCAAGGACGCATGCTATGGAGACAACGGTGGTCCACTAATGCAACCTGTTGTAAGCATACGGTCGATGAGAGGGTAATGTGTGCAGGGCTCCTCTGAGGAGGCAAGGATGCATGCTATGGAGACAGCGGTGGTCCAATAATGCAACCTGTTGTAAGTATACGGTCGATGAGAGGGTGATGTGTGCAGGGTACCTTTCGGGAGGCAAGGACGCATGCTATGGAGACAACGGTGGTCCACTAATGCAACCTGTTGTAAGTATACGGTCGATGAGAGGGTGATGTGTGCAGCGCTCCTCTCGGGAGGCAAGGACGCATGCTATGGAGACAGCGGTGGTCCACTTATGCAACCTGTTGTAAGTATACGTTCACACAGTACGCGAGTAGTTTATCATTATATACTAAAACAAAGACCCCGTTGCGTCTGTCTATCTGTTCACGATAAACTCAAAAACTACTGAACGGATTTTTATGCGGGTTTCACCAATAGACAGAGTGATTCATGAGGAAGGTTTAGGTGTATAACTTGTTAAGGTTTTGTACTAGCCGTGCGAAGCCGGGGCGGGTCGCTAGTTTGTAGTAACGTCGCTAGCCTACGCTAGAACACTTAAACACTACTGTTGTAAGTGGTCGCCTAGCCACTACTACTGCGCTGAGTGTTGTGGGCTCCAATGCCACACGAGACAATCATTTGTGTGAGCCACTAATAGTTGTGCCCAGTCTGGATGTTCCTTGTGTCCGTTGTCTGACTGCTGGTAATGCCCTCCGCGACACAGGATATATATACACCGAGTGCGGGAGTTGTCTTTTTAAAAATACGAATCCTATCCTAATCTTAATCCTAACTAATATTATAAAAGCGAAAATGAGTTTGTTTGTTTGTTACCTTTTCACGCCTAAACTACTGAACCGATCATGCTGAAATTTTGCATATACGTTGTCAGGTGTACAGAAACGGAAATAGGCTACCTATTATCCCGAAAAAAATTACTGTTTCCGAGGAAAACAATAATACAATTCTTATGATAATAGATGGCGCCACGTGTCTTTCGTATCATGATTGAATTATATTGTTACAAGCAGAGTACAACCCGAATTGATTGTCTAATTCTAAATTAACGCGAGCAAAGTCGCGGGAAAAAGCTAGTATAAAATATAAATACCTCGGTCAAGTAGTAAATATGACAAGCTTTTGTGTGTCTTACGAATAGTTGTACAACCGTCTTGATGTTCTTTGTATTCGTTCGTTATAAGCAACAAATCCTTACTAGATTGAATCAAACTAACTACATTTTCTCATTTCTTTTTAGTGACTTTTTTAGTTTAGTAAAGACGCCAAGTCGTTCTTCTATGAGATCGGTCTGGTTTCTTACGGGAGAGGATGTACCCAAGCAGAGTTTCCAGGAGTATACACCAGGGTCACTCACTTCATACCTTGGATCGAGAGAAACGTTCTAAGTGCCCCACAATGATCACATTGTATTCTGATGACTGATGACTATATATAAGTAGACTTATTTTTGAACTGAGATAATATTATTATTTTTGTATTTATTAAATATCTAGGTTTAAATTTGGAGTCCACAGTACGACGTGCATATAGGCAGACTGGAAGCAGTACAGCGTAAATTTACCAGATACTTGCAATATGACGATAGTTATGCGGCGAGATGTAAGCGGCAACATTTACTTCCACTCTTTGAAAGGAGAAAAATCGCGGATATCACACTTGTAGTAAAGATAGCCCAATCTGAAATTGACTCTCCCTGTCTGCTCAGCAACTTGCTGCTAAGAGTTCCTACTAAAGAGCAGCGATAGCTCAGTGGGGAGACCAACAGACTGCAATGCAGAGGGTCTCGGGTTCGAACCCACGTCGCGCACCTCCGACTTTCGGAAGTTATTTGACTTTTCAAAATGATGTGCGTATTGATTGACAATTACCGCCTGCTCCATGCCTCAGAAAGCACGTTAAGCCGTTGGTCCCGGCTGCCATGAACATATATGGCAGTCGTTATTGGGAGAGTGTCGACACAAAAGATCCCACTGGGTCGAAGTGTCGCCGGTCTGCATTGACTGGCCCCCACATAAGAAAAGATAAGAAACGGCTGGACCAATTTTGATGAACTTTTTTGTGTGTGTTCAAGTGGATTCGAGAATGGTTTAGATTTGTTTTTTTTTTGTGTACAGGACACCGTCTGTCGGGATAGCTAGTATCTATGTATATTTCTCCCTCAAGCCTCGAATAGACTTCGCACGCAATACTGAAGTCAATTCTCTAACTCTCTTGCTAATCGCATGATATAACTGTTCACTTGTGTTTGATTCCTGAGACGCAGAAACCGTTAGTCGGTTCTTCGGGTAGGTACCAACTCCACAGTAGCAGCAAATAAAAATAAAGTTGGCAAAAAGTGAATATAATACACCGCTGCCTAATCGAAATAATTGCCAATCAAGATCCCACCGAAAGAAATTTACGAGAAAATACACATCGACGAGTCAATTTGATCCTCTCCTTGTCAATTATAACTGATGTTACCGAGTGGATCGCAGTAATATAATATGTGGATGAATTTACTGGCTTATCATGTAATTGACATTGAAATAATAGAGAATGTATGTTATGTTTTTATTTTTAATGCTTTTGTATATTAAATAATATTTAGACACAGTTGTAACAAATTGTTAAAGAATTAAATAAGTAAATAAAATAAAATAAATATTCAAAGTCAAAAATCATTTATTCATTTAGGTTACAAAGTAACACTTATGAACGTCAAAATATAATAATAGTAAAAATATTCATATTTTTTGGTTACAGATAGCAATGATAGCCTGGTTAACAATTGGACTGTCACGCAGAGCTTTCGGGATCGACCCCTGGGCAGGAACGTTTGATTTAAAGAAATCATGTGTAACGCTATGCTGTATGAGTCCGTGATATTCATTGACCAGTGACGTCACAGGATATCTCTGGGAACCCTCTTAATCAAAGATTTTTGGTGTAAACCCTCCAAGAGAACATTTCGTTCGGACCAGTACGTGTCTCAGAGTTCTCCAAAATGTTCTTGAAGATAATATTATGTGCAGTATCACACTGAGAAGTGGGTCGTGTCCCGCAGTGTGACACGTTATATACATGGCTGTAGTAATCATATTATAACATCACACCCTGTAGATTAAATATGGAGAGAGGCCGATAGCATCGTGAGGCACAAAAGACGGATAAATTGTCTTCCTATTCAATTTAAGAGCGAAGCTCTTGTTGGTGGAGTCTCTTCCACAATGTCCTATCTTCAGACAGCGCAAAAAATAAAAAAATTGTTTAATTAAAATGTAAATAATGTAAATTTATTATTACCATCGTATATATTCCATACAAATAATAGCCTATACATTATGTAATTAATACAAAAATATCTAGCTTTATAATATTAGTATAGATTAACTAACGAAATATTTACTTGCATACTGTACTATACTCTGTACTGTGGGCAAATAAGTAGATTCAACAGATTTTCGACTATGAAAAACGTGAACTAGGTCCAGCAAAACTAATAAAGTATACAATAATATTTTTGTATAAAAACTACATCTTAAAATTCTTACCAGACTGACATACCACAGTTTGTAAATACACACATACGAACAAAAACAGTTTCTTCACCATTATCACTGAAGACTTTTGCGCACTAACAACATGAAATAAAAGGGGTGTATGAAGTCTTCGCCACTTCTATTTGTACTGACGATAAAATCCAAGATCATGTTTATTTATATGAAGCTTAACACGTCACACGGAATCGCCGCCAAATGTTTTAATATATTATCAAATTATCTTTCAATGGCCGTTTATCTAAATACTGCTATATCTAAGTTATATTATGTGTATGATAAATTCAGTAACTTTAGTATACTAATTATCCTTTGACGATAACGTTTATCGTTCATAAGTGTGATTTTGCGTTCTAAACAAATACATTATTTTGACGTACAAAAAAGATATAATAATGAAATCAGCTCTGTTTATAAATAGTCCCACTGCTGTTTGCTCACTTCACTGCCACTGTCCACTTGCTGCCTATTCTCAGTGTTAAAGAATTAGCTCCTGTGCGGGTTGGCAGACTTTACACATCTTTGAGAGCCTTAGTAAGACTTCTCCATGCAGATTTCCTTACTTTGAAGCGAGAGATAAAATAATGAGCAATAATTATTTAAGCGTTGAGAAAGCCAAGTTCAAGAGTACAGCTCACACGTAAAGAATCAGTAAAGAAACTGGCCACGTCTAAGTCATGTAAATAACGCATTGACTAGAAAGCAGGACTAGCTTCCAATTTTTGTTTTCCTGTGTCTGCTTATGGCGAGCAAAAAATACGTACCTAAATATGCTAAATCGCAGGCGATTGCACTGCAAGAATAAAAGCAACCTCGGTGTCGATGATATTCATTTATTGAATTCAGAATTAATTTATTGCAATAAATAAATTCTGAGATTGGAGACTCCGTATCATGGTTGCGACAAACAACTACACGACAAATGTTAGGGCGACAGTACAGTATGTCGACAATCAGTGGTGCGACAGCACATCAGCTCGACGTGCGATAGTGCGACTGATTGTTTTCTCGACAAACGATAGGGCGACAGAACTTTTGACCGACGAACGATAGCGCGACACAACTTTCGCTCGACAAAATAAAGCGCTAACACTAATGTATATATAATTATTATTATAAAAAATAAAAAACTAGATATTGGAAAATAGGTATTTTTAATCATAACTATATCATTATACAATTAGACACATTGATGAAAACAAAGTGCTTTCGTGACTATTTCTTAATATGACATATATAAGCGAGTCCTGACAAAAAATCTTTTAAATCCATATTATCTTTTTGGGCCAAATGTTGTTTGAGTTTTTTATAAAATCTACTTTTCGATTTTTTCTTAATTAATTGGGCTTTGATCCTTTCGACTTCACATTGTGTGTTTTTTTGCTCTTTTTGTAATTCTTGGATGGTTTTGTAAATATTAAGTTTTTTGCGACTTAATAAACAGTTTCACCTGTTATGCCAGCTTTCAACAGAGTTTTGGGTAATAGGCAAACCCTCATCTAAGCATTCGACAATGGACCAAATGCTGGGCTGAAATACAGGCGTAACCTTAATAATCGATAATTTCAAAGTATCATTCGCGTTTGTTTGTGGCGGCAAATTTTTAAACGATCCCACGTAGTATTTGGAGAACCACTTCGAAATTTCTTCAGCGTCATTTGGGAGAATTTCTTCTTTGATGAAACTGAACTTGAACCCACGATTAATAATGACTGAGTTTGAAAAATCAGCCATTAATGCAATCAAAAGAGTATACCCAGAGAGCAGCCAAAAATGCTGTTATTTTCACCTAACGCAGACTATTTGGAGACACGTGCAATCTGCTGGGTTAGCCACAAAGTACAGAAACAGCTTTGATTTTGCACATAAAATACATCATTTGTCTGCATTACCTTTTTTGCCACCACAGGAAATCCCAGCGGCGTTTGAATTCATCAAAGAAGAAATTCTCCCAAATGACGCTGAAGAAATTTCGAAGTGGGTCTCCAAATACTACGTGGGATCGTTTAAAAATTTGCCGCCACAAACAAACGCGAATGATACTTTGAAATTATCGATTATTAAGGTTACGCCTGTATTTCAGCCCAGCATTTGGTCCATTGTCGAATGCTTAGATGAGGGTTTGCCTATTACCCAAAACTCTGTTGAAAGCTGGCATAACAGGTGCAACTGTTTATTAAGTCGCAAAAAACTTAATATTTACAAAACCATCCAAGAATTACAAAAAGAGCAAAAAAACACACAATGTGAAGTCGAAAGGATCAAAGCCCAAATAATTAAGAAAAAATCGAAAAGTAGATTTTATAAAAAACTCAAACAACATTTGGCCCAAAAAGATAATATGGATTTAAAAGATTTTTTGTCAGGACTCGCTTATATATGTCATATTAAGAAATAGTCACGAAAGCACTTTGTTTTCATCAATGTGTCTAATTGTATAATGATATAGTTATGATTAAAAATACCTATTTTCCAATATCTAGTTTTTTATTTTTTATAATAATAATTATATATACATTAGTGTTAGCGCTTTATTTTGTCGAGCGAAAGTTGTGTCGCGCTATCGTTCGTCGGTCAAAAGTTCTGTCGCCCTATCGTTTGTCGAGAAAACAATCAGTCGCACTATCGCACGTCGAGCTGATGTGCTGTCGCACCACTGATTGTCGACATACTGTACTGTCGCCCTAACATTTGTCGTGTAGTTGTTTGTCGCAACCATGATACGGAGTCGATCTACAATCGATATCGAAGCCAAAAATATAGTTTTTAGAATTTTTGTCTGTTTATCTGTTTGTCTGTTTATCTGTTTGTCTGTATATATGTCCGGGCTAAACTCAAAAAGTACTGCATGGATTTACTTCAAATTTTGCATGAATATTACTAACAGGTCGGATCAACATATAGGCTACATATTATCACGCTATCACCTACGGGGGAGGAGCTGTGAATCTTTATTTTTCTTACGCATTCTGTGACAGCATGTAATCTAACGACGCATATTTAAATATTGTTTTTGAGTAAATCCATGCTATTATCTAGCTTTACACTATAAAAACTACGCCATTTAAGTTACTTGGGCACAGAAATATAGTTGGGTTCCGCGGCGACAAACACTTTTTAGTTAAAATCTACGCGGACAAAGTTGCAGCTAACAGCTAGTTATTAATATTCCTGCTAACCCCTTCAGCTAGTTGGGGAACACGCTGGTAGCAATGAGTATGATACGAACACACGACCTGGCGATCGCATGTCCAAAATGTTACAAATATATCCTTGGACCAAAATGATAGTTTAGTAATTTATACAAAACGCAATTTAAATAATATAACTATAGAAGAACCTAGTTTTCACGCTTGTAATTGCTTATTAATTCGTATAAACCCCGATACAGTAATTCTTGCTGTTTATCGACCACCCCTATCAAAGCATTGACATGTTTTTAGAATCACTTAATATCCATTTAAAAACCTTGTCGTCGTATAAAAACATTATATTAACGGGCAATATAAACATTAACATTGCTGCTGGGAGGACCGATGTAACCGCACATAACTATCTTAATATTTGCTCATTCCATGGACTTTTACCAGCCCATAACCATCCTATCCATCAAAGCGGTTCATGCTTAGATCATTTCATTATAAAAACAAATAAATCTACCATAAAATTAGTCACTAACTCTAGTATTACTGATCATCAAACTGTTTTACTGAATTTACAATTATCAATACCTAGAAATAACTGCATGCTCAGTGTAGGGACACACACACATACATACTATGTAAGTGCACGTGCATGGTTGTGTGAGTGCAGAGTGGCATCTACACGATTCCCCGCCTTCCCGTTTTTATATAGCCAGTCCGTTTTAATTGATTGTTAAGTTAGCACGTAATAGGGAAATAATAATAAGAGTACATTGTGGACCTTGAAAATATACATATAAATTTCGGTATCGTTCCTCTTTTATTTTATATCTTTCAAATTGGACTCAACTGACAATAACCCTATAATTGGTGACCCCGACGTGATTGTCAAGGCCACAGTGTTTTTCGGTGTAAAGTGAACTTTTGTGATAGTGACTTTTAGACTTTGTAAAAATGACGACCGGTGTTCCCCACGGCGCGCAAATACCATCCGCAGATATAATGGCCGTCACACTGTCCTCGCGTATCCCAGAATTTTGGGTAGACCAACCACGGGTATGGTTTATCCGCGTCGAGGCCATCCTGGCTCCGCAGAAGATGAGTGATGACTCCAAATTCGACTTGGTCGTCGCGAAGCTGCCTAAAGACGTCATCATTCAATTATCAGATTTTTTGGCTAAACCTCCGGAGTCGGGCAAGTTCCAAGCTTTGAAGACCAAAATGTTGACGCTGTTTGAAGATTCTACAAATAGACAAATAGAGAAACTCATAGGTGAGATGGAGCTTGGTGACCAGAAGCCGTCACAACTCCTCCACCGAATGAGAGATTTAGCACGCGATAAGATCCCCGACGACACGTTGCGCGTGCTATGGCAAGGACATTTACCGACGACAATACGAGCAGTGTTGACTGTTTCGGAGACGAAAGGACTTGACAACTTAGCGGTGATCGCGGATAATGTTGCGGAGGCCACACGCGTTTCGCAAGTTTCTGAGGTATCGCAGAAGCCCACCTCAGCAAATAACCAACCCAACGTTACGCAAGAGATAGCACAGTTGACTGTTGAACTTGCGAAGATAAATGCAAAGCTGACAAACATGGAGCGTAGTAGGTCGAGGTCAAGGCAAAAAGCGCGTTACCCGAGACGTCCTTCAAGGTCGGCGTCGAGATATCGTACTCCAGAGTCGCCAGACTGGCTGTGCAGTTATCATTTCCGGTACCGCCATAGAGCTCATCGCTGCGTACCTCCTTGCGCGTGGAAGCCAAGGGATAATAGCAGAAAAGATACTGCCAGTCCTTCGCAGTCGGGAAACTAGTTGGTGAGGTACAGCCTTCGGCGGAGGTCTGTGCCGTGATACCCTGCAGCCGCCTAGCAGTGATGGACTACAACTCCGGCTTACGTTTCCTCGTCGACACCGGCGCGAACGTCTCTATACTTCCGGTAACAAAAAGACTTTTTAAAAATGTACAGTGCGCCGATTACAAATTGTATGCTGCTAACGGTACTGAAATTGCCACCTATGGCACTAAGACAATAGTATTAGACCTTAAGCTTCGTAGGCCGTACCGTTGGGAGTTTATAATAGCCGATGTACGACAACCTATCCTCGGTGCAGATTTTTTGTCTTACCATAATATTTTAGTAGATATGAGTCAGCGTAAGCTTATAGACCAGGTTACGACATTAAATGTAAATGCATCAGTAGTACAGATAAATCAATCTTCGGTTAATTCTATTACCGAGAATCACCCATTTTACGATTTGTTGTCTATGTATCCCGATATCACAAAACCAGCGTCATTCAGGGAAACTCCGCCACATAATGTGTTGCATTATATCGAAACAACGGGACCTCCCGTCTATGCTCGCGCTCGCCCTTTACCTCCAGACAGATATAACAAGGTTAAAGAGGAATTCAGAATCATGCAGGAATTAGGTATCTGTAGGCCCTCTAAAAGCGTTTGGGCCAGTCCGTTGCACGTGGTGCCGAAGAAAAACGGCGAATTAAGACCGTGCGGCGATTATCGCCGTCTAAACGCGATTACGAAACCTGACAGATACCCAATTCCGAGGTTGCATGACTTTACATATGTATTAGCTAATAAAAAGATTTTTTCAAAATTAGACATTAACCGAGCTTATCATTGCATAAGCATAGCTCCCGAAGACATAGAAAAGACCGCGATTATAACCCCTTTCGGTCTTTACGAATTTCCCCGTATGACGTTCGGTTTGCGAAACGCAGCACAGACATTTCAGCGTTTTATGAATAATACGGTGTTACAAGGTTTGGATTTCTTATTTAATTATTTAGATGATGTCATCATTGCCAGTGAAAATAGCGACGTACACAAGGAGCATTTAAGGTTGGTATTCGAACGTTTCAATACTTACGGTATTACAATGAACTTGAATAAGTGTTGTTTTGGACAGTCGCGTATAGAGTTTTTAGGGCACGAAGTTACTACAGATGGTATTAGACCTCTCGAAGAAAAGATTCAGACAATAGTGAATTTTCCTAGACCTGAGAACGTAGCGGAATTACGACGATTTTTGGGAATGTTGAATTTTTATAGGCCTCATTTGCCTAACCTAGCGTCATATCAGTGCGAACTTAATAGGTATTTGGTTAGCGCGAAAAAGAACGATAAAACTAAAATTATTTGGACTGTTATTTCTGATAATGCGTTTGTGCAATGTAAGACAGGACTGCAAAAAGCCGTTACGTTGTCACATCCGCTTCCTAATGTTCCCCTATCCTTGATGACCGATGCTTCTAATACTGCTATGGGTGGAGTATTACAACAAAAAATGAACGGTGTATGGCATCCGTTAGGTTATTTCTCGAAGAAATTTACATCTACAGAACAGAAATATTCAACTTACGATCGAGAGTTGCTTGCTATATACAGATCTATAAAACATTTTCGCAAATTGTTTGAAGGTCGACCCCTGACGGTGTATACAGATCACAAACCGTTATGTACTGTTTTTTCAAAATTAAGTAAGGAAGATAATGAATTACCTAGAAGGACGCGGCAACTCCTTTTTATTAGCGAGTTTACGATCGACATTCAACATATTAGCGGCAAAGATAACGTTGTAGCCGATACATTGTCTCGTTTGGAAACAATTTTCTGTCCGACTGTACTCGACTACAATGCACTTGCTGACGTGCAATTGCAAGACGAATGCTTATCACGCATGTTGAAACAAGCGAGTGACGATAATAGAATTAAATTCAAACAAATATTATTACCTGAATGTAACAAGCCCATTTATTGTGAAGTTTCTACGGATTTTATTAGACCGTATTTAACCGAAAAATTTAGAAAAATCGCCTTTGACAGTGTACACAACTTAAGCCATCCGGGTATAAGAACCACTAGAAAAATGGTTTCAAAATATTTCTTTTGGCCTCATATGAATAAAGACGAGGGTTTGTGGGCTAAAACCTGTTTGCAATGTCAGAAATGTAAGGTTAGCCGCCACGTAATATCGGGTGTAGGGGAATTCACAGAGTCTGGACGTTTTGAACACATCCACGTGGACATTGTTGGTCCTCTACCAACGTCTCCACAGGGATTTAGGTATTTGGTTACAGTTATAGATAGGTGTACTCGTTGGCCAGAGGCGTACCCCGTTCAGGAAATATCTGCTGATATTGTCGCGAAGTGTATATATGAGGGATGGATCGTTCGATACGGTTGCCCTATTCGGATAACTACTGATCAAGGTCGTCAATTTGAGTCGTTTTTATTTAGGAAGTTAATGCAATTTCTAGGAATTCACAAAATTAGAAGCAGCCCCTTTCATCCCCAGGCGAACGGAGCTGTAGAGAGGTGGCATCGATCACTAAAAACTTCCCTTAGAGCACGTTTGCATGATAGCACAACATGGGTTGACGAATTAGCTACCGTGTTGTTGGGACTCAGGGCAGCAGTCCGCACGGATAGTGGGGTGAGTGCCGCGCAATTAGCGTTCGGCAGGACATTGCGTTTGCCTGGTGAGTTTTACGAACGCTCGAATGATAGAGTTGATAGCGACCCACATCTCTTAATTAGGAAAATTCGAGAAACTATCAGCAGATATAAGCCTACACGAAATAAACTTAGTTCTAAGAAAATATTTGTGTACACTGATTTACAGAATACAGATTACGTTTTCGTGCGCGATGATTCCGTTCATAGGTCGCTTAAACCGCCTTACGATGGGCCTTTCAAAGTATTAAATCGAAATTCTAAAGTTTTTAAAATACAGTTACCAGATCGTGAAGCTCGTATTTCAATTGATTGATTGAAACCAGCTTTTACGATACAAGAGCATGACACTCCTGCTTACGACAAATCTGTAGTTAGGGGAAATGATAGTCGCGTTGTTCCATTTCCAGAAGCGCAGCAAAATTTGCAACATGAGCCGCAAGTGTCGAGAAGCGGCCGGGTAATACGACGACCTGTAAGGTTCACAGATTAGGTATTCCCACACTGTAAAGTAAAATAAGATAGGTAGATAGTATTATAATGTAGTGTAGGTTTTAAATAACGTGGGAATAATATACTTTAGTAGCAAAGTGCTTTATGTTACGCACATAGCACTTGTTAGTTTATGATTAGAAATATTAAGCTCTATGTGGTAGCAACTAGGTCTATAGTAACATACTAGATACGTATTTCATCTATGAACTTATTAACTAAGACTGAAATGATTATGTGATTGTATTTGGTACGTGATACATAAACAATAATGATTAGCTTAGTTTCAAATAGTGAATAGCTGGATTTATATTAGTATATTTCAATATGTGATGATTGTTTAGTATGAATGAAAGTTAAAGATTAAAATATGGTATAATAACAATATATAATTAGATACCCTAAGTTAGCGTAATTTTATTGTTCCATACCTATTTACCTGTCTGATTAGCATAAGTTGTATTCTTTGTAGTAACCTACATAAATCGTTGACATAGCGATTAGCCAGTTTGTAATGTTTACAAATAAATTAGTTAATTAAGCTATTGTAGGTGATGCAACCAAATTATTTTTAATAATTAAATTGTATTTCACCAATTTCATTTATTCTTTTGGGAACTTTTGTTACCGTTAGTCGGGTATATGTTTTTGAGTAAAATGGGCAGTGCGGCATCTCACGACAATGTGGCAGTGGTACAGGCCCAAGTCAACGTTGGCGAACTGAACCAGAAAATTAACTCGCTAGGAGTTATTTTAATCATCTTGGCAGCTTGCATTACGGCTGTAATCATTTATGGCATTAGGCTGCAGTGCCATCGCAACGCTAAAAACTGGCTTCGAAGGGAGATGGCGAACGTGAGCGTGTTGAGCCCGCCGCCGGTGGTTCGCGTGCAGACAGTTCCACAACAGCCCGGTGCCTCCGCCACAAGTGGCGTGAATGCCTCTGCCTATATGTAGTAAGATTTATTTTCATAAGAGTAACTTTAAATTGTTGATAGATATGTGATTGTATAATAAAATTTTGGATAGACTCAATGGCGTACGAATTTTTATTGATTATATAAATTATAATTTTTAACTTGTTAATTTTAGAATTATTTTAATTTTGGAAATGTTGATTTGTATAATTTTATGAGCATATAGCTCAAAACTATTTTTGTTTCTTTACTGTATTTTTGTAGTGATTAAATTTCCTTTTTTTGAAGGGGGGAATGATGTAGGGACACACACACATACATACTATGTAAGTGCACGTGCATGGTTGTGTGAGTGCAGAGTGGCATCTACACGATTCCCCGCCTTCCCGTTTTTATATAGCCAGTCCGTTTTAATTGATTGTTAAGTTAGCACGTAATAGGGAAATAATAATAAGAGTACATTGTGGACCTTGAAAATATACATATAAATTTCGGTATCGTTCCTCTTTTATTTTATATCTTTCAAATTGGACTCAACTGACAATAACCCTATACTCAGCTACGCTAAAGTCGATATAAAAACACTTGAAAGTTACATAAATAGCATTAATTTTGACCCCATTTATAATTCAAACGATACATGGAATATTATATTATTCCATACAGTGATGTCACGAGCGGCGGCAGGAAAAGGCCCTGGTTCGGTCGTGAATGCGCTGATGCTGTTGAACGCAAACAGACAGCGTACCGCGCTTGGACCAGGGCTCGCACTCTCCACGACCCTAACGTGGATCACCTGAAGGCAGCGTTCAACCAAGCCACAAAGGTCTGCAAGAGGGCATACTTAAGAGCGGATGCCCAGCGCGTCGCACGGTTCAGCCAGGAACTCATGGCGCATCCTACGGGCAGTCGTAGCTATTGGCGCCTGGCCAAAGCCGTGCAGTCCAACTTCTGCCAGACCTTGCTGCCCCCTCTGAGGTATCCGATGGATCACTGGCTCATCGGCTGCAGGAGAAAGCAGATCTGCTTGCAAATCTCTTTGCGGCTAACTCCCGAATCGATGACTGCGGTTCGCAGCCGCCTAACATTGCCAACTGCGGCTACACCATGCCTGATATATGTATCAGGCAACGAACCGTTCGTGCGATACTGCAGTCTCTCGATGTTCGGAAAGCCAGTGGACCTGACGGCATCCCAGCTGTGGTCCTTAAAAAATGTGCAGCGGAGTTGTCTCCCACGCTTACGCGCCTATACCGGACGTCTTACGCCGCAGGCATTGTGCCTGAGGCTTGGAAGGAGGCGAACGTTCAACCGATTCCCAAAAAGGGGGACCATTCCTAGCCAAGCAACTATCGACCCATAGCTATCACCTCGGTGCTCTCCAAGGTGTTCGAGCGGATTATAAACACCCAAATTGTCCGCTACCTGGAGGATCAATCGTTGATCAATGATCGCCAATACGGCTTTCGGTCTAAACGATCAACGGGTGATCTTCTAGCGTTCGTCACGCACCTCTGGGGTGAGGCTATGGACAAGCACGGCGAGTCTTTGGCTATCAGCCTTGACATAGCCAAAGCTTTCGACAGAGTCTGGCACCGGTCTCTTCTTTCCAAGCTTCCGGCCTATGGCTTGCCCCCTCAACTGTGCACCTGGATTGCAAATTTCCTGCAGAAGCGTCGTATTCGGGTCTTTTGCGACGGTCGCGCTTTCAAATTTATGCAGGTCAATGCAGGAGTGCCTCAGGGTTCTGTCTTATCCCCTACGCTCTTTCTTCTGCATATCAATGATATGTTGAATCTCGGCAACATACATTGTTATGCGGACGACAGTACGGTGCATGGGCGATATCTCGGACATCCTGGGGCCAAACAGGCTGAGGTTGAGGGGAAAAGGCAGAATCTTGTCGTTGAACTTGACCAGACCTTGGACCGCATCTATGAATGGGGTGCCAAGAACTTGGTCGAGTTCAACGCCAAGAAGACCCAGGCATGCGCGTTCTCAACAAAAAAGTCTCCGTTCCTTCCCCTTCCTTCTCTGAAGAACACTCCACTGGTGATACGTGACAGCCTCTCCATCTTGGGTATGGATCTTTGCCGCTCCCTTAATCAGAAAACCTATATCGAGAGCGTTATTAAGCAAGCTTCGCGAAAACTCGGAGTTCTGAACAGGGTGAGGCGGTTCTTCACGCCTGGGCAACTGTTCCTATTGTATAAGGCACAAGTGCGCCCTTGCGTGGAGTACTGTTTTCATCTTTGGGATGGCTCCGCGCAGTACTTGCTGGACGCTCTCGACCGGTTACAGCGGCGGGCTGTCCGTATCATCGGAGATCCCGAGGTCACGAGTTCACTGGAACCTCTGCAACTCCGTAGGGACATTGCCTCATTGGCATGTTTCTACAGAATATACCACGGGGAGTGCTCTGAAGAGTTATTCCACCTTATCCCGCCCTCCCCTTTCCTATCCAGAACAACGCGTGCTGGGCTCAGATGCCATCCTTCCACGGTAGAGTCGATTACAGCGCGTACCAAAAAGTTTGGGTCGTCATACCTCTGCCGAACGACCAAGGCATGGAATTTTCTGCCAAGGCACGTGTTTCCTTCTTCCTTCAAACCTGGGTTCTTTAAGCGGGGCGTGAAAAAGCATCTTCTCAGGCCGTCAAACTAGAGACCTCAACATCGCCTCGGCTACTGTGGGGGTGATGTGGAGGTCACTGCTCTTAGACCACACGACTGCTTACCATCAGGTGGAGTGTGGTCATTTTGACGAGCAAAATAAAAAAAAATAAAAAAAAATGGTTCGTTAAACTATTTTATTAATTCGATGCAAAGTGAAATACAAAAAAGCACCTATACAACAAACCTGCCTAGAATATATAATAATATCAAATCACGGGTTACACCCGGTCTCGTTCGTTGCATAAGACACAGACAAACTGCACCAAATGTCTAAACTTTCACTTGATAATACAATACTTTCGATATCGTATTAAAGGTACAGAAATGACTGCAATAATCTTTTGAAAAAATTAAAATCTCAACATAAAAAGAAAAACTACAAAAAGCAGGTAAAAATAGTGAACTAGTTTGGAAATTTATAAAATCAAAACATTTCAACAAAAACCGCTAAACAACCGTTTGAATTACTTCGTACGGAATCAAGCCCATCCGAAACAATTAATAAAATCAATAACTATTTTGCTAACGTTGGTAAAACCTCGCAGAAAAAGCCTTACACTCTAGGAGCTCTTTTGCTCTGAATTTGATAAGGTCTTTTACTTCATTAAATTCCTTTCTTTCGTTAGAAACCGATGTCGATGCAGTATTAAGTATTATATCGGGGTTACGAGACGTTTGTGCCATTGGGTGGGATAACATATCCAATAAAATACTAAGATCATACTAAGAAGAACACCAACTTGCTCTTCCATTAACACACATTTTTCGATTATGCCTACAAAATGGACTGTTCCCTAAGCTGCTAAAACAAGCAGTGGTCATCCCTATATTTAAATCTGGGGACAAACAAAGTATAAATAATTATAGGCCTATCTCAATTTTATCAGGCCTGTTCAAAATTCTAGACAAAATTATAAACTCTAGATTAATAAGATACCTTGGAGATAACAATTTGCTATCGGAACATTAATTTGATTTTAGAAAAAGTCAACTAACCAAGTAGTACATCAATTAACTAACTATGTATCTTATCTTATCTTATGTGGGGGCCAGTCAGTGCAGACCGGTGACACTTCGACCCAGTGGGATCTTTTGTGTCGACACTCTCCCAATAACGACTGCCATATATGTTCATGTCAGCAGGGACCGACGGCTTAACGTATTCTCCGAGGCACGGAGCAGGCGATAATTGTCAATCAATACGCACCTAACTTCGAAAAGTCATTATAACTTCCGAAAGTCAGAGGTGCGCGACGTGAGTTCGAACCCGAGACCCTCTGCATTGCAGTCTGTTGGTCTCCCCACTGAGCTATCGCTGCTCTAAAACTCTCGATTAATAAGATACCTTGGAGATAACAATTTGCTATCGGAACATCAATTTGATATTAGACCTAAAAAAAAAAATCAACTAACCAAGCAGTACATCAATTAACTAACTATGTAACTAGCAATTTGGATAAGGGTATGCACTCCATTGGTATCTTTCTAGACCTTGAAAGCTTTTGAAACTATTTCTTGCTCTATACTATTGCACAAACTTGAAACACTTGGAATAAGGGGAACCCAACTTAAATTATTTGCTGATTATCTTAGTGATCGCAGTGCGTAAAAATTGGTCAGTCCACAAGTTCTGAACTAAAAAGTAGTTTTTACGGAATTCCTCAAGGTATTATTTTACGGCCTACTCTAGCTTACCTATATAAATGACCTCTGAAGCTTGAAACTACAAAATGGTATCATAATGTCATACGCAAATGACACTGCGTTACTCTTCTCAGCAAAATCACGTATTGATGTTTATAAACTCGCTCAGACTGGCTTTAACATAGTAAATAACTGGCTTCACAATAATTTACTAACCTTAAATAAACATGCCAACCACTAATCCAAACATATACGCACATAATTGTAGAATAAACGCCGAAATTGCATGCCCTTGTCCCACTTTAGCGAAATCAAATGATATCAAATATCTAGGGTATCACTATTGATACAAATCTGAATTTCCGTAAACACATCGATTTATTATGTACAAGAGTACGTAAATTAATATATATATTTAAGTATCTTCGTAATATAGCCAACTACACATTAATAAAACAGGTATATTTAGCTTTGTGTCAATCCATACTTAACATACTGCATTACTTCCTGGGGTGGGGCTGCAAAGTCAATTTTACTCCCTCTAGAACGTGTTCAAAGAGCAATTTTAAAGGTAGCCACCTTTCGCCCTTTTTTATTTCCAACACATCAGCTTTATACGAAATGTAAGGTACTAACAGTCCGACAATTATTAAGCTAAATATTCAAAAATATTCGAAATTTGCTAATTTATTATTTCTAAGTGTGGGTATGTGGGTATGAAAAAGATGATGCAATTATGAACCTTTTATGGGAATTTTGCACAAAATAGCACAGAAACGTCTTAATTTGCACAAGTAAATTAGTATTTTGAATAGTTATAATGGATTAGGATAGGTTTATAGGAGTTTGGATGAAAAAGTATGATGTAGGAAGGACATTCATCTTTGGGTGAACGCTGCTGCACGATGCGATTAGCTGTAACGCTGCTCGTAACCCTGGATCCTGGCTTGCAACGCTCTGTGGAGCTCTTTGGCTTTAGTCCGCTCACTGGAAGGCTCCTCTAGTCCAACACGACTTGATCGCCGTAACCGACTTCTTCACCCAATCGATATTTATTGTATTTGCGCGGTTATACTAAAATTATTTAGTTAATTCCCCTCATGGGCCACCATGTTATGTCTTTAGCTAACATACAGGTGCCATAAATAAGATCCCAAAGTTCGTAATTGCAAATTTTATTCGTGAGATCGTTACAGTTTGAAGGTTCTGAGTCGAGTGTTAATGACACTACACATTTTTATACATTTAACAAAACTCCTATCATATATATCATTGCAATGACTCGTATAACCAATTGTTTATAGAAGTTTTGCATACGCGCTTGAAGTTGCGCCGGAACATACATATAACTTAGTATGTACTTATAATGTTAGTTACTTATACGATGTATTTAGGGACACCACTAACATTTATTATAAAGTATGTAGTTGTAGTAGAAAACTCGCAACATAATTATGCGGAACGGTATTTACACCGCGAGCAAATTAGGTATATGATAGATTTAACAGAAAATAAGTTCTTTTATATTTTACCTAGGAATAGAGTTAGATCTAATAAAGGATTAATGAATGTCTTAGATTCAATAATTAAAGTAATTAGTGGAAATTTAGATGATAATGACGCCCAAAGACTTGAAAGTGAAATAGAAAAGCTTAGGAAAAACACTTACATGTTAAGAGATAACCAGAAGTCTAGTATAAGTCTAATGAAACAATTTATAGATGATTACAATGAAAACTTAAATAAAGTTCAAAGAAACTTAAAGATGTTAACAGCAAATCTAAACAACATTAATATAAACTTAATATTGTTAGATTCGCGCATAGATATGCTTCAAATTCATATCCAATTAGAAAATAGCTTTCAACAAATCTATGATAAAGTTAGTGTATTAGAAACAGCAATGAAATTTGTCTCAATGGGAACATTACATCCTACTATCGTTCAAGTATTACAATTGTTAACTGAATTAATTACAATTGGAAAAGAATTTAAATTACCAATAGAGGCTAGTAGGGAAAATTTACATATATTAGAAAACTATATACCTAGCTATGAAAGCATATAGCACAGCCAATTCATTTACCTTTAAATTAAACATTCCGATCATCAGCCCTATTACCTATGATCTATTACACCTTTATTCAATTCCCAATAACAAAAACCTAACCCGCATACCTAAATACCCTTACCTTGCTCTGAGTAATGATAAGTTTGCTTACCTTCATGAGCCCTGTCTGCACATCACCGACAGACTTCAGATCTGCAATCATCTGAAACTACAAGACCTACAAAGTAGTCCTGACTGCGTCGTACAAATCATTCGACATACAACAGCTATAAACTGCGAGCTCGCCGAAGTATCAATAACCACCACCAAGATAGAACACATCTATGAAAACACATGGCTAGTCATCATCCCGATAGAAGACATCCTGAAAACCACATGCGGAAACAATAACAACTACCAACGGGTACGAGGCACATATCTACTGACTACTACGAAAAAATGTACATTAACAATTGATGAGCGCACACTACAAACACACTATAGTTCTATTACTACTCAAGAAACAATTACTCTGCCACGAATGTAAATAAAGGAAACAAACATATCTATTCAACATATTCAATTGTAAAACCTGAATCTGGATAAGCTGCACTCTATCATAGAAAGACCATAAGTGACGTCGCACCCGAGGACAACTACGTCATCACTTATCTACCTAGTAGGGCATCGGTCTTAGTACTCAGCGCTATAACACTAAGCGCCATGTATTACACATAGGAGAAACTAAGAAATAGTCAGTGCAGGCGCACTAAACAGCAGCCGCAACCCGACGACATCGAGATGGGCGCTACGCCGCGTACGTTGGACATGTCCGCAGCCCCTCTACAGCATCAGGCTCAGCCCGAGCATTCCCGGACCTGTATACAAGTCCCGACCGTATGCAGCTCTATGGGTAGGAGGAGTTATGTAGGCTAAGTCCCTAGTTTAAGTAACCTTTGTTAGCTATAAGCAATCATTATAATAGCTAGTATTAAGTTACGTTTAGGAGAATAGAACAACATGTAAGACAGTTGCAAATAAATGCTCTAAGGGTTAAGTCGCGTTTTTGATGTGAAACCTTCTTTAGGCGTTCTGAGCACTTCTTGAAGTGAAACCTTCTTCAGGCGCGTTGAGCACTTCTTGGGTGAACAACAATCATAGAACTCGCGTCATCGTCACGCTTCTACGCTTTCCATTTTTGAATTATTTTAGAATATTAACAATATTTTAGAAATGGTGCGTCCTACGCAAAATTTTGATCCCCTTAAGAGAGTATCAGGAATCCGACCCGCCCCTTTTTTCTGTTTATAAAGAAGTGTTTATGATCAAGGATTAAAGTTTTCATTTCTATCGACAGTCCCAAAAGACTGCCCAAATTTTTTTTTTAGTTCCTCGGTCCGCGTCACAGATAATTAATTAGTGACAATACGTTTTTTAGTTGAAGTGACCCTATAATCAAGTAAAACTGAACCTTAACACACCAACAGGGGAAAACAAACCCTTGAATAGGTCAACAACCTACGAGCGAGTCAATCATGTCGTCGCTTTACCTACTAATCTATTCCTGGTGCTGCTGGTGCTACGTCAGGGTATATAAATGGAACTTTACATAAACAATAAGATAAACAATAATATATTGTATTGTTATTGTGTATATTATTTGCTAGGTTTTGTCCGCGGCTTCACTCGAGTTTATATAGATTTTGTAAATAAATGTGTATTCCTCGAGAACAGTATTTATTTATATGCTATGTCCTATTAGAATTTATAATAAATCACCAAATATGATAAAATAACTTAACTTAATACAAAATGAAGAACTAATCTTTATATGTATATGTAAATCTTCTGTGCGTGTGATTGTAATTAAACTGCTCCTAAACGGCTGGACCGATTTTGATGAAATTTTTTGTGTGTGTTAAGTGGATTCGAGAATGGTTTAGATTTTTCGTGTGTACAGGACAACGTCTGTCGGGACAGCTAATTTATTATAAAATGCTGTTATTCGATTTACTGAATACTGAATTTCTAAATGAGAAAATTAACTTGTAAATATACATGGATACTTATGACTTACTTTAAGATATACTAATTTATTGATAATTAATTTTCAGCTGGTAACTATTATATATATAATATATTTATAGTTGTATAATAGTAACTATCACTTATTGTTTGCTCTTATGTTTACAAATAAATATTTCAGATTTTTCAGTATGTTAATGCTTGCGTAAGGCACTAAGTTGTAAGCACTACTCATATCACTGTAACACCTTATGCACACTTTATCTATACTAATATTATAAAGCTGAAGAGTTTGTTTGTTTGTTTGTTTGAACGCGATAATCTCAGGAACTACTGGTTCGATTTGAAAAATTCTTTTAGTGTTGGATACCCTATTTATCGAGGAAGGCTATAGGCTATATAACATCACGCTACGACCAACGGGGGCGGCGCAGTAACGATAAGCGTGGGTGAAATCGTGGGAACATGTAGTTAATAATAAATTAATTTAATTTCAATTTGAATTCTTTACTCGGGGTACAGAATGTATGTATGTCGGGTATGTCGGGTATGCGAAATTTCATGATGATCGGTCGAGTAGTTTAGTTTGTTTAATACGCTTTAAGAAGCGTAGCAAACAAACAAACTCACATTCGCATTTATAATTTTAGTTAGTATTGTTATCGTACAATTATTTTATAAATTATTTTTTAATATGACATGAGTAATGAAACAGTATTGATAAGAATGCTTTTATGACAATAACAACATTTCTCTACATAATGATGGTCTTATATCTATATACCCGAAGGAATAATTAAAGGTGTAATACACTCATTTTTAGCTATCTCGGTTGTAGGTCGCACGATGCGAGCCAAGCTTATTCCCGTCATCCAGTCACAGTACACACTGAGTAATTGAGTAATATAAATATTGTCTCACGTTTACGCGAATCTAATGCGGATTCTGTCGCGTTGTTTTTTTTTAAACACTATTATTACATAACTACCGTCACATATTGGCAGCGGCTTCGCTCAGATAAATGTAGGTTAGGTAAGGTTATGTTAGTAACAGTACTTGTCCGGGCACGCCACAGTCGTGGCGGTAAGACCCGTTTTTGAGGAGTGGCTGGAGAGGCGGCGCGGCGCCCTGACCTTCCGGCTGACACAGGTAATGACTGGCCATGGTTGTTTTGGCCGGTTCCTGTGTCGTATAGGCCGGCAAGAGTCGCCCGGTTGTCACCACTGCGGTGACTGCCGCGACATTGTTGACGACACGGCGCTGCACACTTAGGCGGATTGCCCCGCCTGGGTATCGCAGCGCCGTGAGTTGATCGCGGCAGTCAGTATCAAAGATAAGAATATATAGGATCATAGACGCCGACTCTTTTTAAGTTACCTTGTGACGTGAGTCCCCATCCAGCAATGAATGGGTTGTAGTTTCCGAAGGATTCCGATCTCAATTTTCTAGAATTAGGGACGCAGATTGGACGTATCAAATCTGAAATATCGAAATATAACATCAGTTTGGTGAAAATATACTTCAGAAATTATTCTGTGCCAAAGGACTTTACAAACATTGAAACAACGGCCACAAGCTGTACCCGGGCTCGGGACAACCATTTGTAGATCACACACAACTTTGCCCCGTGTGAGATTCATCTTTGACGAAGTAGCAATGTCGAGGCAATCACTTAGACCAATACGCCATGTGTGCAGTCAACTTTTTATAGTTACACTTTTCCCAATATTTTGGATATGTTTAGAAGCTATGGCAAATTGGTCACTGTATTCACATTACGCTTCCAATTAAATATAAATTACGGCAACTAAAGAATAACATGAATTAGCTAAGATTACTGTTCAATATGCTCCTAGATAATTTAGATCTTTCTTAGGCTTTTGATTACGTTACATGGTCAAAAATCTTAGCCAGTATGGTATTATTAATATTTAATTTAATTTAATTTATTTTACAGGTGCGGTAATAAATATTATATGAATGTGTACATAATATGCATCAGCGATAGCCACTAGGTCTCTCACTAAGGTGATCATTGGAATGATAGCGCATATACGTGAAGTCTGCCAAACCGTACTGGACCAGGCAGCGTGATGTCGTATGAACTAACCCTTCTTATACTGAGAAGAGACCCATGCATAGCACTAAGACAGTTTGTATAAAGAGCAGATACTATTATATATATTCTAGAATAGTTTATGGGACATTAAGGGATGTCCCAAGGTAGTATTCTGGGTCTTATAAGAACCGTTATATTAAATCATACTCACTTGAAAAGCGTACGTCTTTCTGGAGTATGAGGACGCCGATGTCATTGGCGTATTTGTTGGGGTTTTATTGCTCGTGCACAATTATGCTCTTAATCAGCATGTCGACAGGATGAGCATCCTCGTCTTCTCGTAATAAGTCAAGCTCACCAAAGCGGATGACGCATCTGCAAGGTTATATAAATAACTAGCTGTTCCTGCATTTTCACCCACGTTCATGATTACTGCTCCTCTCCTCTGTTGAGAACGAAATGTATGTACTAGATATTGAACGTGATTTTAAAAACATGCTAAATACTTATGTTCATGACATTATAAATGGTTTTTGTGTTTACTATTTTATTACTTTCCAGACCTTATTTAATTTTTATGATATACTAGCTGGCCCGACATCCGTTATCCAGTCAATCTATACAAAAATAAATTTTACAAGATTTTCCGCAAATTTTTGTTTATACAAACCTTGTCTTATCTTATCTTATGTGGGGGCCAGTCAGTGCAGACTGGCGACACTTCGACCCAGTGGGATCTTTTGTGTCGATACTCTCCCAATAACGACTGCCATAGACGTTCATGGCAGCCGGGTCCAACGGCTTAACGTGCTTTCCGAGGCACGGAGCAGGCGATAATTGTCAATCAATACGCACATAATTTCGAAAAGTCATATAACTTCCGAAAGTCAGAGGTACGCGACGTGGGTTCGAACTGGAGACCCTCTGCATTGTAGTCTGTTGGTCTCCCCACTGAGCTATCGCTGCTCAAACCTTGTCTTAATAATTACAAATTAAGTGATGCTACGTCATGCATGAGGCAATTGATTATTATTTATATAGACTAGCCTACCCGACAGACGTGGTCCCACCTAAACATTGCGAATATAAACCATCCAGGGAGCCACTCAAACAAAAAACACATACTCAAGCTGCCAACGAAGATATGTCAATTTTACCATCCGTCAAGTGCCAACTATATATTTTATAGATGCAGGGATCTATAAAATACATTGTGACTACGGAAACCAAGACAAGCATAGGCACACGCATAAAAGAACACATAGCTGATGTAACACACCAACGCTCGTTGAAGTCTGCTGCGTGTTACCCAACTAGCTGAAGGGGTTAGCAGGAATACTTATAATTTGCTCGTAACAGTTAAAATAATTTGCTCTAATACTTTTTTATTTATCTAAAATAGTTTAAGAATGTATTTTCTTTTTTGTACGTCAAAATAATGTATTTGTTTATATCACAAAATCACACCTATGATCGTTAAAGTTTAACGCCAAAGGTTTTAAAATTAGTATACTAAAGTTAATGAATTTAACATACACATATATAACTTAAATAAATAGCAGTATTTAGATAAACGGCCATTGGAAGATAGTTTGATATATTAAAACATTTGGTGGAGATCCCGTGTGACGTGACGTCTTAAGCTTCATATAAATAAACATGATCTTGGATTTGATCGTCAGTACGAATAGAAGTGGGGCAGACTTCATACAGCCCTTTTATTTCATGTTGTTAGTGCGCAAACGTCTTCAGTGATAATGGTGAAGAAACTGTGTTTGTTTTTGTTAATTTGTGTGTGTTTACAAACTGTGGTCTGTCAGTCTGGTAAGAATTTTAAGTTGTAGTTTTCTTACAAAAATATTATTCGATATTTTATTAGTTTTGCTGGACTTAGTTCACGTTTTTTATAGTCGAAAATCTGTTGAACCTACTTATTTGCACAGTACAGTATGCAAGTAAATATTTCGTTAGTTAATCTATACTAATATTATAAAGCTGAAGAGTTTGTTTGTTTGTTTGGTTGGTTGATCGCGCTAATCTCAGGAACTGCTGGCTCGAATTGAAAATTTATTTCAGTGTTAGATAGTCCATTTATCGAGAAAGGCTATAGGATATATAACATCATGTTACAACCAATAGGAGCATATATAAAATATGTTGCAACAACGGGGAAAATTCTCTTATGTGAAGCAGATGAAGTTGCGCGGGTCAGCTTGTGTTCTATAAAATAGCGGTGAGCCTATTGCTGTCGAGCGGGTAAATTTACAGAACACGTACTTAAAATGTGATAACAGAAAAAGAAATAACATTTTGTAGGAATTTCCCTTTATATTCGAGCAAACCCGATCAGTTTTACCCACGCAATTAAGTACATGTATTAGCTACGAATTGTAAATCTACTAACCAAACTTTGCGGTGTTCCTATTTTATGTTTACTAGCGGTGGCCTAGTGCTCGAAATTCGACCAAAGTTTGCCTGTATATGTCAATAATAGTACAACAGTGCCCTATCACCATTAACAACTTAGGTATAGAAATAATTTGCGTAAAATTATTAAATTGTAAAGACATTACTCATATACTATCAATATATTGTCCCTCCTCGGTAAGATGTTCTCAATTAGATTGGGAACAATTATTTGCATTGTTTTCTAGTGTCATGATTTCTTATTTTTGTTAATAATTCTGTTCGGGAGTTTTTATTTATTCAATTGGCAACACAGCCAACTATCATTTTTAAATAGTGCGGTTATTGTGGAGGGGAAAAATAACTCGTTCTCTCGGCGAAAGATCGCTCAGCAGTAAGGACCTAGCATTCAACTGAGTAAGACGTTCCCAATAGTCCGTGTAATTGCTGTGAGATTGGTAATATAGTCACATAATATTTTAGACATTTGAGTTTCATTATATTTCAGAAGTGGGATGAGCACGCAAACATTTTCGATAATTATCTTTTTGTAATGGCGTTATTTCTTTCTTGTTTTTAAAAGTTTAATTAGTAGATACTTATTTCGATTGTTTAACTGTGAACAAACTGATAAGTATAATACTTTAGTGTAACCTATTGTCATTTGCCATCATGTGTCGACTTTAACAGTACACTTTACAATACACTACACAAATGTAATAAACTACCCACATAATTACACACAATGACATTATACGCAATTCCCATAGGAATCATCACAACTTGGTGTATTTTCGAGTGTTAAAACTGAACGGTTACCTTGAAATACACTTAGTAACTCTTTAACTGGAGTGCTGTTGGGGAATACCCTCAGTGTATCCTAGATATTCAGCTAATGAGTAAGGTTTACTTTCTGAAGGCAACCATGCCGACAAACCAGAGGTCCGCCTGCCTATTGGTTGAAAACTCTACACGCACCAGTGTAAATAATTTATTTCATTGCATATTATTATGTACCTACATTATAATTCTTTAGTAAATAATTGAAATATGCATTGTAAATTAGCAGCGCTTAGATGATAAAATGATATAACCTATGATTTTTTTTTGAAACATTAGCATTTACATTGGATCTGGAGAATACTTGGTCAGGGTACTCCCTGATAGTGTCTTTTTTTAGTGCTAAGAGTGCATTGTGCTCTTGCGTGAAATACTTGGACGAGGCTACTCTTCGTCAGTGTTTTTGCTGGAGTATAGTGCCGTTGTTTGCTTAGGTATAACGCTTACGCTTACCTAGTCTGAGTGATTATACAGTGATATACTCTTCAGCAGTCTTTGGCTGGGATGCAGTGTTATTACGTAGATTGACGAGTAAAATACTTGCAATAGCTTTTGTAGTATTGAGGTAATTTCTTTGTTAAACAAGCGCTGCTGGTTTATAAAGCTACTTGACTTGAAGGCTGTTGCCACTTGACTTGCAGGCTGTTGCCACTTGACTTGGAGGCTATTGCCACTTGACTTGGAGGCTATGTGCGCTTCGTGTTACTAAGAGGTTATGTGTGCCTCGTGTGCTGCTAAGAGGTTATGTGTGCCTCGTATGCTACTAAGAGGTTATGTGTGCCTCGTGTGCTACTAAGAGATTATGTGTGCCTCGTTTGCTACTAAGAGGTTATGTGTGCCTCGTTTGCTACAAAGAGGTTACGTGTGCCTCGTTTGCTACTAAGAGGTTACATGTGCCTCGTTTGCTACTAAGAGAGAGGTTATGTGTGCCTCGTATGCTACTAAGAGAGAGGTTATGTGTGCCTCGTTTGCTACTAAGAGGTTATGTGTGCCTCGTTTGCTACTAAGAGGTTATGTGTGCCTCGTTTGCTACTAAGAGGTTATGTGTGCCTCGTTTGCTTCTAAGAGGTTATGTGTGCCTCGTTTGCTACTAAGAGGTTATGTGTGCCTCGTGCTACTAAGAGGTTATGTGTGCCTCGTGCTACTAAGAGGTTATGTGTGCCTCGTGCTAATAGGCATGAAAGTGGATATAATGACAAGAATAGAAAAGGGTATGTTAAGCTGGTTTAGACATGTAGAAAGAATGGACGAGGAAGGACTAAGAAAGTTTATAAGGCTAGTGTGAATAGAACAGTCGCAAGATGAAAACCTAGGTGAACGTTTCTCGATCAGATCGGAGGCGTTCTGGACAAAGGCCAGATTAAGAGCTCCTTGAACCGACGGGCGTGTATGAGGAATGTGATGAAAGTGAATGAAGCCCGAGAAGTGTGTCAGGATCGTAGGAAATGGAAATCCGTAGTCTCTGCCTACCCCTCTAGGAAAACAGGCGTGAATCTATGTATCTATGTGCTAATAGGAGAGATTGTGTGCCTCATGCTAATATGAGAGTTTACGTGTGCCTCATTCTTTAGCCAAGTATGTTTTGATTAATATGCCTTTTTATATTTGTGTGCCTTTTGCTTTTTAACAGAGGTTATGTGTGCCTCATGATTTAGCTGAATGTGCTTAAATTAAAATGAGGTTAGGTTCGCCTCATACATATGTCATGTATGTGTGTCGACTAGCAAAGATTTGTTGTCTCGTTAGTAAGCCAAGTACATTCAAGTTACATAGTGTACATCATTGAAATGATCAGTGTCATATGTGCGTATCATAGATAATTTTCTATGGTCCATTACTGACTTTTACAATGTTTAGTCATCTAGGCATGATAATATCGATTCAGTCCTAATGATATTATATTTTTATTTTGAGACCACGAAATCGGACGACGCGATGACTCCAGGTCCTGATGGTGACATGTCTATAAATATTGTCGCGGACAATTACTATTATTTTGTGCACATTAGATATACCTACTTTAAAGTTTTTTTTAATTCTAACTGAAACATAATACTAGATAATGATATACAATATAACTATCATAGAAAAGATTTTGGACAAATATGCCTGTTGACAATAAACAAATACGATTTAAAGAAATTATATTACAATGGGATATATAATAATTTGCCGATTCTTAAAGATCATACGTTTTAATTCCATTATACGTTTTTAGATGCATATAGGTATGTTGTTTGTCTTTGAACATGTTTATCTTCTAAGATAGTATGGAAATGTATACAAATTCGGTTTTTTTTTCTAATTTGGCATATATCATAATTTTAAAGGCATATTAATTAACTTAATTAAAACATAAACCATTATCATTTAATGTATACAAATTCGGTTTGTTTTTCTAATTTGGCATATATCATAATTTTAAAGGCAAATTAATTAACCTAATTAAAACATAAACCATTATCATTTTGAGTTATATTTCTGATTGTTTAATTATAACTGTGCATTCCATTATTGTGTCGCCATAGGTGTCCGACGTGCAGTCATGTTATCTGACCCGTTACGCATACTATAGATGCGCGTGGATTCACTCTTAATTTTATAGTACACATTATAATTATTATATGGTTAATAGTAGATTCAAATTCTAATCTTTCCAATGAAATATCTCCCTAAATTATAGTATGGTCAAAGAGACAAATATTTGGCAATTATTCTGACTTTCGTAGTAGTTCCTGCATTGCAGCCTATACGTTTTACTAATATTATTTATGTTCATTGTTATTTAGATTATAAATTTAATAATTCTATTATAATTTGCTAATCATCATGAAGCCATTTTATTTTGTATAAGAGCATTTATTAACTATAGCTGCATAATCAAGTCCACTTTTCTTACAAAGGTATCGTTTAAAAATTTGACACCGTTATTAGAAATGAATGCATCAGAACGTAATGCTATCGGAGGGAAGCATCAGGCATGACATCGGTAACTTATGTAAACAATAGAGGTAATGAAATTTTACACTAAATCATGTGATTGAATTTGTTTGAAGGAGTTCTTAGAATTATGACATAATTTTTTAATGATATTAATAGTCAATGATTTAAAATAAGATTGTATATTGGTTTGGTTTTGGTATAGGTTTTCGAACGATATTAAAAATCTTTTTGTTATCTTTTGAATGCATGTAGGTATCGTTCATAAAATAAGATGGATGATATAGGACAGTTATAGAGATGTGATAATAAGAGTGAGGTATGGGTATGAGTATTTTATTATGATTGATATGAATGTTAGGAAATGTGAAATACAGATAGAAATATTTTGTTGATATGTTTTTGACAGCTATTTGACCCAATGACGATGTTGGATTCATAAAGACCATATTGGTATTTGGACTTGTTTAAATAATGTACATGTATGTTTTGATTATTATGTATGAGGTTTCATTGTGAGGTTAGAAGTGAATTTATGTAGGTACACACAAGTGATCATAAAAGAGTTCTGTTCCTTGAATTTGATCATGGTGCAAACGAAATTTCTGTGAAAATTGTTAGAGGTCAAAGTAGCCTTAAATAAAGACCCATGATTTAGTGAAATGATTTAGTGAAATGATTTGGTGAAATGATTTTATGATGGCTTGATGAAATGGTTTGATGGAACGGTTTGATGGAACGGTTTGATGGAACGGTTTGATGGAACGGTTTGGTGGAACGGTTTGATGGAACGGTTTGATGGAACGGTTTGATGGAACGGTTTGATGGAACGGTTTGATGGAACGGTTTGATGGAACGGTTTGATGGAACGGTTTGATGGAACGGTTTGATGGAACGGTTTGGTGGAACGGTTTGATGAAACAGTTTGAAGGAACGGTTTGATGGAACGGTTTGATGGAACGCTTTGATAGAATAGTTTGATGGAATGGTTTGATGAAGTGGTTTGATGAAGTGGTTTGATGGAACGGTTTGATAGAGCGGTTTGATGGAACGGTTTGATGAAGCGCTTTGATGGAACGGTTTGATAAAACTGTTTGGTGAGGCAGTTTGGTGAAACGGTTTGATAAAACGGTTTGATGAAATGATTTATTGAAATGATTTGTTGAAATGAATTGTTGAAATGATTTGTTGAAATAATTTGATGGAATGGTTTGATGAAATGGTCTGATGAAATTGTTTGATGAAATGGTTTGATGAAATGGTTTGATGAAATGGTTTAATGAAATGATTTGATGAAATGATTTGTTGAAATGATTTGTTGAAATGATTTGTTGAAATGATTTGTAGAAATAATTTTATGGAATGGTTTGATGAAATGGTCTGCTGAAATGGTTTGATGAAATGATTTGATGAAATGATTTGGTGATGGAATGATTTGGTGGAATGGTTTGATGAAATGATTTGATGAAATAAATTTGGTGAAATGATTTGATGAAAAGATTTGAATGGTTTGATGACGTTGAGATGGTTTGTTGACATTGAGATGGCTTGATGACATTGAGATTGTTTGATGACATTGAAATGGTTTGATAACGTTGAAGTGATTTGATGACGTTGAAGTGATTTGATGACGTTGAAGTGATTTGATGACGTTGAAGTGATTTGATGACATTGAAATGATTTGATTGAAGTGATGTGATGACATTGAAGTAGAAGTTTATTCGTATGCATATGAGACATAATTACAGAGGATGTTACAAAGGTTAAGGTACATCATACCTCGCCTTTAGTAGGCGTACGCAGCGATAGCTCAGTGGGGAGACCAACAGACTGCAATGCAGAGGGTCTCGGGTTCGAACCCACGTCGCGTACCTCTGACTTTCGGAATTTATATGACTTTTCGAAATTATGTGCGTATTGATTGACAATTATCGCCTGCTCCGTGCCTCGGAGAGCACGTTAAGCCGTCGGTCCCGGCTGCCATGAACATCTATGACAGTCGTTATTAGGGGAGTGTCGACACAAACGATCCCACTGGGTCGAAGTGTCGCCGGTCTGCACTGACTGGCCCCCACGTAAGATAAGATAAGATAGTAGGCGTACAGTCATGATTTGAACAAAAGAGTGGCCATGAGTTTCTTGCCCGTTCTTCTCATGAGCCCTACACCCTTGCCTTGCTGAACGTGGCAGTAAATGTAAATTCACAAAAAAAAAATTGTGTAGCTTTGACATTCATAAGTGTTGCCCTGAACTTGAATAAATTTATTTTTGATTTCATTTACGAATGTTATTAGATAGTACAAATAAAATAACAATAATTAATAGACATAATATTCATTATCAATAGGAACAATAATTATAAATATGCGAAGGAAATAAATAATATCGTAACTGTATAAAAAAAAAATAGTATAAACAATGTCAATTTCCAGTTTAATAATTACATAAGTCAAGATAAAATAAATATAAATACATGGTATAATTTTATACGGTACTTATTATTATATTGCTAATAGACATTTCGTTTTAAAGTATGTGTGAAATTACAATATTCATTTAATGTATAAAAGCAATTCTTCAATAGTCATTTTTTTGATTTTGTTTAAAATTCGATGATCGGGATGTTTCTCTGTTATGCATAGGGAAGTGGATATATACTTTTCATTCTTGCTAACACTATATCTTGATCGTGTGATAATGAAAACTAAGTGATTTTAGTTGAGGTTGTGCTCCAGGAGTAGCATGGTATCGGATGGCCGAATGTCATGATTTCTTATTTTTGTTAATAATTCTGTTCGGGAGTTTTTATGTATTCAATTGGCAACACAGCCAACTATCATTTTTAAATAGTGCGGTTATTGTGGAGGGGAAAAATAACTCGTTCTCTCGGCGAAAGATCGCTCAGCAGTAAGGAACTAGCATTCAACTGAGTAAGACTGAGTATAGTCACATAATATTTTAGACATTTGAGTTTCATTATACTAGTAAATGTATTATCGCAGGTGATTTTAATGCCCACCACTTAAATTGGTCAAACAAAAGTGACGCCCCAGGTCGTCATATATGTATATGATGCGGCATTGGATGCCGGGTATATTTCTTTGAATAACGGCGACATTACTAGAATTAAATCTGTCAATAATTTCGTCCAAAGAAGTTCACCAGTTATAACCTTTGTTTCGTCAGACTTATCTTGTATACTCAATTGGAATGTTATTAATGAGAATCTGGGGAGCGATCATCTTTTTATTAAAATGTCCTTGAGTTTCATAGTCTCCGTTAACATCATACGAAAACGTAACTATAAATTAGCAAATTGGGAAGGATATAGGACGTCATTGGACGAATAGAATGAACTACTTTTTGAAAGTGATAAATGTCATGATATACAATTATTATACAATACGTTTATAGAACATATAAATAGGGCGGCCAATGAACATATTTCCATGACAAAGATAAACACAAGTCCAAAAAAGGACTTTCGGCCTAAGGCGTACTGGAATGCTTCATTATCAAAATTAGTAGCACAACGTAGGATGGCGTTGAGTCAATTTAGAAAAATCCTACGCCAAATAACCTTAACATTCTGGAGTGTAAAACTGAAGTGGCTAAAAAAGCGATTAGACAGGCAAATTTAAAAGACTGGCAAGGCTATTGCAGCAGCATAGATGAACAAACGTCTAGCTCCGAAATGTGGAAGCGTATGAGATGGGCTAAGGGTTATAAGTCACCTAGTACTATATCACAAGCATCTAACGAACTAAGATTCGAACTTCTAAGTAGCCTTACACCGGATTATGTATCTACAAAACTGCCTGAATTTAACTCAAATAATTTACTGTTACAGCAAAAGTTTAATCTACAAGAAATGTGCCATCGTTTTAAGAAAAACGATACAGCGCCCGGACTGGACAAAATAACATATTCACTTTTATATAATTTGCCAGCAAAGTGGAAATTATATTTGTTACATTTGTATAATCGTATACTAGATGCAGGTGTTGTGCCAGTAGAGTGGCGCAATATTCTCATAACGCCCATGCCTAAGTTATCGCCAAACGGTGTAATTAAATGTAGACCTATATCGTTAATATCTTGTGTATGTAAAGTTTTTCATTCCATGCTTACCAGACGGTTGGAATGGTTTATTGAAAGAAACAAGATGTTATCTCCCTATACTTCTGGTTTTCGTAGAGGGCAGTCAACCCTCGACTGCTTAGTTAAATTAGTTAGTCAAGTTTACCTACCTTTTCAAATAATTCGCCAACAATAGCGTGTTTTCTTGATATTGATAACGCGTACAATACTGTAGTGATAGACGTTATAACAACGATATTAGATAACATTGGCATTAGTAAAAGAATATGTCTTTGGAACTTTTTGAGCGAACGTCATCTTGCTATAAAATATGAAAATAATCAACACAGCTATTTTATGAGACGGACAAATAAAGTATTAGC
This sequence comes from Catocala sponsa, assembly GCA_963564715.1. Taxonomy (NCBI): domain Eukaryota; kingdom Metazoa; phylum Arthropoda; class Insecta; order Lepidoptera; family Erebidae; genus Catocala; species Catocala sponsa. The sequence continues at coordinate 21,016,594 of OY751347.1, read as the reverse complement.
TCAAGGAGATCCGATCTCACCTATTCTTTTTAATATCATAACAATAAAATGTTTTCACGATCTTAAAGGTGTTATAATGTGTCAATATGCGGATGACTTCGTGTATATTGTACTTCTAGGAATCTGATGCAAGGTAAGTGTTATGTTCAAGCGGCTTTAGATCAAATATGTAATGTTTTAAGTAATATTGGTTTAGAGCTATCTGCAGCTAAATCAAAAGAATGCATTTTTACTAGAGGGTTCAAAAAGTTAGAAATTAATTTAAAATTAAACAATTGTACATTGGATTTGGTAGAAAGTTATAAATATTTAGGTATTTGGTTAGACAGATTTTTGCGTTGGTCTAAGCATATAAACGTTGTTGTGGAAAAAGCACAGAGAAATCTTAATTTACTTAAAGTTTTGGCAGGTTCGTCTTGGGGTTTGCACCCCAAACATTTAAGGCATATTCATATAGCTTTGATTAGAAGCCGTCTGGACTACGCTTCTATCCTATATGACTGTAGCGCCAAAAGTCATTTAGATAAAATAAACAAAGTTCAAAATCAGGCATTAAGAAAATAGGGGGATTTATCAAATCCACTCCTATCCATGTCATGGAGAGTGAGCTCTGTGTGCCTCTGCTGCAATTACGAAGGAAGTACTTAGCATACAAATATTGTCTTAAAGCTAAATCTATAGAAAACAATGTTATACATAATCTACTATGAGACCTTTACACCTTACGTACTAGTCATTATTGGAAAAGTAAAACAATTCCTTTAATTGTATCATCTTATAATGAAGTTAAACAAGAACAGGTTGCATCAAGCAATCCATTACAGGTGTTTTCTTTAGGAACGTGGGTAACTAATTTAAATGCTAATGAGTTTATTATTTTGGACCTAGATAGTATAACAAAGTCAAAAAAATCGTATGACATAAATTTATTACATAATTTAATAATTCAACATTTGTATAGTAAGTATAGAGACTGGTTTTTTATTTCTACTGATGGTTCAAAAAGCAGAAATGGTCAGGGAGCTGCGTTTTACATTTCAAAAACAACAGTATTAAATCAGGCTAATTGTTTCAAAATCAGAGAAGAAGTATGTATTATGATGTTAGAACTCATTGCAATTTCAGAAGCACTGTCGTACGTTATAAATAGTTATAAACAACATAAGAAAGTGGTTGTTTTGAAGCAATTAATAGCAGAAGTTGTTTACAACATGTCGCTCGATGCGCCTCTGGTTGCAGAGGTGCAACGCTAGCTTATGTTATTCTATCTAAGATAGATCAACTTAGCCAAAATGGAGTGCAACTGAAATTGCAATGGGTTCCGTCTCATGTAGGGTTACGGCGTAATGAAGAGGCTGATAAATTGGCAAAATATGCAGTTGCAAACGGGAGAAATATTAATATTACACCGGACTATTCAGAGTTTTTACCTAAATATAAACAAATTTGTTATAATAACTGGAAGGAGTATTTTAATCAGCGATCTTTGGAAAAAGGTATATGGTATAAAACCATACAGTCTCAGCCCCTTCGAATGCCTGGTGTGCATATACTAATTTAAACAGAAGATTAGTTATTACAGCTCATAGACTTAGATCAGGATACATTCCATGCAAGAAATTTTATTTCTTGATGAGAAAGACCGTTTCACCTAACTGTGAGGATTGTGGTGTATATGAGGATATATATCATTTGTTGATGGAGTGTGTTCGGTATGAGTCTATGAGAATACAGATGAGGGATTTTGGCTTAAACAGATTCGATGTTGGTAGCTTTAACAGCATTTTAGCTCAACCTAATTCCGAAGCAGCAAAGAATCTGTTTAGGCTGATGACTCTACAGTAAATGTGTATTTGTTACTTTTAAATAAATAATATTTGTAAACTGTTTACGCAAAAATGTAATAAGGGTACGATGGGACTGATGTGCACAATGCGTAAAAGTCTCTTAAAAAAAAATGTCATTATATATTGATATATGTAACCATAGTTACGCGCTTCGACGGCGTGTGTCAGATGCATGGTTATGTGCGTGTAGTGTTTTTTCATAAATTTAATGTATTTCTAATGCATATTTTATATAAATATTTGGATTCGCCCCTCCTTCTCCATATACACTTTAACTGTGCCAAATTTCATACTCCTCCGTCCGCGCAATTTTCGTAAAAAGGGGTACAAAGTTTTTGCTTCACGTATTAAATACATAGATAAGGATATAAGGATGGCAAATTAGCATATGGCCGGTCTATAAGCGGTTACCATAGACTATTACCGCTTGCATACTATGGGTATTACGCGTTGCCAACTTAAGGTAGGTTAGTTAAAGGTATAAAATATTGGAAGAAAGGAGAGAAATGAGGGAGGTAGGTGTGTAAATTTCCTGAACTATTACTCACCGGTGTGAAATGCAGTATAGTGTTGCTACTCGTATGCTTATTTTCGGGCTGAGGTTGGTACCTTGAGGCGAGCCTGCTTCACAGAATGAAAGATTTTTTTGGTGATAGCGGGGTATTTTTTACATTTATATAATCTTACATTTTTATATCTTGCATATATACAGCATTCACTGCGGTACGGAGGTAGTGTAACACAGTACACTACCTCCGTACCGCAGTGAATGCTGTACTTCAGGTCTTGCGTTCGAATCCACTTTAATACCACTGAAGTTAACGTTTATTTAAATGATAGGTATACGTCTTATAAAGAAAATAATAAATGTATGTCCGTTTTATGCACGCCAATTTCCAAAATCGCTGAACCGATTAACATGCTGTTGTCAGGGTTGTATTGAGATATGCTTGGATTGTAGTGTTCTATACGCCGGCAAGAGACGCCCGGCTGTCACCACTGCGGCGACTGCCGCGACGTTGTTGAGGACACGGCGCTGCACACTTTGGCAGTTTGCCCCGCCTGGGCAGTAGGGATTTTTGTTTAGTGGTGACCTTAGGGTAGGTCTCTTCGTGTAGTGGCCTGCCGTTTCATACGGCGGGCCGAAACCTCAGCAGGGTCGCGACGGTATGTGCAAGTGATTCGCGCGGCCCCGCCGATAGTGGTTTTATCGAGGACCATCGTGGTAGGTTTAGTCGGTATTCTGGGAGGTACATTATTCTTATTCCATCTTTCTCTTTTACCCCGGCGAGTCCGACATAACCCTTCCGCCCGTCCCCGCGGAGGGGTATGCGCCAAAGCATTACCAAACGTAAAAAAAAAATGTTTTGTAGTGTTCGTATTATTTAAATCTGTTAATATATAGATTAGAGAATAACATAATGCATACGAGTATACACATACATAAATTCGTAGGTACAACAAGTAGATCATAAATAAAAACATAGCTTATTTTATAATACCAACCACCAAAATTTCAAAAATAATACAAAGATTTGAGTCTCTAAATAACACTTAAACCTGTTATGAGTGTCGTAGTAATCGGTTACCTATGGACAATTATATGCCATGTCAAAAAAGCTTTGCTAGTTCTAACGAATATTATGAATGCGAGTGTAAGTTTGTTTGTCACGCGTTCACTTCTTAACTACTCAACCGATCATTATGAAACATTGCATACACTTTGTCAGGGGTATAGAAAAAAATACTGTTAGCTAGTTACATTATAAAAGCACTAGAATATCCGAAGAAGCACTAGAATAGCGATGTAAAGTAGTAATAGCGTTTCATTTGGTAAGTGAGACCGCCGGAGACTCTATCATCTCTTCGGCTCATTCCATCCTTCTGTAACCCCCTTACACTGTCCCTTTCATACAGGCTACGGTAACCGCCTATCATCATCTAGCCGCCCGTGTTCTTGTTTGTTGTATTTGTAGTTTAAACAACAGCTTTTCGCGTCGCCGCGTCGGTCACTTACGCACAATGGCCCAATTGTGGGGCTAAGTGCGGATAACACACATCCAAGTATTTAACTAACTATCTGTAGTTTACGGTAGATTTGGCTATTTCCTTCGAATTGCTTCTATAATGCTAAGAAAAAATAAACGTGTTTATAAGAGGTGGTTTTTCAATGTGGACCACCAACCACTTACTCGGTGTTATGCTGACTCGTCTACCATTGCAGCAATAACATTGGCAGCCCATGGGACAAAAGTTTTTTATACAACTAAGGTGGCAAACATGCATACGGCCCACCTGATGGTAAACATGCATACGGCCCACCTGATGGTAAGTGGTCACTGTAGCCTACGGACGCCTGCGACACCGGAGGCATCACTTGCGCGTTGCCGTTGCGTTGCTCCCTTTAGGAATACAAACTTTTATTAAAATAATTTAGTTGGAGTACCTTTGAATACCACGACGCGACTGTCCTTCTCCTGAAGAGTTCGGTCTTGTCAATCTTGTTCTATTGCAATAGTTGGGGTGACAATCCGAAGGTGCGAGGCGGGTTACTCGCCGACCAATTATTCGTTTCTTTCTTTTTTAAAAAGACAACTCCGTCCCTAGGAATAAATGTTGTGTCGCGGGGGACTTTACAAACATTCAAACAACGGACACAAAGAACACCCAGACTCCGAACAACCATTTGTGGATCACACATAGTTTTGTCTCTTATGGGATTCGAACCCACAACACTCAGCGCAGTGGCGAGGCGGCTACTTAAGCCACTATGCCATCTGTGCAGTCGAATAAAATAGTTGTGGTGGCAATACGAGGGTGCGTTGCGGGTTACTCTCTCACCAATACGAGGATGCGTGGCGGGTTACTCTCTCACCAATACGAGGGTGCGTGGCGGGTTACTCTCTCACCAATACGAGGGTGCGTGGCGGGTTACTCTCTCACCAATACGAGGGTGCGTGGCGGGTACTCTCTCACCAATATGAGGGTGCGTGGCGGGTTACTCTCTCACCAATACGAGGGCGCGTGGCGGGTTACTCTCTCACCAATACGAGGGTGCGTGGCGGGTTACTCTCTCACCAATACGAGGATGCGTGGCGGGTTACTCTCTCACCAATACGAGGGTGCGTGGCGGGTTACTCTCCTACTAATACGAGGGTGCGTGGCGGGTTACTCTCTCACCAATACGAGGGTGCGTGGCGGGTTACTCTCTCACCAATACAAGGGTGCGTGGCGGGTTACACTCTCACCAATACGAGGGTGCGTGGCGGGTTACTCTCCTACCAATACGAGGGTGCGTGGCGGGTTACTCTCTCACCAATACGAGGGTGCGTGGCGGGTTACTCTCTCACCAATACGAGGGTGCGTGGCGGGTTACTCTCTCACCAATACGAGGGTGCGTGGCGGGTTACTCTCTCACCAATACGAGGGTGCGTGGCGGGTTCCTCTCTCACCAATACGAGGGTGCGTGGCGGATTACTCTCTTACCAATACGAGGGTGCGTGGCGGGTTACTCTCTTACCAGTACGAGGGTGCGTGGCGGGTTACTCTCTCACCAATACGAGGGTGCGTGGCGGGTTCCTCTCTCACCAATACGAGGGTGCGTGGCGGGTTACTCTCTTACCAATACGAGGGTGCGTGGCGGGTTACTCTCTTACCAGTACGAGGGTGCGTGGCGGGTTACTCTTTGCCCGCGGCTGCGCTCGCGTTAATGTACATTTTGTCACTATCAGGAACAGGAACACTTTTGCTGGATGAAAGGTACCCTATGTCCTTTTCTGTAACTCTGACAACGTGTATTTAAGTAGTGAGTATTGAGATATAATTTCAGGATAATCGGTCGAATAGTTGAGGCATTTTCACGCACGTAACAAACAAACAAACTTATCTTCGTATTTATAATGTTACTTAGGGTAGATATATGACTATAAATAGTAGTTTATATTTCTTAAAGATAAAATTTTGTTCTAGGTGACCAATGCAAAGGAAAGAATGGTGCGCTGGGTAGCTGCATAGCTTTGACAAGCTGCGAGTACTATGTAAACATGTTGAAGGAGTTGGGTTCACTGGCTACAGACGCCCTGACAAAGGCGAACTGTGACTTTGAGGGCAAAGTTCCTAAGGTAAGATCGCCGGACACCAGTCATTAGATTTATATGCGGGCTGCAATTTTGATCGCCTCGTGGGAGGAAAATTGTGAGTGAAGTGTGCCACACTAACTTGAAATTTTATTGTATAACTAGCTAAACTGACAGACGTTCTCCTGTATAAATTTCAATGTTATTTAATCATCACTTTCCAATTTTCACGTTCTCCCAACTTTCAAATTTTCACTTTTCCCCTGCATGCAACTTTTAATTTTCTTTTTGTTAAAGCCTTATTCGGATGTTTAAAAAAGCAATATCCATAGCGGTCTCGCTGTTCTCAAATGATGTGTTACCAAAGAAATGATGATTATCACAATTTACAACCACATATAACTAGAGAGATAAGATAACTCCTTTTACATAAATTTAAAAGTAGGCTTAAGTCATGGCTTCTAGAAAATATATTTTACAATATTAAAAAATTTATTAGCTATAAAAGAAAAATATATTGATGTTATTGATGTAATTTAGTAAAAGTATTATATAATATTATAATGTTCACTGAGGGCGAGATGTGTTTGAACCTGTAAAAATAAAGATTTGTATTTCTATTTCTAACATATTTTTTACCAATACCGTTCCGCCATTCTTAAGTGACATAGCAACTCACAACATTGTTTTTTTATTAATAAGTAGAGAACCTATTCGAACGGCTGCTGGTAATATGCAAGCAAGATGCAATTCTAGCTGAGTCTGACTTAAATTTAGATATGAAAGTCTGAGTCACCGTTTCATCTCACTCATGCTGCACTGGGTTTCGTAGATCTGCTGTCCCGTTCCAGCGACTGTCACGTCCGCTCCTGCCCCAACCACAACAACACACGCACCTGCGTTAATATCTAAAATGGGAGTGGAGGACTTTGTGCCTGCTTTTCTTGATCCTCCAGTGTGTGGTGCAAGAGCAATACGCATGAGACCGGTAATAGGCGGAGGAGTGGACTCTAACCTAGGTGAGAGAAATAGAATACTGATGCAGATTTTAACAGTCATCTTAACTAGACTTTAGTAAACATTTAAAAAGATTTTAAAAATAACATCTGCGTTGATATTCTATACAACGATATCGGATGAAATAGATATGGATTACATTTATAAAAGCACATCCTCGGCACATCTGAAGCCTAATAAAGCATAAGACAGAATTGAACCCGTGCCTTGTCCATGTATGTTTAATTATTTTTGTTATTAATATTAAGAAATTTTAACCAAATTCAATGTTAAATAAACAGCAATACATAACCACTTGACATTAAAGATAGTCTTCTAATTCGTACATGAGAAAAGCCTTATATACTAATGGTTAAGTTTGCCAAACTTCCACACTTTTTAATTATTGGAATTTTAAATGACATTTTGCTATTTATTAGGTGATTTGCCCTGGTTGACTCTGCTGGGCTACAACAGCAGTCGTGGTACCGACTGGTTGTGTGGCGGATCTCTTATCAGCTCACGACACGTACTAACAGCAGGCCACTGCATTTATAACTTTGAGCATAAACTGTAAGTACTGATTTTCGATAGAATATCTTTGCCCGTGTAACGACAATACTCACAGCTGTAATATTATTATAACATGACGAGATGGCGATCCGCTACTAGTTAATTTCAAAGGCGTCCAATCCTTTGAAACATATGTTTTAGTATTTGGAAATCTAAAGAAGTATTACATAGCAGTAACTTCTCCCTTAAGATACAGGCTAGACTAACACCCATATTCTAAGACGTTTCCTCAAACGTTCCTCGACTCCACTCAACCTCACTCGAGGAAATCAGTATTCACAGTTGCAAAAAATCTCCTCCACTCGGCATCCCTCGACATCTTTCCTCACTCGAGGTGAGGAAATAACTGTCAAACTCAAGGTACGTCGCGACCAACCTTAAGGAATACTCGAGGAAGATCTACGCCATTGTTACCTATTCACCTACGCTTGTAAATACGACTGATAATTCTATTTGAAGATTTTTAAAGTGTTTTGTAATGGATTTTAAACGATTTTTAAATTATTTATATGGTAATCCTGAAAGGCGTTATTTGCGAGACGCAACTTCTCCCGCCTCACTGAATATTTGTCTTCCAGGCATATCTGTGTGGAACAAATAAAGCTAAAGGATAAAACTTGGATCACAACACAACAAGTACTGTGTGATAATTGGTCCGAGCAACAAACAAATCAAACATAAACAACTCGGAATGACGCGATGCGACATAGATAAAAAACAAACATCTGTCAATTTTGAGGTGATCATAGACAAAAACATTAAAAAGTATGTTAAATCAATGATTTTGTGACGTATGTAATGACGTTTTACCTCGACTCAACCTCATTGGAGGATCCTCAAGATTACCTCAAGTCAAGAGAAAGACATGACTAAGAATACCGATTTCGAGGATTCCTTGAGGTGATCCTTAAGGTATCCTCGGTTGAGTCGAGGTTGAGGAAGGTTTGAGGTTACTTCTTAGAATATGGGTGTTAGTTTAAGGGTCAGGGTTTATATTTTTGTGTACTGATTTCTGCATCTGCAACTCCAATATCGAAACTAAGGGCAATCTACTCATTATTTATAACAATTTTTATAATAATTTATTCAATAATAATAATACATAGGTATACATTTTTGTCATTAGTCTAAAATAATATTATACTACAATAAATTATAATTATCCTTAATCTGGTACATGTTTTACTTAGGTATACTTTAATCGGCCGACATTGTGCATTCTAATTTAATTTCAAGCTCTAGGTTTTATTAAGTGATTGCCTGAACTAGGTTTAGACCTGTGTTTTAGGCTATTTCTCTGCGTATAAAAAATATATGACAAGTAATATTAGAGTTTAGGTCAATGTGCATAAACTTAACATAAATATGTACCTATATTGATACGATAAATATAATTTAGATTACATATTATTACAAATTACTGATGACTTAAGGCTATTTTACAACTATAAGCAAATTCTCCGTATCGGAGTAGGTCAGTGTTTGCAGGTGTTTGGTAACAATAACATTACATTGTTTATAACTTAGACTATATATATCAAAAATTTTATTTAATCTGTTATATAAAAATGATCCTAGGATTAAGAAGAATTTATTTACAAAGGCATGTTTGCATGAAGCTTAGTACATACTAAATCTTTTCGTCTCTTGTCTGGAGGAAGTGGTCTGATTGGAAGTAGTGCAAGTTGTTTAAGCATGGTGTGCAGAATAAGCAATTGGCGAACAGTTAGGACATTTGTGTATTGGTCCAACTCATGGTTAGGAAACATGAAAGGTTGAAAAGTCGCCACTTTTAGAATAGCCCGTTGAGCTCGTTCCAGTGGCAATAAAATCGTTTTTGATGTTCCACCCCATGAGGTAATGCAGTAAGATATGATTGACTAACATAGTGACAGGTATACTTGTCTTAGTAAGTTAAAGTTAGCGGCTCCACGAATGGTTTTAAAAATAAATATTAGCTTTCTTACTCTCTTACATAATAACTCAATGTGATTGCGGATATTTACATTAGTGTCAAGCGTTATGCCGAGGTATTTTATAAAGTGTGTTGATTCTAAAGTAGAACAAGTGCATGCGGCGTTAGCGTGTGAATGACATTTATTATTGTGAGCAAATAATATGTCTTTAGGTGAATCATGTGTGTTGTTGCGCATTGAGAAGTGAATATATTTTGTTTTCTGGGTATTTAGGGTTAGTATATTATCAAAAAGCCATTTACTAACTGTATTGAAGCCATGCTGAGCGTGTGTAGTAGCTTCAGTCCGACTTTTGCCCGTGAATAATAGGGCTGTATTATCTGCATAAGACACTATGACACCATTTTGGAGTTTTAGGTTGCAAAGGTCATTTATGTAGATCAGGAACAGCGTAACTCTAAGTATACTGCCTTGAGGAACCCCAAAAGGAGCATTGGGTATATCTGATCTAAAGCATTTACCAATTTTTACGCATTGATATCTGTCCCTAAGATAGTCCGTAAATAATTCTAATTGTGTACCTCTTATTCCCACATATTCAAGCTTTTTTAGTAGTATAGGAACTGTAACAGAGTCAAAAGCTTTGGCAAGGTCCAAAATATCCCAATAGCATGCATCCCGTTGTCCATGTTAGCCACTACGTGATCAATCAACATGTGAACTGCTTGACTCGTTGATCTTTGGGGTCTAAAACCGAACTGACTGTCTGATAGTATATTGGTAGACTCTAAATATTTTACTAATCTGTGTTTTATTATTTTTTCTAAAACTTTTGACAACGTTGGCAAATTTGAAATTAGCCTGTAATTATTTACACATTTTTGTCGCCAGATTTGTGCACTGGGACAATAATAGCTTTTTTCAAAGACATAGGAAATATCCCTTCAGACAAACAGATTTGAAAAATATGCGTTAACGGAGGTGCAAGGAGGTGCTTAAACCTTTTGACTATGGTCGTAGGTATATTATCCCATCCTACCGCATAAGTGTCCTTCAGACCCGTTCTTATTTGGACCACTTCGTCAATATCAGTGTCTAATAAAACAAAAGATTTAAGGCTGGAGGTAGGTGATATGATTGAGTTATGATGTGATGAAATGTTGCTCTGAGATGTAATTTTTTCGCTTAGTACGTTACCGACATTAGCGAAAAAATTATTAATTTTATTCAACGCCAGAGTTGGATTTGATTCTGATTGAAGTAGATCTACAGCTGGTTCTTGAGATTTTGTGGTATAAGAGCAGGATTTTATAAATTTCCAAACAAGCTTATTATTTGTGCCCGCCTTTTCCAGTTCTGTCTTGTTATATTGAAGTTTTAATTTTTTAAGAAGTTTGTTACAGAAATTTCGGTACCTTTTGTAAGTCACCGACATAATCTCATTATCAGGTGATTTTTTTGCGAACAAATGTAGTTTATCTCTATGCCTTATGCATCGCAAAAGACCTTGTGTAATCCAAGGCTTTATTATTTTATGTTTGTTAGATATTTTTATAATTGATGTATTCTTATTAATAACATGTTGCAATGCATTTATGAGGTAATCGAGTGAAATGTTGGGGTCAGCACATGAGTAAACAGGGGCAAGTACTGGTTTAGTTTAATTGAATAACTTTCTTATTTAATTTTTCCTAAATGGTTTGTATTACTGTTGTAAACTATAAATATTGGTAATATATTTAATCATAACTAAACTTATAAAAATATAAAAATGTAAAAAGAATATATGGATAACATACATGACTTTGAAAGTGATAACGTAATAAATTGCAATATTATGTCATTGTGTATAATACATACAACTTAATTATTTCATTTACTGGTTAACTAGATTATGCCCGCGGCTTCTCTCACGTTAATCTAGATTTTGTCAATATATTTCTATACCTCGGGAACAGTATATTTACCTGTATGAAAAGTACCTTATGTCCTGGGGTTCTTTTAATATTCATGAAAATCGGTCGAGCAGTTCAGGCGTGAAAGCGTAACAAACAAATTCACATTTATAATATTAGTTAGGAGTAGGATTTTCCTCCAATAACATAAGTATAACTTTGTAGGTACGTCGTCCGACTTGGCGAACTTGATTTATCTCGGGAAGACGAGGGTGCACATCCTATTGATGTACTGATTAAGAAGATGGTTACACACGAGGAATACAACGCCAACTCTTACAACAACGATATCGGCGTACTTGTACTTCAGAATGACGTACAATTTACAAGTAAGACTGAACTTGAAATGTTTTATATTATTTTTCATTTATAAAAACACAACTCCCTTACTAAGAATAATTTATGTGTCGCGGGGGACTTTACAAATATTTAAACAACGGATACAAAGAACATCCAGATTTGGACCAACCATTTGTGAATCACACAAAGTTTTGTCCGGTGTGGGATTCGCACCCACAACACTCGGCGCAATAACAGTGGCGAAGCGACCACTTAATCCACTACGCCAGTGGTCGGCAACCTTGTCGTCCAAAAGAGCCAAATATAGACAATACACAATCATTGAAATCTATTCAAAGAGCCATATTTTAACTTAAGGTTTGCTTAAGCAGGCGACATTATTACGGAAATAATTAGGTTTCAAAGTACACTCTCGAGCTTGCCTCTGTCACATAGGTCTTAGTTCAACTAACAGTAAATAAAATAAAACTTAATATCATACTTTTAAGGCAAGATAATAAGTAATATTCCATGCCTGCGCTGAACATTTCGTGGAAGAACCGCAGCCGAGGAGTCAAAGAGCCGCATGCGACTCGCGAGCCGCAGGTTGCCGACCACTGCACTACGCCATCCGTCATAAATGGTTACAGTACAACATTATCACATTATGTTATTGCTTCTAAATTAAAAACTAAACCGAACGCAATATCATACTAATTGCGATTTTGTTAGCGCGTCCAACGCAGTCATAAGCTTTATAAAGATTTAAATTATGCAGAAAACTAAGAAGTGTTTTTTAAGTCGATATATAAATATCGTGATATATGATTCTACTGAAATGAAGCTTTATCTAAAGTTATGCAGCAGTCATGGTTACGGTGAGATTGTCCACGAATTCTGCAAAACATCGAAATCCGTATAAAGCAGTTTAGTTTTAATCTGTAACTAGAAAAGTAAATCAATATTATATTTCTGCTTTTCAGATTCGATACGTCCGATATGCATTCCTAAAGCCCAAGAATGGACGAGAGACAAGAGAACGGAGACATTCATAAGCTACTCCCCACTTATAGCCGGATGGGGACGGACATCACAAAGTATGTTTAGTTTGATATTTTAATGGCGCTTGCCAGCCGTAACCTTGTGAGTAGATTGTTGGACTATCACACAGAATCATTGAGTTTGATCTGACTTTTAACAGTTATAAGCGTACTAGCTTTTGCCCGCGACTTCGTCCGCGTGGAATAGTTACTTTGGGCAGCATTTTAAATTTTTGAAGGAACTTATTTTGCATTTAATACACATATAAATGCCGTGGTTTACAGCTCATTTTAATATATTTTTATAAACTAATCTCAACTAAAACAAAAAACGTACCTAGTTTTTTGTTTTTCTATCCTTTAAAGCAAAAAGATTTTGCGGGTTTGAAACTCGTGAGCACGCCACATACAGTTGCCCATGGAAAATAGTTTTGTTTATTATTACCCTAAATGCTGCTTTTAGGGGAATCTGCACTCTTTTAAACTGAAAAGGCAAATCGGTCTGAATTATCGGAATACGGGGAATTAAAACATTTTCTTCTTTTGCCATTCTAGTCATGATTATAGCTTTTATTTTATTGCGCCCTAGATGAGTAAATTGTTGCCGTGTACCATTACATAGCCTTGGTGCGTCAAGATTTCTCATTAACAGGACTGGAATACCAACTTTCAGCCTTAACTTATGGGAAGGCACTCCTGATAATTCTTAAGAGTTATGAAACTCTATAGGGTACGATGTTACTTATTCAGTGTCCTTAACATCGTCTACCGAGAGTTTATAATTTGTTCGTTTATCTGGCTTACTGTCTCATTTATCGGCGCCAAAGTTGACCTGTCACACAACCATTTTCAATTACCCATACTTATTTGTAGATCTGGATAGACATTATTATTTAAATCACCTGTGTAATCGACATTTTGACAGAATTCACATCTTAGTGTAATCATGCCGTTACTGTCTGTTAGCATACAATCTTCTCCAATCTTTAAAAGAGCAGCCGCCTATTGCTCTGCGTAAGAATCGTTGTGTAGTTGTATTCGCATATTTGTAGTCAGACAAAACTTTTTTATGTATATCCATATCACAGACGCCTTCAAACAGGCATTTATTTCATGTGTTGGTGTACCTCCAGTAATAACCGGTAGGGTCTGTCTACAGTCACCAGCTACAAGTAACACCATATCTTTCATGGTTCATGGTGTGATAGGTATAGTTTTTAGATTGCTCTTTTATGGGACATCGTACATTCATCCAAAACCAACAGCTTACACTGCCGCAACATTTTACCGCGCTTGCCGCTTTTGCTAATGTTACAAATTCCACCGCCGCCGGCGCATCGTTCATTGTGTATGACGCTTGGCGTGTCCCGCGCTCACGCGACTTGTATATATTAAGACGGCATTTTACTAATTAATTATTATACAGTGTTTTTACAACAAAAGGTAGCCTATGTCCTTTCCCAAGATCTAGTCTACCTCTGTACCAAATTTCATCAAAATCGGTTCAGTGGTTTAAGCGTGAAAGCTTAACAGACACAGACAGACAGAGTTACTTTGGCATTTATAATATTAGTAGGGAAATAGGGATTAATACTTTATTATAGCTCGCTTTAGCAGTGTAGGAATAGCTTTATAATTACGCAGTTTTTATTTTTATACTATTAATTCCTGAATCGACATTCGGATACAAACATCTAGACCCAGTTTTTATCATTGTGTCGTGTAGCTGTATTTAGTCATTAATATAAATATTTTTAATATACACTAGCTGTTACCGTGACTTCATACGCGTTGAATTTGGCAATATGTGGAATTTTTATATTTTTCTTTCTTAATAGTCGACCTCTAGGCGGTGTATCAAAATAAAACATGCACCAAAATTTAGGTTGAGCCTCCAGCAGTACAATTCTGAAAAACGTTTTTAATTTCGTGCAGACAAAATTTCTAAAATATTTGTTTTTGCTTCTATAGCTTTTATAAAAACTCCTAACCTTACATTTTTCATAAATAGGTATCTCCTATGTATAACATTATAATGGGTACATTGTACATTGACCCATTAAAATTTTATTTATATTGTGTATGATGAATTGATGACACAGAAATCCCTCTGGCCCGAGTATATAAATGTTTCAATTCTGACTTCTATTGGATTTCCTGACAAAATTGAAACAGTCCAACATAATGTCGTAATCTTTCAGAAGGAGAACGAGCCACTCATCTCCAATACTTACAGTTGCCGGTCCTCAACAACAGCGTCTGTTCAGAAGCGTACAAATTGTATCCGATACTGGTGTTTGACGAGAGGGTGTTGTGTGCAGGGTTCTTGACAGGAGGCAAGGATGCATGCCAGGGTGATAGCGGTGGACCATTAATGCAACCACTTGTAAGTTTTGCATATTATATCGTATATTTAATGCAAGAAAGTTCTCTGCGGTATCCACGCTTGAATCTGTAGCAAGCTGATTGGAGATAAGCGGCCAGTCTAGAGAAAGTCGAGTATTCAGGTGGTTGAAATTAAAATGGTTGAAACAAATTTAAAAGCTTGAGCGACCACCCTTTTAGTCTACCCGTGAATAGGCTGGTGAAAAGCAATCGAAACGTCGTATAAGTGAAATAAAATACATGCTTTATGAAACCGCGCTTAAATCTGTTACGAATAAAATAAATTATTTTCATACTACTTAAATTGTTACGTTTTTTACAGCCAGCACGTACACTTCTTTAGAATACATAATAAACAGTAATAAAACATGGTAGTATTCTCATGAAAGCTCTACTCCTCGCACAGGCTTTTTCAATTATAAATTATTATTTTCTTGTATTTCTTATTATTAATTTTTAGTAATATAATAGTTAATTGTCTAGTGGGAAACCGTTGGACTGCCACGCAGAGGTCTCGAGTTCGAACCCAAATCTCTGAATTTTGGAAGTTATATGCGTATTAAATAGTTAATTATCGCTTGCATTTACGGTGAAGGAAAACATCGTGAGGAAACCTGCATGTCTGAGAGTTCTCCATAATGTCCTCGAAGATAATAATATGTGAAGTTTACCAACCTGCACTAGGCCAGCGTGGTGGTCTATGGCCTAACCCTTCTCACACTGAGAAGAGGCCTGTGCCCAGCAGTGGGACAGTCTAATACATTATTATTATTAATAGTTACTTAACGTGTCCAAGAATTGTTTGCACATTTTTATGGAAATAAAGATTTTTGACTTTGACTTTGACCGCCAAAATGACACCACGGAAACTAAACAAAATGGGCGGAGCTTTATAAAAAAAAGCAGTGTCACTATAATAGTACATTATCTATACCTTCATGGCAATCTTGTAGCGTAAGCGGGTGACCAAAGTTTATTAATATGTACTGGTGGCACATTTGAAACGTGCCGTTTGTGGTGCAGGGCTGTCACTTTTAATTAATGTTTATTAAATGTGTTATCTAAAAAAAAATACATATTTACATGATATTGTGAAAGCTTTCGTGTTTTTTGAAGTAGATTATGTTATTTTTCTTTTTTCTTTCTTCTTACTTTTTCTGAATGAAAGTTACCGTTTGTCCTTTTCTGTATCCCTGACAACATGTGTGCGATATTTTATGAGATACGGCGTGAAAGCGTAACAAACTCATTGGTCCAGTGGTAGTGTATACCACTGCGGATCGTGAGGTCCCGGGTTCAATTGCCGGGTCGAGCAAAGTGTTATTAGGTTTTTCTGTTAGGAAGTTCTCAGTAGCTGCACGGAGTCTGGAAATGTGCCCGGTAGACGGCAGTAGGTTCGCCCCCTATTACGTGGGACCAAAAACATAGTTGGCGAAATGTGGGTGTGTCCTGCACCTCTGCCTACCTGTGACTGCTGTGCATGAGGTCTCGAGTTCGAATCCCGAGTCGGAGCAACAAAAACGTATTGGGTTTTTCTGTTAAGAAATCTCAATACGAGCCCGGAGTTAGGAAGTTGGCGGTGTTAGACACCCCCGTGCCCCGGAAAGCACGTAAAGCCGTAGGTCCTGCGC
Organism: Catocala sponsa; assembly: GCA_963564715.1. Classification (NCBI taxonomy): domain Eukaryota; kingdom Metazoa; phylum Arthropoda; class Insecta; order Lepidoptera; family Erebidae; genus Catocala; species Catocala sponsa. The sequence continues at coordinate 20,999,896 of OY751347.1, read as the reverse complement.
CTGATCTCTCTCCGGTCGTGTCGGATTATCCGTCCCATCGAATCATGAGAATTAGGGAACAGAGGTTGCACTTGTCAAAGTCAAAGTCAAAGATCATTTATTCATTTAGGTCACAAAGTAACACTTATGAACGTCAAAGTATATAGGTTAGTGAGTTTACTAAGTTACTGAAGCTACATTTAGGTTAGTTGCTAGGTTCCGGCAAAGGGTTGAGCCTATGACAAGAAACCTGCAAGAAACTCACGGCCACTCTTTTAAATCGTGAATTAAATATTATAATAATTATTATCTTGTAAGGGCGTTCGGTCACAGTATGCGTCAGCAAGCGTACCATCGCGCTGCGCGCATACAAAAGAAATTATAGCCAGTAGGTTCTGTACCGTGGAGTCAGACAGTATTGTCTCTAATATAAAACATTATCTGTAATAAATGTATGTACTGTGTTGTGAACAATATAGACTTGGTGAACAGTTTATTGTCGTATCATTTATCACCCTGTAGGACAGAGTCTACTCCACAGTGGTGACCCCGCGAACACTTACCGCTGTGAACATACATATCGGAAACGCATTTCGTGAAACATTTGTGATATAATGAATCCACCGCAGTACAACCCCCCCGCGATACAACCGCAAGCAACAGTAGGATCGGAGATAGCTGCAGTAACCGTCGCTAGCAGGTTAGCAGAATTTTGGTGTGACCAACCGAACCTCTGGTTCGTGCAAACAGAAGCAGTACTTGCGCCGCAGAAATTGAGCGATGAAACAAGGTTTAACCTGGTAGTGAGCAAGCTGGGGAAGAACGTCCTTGAACAGGTCAGCGATTTATTACGCGATCCACCATCAACTGGAAAATTCGAGGCGCTTAAAAAACGTCTACTTGCTGTGTACGAGGAGAGCGAGAGCAAACAGTTTGAAAAACTGCTGAATTTGGAACTGAGTGAACAAAAACCATCACAATTGTTGAGGCGCATGCGTGATCTGGCTCGTGGAAAAATAGATGATAAAACGATTTCCATGCTATGGATGAGACTTCTTCCACCTTCAGTAAAAGGTGTATTGGCTGTGACGGGTACCAAAGACTTGGACAACAACGCAGAAGTCGCTGATAAAATATTGGAAAATATCAAGTCTAACGAAATTGCAGAAGTGGCACCAACACCGTCTACATCATCGGACCTAGGCGACCAGGTAGCCAAGTTAACAGCACAGTTCCAGGAATTTCAACGCTCTTATACACCATGGCGCAGACCAGTTCGTGGCAATGGTTTCGTACGAAGAGGAAGATCACAGTCCGGATCGCGTGATCAAAGGCGCTCATCCAGTCGCGAGAATGACCTATGCTACTATCACCGGAACTTCAAAGAACGTGCTCGGCGATGTTCCAGCCCATGTTCCTGGAAAAACAAGAACCAGGGAAACTAATCCGGGTGCAGCCAGCGGCGGATGTTTGCACTATACCCGGATCAAACCGCCTCAGCGTGACTGACTCAAAAAGTGGTCTACGCTTCCTGGTGGACACCGCGGCAAACGTTTCTGTTTTGCCTCGAACGAAGAGAATCAATAGTAACGAATGTGACGACTACAAACTGTACGCAGCAAACGGCTCTATTATAAAAACGTACGGTACTATATCTTTATTATTAGATTTTAAGCTTCGTCGTGCATTTCGCTGGAATTTTATTATAGCCGATATTAAGCAGCCCATTTTAGGAGCCGATTTTTTAGCACATTACAATTTATTAGTCGACGTAAAAGCTCGTAAATTGATCGATAAAGTGACTAATTTAAGTACCATAGCATCAATAGTAAGCTATAATAGCTTGTATCATACAGTCAAAACAGTAGACGACAATCACCCTATGTACGAACTTTTATCTAAATTTCCAAACATTGCTAAGCCCTTATGTTATAAAGAAAATACTAATAGTTCCGTTTATCATCATATAGAAACAGTGGGCCCACCAGTGCACGCCCGCGCCCGTAGACTGCCACCCGAACGTTACAAGAGAGTCAAGGAGGAGTTTAGAATCATGCAGGAGTTAGGAATCTGCCGCCCGTCAAAATCTCCATGGGCGAGTCCGCTTCATGTGGTGGTTAAGAAAAATGGTGAGTTACGGCCTTGCGGAGACTATCGAAGCCTCAACGCTATAACTAAACCAGACCGCTATCCTATTCCTCGATTGCACGATTTCACATATGCGTTAATAAGTAAGTCAATTTTTTCAAAATTAGATATTCGGCGGGCTTACCATGCTATACGGGTTCACCCAAACGATATCGAAAAAACTGCTATAATTACCCCATTCGGATTATTCGAGTTTTGCCGTATGACATTTGGATTGCGCAATGCCGCACAAACTTTTCAGCGCTTTATGAATCATACCGTGCTTCAAGGCCTAGATAGTTTAGAAATACAAGATGAACAGAATAATAAAACACAGACATCCTGCCTATACTCATATTTAGATGACGTCATCATAGCAAGTACATCGGCTACCGTTCATAGGGCGCACCTCCACAAAATATGCGAGCGATTCGAAGCGTTCGGGATAACAATAAATATAGACAAATGCGAATTTGAAAAATCTATAATTGATTTCCTAGGTTACGAAGTGTCTTCAAACGGGTTACGACCTTTAGACGATAAAATTAAAGCAATTATCAATTTTCCCGAGCCGGAAACCATCGAACAATTAAGGCGGTTTTTAGGCATGATAAACTTTTATAGATCTCACATACCCAATGCTGTAAAACACCAATCTAGTCTCAATTCTTATTTACATAATTGTAAAAAGAAAGATAAAACTCGCATTGAGTGGACTACAAGCGCAGAGGATGCATTTTCGCTGTGTAAACAAGACTTACAAAACGCAGTCACGTTATCATATCCGTACGACAACGTACCATATGCAATAATGTCTGACGCATCAAATACTTGTGTCAGGGCCGTGTTGCAACAGCGAGTTAACAATACATGGAAACCGCTAGGATATTTTCGTTAACCGAAACGCAACAAAAGTATTCTACTTATGATCGTGAATTATTAGCAATATACGTAGCCATAAAACACTTCCGTAATTTAGTAGAAGGTCGCCCTTTAACAATATATACAGACCATAAGGCTTTAACTTTTGCGTTTAAAAACATTAATTGCGATAAAGACGCGCCTAGAAGAATTCGACATTTATCTTACATTAGCGAATTTAGTACAGACATTAGACATGTCACGGGTGACGAAAATATTGTTGCCGACACCTTGTCCAGGGTTGCGACAATTGACTGCCCCACATATATAAATTTTAACGAACTCACTGAAGCACAAAAATTAGATAAATATCTATTACTACATTCCCACAAAAACAATAACGTCATTATTAAGAAACTTAGTTTACCGTTACATGATACCCCGGTGTACTGCGAAGTATCGACGTCACACGCTCGGCCGTATCTACCGAAAGCGTTTCGAAGAACTGCATTCGAACAAATACATAACTTGAGCCACCCAAGCGTTAGTTCAACGCGAAGGCTGGTAAAAGAAAAATATTTTTGGCCAAACATGAATAAAGACGTGGGCTTATGGGCTAAATGTTGCATACCCTGTCAGAAAGCTAAGATCAACAGACACACAGTATCAGATATTCAGCAATTTCCGGAATGCGATAGATTCGAGCATATTCACGTTGACATTATAGGCCCACTTCCAATAACATCAGAAGGGTTCAGATATTGCCTAACCATAATAGACAGACGTACTAGATGGCCGGAAGCATTTCCCATCAAAGATATTTCGGCAGACACTGTGGCTAAATTAGTTTACGAAGGATGGATTTCGCGTTTCGGTTGTCCTATTAGGCTTACCAGCGACCAGGGTCGCCAATTCGAAGGCAACCTGTTCGCTGAGCTAATGAAAATGATGGAAATACATAAATTAAGAACAACAGCTTATCACCCCCAAAGTAATGGTCTGGTAGAGCGGTGGCATCGATCGTTAAAAGCGGCGTTGATGGCTCGTTTAACTTCCACGTCATCCTGGATATATGAGTTACCAACCGTACTGTTAGGATTAAGAGTTGCAATTAGGAATGATAACGGTATCTGTGCGGCACAAATGACATACGGACAAACACTTCGTTTACCGGGTGACTTTTACGACTCGCACACAAGTATCGCATCTGACGATGACTACATAAAAAATTTGCGTGATACCATTCGTAACTTAAAACCCATCTCAAACAAATATCCGAACTCTAAAACCATATTTGTACATCCTGATCTTAAAACATGTAGTCATATTTTTATTAGAAATGATTTTGTTCGTAAACCTTTGCAACCGCCATACGACGGCCCATTTCGCGTTTTAGAAAGAGGCTCGAAAGTTTACTTCGTACAACAAAACGAACGAAAGGTTAGAGTATCAATAGATAGGCTCAAACCGGCTTATTTAATCAATGATGGCACAGCTAATACGATTGGCAATCCTACATCTTCGTGTATCAATCATCCTATACATGAAAACGTGCAATCACAGGAACGGTCCAATAATGACAATGTCAACAAAATAATTCCACCACAAAACTTTACTACCAGAAGCGGACGGGCAGTTAAACCCCCCGTGCGTTTTTCGTAAGAGGTATAGGTGCATAAGCCGCGTATGACTAGACACGTCACTGCTCTGCTTAGTGGTATTAACCGATCCCAAGACTAGAGTCGTAGGGCTAGGCAGCGCAAATTTACTACAATATTATAACACCGTATATATTGAATGTATTTAAAATAATTTGAAAATGTTTATATGCGTACAAGCAAAGTATGGTTTCACTATATGTATATGTTCATAGCGATAAAATATACTGTAACTTAATATCTTAAAATTTACCTATCTATAGTTACGACTTTTAATGTAAACAATTTTATTATAATGGCATCTTTTGTTACAATATGCAATGTCAACAATGTCGAAATAACAACGTATTAAAACCACAGTTGTGAAATATTTACGAGAAACATTACACAAAGTGCATAATTATGATATTAATTTTACTCACATTATCGCACTCTTCCGTTATACACGTTGTAAATACATTTTTTATTCGTCCCAGTACTAAAATCTCATACCGATCGTCGATAATTATGGGAAAGGCTATTAGTAAGGAAGAAGTTGTTATCAATCAAAACGGCCAACAAGAGATTGGAACCAAGATGAATCAATTTAGCAGCATGTTAGTCGTGATTATTTGTATATTATCAGTCGGGGCAGCGTGCGTCATACTACACCGCTGTAACTACAGGATGCAGAAATGGCTTCGAAAGCAAATGATAGCCAACGTGCCACCACACACACCGAGCGTGGTATGTACACACATGCAGCAGCAGCAACAACAAGCCACACCGACACCGACTGGGATCTACGCTTGATAGCCGTTTACCTACTCAGTTAGTCAGTGTTGTTTCTCGTAAATACAAATGATTACATTTTTTTTTTTAAAAGGGGGATGGTTGTAAGGGCGTTCGGTCACAGTATGCGTCAGCAAGCTTACCATCGCGCTGCGCGCATACAAAAGAAATTATAGCCAGTAGGTTCTGTACCGTGGAGTCAGACAGTATTGTCTCTAATATAAAACATTATCTGTAATAAATGTATGTACTGTGTTGTGAACAATATAGACTTGGTGAACAGTTTATTGTCGTATCATTTATCACCCTGTAGGACAGAGTCTACTCCACAATCTAACCACTATGCCATCGACCTCGATGGCGTAGTGGTTAGTGTAACCGACTGCCACGCGTGAGGTCGCTGGTTCGATTCCCGCACAAGTCAAACATTTGTGTGCATGAACATGGATGTTTGTCTTGGTCTGGGTGTTTCTATGTATAATATGCAAGTATTTACAAAAAAATGTATATATGTATGTTTATCCATTGTCTAGTACCCATAGTACAAGCTCTGCTTAGTTTGGGCTAGATAGTGTTGTGTGTATGTGGCAGAATATTGTTATATTATTATTATTATTTTACAACTCAGATTAATAAGGTGTTACAGCCATTATGCCATATACTACTGGCTATAAAAAACTAAAGATAATAATAATAATAACTTAATAATATTATAGAGAGGAAATAATTTGAGCTAAGATATATTATTTAATATAAATCTAAAATAGACAGTAGGATGGCATGATGGCGCATACACTTACACTTTGTGACTATGCAAAGGCTTAAATTGACTTCTAAGTAATACAGATCTTTGAATCCTGTATGCAACAAGCAACTAGCTCCATGAGTTTTTGTCATTTAAGTAGTCGTTGACTGAATAATAACCCTTCCGAATAAGTTGTTATTTAACGGCGTTTTTAAATTTAAGCAATAGTAAATTAACTATATTAATAGGTAGTTTATTAAAAAAACTTATACCGAGTCCCGCGAATGTATTGTGAACTTTATGTAAACGATAATATGGGTCTACTAACTTATGCTTATTTCTAGTGTTGACGTTATGGATATCACTATTCTTATTATATAAGTAAATGTTATGTTTAATAAACATAATGTTAGCAAAAGTAAGTATGCCTATTTCTTTAAATCGATCTTTCAGGGAAACTCGTGGTCCTAAATTATAAATGCTACATACTGCACGCTTTTGAAGAATAAAAATAGTCTCGATATCAGCTGCCTTGCCCCACAATAATATACCGTAGGACATGACACTATGAAAGTAACTAAATTATACTAGTCTTGAAGTATCTATATCAGTAAGCTGTCTTACTTTCCGAATTGCGTATGCGGCTGAGCTATGTTTCCCTGCAAGACACGATATTTGAGCGCCCCACTGAACTTTATGATCTAAAATGAATCCTAAAAAGACTGGAGATTGAACTAAAGTCATAATTTAATCATTTAAAATTATATTCACGTTAGGACTCTTTACGTTTGGCAATGTAAACTTGATACATTTAGATTTTGTAGACTTTATTCGTAAATTATTCGTCGTAAACCAGTCCAGGACTTTCGCGAGTGAATCATTAACAGCACGTAAATTTAGTGCTTTTCAGTCTACTTTAAAAATAAGGGATGTGTCATCCGCGAATAAAACAATGTCACACAAATCCTGTACAAAGAACGGCAAATCATTTACGTACACTAAAAACAGAAAAGGTTCCAAAATTGAGGCCTGCGGCACGCACATTGTGACTGGTAATCCAGAAGATCTACTTCCGTTGATATCAACGTGTTGTAGTCTATCGCTTAGGTAGGAATCAACTAAGTCAAGTGCAGTATCTCGGATGCCATAATGCCTGAGTTTTCGCAACAGCGTTTGATGGTCAATGCAGTCAAAGGCTTTAGAGAGATCACAGAATACGCCAATGACATCTTGCGAATTCTCCCAGGCACGGAATATATGTTTTAAAAGCATAACACCCGCATCTATCGTAGAACGGCCCTTCCTAAAACCATATTGATCTGCATGAAATAAATTGTTTACACTGAAGTGGCTCTCTAATTGCTGTAAAATAATCTTCTCAAATATTTTACTAATAGCAGGTAATATTAAAATCGGCCTAAAATTACTGGGATCACTTTTGCAACCATTTTTAAATAAAGGTATTATTTTAAGTTTGGAGAAATGCCCACATCAATGCATCCGTTGAATATTGCGGCTAGGTGTGGCGCTATATTAACAATAATACTTTCAACTAATTTTTCCGAAATACCCCAGAAGTAACCTAATTTTTTTTAATTAAGCGACTTTAGTACTTTTTTTATATCATACGGATGTACACGCTCAAAACTAAATAGTATCTTGCACTCTTCTACGTTGCCCCTTACTAAGTATTCTGCTCGAGCTGGGCAAGACCTAAGGGTACTAGTTGTATTTAAAGGCATTTTTGCGAAGTAGTTATTTAATGTATCGGCAACTTCTAAATTATTTGAAATTACGCTATTATTTATATTCAGTTTAAATTTATTATCACGCACCTTGCTGCGACCAGTGTCATTGTTAATAATGTTCCAAGTGGTTTTAATTTTATTATTAGATTTTTGAATTTTAGTTTTTAGGTAAAGGGACTTGGCAGTGGCACAAGTGTTTTTAAATAATTTTTAACATAATTAATAAAATTTGGATCGTAATTTCATACCATATAATTCATATAGCTTTGCTCTACTTTTATATATCCCAGATGTTACCAAATCACAAAACTTAATCCTATTATTCTGACTAAAGGTCTTACATTTAAAAATATTATCATATTCTAAAGTAATTATGTTAAGTAAAGACTCATATAGTTCGTCTGGATTATCCAGAGAAAGGTCCATATTGACAACTTTGACAGTTACGTTATCATTAAATTCCTTTAAGCGATTAGATGTCATCGGCCTACATGTGACCTTATTCTCTTTATGAATTGTACTCACAGGAAATACTACCTTTTGCCCACAATGGTCAGATGTAAGTTCACTCAGTATGGCCCTATTTAGAAATTGGCATTCGCAAAATACATTATCTAAGCAAAGTAAATTAAATGATCTAAATAAAATAATAAGTCTTAAAGAGAGAGCTGACTGCTCAAGTAAATTAACATTAAAATCACCACACACTACTATATGCCTATTACTAAAACTCAAGCGTTTTAAAATATCCTCTATTACGGTTTCAAATACACTAAAATCACTTTGCGGTGGTCGGTATACACAAACTTTGACATGTTGCTCTAATTCCATACAGGATAGTTCAACAGTGCGCTCGATAGATAGATTTACTATATCTTTACGTTATTTACATTTTAGATTGTTACATACACATATTAGAGAGCCACCATGTATAGAATTCTTTCTTACAAACGCACTTACAATTGAATAATATTCGTTATTAAATATTAATTGATTAGTTCCTAACCAATGTTCTGTTATGCAACATATTTGAATATTATGTTGTTTAAAATATAAATCTAATTCTAACTCCTTGCCGGATAGACCCTGAATATTCTGATGAATTAAGTCTAATACTGTGTGTATGGCTATCCTTTGTCTCATCTAACAGTTTAAACTACTAGAAGTGTCAATATTTGAATTTGTAGTACTATGTCCTAAAACCTTAATTACCCTACTGGTACCTGAGTCACCACATATTATATTAAATTCTAATAATTTTGCAAGTTGCTTTTTATAAAAAGAAGATAGATACATTGTATCTTTAGTCAATAAAAATTTACTAATAAACTTATTAGTGTCAAAAAATAAATAAATTTACTTTTTTATAACAGAACATGTACTGTTATAAAAAAGTAAATTAAGTTTTTCAATATTCCTATTTTGTTCATTTGTTAGTACATAGGAATATGGTAATGCACAAAGAATAAAGTTACACCCTACTTTATAATGTAATGATTCTATTACCTCTGTCAAATGGATTGCCTCTTTTTTAGTAACAGATAAGCTGTCACCATAAAGAAATATTACTGTTGAATCTGCATTTAATTTTGTAGTTTTTAACTTATCAATTATAGAACCTAACCTAGCCCCAGGGGAACAAATATTTATGCAAGGTGACTCTGTATGAGAATTAAATTAGTCCACTAAAACCTACTCCTATTTGGTCAGAAAACATGAATATATTTTTGTCAATGTTATTCACCAAAGAAGACACAGACATATCTTCATGATCAGAAAAGGAGGTGGTACCACTGTTTACTGAATCCAAATCACAAACAGCTGACCGGTTGTTATAAGGTGTAGCCTGTAAGCACTAACCGCAAAGATTGTTATTAGTTAGTGAGAGAACATGTTCCACGTTCTCCCTACCAACTCTGGCAATTTCCTCATACTTAAAAATTGTGTGTCTGCGCACATACTTGTGCACTATAATATCTCTTGCGCAGATGGCCAGTCTCCGTTAAGATTGGCCGCCGTGACCGAAATTTGGTCTGGAGGACATTATGTATGTATGTATGTAATATTAGTTAGAATTAAGAATTAAATCACTGTTTAAAATAACCCAAATCACTTAAAATTTCTTCCAGTGGTCGAAAGCAAATAATAGAGCATACATCTACGAGATCGGCGTGATTTCCCTTAGTCGAGGGTGTGCTCAATCACAGTTCCCAGGAGTTTACACTAGCATCATTTACTTCTTACCCTGGATTGAGGAGAAGGTTCTGGGACACAACACGCAATGAACATGATGTACTTAATAATATGTAATAATAATATAGAGAGGGCCGAGTTAATCACCATACTTCAGTATGGTATGGGTTTCAATAATACTATATGTCCTCCACTTTTTCAGCCATCATACCGTGCCGATATATAGCCTACTAGATTTTGCCCGCGGTTTTAATGGCGTAGCAGTTAGTGTAAACGACTGCCATGCCTGAGATCGCGGGTTCGATTCTCGCACAAGTCAAACTGGGTCTGTATGTCTGGGTGTTTATAATTATGTATAATACATATTTATTTACAAAAACAAAGTATATATGTATGTTTATCCATTGTCTAGTACCCATAGTACAAGCTCTGATTAGTTTGGGCTAGATGGTGGTGTGTGTATGTGTACAATATTATTATTATTATTTAGATTTTGTCAATAAATTGCCATACGTTAGGAACAGTTATATTTCTGATCAGATTCGGGTGATATATATATTTTTCTGTTTCCTTGACAAAGCGTAAATCAAATTTAATCTGTCGATTAGTTAAAGCGTAACAAATAAACAAACTCATGTGCGGATCGGATTAACCTCTGAGTCTTCTTCAGTGGTTAATGAAAACACTTTGTGGGTCTGTGTGTCTGTCTGTTAGTGACAGGCATAACTCCGGAACCACTGAACCGATTGACTTGTAACTTTGTATGCAGTCACCTTGGGGTCATACCTCGGTCGAATTTGAATATGGGCCCTGTGGGTCAAAAGACCCCCCCTAGATATAAGGGTCACAAGGTCACATGAAGACGAAGAGATTGAATCCTGGGTTTTTACACCCATCTCGATTTAGTTAGAATGTTACCACTGAAAAAAGTTGCTTGCTAATGGTAAAAGAAGTGATGAAATCAGTTTATTAGTTTTGAGTTTATTCATTGCAAACAAAAATACAAATCTTTCCTCTTTGTAGTATTACTACAGAAATATATAATTATTTATTAATTGTATCACAATAAAATCACAGGTTACTTGCCCAACGGACGTAGACCTAATGGCGACCACAGCTTTTGTTCTCTACAGTCGGCTCCACTGGCGAGTAAGGGCGGTCGCGAGTAAAGCGGTGTTTGGCGGTAATCATTCTCGGTTTCTATGGGTACTGTTGAAGTAATCATAGAGTATGAGATCTAGAAACCTTACTCTCCACTGGCACCTCTAGCGGTGAATTCAAACGCGATAACCCTCATTGACTATCGTGCCCTTAACCGCAAGTGAGGTGTATATAATTTATTAAGTGATTAATTGATTATTAAAGCATTGCGTGGCGCATTAAATTTATAAATATTATAATTAATTACATGATTATATATGATTTATATAACACATTCAAAGGTTACTTTGTATTAAATAAGGCAGTTGAATAGTAACATTATAAGAACCGTTGTGACATTATTATATTTTCATTCGGCTACTGATCTTGGTACAATATACTTGTAATTGAGTGTGCGTGTGTGACTTTTATTGGAGCCCATTTAAATCCTTGATTACGTACATCATACTCTGATTTACCATTCAATATTTCTGGTGATTAAATCGGCTCCTTCTATATTAGAATTTAGGAATCATTTATTACTTTTGTCTCGATATTTTTGTATTAATTACATAATGTTTAAGGCTATTATTTGTTTTGAATAATTACGATGGTAATAATAAATTTACATTATTTAAATTTTAACCGTCATTTGTGCCTCACGATGCTACCGGCCTCTCTCCATATCTAATCTACTGGGTGGGATGTTATAATATGATTACCACAGCCATGTATATAACGTGTCCCACTGCGGGACACGAGCCACTTCTCAGTGTGAGACTTCACATAATATCTTCAAGAACATTTTGGATAACTCTGAGACACATACTAGTCCGAACGAAAGGGCTTTATCAAAGTTTACACCAAAAAATCTTTGATAAAGAGGATGCCTAGAGACATCCTGTGACGTCTCTGGTCAATGAATATCACGGACTCTAACTTAGTACAAGTGGTTATTAATTGGTCCGAGGGAATCTACGTGCACTCTGTAGAACGGTTGTTGTGTACCCACCGAGCGAGCGGTGCACGGGCCGGGGACGGTCTGAGCTGTGTACAAATGTTACACCCCCCTATCATCGTTTTGATGGCCTTGTCAATACCAGGGAACCAAACTCTACTCCGTGCGTCAGCCTTACATTTCACTATGCCTAAATGGGACTTGTGAAGCTCCGACAAAATTTTATTATGCAGACTCGCCGGTATAACTACTTTATGGCCCCACATAACAATGCCATTTTCTACCGACAACTGATTTCTACATAAAAAATAAGGTAAGATACTTTGATTGATGTGTTTTCTTTGCCAACCATTTAGAATATACTTTATTACCCTGGACAACAGTACATCATTTTTTGTTGCATCGCGTAATGAGTTTAAGGTTACAGGCAAACTTGCGACGTGTTCCGTTCTGGCCCAGCCACAATCGCTTTCGTTATCGCAAGTGATGTAAAAGTAATGTACTTCGGGTGTACTTAATGTACTTAGAAAATATATTTTGTGTGCCTCAAAGGATAACACGTAATATACTTAACAAAATGGCCGGGCTGCTACGTGTACGCCGCAGTCCGGCCACGACGATTTTTATAGATAGGATGGTTAAAATCAAACGTAATATCAATTAAATACTTGTACCTTTATTGTTCTTCCATTTTCTATGTATAAATCTACATTAAAACTTCCTTACTTTTTTTATACAACGAAAAAATTATTACTTTTAATTTTGTACGTAGCGCCTGTACAAAATAATGTACGAAAACCTGATCCGAAACGAGTAACTTTTTAATTGTATTAAATGCATTATCATGGTTTGATCCCACTTCCATTTAGAATTGTTTTGAAGTAGATTATATAGAGGACTAAGAATTGATGACGCGTTCGGCACAAAGGTTCGGTAATAGTTAACAAGCCCTAAAAAGGATTGTAACTTATTAACATCTTTCGGAACCGGCGCCTTTACAATAGCAGACACTTTCTGAGGCGACTTTTTCAACCCGTGTCTATCTATCACATAACCTAAATATTCTACTTCATCTTGGAAAAAGGTACATTTAGATTTCTGAAGTTTGAGTCCTGCGTCCTGCAAGCGACGCAATTACCTCATGTAATCTACTTGAATGGACTTCTTTAGTGACCCCAGTCACCAATACATCATCTAACATACATAATACGCCTTCCATAATAGATAACACAGACTCCATTACCTGCTAAAAATACTTGCTAACCCAAACAATAGACGCGTATATTTATATACACGTAGGTAATATTTTGTGATTCGTCATCTAACACGCATTAGGCATAGGCTTGTGACAAGTCTAACTTACTGAACTGCTTTCCCCCATGTAATTTGGTAAACAATTCATGCGCGGTAGGAAGCGGGCATTGATCCACTTACAGCTGTTTATTGATTGTTACCGAGTAATCTGCACACAAACGTAACGCGCCGTCCCGCTTTAATACCTGCAACATGGGCGACGCATACTCGGAGTATTCGACCGGTTTTAATATACCTACATGTACTAGTCGATTTAACTCCTTATCAATTTTATCTCGCAGTGCAAAAGCTATCGGTCTCGGTTTAAAAAATATCGGCATTGCGTTATTCTTTAATTTTAATTTTACTTTGTATTTCTTAAATGTGCCAAGCTCAACAGAAAACACAAACAACACATAGGGTATTGAAGTTGTAACGATTCCATAGTATTTTCGGAGTTTTCATAATAGTTTACCGCTAGCATTTTCAATTTATAAAAGGAAATAAAATCCCTGCCCAAAAGCGGTGGGCCGCCACCGCGTCGCGCCGCCGCGAATTATGTACACATCCAAGGTATGTGTTTTACCAGCATGAGAGAAGGGCATCCGTGCATCTCCTATGCAATTAATACAACAAGATTGGCTACATCTGGAAGCGAGCTTCAAGCAACACATACTTCAAGCCGCCAACGAAGCTAAGTCAATTATTACCATCCGTCAAGATTGTGACTGCGATACATTGGTCAAACCAAGAGAAGCTCAGGCACCCGCATAAAAGAACACATAGCTGATGTAACACACCAACGCTCGTTGAAGTCTGCTGCGTGTTCCCCAACTAGCTCAAGGGGTTAGCAGGAATACTAATAATTTGCTCGTAACAGTTAAAATGATTTGCTCTAATACTTTTTATATATCTAAAATAGTTTAAGAATGTATTTTCTACTTCGTTGTTGTTTTATGCTCTCATATTATGTCTATATTACTTAAACTTTAAGACTAAAATACAATGTACAATTTTGTCTCAACTAATTATTTTATACGTGTCATACAAGCTCTCAAGTAATTAATAAGGATTTTAAGTTTAAACTCTAAAGTATTGATAATTGTTATAATGTAATTATTATTTTTAAGATAATATAAATGTGTTTTATTTTAAGTTGGTTCTTGTGACTGTTGACTGTTTTTATACTCTGAAGACACATCAAAGTGATTTTAGCAATAAATGCTCTCAATTAATTTTTATTTGTCTTATTTTTTACTAGCTTTTGCGCGCGGCTCCGCCCGCGTGGTACCTACATCAATAAAAAGTAGCCTATGACCTTTCCCAGGTTTTAAACTATATCTGTAGCAAATTTCATCTAAATTGGTTGAGTGGTTTAGCCGTGAAAAGGTAACAGACAGACAGACAGACAGACAGATAGATAGACAGAGTTACTTTCGAATTTATAATATTATATAGTAAGGAAGTAAGGATTAGTAAGGAAGTAAGGATAGTAAGGATTAATTGTTATTTTTCAAACCTCTGTCGTCGCATACCAAGTAATCATAACAACCTAGTCATTTACAGGAGGAAAGCTGGCACTTAAATAATTGTGGCTGCTCCACTTTGCTCAGGACTTTTCTAATGGCATTTTTAGAACGAAGCTAGAGGTATAGTACGCCGACATTTTGAGAATTGCTGTCGTACTTTATAATAATCTAGACTTACTTGTAAACCAGGAACAGTCCCGAACGCCGTGCAGGCTGCTACTAAAAACGCAGTAACGTTTGTCACCCGGGCATCCAATCTCAGAAATCATTTATTGCAATAAATTAATTCTGAATTCAATAAATGAATACCACCACCGACACCGAGGTTGCTTTTATTATTGCAGTGCAATCGCCTGCGTTAGCATATTTATTTATTTATGAAAGTTTTTTTTGATCGCTGTAAGCAAACACATCATCATCATCATCATTATTTCAGCCTATTGCAGTCCACTGCTGGACATAAGCCTCCCCCAGGGTGCGCCACAAGGCCCGATCTCCCGTTTTCGCCATCCAGTCACCTCCAGCCACCTTTTTCAGGTCATCGGTCCATCTGGCCGGGGGGCGTCCTACACTACGCTTGCCGAGTCGAGGTCTCCACTCGAGAACCCGTCTGCTCCAACGATCATCGAAAACAAAAATTGAAAGCTAGTCCTGCTTTCTAGTCAATGCGTTATTTACATGACTTGGACGTGGCCAGTTTCTTTACTGATTCTTTACGTGTGAGCTCTACTCTTGAACTTGGCTTTCCTCAACGCTCAATTATTTATTGCTCATTATTGTATCTCTCGCTTCAAAGTAAGGTAACCTGCATGGAGAGGTCTTTTTAAGGTTCTGGAAGATGTGTAAAGTCTGCCAACCCACCTGTGCGGGTTGGCAGACCTAATTCTTTAAACACTGAGAATAGGCAGCATGTGGACAGTGGCAGTGACGTGAGCAAACAGCAGTGGGACTATTTATAAACAGAGCTGATATCATTATTATATCTTTTTTGTACGTCAAAATAATGTATTTGTTTAGAACGCGAAATCATAAAGATTATCGTCAAAGGTTAATTAATATACTAAAGTTACTGAATTTAACATATACATTATATAACTTAGATATAGCAGTATTTAGATAAACGACCATTGGAAGATAATTTGATATATTAAAAAATTTGGTGGAAATTTCCTGTGACGTGTTAAGCTTCATATAAATAAACATGATCTTGGATTTGATCGTCAGTACGAATAGAAGTGGGACAGACTTCATACACCCCTTTTATTTCATGTTGTTAGTGCGCAAAAGTCTTCAGTGATAATGGTGAAGAAGTTGCGTTTGTTTTTGTTCGTGTGTGTGTGTTTACAAACTGTGGTCTGTCAGTCTGGTAAGAATTTAAAGATGTAGTTTTCATACAAAAATATTATTGTATATTTTATTAGTTTTGCTGGACTTAGTTCACGTTTTTTATAGTCGACAATCTGTTGAACCTACTTATTTGCCCACAGTACAGAGTGTAGTACAGTATACAAGTAAATATTTCGTTAGTTAATCTATACTAATATTATAAAGCTGAAGAGTTTGTTTGTTTTTTTGGTTGAACGCGCTAATCTCAGAAACTACTTGCTCGAATTGAAAAATTATTTTAGTGTTGGATAGCCCATTTATCGAGGAAGGCTATAGGATATATAACATCATGCTATGACCAATAGGATAAAAAATGTTGCAACAACGGGGAGAATTCTCTTATGTGAAGCAGACGAAGTTGCGCGTGTCAGCTTGTGTTCTATAAAATAGCGGTGAGCCTATTGTTGTCGAGCGGGTAAATTTACAGACGACGTACTTAAAATGTGATAACAGAAAAAGAAATAACATTTTGTAGGAATTCTCCTTTATATTCGAGCAAACCCGATCAGTTTTACCCACGCAATTAAGTACATGTGTTTGGAATGATTTACCATTAGCTACGAATTGTAAAACTACTAACCAAAGTTTGCGGTGTTCCTTTTCATGTTTATGAGCATATAAGGATGGCAAATTAGCATATGGCCGGCCTATAAGCGGTCACCATAGACTATTACCGCTTGCATACCATGAGTATTACGCGTTGCCGACCTAAGGTAGGTTAGTTAAAGGTATAAAATATTGGAAGAAAGGAGAGAAATGAGGGAGGTAGGTGTGTAAGTTTCCTGAACTATTACTCACCGGTGTGAAATGCAGTATAGTGTTGCTACTCGTATGCTTATTTTCGGGCTGAGGTTGGTACCTTGAGGCGAGCCTGCTTCACAGAATGAAAGACTTTTTTTAAACCTAAACATATAGATACTAAATACATATGTATATATATAAATATGTCACAACATATACGACACTATCCTGCTATCATATTATATCCTTTTTTGTAAATTTAATAATTCTCTGCGCAGGTGCGCTTTCAATATTTGTTGGGACATACTTTTACGCAGCGGCGGGAGCAAGTCGTTCCAAATTTTGGTAGCAGAATATTTGACACCTCCCTTATATTGAGTCGTTCTGTGTGCTGGTACAACAAGTTTATTGGCTTCTCTCCTACGTGTATTCCTCTGTTGCACATCTTTTACCCACTCAAGCTTGTCATACAGATATTAAGGATTCTTTTTAAAAATAATTTTGTGTACCAGACATGTTAGGTGTATTTTTCTCCGCGCATCCATCTTTAATGTATCTGTATTATTTAAATACGGTGTGACGTGGCCTCGCTCGGGAACACTATAACAATAACAGACACAAGCATTTTGTACTCTCTGTATCGCCTTCTCAGATTTTTCGTGCAGCCGTGGACCATAAACTGTATCACAGTAGGTAAACTGCGATAATACAATGGCATCTACAAGGGTTTATCTAATTGATTCTGATAAGTATTTCCTAATATTGTAGTGTCTTTAATCTAACAAAGGCATTTCTTATTTTAGAATTAATATGTTCTATAAAGCGCACCTCTTTATCCATTACTATGCCTAAATTAACGGCATACCGATGGAGATAGTGAATGAAATCTATTTATTTATGCATTTATCTACGGCAACAATGTAAATTGCACATTGATTTAAAGTAAATTATAGAGTACTACATTTGCCCGCGGCTGCGCTCGCGTTAATGTACATTTTGTCACTATCAGGAACAGGAACACTTTTGCTGGATGAAAGGTACCCTATGTCCTTTTCTGTAACTCTGAC
Source organism: Catocala sponsa (assembly GCA_963564715.1). Lineage (NCBI taxonomy): Eukaryota > Metazoa > Arthropoda > Insecta > Lepidoptera > Erebidae > Catocala > Catocala sponsa. The sequence continues at coordinate 20,981,700 of OY751347.1, read as the reverse complement.
AACGTGTATTTAAGTAATGTGTATTGAGATATAATTGCATAATAATCGGTCGAATAGTTGAGGCGTTTTCACGCACGTAACAAACAAACTTACATTCGCATCTATAATGTTACTTAGGATAGATATATGACTATAAATAGGAGTTTATATTTCTTAAAGGTATATTTAGATATAACATTTTGTTCTAGGTGACCCATGCAAAGGAAAGAATGGTGCGCTGGGTAGCTGCATAGCTTTGCCAAGCTGCGAGTACTATGTAAACATGCTGAATGAGTTGGGTTCGCTGGCTATAGACGCCCTGACAAAGGCGCACTGTGCCTTTGAGGGCAAGGTTCCTAAGGTAAGGTCGCCGGACACCGGTCATTAGACTTATATGCGGGCTGCAATTTTGATCGCCTCATGGGAGGAATATTGCGAGTGAAGTGTGCCACACTAACTTAAAATTTTAATGTATAACTAGCTGAACTGACAGACATTCTCCTGTACAAATTTCAATGTTATTTAATCTTCACTTTCCAATTTTTAGGTTTGCCCAACGTTCTAATTTTGACTTCCCCCTGCAACTTTTAATTTTCTTTTTGTAAAAGCCTTATTCGGATGTTTAAAAAAGCAATATCCAAAGCGGGCCTGCCGTTCGCAAATGATGTGTTACCAAAGAAATGATGATTATCACAATTTACAATCACATATCTAGAGAGATAAGAGAACTCCCTTTACATAAATTTAAAAGTTAAATCATGGATTCTAGAAAATAGATTTTATAATATAAAAAAATGTATTAGCTATAAAAGAAAAAAAAAATGTATATATATAGTTTATGTTATTGATGTAATTTAGTAAAAGTATTATATAATATTAACTGCTTATAGCTTTAGCTGCTGGTAATATGCAAGCAAGATGCAATTCTAGCTGTGCCTAACTTAAATTTGGTATTATGAAAATCTGAATCACCGTTTCATGTCACACATGCTGCACTGGCTTTCGTAGGTCTGCTGTCCCGTTCCAGCGACTGCCACGTCCGCTCCTGCCCCGACCACAACAACACACGCACCTGAGTTAATATCTAGAATGGGAGTGGAGGACTTTGTGCCTGCTTTTCTTGATCCTCCAGTGTGTGGTGCAAGATTAATGGACATGATACCGGTAGTAGCCGGAGGAAAGTTCTCTAATCCAGGTGAGAGAAATAGAATACTGATGCAGATTTTAATAGTCATCTCAACTAGACTTTTGTAAATACTTAAAAATTTTTTTTTAAAATAGCATCTGCGTTGATGTTCTAGTCAATGATATCGGTTAAAATAGATATGGATTACATTTAAGCACATCCTTGGCGCATCTTAAGCCTAATAGAGCATAAGACAGAATTGAACCCGTGCCTCGTCGATGTTTAATATTTTTTTAAATAATTTTTTATTTTAATAATAGCAATATTCGTGAAAATAATTTAATTTAAACCAAATTCAATGTTAAATAAATAGCAATTCATAACCACTTGACATTAAAGATAGTCTTCTAATTCGGGCATGAGAAAAGCCTAATATACTAATGGACAAGTTTGCCAAACTTCCACACTTTTTATTATTGGACTTTTAAATGACTTTTTGCTATTTATTAGATGACTTTCCTTGGTTGGCTCTGCTGGGCTACAACAGCAGTCGTGGTACCGACTGGTTGTGTGGCGGATCTCTTATCAGCCCACGACACGTTCTAACAGCAGCCCACTGCATTCACAACCAGGAGCATAAACTGTAAGTACTGATTTTCGATAGGATGTATTTGCCCGTGTAGCGACAATACTCACAGCTGTAATATTATTATAACATGACTAGATGGCGATCCACTACTAGTCAATTTCAAAGGCGTCCAATCCTTTGAAACAGATTTTTTAGGATTTGAAAATCTAACTTCGATACAGGCTACATCTAGTTTAAGAGTCAGGGTTTATATATTTGTGTACAGATTTCTGCATCTACAATACCAATATCGAAACTAAGGGCAATCTACCCATGGACTGGTTTAGTTTAAATTGAATAACTTTTTTATTTAGTTTTTGCGAAATTGTTTGTATTACTGTTGTAAGCTATAAATATTGTTAATTAAGTATATTTAACTATAACTAAACTTATAAAAATATAAAAAGGTAAAAAGAATATATGGATGACATGAATTTGAAAGTGATAAAGTAATAAATTGCAATATTATGTGTATAATACATACAACTTAATTATTTCATTTACTGGTTAACTAGATTATGCCCGCGGCTTCTCTCAAGTTAATCTTTTTTTTTTTTTTATTTCCTTTATTTGTTTTAGGAACTTTTAACAATATGTTACGCTACTTCCATCATAAACTAATCTAATTACTAACAAACTTACAAATTAACCAATGAATATACCAATGCAGCCTCTGGCGACATTGGTTTCGCTAAGATCATATTAAATATACCTACATCTAACTTATTTATGTTTAGTTCACTAACTAACGCATTTCTTTCAGGCCCATTCCTGACACACTCCACCAAGAGGTGATAAACATCTTCTACTTTACTATCACAGGCTAAACAAAACGGAGATTCTACCTTCTTCATCAGAAATGCAAAGGATCTTAGTGGCATGTGTCCGGAACGAATTCTGAAAGAAGTTACCAACGTTCTACGGCTAACTTTAAAATTACTAAACCATGGGATCCGAGGAGGCTCACTTTGGATGGTTTTGTACCATAGCCCTTTGTCTTTAGATTTGAAATATTCTTTCCATTCATTATAACAATAAGTTTTGAATTTGGCTAAAATTTCTGAAAAAACTGGTAAAACATAAACCTCTATTCCTGTAGTTGCTGCTATCCTAGCTAATCTGTCAGCCTCCTCGTTTCCCTTCAGGCCAATGTGTGACGGAATCCATTGTAAAACCAAGTTAACATTATTCAGCAGAATTGTATTAATTTTACTCAAAACAGCAAAGGCTGTCGATACACCTCTCTGTCCAGAGGCGCATCGAGCCAAATGCTGGAGCGCGCTCTTGCTATCTGTGAATATAACTATATTAACGTGTTGAAATGTAGCAACGTAAGACAACGCTTCAGAAATAGCATACAACTCCGCTGTCATTATGGAAACCTTAGATACAAGTTTAAAACATTCGTCATTATCGTCGTCATCATCATTATTAATCTTGATTTTGTCAATATATTTCTATACCTCGGGAACAGTATATTTACCTGGATGAAAAGTACCCTATGTCCTAGGGTTCTTTCAATATTCATGAAAATCGGTCGAGTAGTTAAGGCGTGAAAGCGTAACAAACAAATTCACATTTATAATATTAGTTAGGAGTAGGATTTTCCTCCAATAACATAAGTATAACTTTGTAGGTACGTCGTCCGACTTGGCGAACTCGATTTATCTCGGGAAGACCAGGGTGCACATCCTATTGATGTACTGATTAAGAAGATGGTTGCACACGAGGAATACAACGCCAACTCTTACAACAACGATATCGGCGTACTTGTACTTCAGAATGACGTACAATTTACAGGTGAGACTGAACTTGAGTGTTTTATATTTATTGTTTTATATATGTCGCGGGGGACTTTACAAATATTCAAACGACGGACACAAAGAACATCCAGATTCGGAACAACCATTTGTGAATCACACAAAGTTTTGTCCGGTGTGGGATTCGCACCCACAACACTCGGCGCAATAGCAGTGGCGAAGCGACCACTTAATCCACTATGCCAGTGGTCGGCAACCTTGTCGTCTAAAAGAACCAAATATAGACAATACACACTTGAAATCTATTCAAAGAGCCATATTTTAACTTAAGCTTTGCTTAAGCAGGCGACATTATTACGGAAATAATAAGGTTTCAAAGTACACTCTCGAGCTTGCCTCTCTCCAATAAGTCTTAGTTCAACTAACAGTAAATAAAATGAAATTTGATATCATACTTTTAAGGCAAGATAATAAGTAATATTCCATGCCTGCACTAAACATTTCGTGGAAGAGCCGCAGCCGAGGAGTCAAAAGTGGTCGGCAACCTGCGACTCGCGAGCCGCAGGTTGCCGACCACTGCACTACGCCATCCGTCATAAATGGTTACAGTACAACAATATCACATTATGTTATTGCTTCTAAAGTAAGAACTAAACCGAACGCAATATCATACTAATTGCGATTTTGTTAGCGCGTAATATGTTCAACGAAGTCAAAAGCTTTATAAAGATTTAAATTATGCAGAAAACTAAGAAGAGTTATTCAAGTCCATATACAAATATCGTGATATATGATTCTACTGAAATGAAGCTTTATCTAAAGTTATGCAGCAGTCATAGTTACGGTGACATTGTCCACGAATTCTGCAAAACATTGAAATCCACGATGAAATCCGTATAAAGCAGTTTAGTTTTAATCTGTAACTCGAAAGGTAAATCAATATTATATTTCTGCTTTTCAGATTCGATACGTCCGATATGCATTCCTAAAGCCCAAGAATGGACGAGAGACAAGAGGACGGAGACATTCAAATACTACTCCCCAGTTATAGCCGGATGGGGACAGACATCACAAAGTAGGTTTAGTTCGATTTTTAATGGGGCTTGCCAGCCGTAACCTTGTGAGTAGGTTGTTGGACTATCACACAGAGCTATTGAGTTTGATCTGACTTTTAATAGTTATATGCGTACTAGCTTTTGCCCGTGGCTTCGCCCGCATGGAATAGTTACTTTGGGCAGCATTTTAAATTTTTTAAGGAACTTATTTTGCAATTAATACACATATAAATGCCGTGGTTTACGGCAAATAGCTCACTTTAACTCGATATCCCAGATAGTTTTTCAAGTATATGCTCAACATATGCCATATGACTACAGATGTAACCGTTACGTGTACCTGACATTCAAATGAACCTCGACCGTATACATTTTTATAAACTAACTAGGTACGTTTTTTGGTTTTCCATCCTTTAAAACAAAAAGATTTTGCGGGTTCGAAACTCGAGAGCACGCCACATAGAGTTGCCCATGGAAAACAGTTTTGTTTATTATTACCGTAAATGCTGCGTTTAGGGCCAACTGCACTCTTTTAAACTGAAATGGCAAATCGGTCTGAATTATCGGAATACAGTGATTTAAAACATTTTCTCCTTTTGCCATTCTCGTCATGATTATAGCTTTTATTGTACTGCGCCCTAGATGAGTAATTTATTGCCGTGTACCATTACATAGCCTTGGTGCGTCAAGATTTCTCATTAACAGGACTGGAATACCAACTTTTCACATACTACTTTTCTTTTTATGGGAAGGCACTCCTGATAATTCTAAAGAGTTCAGAAACTCTATAGGGTACGATGTCATTTGCTCAGTGTCCTTAACATTATCTACTGAGAGTTTATAATTTGTTCGTTTATCTAGCCTACTGTCTCATTTGTCGGCGCCAAAGTTGTAAATCTTGATAGACATTATTATTTAAATCACCTGTATAATCGACAATTTGACAGAATTCACATCTTAGTGTAATCATGCCGTTACTGTCTGTTAGCATACAATCTTCTCCGACCGTTGAAAGAGCAGCCGCCTATTGCCCTGCGTAAGAATCGTTGTGTAGTTGTACTCGTATATTTGTAGCCACACAAAACTTTTTTACGTGTATCCATAACACAGACGCCTTCAAACAGGCATTTATTTCATCTGGCGGTGAACCCCTAGTAATAACCAGTAGGTTCTGTCTAAGGTTACCAGCTAAAAGTACCACCATATCTTTCATGGTGTGATAGGTATAGTGTTTAGATTGCTCTTTTATGGGACATCGTACATCTATCCAAAACCAACAGCTTACTCTGCTGCAACATTTCTACATGTTACAAATTCCGCCGCCGCCGGCGCATCGTTCATTATGTATTGGTATGTCCCGCACTCAGGCGACTTGTATATATTAAGACGGCAGTTTTACTAATTATACAGTGTTTCCGATAAAAATACGTACATATTGTAAATATAGACAGATTTGTTTGGGCTTCCACCCGATCTTTCATCTCCTATTTAATTCCCACGTAGGTTGAAATTTTCAAATCGCTGTTTTTTTTTACGTGGTGGAACGCTTTTTCACATACCTCTCTGCGGGGCGACGGAGAGGTTATGTCGGACTCACCGGGGAAAGATGGTGAGCTACATCCCGGTAATATCGACTAAACCTACCACGGTGTTCCTCGATATAACCGCAATCGGCAAGGCCGCGCGAATCGCTTTCACATGTAATCGCGACCCCGCCGAGGTTTCGGCCCGCCGTATGAAATGGCAGGCAACTACACAAATAGATCTGCCCTTTGCCACCACAAATTTTATCCCTACTCTCCCCCTGAGAGGGGGACGGACACACGGTACAGAGGCGCGCGTGGGAACACGCACGCCGCCTCTCGGACCTGGTGCTGATCGAGTGGCGGGCAGGCTCTCTAAGCCCGCCACCCCCAGGGTGGCTATAGGTCATCTTGCTCCCTCCGGCGCCCGGTTTTGCCGTTGGGGAGAGGGTTTAAGCGTTCCCTCTCCCGCTCCGCCGCCTCCTTGATGGAAATCACTTCCTTACAGAAGGAGGTGACGGTGTTCCACGACCTCTCACTCCGGAGCATAGACTAAACTACGGCCGGGAGCGAGAGGGCAACCAATCCGACTGCTGCGATTAACTCACGGCGCTGCGATGCCCAGGCGGGGCAATCCGCCAAAGTGTGCAGCGCTGTGTCCACAACAACGTCGCGGCAGTCGCCACAGTGGTGACAACCGGGCGTCTCTTGCCGGCCTATGTGACACAGGAACTGACCAAAACAACCATGGCCAGTCATAACCTGTGTAGCGGACCCAGGCACATAACACATAGTTATATTAAATACAAGTAAATAATGTTTATATATCATAAGCACATCCACAAAACATTCATACATAACTAATTACTCACACAACTATACAGCACAACCTTACATATTATGTATCTATCTATATTTATGTAGTTATAAAATATCATTGAATACTCTGTCTGCCGTGCATTGATAACGATTTCTCGTGACGTAGTGCATTCCAAGCGCGGTGCGGCCGCAGCGACCACTAAACCTCCCGTCAGTAACTTCCTATGTTTAACGCAGGACGCACGTTCGAATTTTCGTGGACTTTGTACTCGCAATATACGAATCACACACCCCAAACCTGTGTCAGCCGGAAGGTGAGGGCGCCATGCCGCCTCTCCAGCCACTCCTCAAACATGGGACTTACCGCCACAATCGTGGCGTGCCCGGCACTGGGGTGCACAAGTCGCTCTTTTCACTTCTCCACTAGGATCTGGCGGAGCTCGGACCTTGCCGCCTCGACAGCGGGAAGAACAGGTCCTTCGCCCCGAGCTAGTGCCTCCAGGAGCGACGCCAGGAGCGTTGCTTCCAGGTCCCATGACATCGATTCAGCGAGGAGGCTCGCAGCCTCGAATGAGATCGTACGTTAACCTCTAATCAACCTGATGGCCTTGGCGCGCTGTGGCGCACGAAGTGTCGAAATGTTTCGGGCCATCAGGTTGTCCAGCCAAACTCGGGCCCCGTAGAGGTCCATGGACCGCACGACCCCCTCATTGAGCCTCCGGCAGGAGGTGTTTTTTTTTCTGTTTGGAGGTCTGGGCGGAGACATCAAACCGTATGTATCGATGGTCTGACAACGTCTCCACCTCCTCGATGACGCGCCAGCCTTGGACACGGCGTACTATGGCGGGGCTAGCAAAAGAGACATCGACGATGGAACCACCCCGCTGACGCACGCACATGTGCACTGTCCCACGATTGAGGACACTCCTCAAGCAATTCACCCCTCGCGTCCGTGGTCGCTGAACCACAAGCCACGGACTTGGCCTTGAGGTCCCCGACGACGAGTACGGATCAAGGGTGACTACGAACAACGACGAAGCTAAGGTGATACTCCTCGAAGTCGGCGAGAGGTCGGTTGGGCGAGAAGTAACCGCCCACCACAACCGCTTCTCCTACGAGTGCTGCGATATAGCCTCGTCCTCGGATGACATTCTCGATGTTCAGAGTACCGGCGGCGACCAGTGAAATTATTGCCACCAAGCCATCAAGGTCCCCCACCCAGTCAGCCCTGGGAGGGATAAAATAGGGCTCGGCGGCAACGGTGACATTGATTGACCACTGCGCCATGCTCTGGAGGAGGTCTTGAGCCCTAGCGCAGTGGTTAAGATTGCATTGGAGGAGGCGGAGGTATGGAGCCATTACGTCTCTATACTGAACTCCGCCCCTCCAACTGCGGGAGCAGCGACTCTGGTTGTTGCCGATGTCGACGTAGAGGTGTTTTATAGATGGCAACGTAGCCCTTGTCACCCGCCCGGTGCTCCGCAGGTTTGCCCGCCGCCGCACACAAAATACACAGTGGGGTGCGGCCTCGCATGTTGCGGTCATGTGACCAGGTTGACCGCAACGGAAACAGCGGCCCGTGCAGTCAACCCGTGAGGGGCATTTTACATCTACATGGACGCTGGATAGGCAGCAGTAGCACCGGGCGGGCCTGGGCTCCAGCACTTTAACTTGCGCCGACACCCACCCCACCAAAATATGTCAGCCATCAGCTAACGTTTTAGCAGCGGCAACGGGACAGCTAATAATAGCTGTCCCCGTTCCGGCGCGGTCCGTCTTGATGTTGCGATATCGAACCTGCCCCCCTGAACAGTCTCCAGACTTGGCAACGGCGGCGACAATCTTTTCTTTGACGACGGAGTCATCCAGGCCGCTAATGCGTATATCGACGCATTTCTGCGACCTGGAGACGCGGACGTCATCTGCCTCCAAAGTCTGGCGGAGGCTTTCTGCCAGACGGTTCGCTTGGTCGCCGCTAGCGACCCCTGGCAATTCAATGAGGCGAGCACCGGTCTGGGTTGTCCGGCACCGCAATCCCGTTGTAATCCCCAGCTTGCCGGGGTTTATTGCAGACCGCGCCTTCTTTAGCAGTTCAGCATTAGTTGTATCTCGCTTGATGGCGGCTGGCTGCAGTGTTAGTACCACTGCTGTAGAGCGAGGGGCTAGGAGCTTTCGAACTGCCTTCTTAGCCGCTGCTTTGGCTTTCTTCGCCGCTTTTTCTTTTTCTTTGCCGCCTCCTTTTAGCGTCCCACAGTCTCCCAGTTGTCATCCGCATGAACGGGAGTCACTGCACTCTCCTTGGGCGCTGTGGGGCCCTTTTTGGGTACTGCGGGTGCGGGTACAGCTTGCAGTTTTTTTGCCCCTTGTTTTTTTTTACCCTTTAGTGGTGCACATTTTAATGCAAAAGCTCGATTCGGAGACAAGCCAGTCGTTTAAAGAATCTTAAAAAGACCCTAGAAACATGCCAACATTGAATAAGTTCTTCAAATTCATTGAAACTAAATTTATGTCAATGGAGTCGAACACCAACTCAAATCGCCCTCGTAACAATGTTACTAGTCAACATTTCAACAATCCCCCTAAAATAACTTCTAATGCAATATGTAGTAGGCCGAGAATGCAACAACAGAAATATCAGTTTGAACCTAGGACCGCGCAGTGAACATTCCAGAATACAAAAACATTTCATAATTATATTATAACTTGCCTTTAATGTAATAAGCTGCACGGCCTCTATAACTGCAAAGAATTTTTGTGCATGTCAGCGGAAGAGAAATTAAATACTGCTAAGAAGTTACATTTTTTTAGAAGTTAGTATACACATGTTTGTACATTTAATAAACCCACACGTAATATGCGGAATCAGCAGATACCATGCGAAATTGACACGATAACAAATGCAACGCTATCAAAATGTACTTTACATCTGACGGCTGTACTAATAAATGGACATCTCTACAAAAACCCAACATATGGCTTTATGGTTGCTGTAGAGATTGTCAATTGCAAATAATATGTGAAGGACAAATTACTTCTCAGGCTAAACATTCGACAGGACTCGTAGAAGCCAAGGAAGGATGCATAATCAGGAACGGTGAAGTGACATATTACACCCAAGTACATTACACAAACAACATCTTTGTCAATCCGAAAGTGCCGCTTATTGACCTTGGAGACATAAACAGTTTAACTTCTCTACAACCAATCAACATCTCAAAGGCAGGCATTAAACCAGCCTTGTCTTCCAATAAAAATGAATACAGGTAAATTCGGAATTCATTAGAGAATTTGAAGAATGAGGCAGAATATACACAAATGTCGCAGCATGATATGCATCAATACATTATTTCATAATATGTTACATTAGGAATATTGATCATATCATTGGTTGTCGCGGGAGGAACCTGCGTGAAGCGTGCACTGCTCCGAAAATACCACCGCCGAAGCCAACGAGGGCCACTTCATCCATTTAAAGATAATAGACATACTTATGCAACTCCTCATACATTTGACATTTAAATATAACAATAGTTTAAACATTAGTCCAATATGATATTAACTTTAAATTTTTTAATAACTTCTTGTTATTATTAATTATTTTTATATAATTTTTGCTAGTATGTACGGTTAGCAACAAACCGCACATTGCACTTTGTATCAGTGGCCGATTGGTCTAGTTAACAAATTGCTAATTGTGTATTTACAATATAATGATGTACGTTTAGTATAGAGTCGTAAGCAGTGTTCTCAGTAAAACCGAGCGCGAATAACATATATATGACATTTCATTTAACATTTTATAATTTAACATTTCTTTTGTTATTTTATTTAAGTGAACTATTTTATTAAACATTACTTTCAACATTCAACATTTTATTTAACAAAACATTTAACATTTTCATACAACATTGAATGTTAGGCATCTGCCCTAACAAGGCGTGAAAGCGTAACAGACAGACAGACAGAGTTACTTTCGCATTTATAATATTAGTTGGGAAATAGGGTTAAGTACTTTATTATAGCTCGCTTTAGCAGTGTAGGAATAGCTTTATAATTATGCAGTTTTTATTTTTATACTATTAATTCCTGAGTCAACATTCGGATACCAACATCTAGACCCAGTTTTTATCATTGTGTCTAGTTGTAGCTGTATTTAGTCATTAATATAAATATTTTCAATATACACTAGCTTTTCACCGTGACTTCGTACGCGTTGAATTTGGCAGTATGTGCCATTTTTATATGCTTCTTTCTTAATAGTCGACCTCTAGGCGGTGCAGGTGTATCAAAATAAAACATGCACCAGAATTTAGGTTGAGCCTCCAGCAGTACAATTCTGGAAACCGTATTTAGTTTCGTGCAATAGTTTTTATGTGATGCGCGTACGAACATACTGTCAGACAAAATTTCTAATATATTTGTTTTGGCTTCTATAGCTTTTATAAAAATCCCTGACATTAAATTTTTCATAAATATCTCCTATGTATAACATTTTAATGCGTCAATATCTGTACATTGACCTATTTAAATTTTATTATAAGTATAATACTGCCGTGCTTATCATAAACAACGCAATCGACATTTTTGACGAAATTGAGTTAAAAGTATTTTTGGAATCACCGAAACGAGATCTACCAGGATCAATCACTTAATTTTAATATCTCTATACTTTCATTTTTTTTGTTATTTATAAACAGCGTACTTGATCCATTCCAAACTGATTAGTGTCATAAGCATCGTAATGAACGTTGCAGTGATAAATCATAACCTAATATTCTATGTAGACTAGTAATAAGCATCGTAAACAAACATGCGATTTTTATGACTTTTTTACTCAGAATTTAGATCTATGAAAATACTAAGCATAAGTAACGCATTTGGCACTGGTGACGTTTATAATTAGCAACGTAAAATATTTTTTAGTAATGTGAACAAGTCATAAACATTACAAAATCACATACGATGTTTATACTTAGGAATATATTTCATTCTAACCTATATTTTATTTCTCACAAACATTTTAACTGCCACGTCTTGTGTTATTTATGACTAGTATTTAATACGAATTTAAACTAGGTAGCAATAAGAAAAGTAACGCAAGTATGACATTTGCGATTATTATGATTAGTGAAGGGTATAAGGGCAAGGTATAAGCAAGTACGGGGTGAAGAGAGGTGAGTGACTGCAGTGAGCATGGCAGCCATGCATGTTCCTTTTGCAGCTGTTTGGAACGAAACTATAACAGGCAGGAATCAAGAGGATATAATTTCTACCTTTCGGGCACTCTTGATTTACAAACGTGATGCTGAAAATTTAACTATTTATTTGATTGGACAACTGCGCTGCCCAGAATAAAAACTGAGCATTGCTAAGTTTTCTCGTACAAATTGTAAATAGCAATTGAATTGCCACCAAAACAATAACCCTCAAATAGTTCGAACCCGGCCACACTTTCATGTTGGCAGACTCGTTTCATCACCAAGTCGAACAAGCTTTAAGAAAAATGGGCAAGGTGTACGATATTTATGATTTTGTGGAGTGTGTACACACCCTTTCTTCCTTTTCTACAAATTCAAATAAGAATTTTGTCAAAATAATCGAGGTATCGGATTCTTTTAATTATCAAGATCACCCACCCCAACCTAAATTAAAAAGAAAAGAGCCATTTAAAAGATATGATGGGAGTAAGGTTTGAGAAAGGGCTCTACAAAATTAAATTCTTGTGTACTTAACACAAATTTTACTTGCAAAAAACAAAGTTTATTACAAAAATATAGGCAACACTTTAATTTCTTAATTAATAAATTACACGTAATGAGCTAATCAACTGAAAAATGTTAGACACGGACAAGATGCAGAAGGCTCCCAACCCGTTATAAAATAAACTAGACAACGTTGGTCCCCAAGGGTGGACTACCACGGACCTCGGCTTGGGGCGTTGTCGGCAACGTGGATCTAAGGTGATCCACGGAATTAACATTAGCGCGACGCGTATTCCGGCCTCTGCGGCGAGGGCGGAACCGCGGACGACTTTGTATGGCTTCGCGAGCCGTGTATGCTTTGTCTTGTGCGAGTGTGATGCTATTATAGTGTTCGAGCTATAAAACACACTATAATTGAAGGGCAAGTTAAGCAGAGATAGAAGAAAGAGATTTTTAGTACTTGAAAGTCACAGATATATAGTTCACAAACACAGAAGGAGAAAGTACATAAGAGGAAGCACAGTCTTAGCAGTAAGCGTTAGAAATACATAACAGAGCGAAATAAAACAGTAATTTATAGAATAATATTGCGAGCGTATTCGAATTCAACGGCTAGCTAGAATCGCGCGCGCAGCCTCTCGGCGTCGAGTACAGTTGTTGACTGTCGAGGCGGTGAAAACCGAACGCGCACGAAGTACGTTCGGGTGTCTTCGTAGCTGCGGCGCGCCCACCGATCGCCGAGTAACGGGACTTTTACTCGACTTTACAATAATGTGGTAAATGATTTTAATCGGCCGCCACATCAGCCCCCCCGGAGACCGTTAAGGTCGAAAGAAATCAGGAAACCTCACCCGACGTCCAGATCTAGTTTCACGCGGAGCGTCTAGGATAGCAAGAGTTGCGGTTTTGATTATCTCCTGTGGCGAATCGTCCAATAGGTAAGCTGGTTTCAGCCTGTCAATTGTGACAGTAACTCCTTTGCCTTGTACGTCTATTTGGAACGTCTTCTCGTCTCGCTTTAATACTTTGTACGGTCCTGTATATGGAGGGTCGAGCGGGCGTCGTACGGCATCTTTCCTCAAGAACACGTAATCCGTAGTTGTAAGTGTCTTGGGAACGTAAAAGGTTTTCTGCCCGCGTCGGCTTGCTGGCACTGGGGATAGTTTCGCCATGTGAAGACGTAGCCGAGATGCGAAATCTGTAACATCGAGAGTAGTCCGCAATGGTGAAGGCTTTATAAACTCTCCCGGTAGCCGTAAGGGTTCCCCGTATACGAGTTCTGCAGTTGATGAGCCTATATCTTCCTTCCAAGCTGCTCGTATTCCGAGAAGAACTAGGGGAAGAACTTCACTCCAATTCTCTTTCGCATGACACATAATCGCTGACTTAAGCTGTCTATGGAACCTTTCAACCATTCCGTTCGCAGCTGGATGGTACGCCGTTGTCTTTGCGTGATTGAAGCCGATCAGTCTTGAAAGTTCTCGAAATAAATGCGCCTCGAATTGTCTCCCTCTATCCGTAGTAATTGTCTCCGGGCAACCAAAGCGTGATACCCAACCAGTAACAAAAGCATTCGCTACTGTGTCAGCCTTAATGTCTTGGAGTGGTACTACTTCTGGCCAACGTGTAAATCTGTCAACTGCTGTAAGACAGTATTTGTATTCGTTCGACGTTGGCAGAGGTCCTACAAGGTCGATATGTACATGACTAAATCTATTCGTTGGAGGAACAAATGTATGTACTGGGGATTGAGTATGTCGGGCAATCTTAGACTGTTGGCATGAAAGACAAGTACGCGTCCAGTTCTTACAGTCTTTTTTAATATTTGGCCATACGTATTTCTGAGTCATCAATCTAACCGTAGCCTTAATTCCTGGGTGACTTAATCCGTGAATGCAGTCGAATACTTGTCTACGGAAAAGTGGTGTCACGTAAGGTCTAGGTGATGGACCAGATACATCACAGTATATCATCTTACTGGAACCAGAAACTTCTATTTTCTGTAAGTCCAGTGAAGAGTTGCTTTGTAGAAGCTGGCGGAGCTCGTCATCTTCCTGCTGTGAGCTTGCTAGGGCCTCTAAATCTATTACGCTCGTAATAGCTTCGGTACGTGAAAGAGCATCCGCAACTACGTTGTCTTTACCTGAGATGTGTTTTATATTTGTCGTAAACTGTGACACGAAGTCGAAATAGCGAAATTGCCTAGGTGAGCAATTTTCTGAAGCTTTCATGAAGGCTGAAACAATTGGCTTGTGATCTGTATAGATGATAAACATCTTACCTTCCACCATGTGTCGGAATTATTTGACAGCTTCATAAATAGCCAGCAGCTCTCTGTCGAATGGGCTGTACTTTTTCTGAGCCGGACTGAGCTTCTTAGAAAAAAACCCAAGTGGTTTCCAACCAGATTGTTCTTTCTGCTGTAGTACGGCGCCGATCACGTTGTCTGAGGCGTCTGTACACAGTATCAAATCTGCAGATGGATCTGGGTGCGCTAAAAGGGTGGCATCAGCTAAACTAGTTTTACACGCGGTAAATGCTTGTTGCAGTTCCGTTGACCATTGTATGGGCGTACTAGACTTGATATTCGAACCAGACAAAAGCTTGTGTAGTGGGGCTTGCAGTTTTGCTGCCTTGGGTATGAAAAGCCTATAAAAGTTTATCATACCTAGGAATCTACGAAGGTCTCTGATGGTCTTAGGCTGTGTAAAGTTCTGAATGGCATTTACCTTCTCAGGAAGCGGCTTCGTACCCGAAGATGAAACGTTGTAGCCCAGGAATTCGACTTGCGACTCGCCGAATACGCTTTTAGAAGAGTTTATTACAACTCCGTGATCTTGTAGTCGCTGAAAAACTAGTTGCAGGTGTTCCAGGTGCTGAATTTCGGTCTGGGAAGCAACAAGAATATCATCGATATACGGATAACAGAATTCCAGGTCTTTAAGGATTTCGTCCATAAACCGCTGAAATGTCTGAGCGGCGTTGCGAAGTCCGAAGCTCATAAACGGAAACTCAAACATTCCGAACGGGGTAGTGATGGCTGTTTTCGCTATATCCTCTGGATTAACTGGTAATTGATTGTAGGCTCTAACTAAATCAATGTTACTAAATACGGTACAGCCAAGAAGATTGTGAGAGAAATCTCCAATGTGCCGAACCGGGTATCGGTCAGGTATGGTACGAGCGTTCAGTGCTCGGTAGTCGCCACATGGCCGCCATTCATCATTTTTCTTTGGTACTAGGTGTAACGGGGACGACCATGGACTGTCAGATCTTCTAGCAATACCTGTTCTTACCATCTCTTCGAACTCCTTCATAGCGGCACGGAGTCGATCCGGTGCTAATCGGCGAGGACGGCTAAATACAGGCGGTCCTGGAGTTGTGCGGATGTAATGTAGTGTGTTATGCTTTATCTTGCGCGTTGATATGTCCCCAGCGGGGCGAGTAATGTCTGGGAACTGCGAAAGCAAATCGTGATAAAGCGAAGAACCAGAAACAGATTTTATATGGCAAATAGCGGATGATGCGAGCCTAGCAAAAGCACTTAGCGACGTTAGGCTGTCCACCAAGCGATGATGTCTAGCATCTACTAACAGATTGTAATGCGACAAGAAATCAATCCCTATTATAGGCTTAGTAACGTCAGCTATAACGAAACGCCATATAAATGCACGCCTGAGTCCAAAATCTAGCGACAGATTTATCCAACCGTATGTATTTATCGTGGAACCGTTAGCTGCAAACAGTTTATAATCGGTTTTAACACATTGTCTGTCGCGAATAAATTTATATGGATAAACACATAGATCGGAACCCGTATCTACTAAATATTGCACTTTAGTCTTACGGTCTGTTATGAAGACACGGCCACTAGCAACACTATCGCAGTCATATGTCGCCGCTTTCACTGACTGCCTTGTCCGTTTCCCTGCTGAAACGTACACGGCGCGCGGCACTTCGTTGACGCATTGCCGAACCGTCGATGATACCAGCAGTGCCCCGGGCCAGCATTAGAGCGGCTCCGGGACCGTTGACGCCAGCGTGGAGAATGCGCTCGACCTCTCGAGCGCGAACGGGAACGATCAGCTGACAACGCAGCCACTTGGCGCGTAAGGTCATCTATGCGGCGCGTAAGTTGGTCGATCGCAGTCACCGGACACGAAGCTGCCGATGTAGAAGTCGGGGTGGATGCGGCTGCCACCTGAGCGCTGGGCTGGACAGAGATCTCGTGGATTTTATCCACTATCTGCGCCACCGTGTCCAAGGGGAGGTCCACTGGAGCTGCCATTATCGCCTGCATGTGAGTGGGCAAACGACTCGTCCACAACGACCGTATGAAGTCGTCCGGTACCTCCGATCCAGCCAGGCTGCGCAGGTGTCGCAGGAACTGTGAAGGTTTTCGATCACCCAGCTCCTCCAAGGTTAACAGTTGCCTCACACGTTGTTCTTGTGACGCCGAAAGACGACTAATAAGCTCGGATTTTATTTTCTCGTACTTATTTTCTGTCGGCGGTTTATTTATAATGTCTTTCACTTCGCTCACATATTTATAGTCTAAGTTCGCGATGACATGACAAAATTTCGTAACGTCGGCCGTTATATTTGACAATACGAACTGGCTCTCCAATTGGGCGAACCATAGCGCCGGTTCATTTGCCCAAAATGGCGGCATTTTTACACTAACGCGACATACTTCACTCGAAACGTCTTTTAAACCGGAATTAGCCATTTCCACGGTACAAGTGTTCTCGGGGTCACCACTATAGTGTTCGAGCTATAAAACACACTATAATTGAAGGGCAAGTTAAGCAGAGATAAAAGAAAGAGATTTTTAGTACTTGAAAGTCACAGATATATAGTTCACAAACACAGAAGGAGAAAGTACATAAGAGGAAGCACAGTCTTAGCAGTAAGCGTTAGAAATACATAACAGAGCGAAATAAAACAGTAATTTATAGAATAATATTGCGAGCGTATTCGAATTCAACGGCTAGCTAGAATCGCGCGCGCAGCCTCTCGGCGTCGAGTACAGTTGTTGACTGTCGAGGCGGTGAAAACCGAACGCGCACGAAGTACGTTCGGGTGTCTTCGTAGCTGCGGCGCGCCCACCGATCGCCGAGTAACGGGACTTTTACTCGACTTTACAATAATGTGGTAAATGATTTTAATCGGCCGCCACACTATCATCTGGTTCGTCTAATATGAGCCTAGGTCTCCTAATTTTGGATATCCTAGATTGAGTGTAGTTTATCGCCGTAACCACTAGCGGGTTGGGGTGAGTCTGAGCAGGAGACGCGACGTTCGGTGCGCGCTGGTTTTATGCCCTCTGCGATACCAAAGGGATGTGACCTCCAATACGGCCTATAAGAAGGCATTCTGATGACGAGTTTCAGGATCTTAATTTTTTGCAAGTTAGAGTGATAAAATCACAGGAATTTCCTACAGTTGCTGCAAAGGTACAATCAAGAGGAATTAATGAAGAGCGAAAAAAGGCCATTATTTCAAAGCTTGTTCCTCTTATGCCAGAAAATAGAAACATTTTTGGTATAATTCATTTGTTTCTGATGCCAAAGATTTAACTCAAAATGACTGAATTTTTACTATTAAGTACCTTTATTACAACTTATTTTGATATGTTTTAGTTTATGAAGGAAGGCAAATTTTGTTAGTTTTCAAGGGATCATATTTTTCAATTTTATCATCCTTATTTGTTATATTTACGTATTAAATTGTTATTAATTACGTAAAAATGTTTTATATTCTGTAGTAAATTACAGATTGAACAGATTTGTTGTTCGATTTTAGATTATGTGTTTTATTATAATGTTATGAAAAGATTATTAAATTAATGCTTAAAGAAAACCTGATCTCAATATTTTAGTCTAACTTATGATATAATTAAATAAGATTTGCCTTAAAATAATAATTGTGATAACCTAAGTACAACTAATAAGCATTATTGCTTATTAGTTGTACTTAGGTTATCACAATTATTATTTAACATTTCATCCATAAAGTGCTACCCACCTATTTTTAATCATTTATTTCCTTTCTTTTTCGAATGAATGTTTTGTATGATAAAAGTATTTTAATTTTTTGTTCAGTTACATAAAACTAAACGCATTTTAACTCCTCTTACCATTATTTGCTAGTCATAATGGACACATTTGCAACATATACGTTATAAATGTGAACATACATCTAAGTAATCCCATTATCTTTGCTAGACATAAACATCACAAATGCATTTCCTAGACATAAACAACGCAATTGCCACACATGCGTTGATTGTTCTTGATAAATTAATATTATTGCAGTCCATGGTTACTAGTATAACAACTTTTCATCTTATAAAATATTTAAATTAACTAAATATAAACATAAATATAGTATCGCACATGCAATGTTGACATTTAAAGGTACCAAACAAAACAAAAATGTTTGGAACATTCCTGTTAGTATCATAGAGACAACAAAAAAAGAAAAAACTTTAGGCGCGATTTACTCGAAAGTTACCTCCAAGCAAGTGCATTGTTTATGATAAGGACGACAGAATATCACAGAAAACCCACTGATCCGAGTATGTAAATGTTTAAATTCTGACTCCTATTGGATTTCCAGACAATATTTAAACAGTCCAACATAATGTCGTAATCTTTCAGAAGGAGAACGAACCACTCATCTCCAAGACTTAGAGTTGCCGGTCCTCAACAACAGCGTCTGTGCAGAAGCGTACAAATTGTATAAGACGCTGGTGATAGACGAGAGGGTGTTGTGTGCAGGGTTCTTGACAGGAGGCGGGGATGCTTGCCAGGGTGATAGCGGTGGACCATTAATGCAACCATTTGTAAGTTTTGCATATATCGTATATTTAATGCAAGAAAGCTCCCTGTGGTATCCACGCTTGAATCTGTAGCAAGCTGACTCGAGATTAGCGGCCAGTCTAGAGAAAGTCGAGTATTCAGGTGGTTGAAATTAAAATGGTTGAAATAAATTTAAGAGCTTGAGCGAACACCCTTTTAATTTAACCGTGAATAGGCTGGTGAAAAGCAACTGAAACGTCGGTGATAGTATAAATGAAATAAAATAGGTACATGCTTTATGAACCCGCGCTAAAATCCGTTACGAGTAAAATAAATTATTTTCATACTACTTAAATTGTTACGTTATTTACAGCCAGCACGTACACTTCTTTA
The DNA here is from genome assembly GCA_963564715.1 of Catocala sponsa. Taxonomy (NCBI): domain Eukaryota; kingdom Metazoa; phylum Arthropoda; class Insecta; order Lepidoptera; family Erebidae; genus Catocala; species Catocala sponsa. The sequence continues at coordinate 20,961,912 of OY751347.1, read as the reverse complement.
GAATACATAATAAACAGTAATAATCCTAATCCTAATCCTATCCTGATCCTAATCCTAACGAATATTATAAAAGCGAAAATGAGTTTGTTTGGTTGTTACCTTTTCACGCCTAAACCACTGAACCGATCATCCTTAAATTTTGCATATACGTTGTCAGGTGTACAGAAACCGACACAGGCTACCTTTTATCCCGAAAAAATACTGTTCCCGAGGAAAACAATAATAAGTAATAACGTTCTTATGATAATTATAGATGGCGCCACGTGTCTTTCGAATCATGATTGAATTATATTATTACAAGTAGAGTACAACCCGAATTGATTGTCAAATTCTAAATTAACGCGAACGAAGCCGCGGGCAAAAGCTAGTAAATAATAAAGTTCTTTAGAATACATAATAAACAGTAATAAAACATGCAAGTATTCTCATGAAAGCTCTACTCCTCGAACAGGCTTTTATCAATGGCAAATTTTTATTTCCTTGTATTTATTTTTATTATTATTTTTTATTAATATAATAGTTAATTGTCTAGTGGGAAACCGTTGGACTGCCACGTAGAGGTCTCGGGTTCGAACCCAAATCTCTGACTTTTCGAAGTTATATGCGTATTAAATAGTTCATTATCGCTTGCTTTAACGGTGAAGGAAAACATCGTGAAGAAACCTGAGAGTTCTCCATAATATCTTTGAAGGTATGTGAAGTCTACCAACCCGCACTGGGCCAGCGTGGTGGACTATGGCCTAACCCTTCTCATACTGAGAAGAGGCCCGTGCCCACCAGTGGGAGAGTCTAATTCAGGGCTGATAATAATATTATTATAATAAATTTAATCTTTAATCTTTATTCATAATACGTTTTTACAGATTGTATGAAGTCTCTGGCTCCTGTGCTTGATGAAACCTGTGTTACAGAAGCCAGTGCCCTCTCCCAGAGTAATGAAACATATTTATCCTATGTAATAAAATCACTATTACAATTAATAATAAAAATAATATTACAAAAGGAAAATAAAACAAAAACTCAAAAACAAATAAATACCAAAACTATAACTACTGCTGCGTGATTAGTGTGTATGCATGTAAGTGTGAGTGTATGTATGTGTGCGAGAGCGTATGAAACTGTGTATGTGTGTGGGTTTTTGATGAATGGTAGTGTGGTGTATGTAGTGAGGTGAGAGTGTGGTACAAAGTATAAGCGTATGATGATGTAGGGGCGTGTCGCGTGTAGCTGCTTCCGTAGTATTATTTGTAAGACAAGTGCATTTTACGAAATAGCAATTATAATTTTCTCGGTTTCGTCGTAATTTAAAGACTGTCACCATAACTTAAGTTTATTTTTGACCATATGCGGTGTAAGTTTATAAATAGCAAGAGCCTTATTGACTTTTTTGTAGATTCGAGAGCTCTGGGCAAAAAGTGTCTATGTGCTAACTTTGTGTTCAGAGGCAGCATGGAATGTCGGCGTAATGCGGTGCGGAGAATGTAAAGTGGCCTTACTGTCAGGGCTTGGGCATCCGAGTACATCTGGGCGATAGGATAATCTCTTTTCGGAAATACATTGTTTTAAGGATTGTGCGTTGTGCTCGTTCTACCACAAGCATCACAGTCTTAAAGGTCCCTCCCTATACCGGAATACAATATGTGATGATAGATTCATAGGGAAACGATACACGAGTGCGCTTGTTTCCATGTCTGTCGAAAATCTAAGTTCCTTTTTTTTTGTTTTTTTATTTTGCTCGTCAAAATGACCACACTCCACCTGATAGTAAGCAGTCGTGTGGTCCAAGAGCAGCAGAGAGTTCCTTAAATACATAGATGAATTTCCGCACCTGGGAACAGAGTTTCTGCGTGTGTTTCCGCCGGTCCAATTTCTCATCAAATATTTAATATTTGGAACTATCGTGAGGGGAAGATAATTACATAAAGAGGGATTCAGACATTGATGGGCTTTGATGGTTTTGGAATCTATTGGAAGTTTGGCTGAGAGAGATGGTGTGAACTGGATGATTTTGGTCTTGGCTGTGTTTAGTGTTAGTAGATTGGATAACCAGTCCGTAACCGATCGCAAGGAGAGTTCAGTTGTATGTTTGGCGCACATCCAATCCTTTTCATAAGTTAGAAGGGCAGTGTCGTCGGCGTAGATGAATATACTGCAGTTATTTAGGGGTAGTTGACAGAGATCATTAATATAAATGTGAAATATGGTAGGTGCTAAAATGCTGCCTTGTGGTAAGCCGTAGTTATTTTTCTCCTCATCACTGATGGTTCCCTTGACTTTGACACACTGGCTACGTCCACTGAGGTAGTCTTTATAGATATCCAATGCGATACCACGTATTCCTATATGCCCCATCTTGTTGACAAATATGGGAACGTTGACCGTATCGAAGGCCTTGGTTAGATCTAGAAAGACACCATAGCATTTAAAGTTACTGTCTAATTTATCAACCAGGGTGTTTGTAAAGTCCGATGCGGCGTCCTCAGTAGAAACTCCTGAGCGAAATCCGTATTGGTTCTTGCTATAAAGTGGTTTTTATTAAAAAATTTAATTAAGGTAGTGTTCATAATGTGTTTAAGAATTTAAGATAATCCGCTTAATACAGAGATTGGTCGGTAATTTGAAATATCATTTTTGGCTCCGCTCGTATATATTGGGTGAACGATCGCTTGCTTAAATGCTAGGAAAGATGCCCGAACCGATTGCACAATTGCAAATATGGGCAATGACAGGGGCTAGAGTGCTGCGAGACAGTTTAAGGGTTTTGGCTGGGATATTGTCCCACTCGGTAGCGCAGTCGCTCCGAAGTCTATATATCACTGTCTTCACATTATCTGCATCAACGAGAGGGATACCGAGTGAATTACATGAAGATGTAGGAGAAAAAGAACTCATAGGCTGGTTCGGCGGGTTAAATTTAGATGCAAGGGTCATTCCAATACAAGCAAAATATTGATTGATGCTATTTATATCAGTAGATTGTTTGAGTAAGGCATTAGGAGACTCTCTTTGCTGACTCCTATTTGTGATGGACTTGATTACTTGCCATGATGCCCTCGGATTGTTTTCAGCTTTGAGTAGTTCAGCTTTTAGATAGGTGCGTTTTAACTTTTTTACCGATCCGTTGCAGTAGTTACGGTAGCACATATATGTAATTTTCAGTATGCCTCATTGGGCGATCTTATAACCTCACGGTGCATTCTGTCACGATTGCAGAGGCACCGAAGTCGACCAGCTGTCATCCAGGGTTTTATGATTGTTTTACGATTGGAAGTGCGAGTATTTTTACTTTGTTTTGTTATGGCTATTGTTATTAATAGTTAATTAACGTGTCCAAGAATTGTTTGCACATTTTTATGAAAATAAAGTTTTTTGGCTTTGAATTTGACCGCCAAAATGACACCACGGAAACTAAACAAAATGCTTTATAAAACTAAGCAGTGTCGCTATAGTACTTTTTCTGAATGAAAGTTACCGTTTGTCCTTTTCTGTATCCCTGACAACATGTATGCGAAAAATCATGAGATACAGCGTGAAAGCGTAACAAACTCATTGGTCCAGGGGTAGTGTATACGACTGCGGATCGTGAGGTCCCGGGTTCAATTCCCGGGTCGAGCAAAGTGTTATTGGGTTTTTCTGTTAGGAAATTCTCAGTAGCTGCACGGAGTCTGGAAATGTGGAAAGGTAGACGGCAGTAGGCTCGCCCCCTAATACGTGGGACCAAAAACATAGTTGGCGAAATGTGGGTGTGTCCTGCACCTCTGCCTACCTGTGACTGCTGTGCATGAGGTCTCGAGTTCGAATCCCGAGTCGGAGCAACAAAAACGTATTGGGTTTTTCTGTTGAGAAATCTCAATACGAGCCCGGAGTTAGGAAGTTGGCGGTGTTAGACACCCCGTGCCTCGGAAAGCACGTAAAGCCGTTGGTCTTGCGCCTGATCTCTCTCCGGTCGTGTCGGATTATCTGTCCCATCGGATCATGAGAGTTAGGGAACAGAGAGTGCACTTGTGTTTGCGCATATACTTGTGCACTATAATATCGCCTGCGCAGATGGCCAGTCTCCGTTAAGATTGGCCGCCGTGACCGAAATTCGGTCTGGAGGACATTATGTATGTATGTATGTAATATTAGTTAGAATTAAGAACTAAATCATTGAGTTTAAAAATAACTCAAATCACTTATAATTTCTTCCAGTGGTCGAAAGCATATCGTAGAAAATATTTCTACGAGATCGGCGTGATTTCCCTTAGTCGAGGGTGTGCTCAACCAGAGATCCCAGGAGTCTACACTAAGATCACTTACTACTTATCCTGGATTGAGGAGAAGGTTCTGGGACACAACACGCAATGAACATGATGTACTTAATAATATGTAATAATAATATAGAGAGGGCCGAGTTAATCACCAGACTTCAGTATGATATGGATATATTTTTTTAAATTAAGGTAATTTTTGCTTATGTCGGTAGTACAACATGTACTTCAAATCAATCAAATACATTGAAATAATACATTTCTATAAATATATAATTAAATCCAACAATAAACAATAATTAAATATCAAGTGGTCAATCTACACTAATATTATAAAGCACAAGAGTTTGTTTGTTTGTTTGTTTGAACGCGCTTATTACGGAACTACTGGTTCGAATTGAAAAATTATTTTAGTGTTGGATACCCTATTTATCGTGGAAGGCTATAGGCTATATAACATCACGCTACGACCCACGGGAGCGGCGCAGTAACTATAAACGCGGGTGAAACCGCGGGCACATCTAGTTAATTATAAAAGCATTGCGTGGCGCCAACTTCCGGCGCCACTTAATTATATATTATAATACTTTTTATTGTATAAGTAACAAATAATTATGTTTATAATATTATAATTACATGATTATATGATTTATATAACACATTCAAAGGTTATAATATAATAATAATATCAGCACTGTATTAAACTGTCCCACTGCTGGGCACGGGCCTCTTCTCAGTGTGAGAAGGGTTAGGCCATAGTCCACCAAGCTGGCCTAGTACGGGTTGGCAGACTTCACATATCTACGAGAACATTATGGAGAACTCTCAGAAAACGCAGGTTTCCCCACGATGTTTTCCTTCACCGTTAAAGCAAGCGATAATCAACTATATAATACGCATATAACTTGGAAAAGTCAGAGATGCACGCCTTGGGTTCGAACTCGAGACCTCTGCGTGGCAGTCCAACGGTTTCCCACTAGGCTATCGTTGCTTTAAACTATCGTTGCTTACTTTGTATTAAATAAGGCAGTTTAAATAGTAACATTATAAGAACCGTTGTGACATTATTATATTTTCATTCGACTACTGATCTTGGTACAATATTGTAATTGAGTGTGCGTGTGTGACTTTTATTGGAGCCCATTTCAATTCTTGATTACGTACATCATACTCTGATTTACCATTCGATATTTCTGTTGATTAAATCGGCTCCTTCTATATTAGAATTTAGGAATCATTTATTACTTTTGTCTAGATATTTTTGTATTAATTACATAGGCTATTATTTGTATGGAATATATACGATGGTAATAATAAATATACATTATTTACATTTCAAACATTTTTTTTTTTGCTCTGTCTGAAGATAGGACATTATGGAAGAGACTCCACCAACAAGAGCTTGGCTCTTAAATTGAATAAGAAGACATTTTAAGCGTCATTTGTGCCTCACGATGCTACCGGCCTCTCAACATATCTAATCTACAGGGTGTGATGTTATAATATGATTACTACAGCCATGTATATAACGTGTCACACTGCGGGACACGAGCACAAAAAGATTTCTTTTGATTGTTATTTGCTTTTGGCTTTAAAATAATATACAAAATGAAACGGGCAACTATCCTATTCCATGTTTTTACATAAGTGATAGTAAAGGTTAATACAGTTCTTAAATGTGTGTGCTTGTATTCGCCACCTTCGACGTAACTGCACAATTGTTCACGCCCAGGCCAGGGTCCTGTTACAGGGCAAGTCAGAGAGGGCTTTTAAAAAAAAAACTCGAAGTTCTAAAATATACTAAGTTTAATAAAACAGTATAAAAATACAAAATATTATAAAACCCTAGTGCCCACAACGAAGTCTAGAATAGAATTAATTTCCTTAGAAACAAGTAATAACGCTTGGATCCATTTCTATGACGCACATCGTTCATGCCTACTGCTGATCTAAGCATTATTATTTTATATGTACTTTATGCAATATAATATTATAATATCCTCCCCGTTAAGATTGATCATACCGGGTCAAGGGATGATCAATAGAAACAAAATCAATAATGAACTTTAAAAGACTTCGTTAGGGCTTACATTTTCAGAGTATAATTAGATTTGGTTTATAAACCTAGACATAGCAACTACAACAGTAAACTAGAAAAATATAAAAGTCATGACAGTCTTATATATTAAAAATACCACAAGACTGAAGTTAATATCAAACAGCTTTAAATCATGTTTACTTTTAACTCGTAGATTAAGAACTAAAGCGTATCATTATTCCCTAAAAGAAAAATAATTTGAAAGTAAAATAACTAAGTAGTTAACATATAAGGTTAACATTTAACTTTATACCTTTAATGGATATTAAAACAGGTTAACGTTAAATGAAAGCTATGTATATTTGATTATGATATAACATTTATTTTTAAATTTGGCAGCGACCTTGTAGAGAGTTTTACATCATATTCAAGGTCATCAGCTGACGAGTCAGACGTCAAGTCCTTTGTGTTAACCATGGTTGACACATTTTGACGAATAGCAGGAACAGGAGTTCGATCTGCGTAGTTTTTATTATAAATTCTTATACAACATCCCTGTCTCGGGCAAATAACCCTCCTAGTTTTAAGCAAAAAATATATCAACATTATTATGGATATTATATAAGTGAGAGAAAGATAACTCGTAGAATATTTCTCAAAGTGTGACGGTTCAGAGATCTTATTTAACTGTTTCTCAAAATCACTCATCTGCACACTGGCTTTTACTAATGAGTCTAAATTATTTAATTCGTTTAATTTAACTAGCAGAATGTCACTTTTATTGAAATGTTCAGCATCACAACAATCACTAACTATACTGAAGTTAGATAAGGTAGTAGTAATGTTGGAGGTGTAAGTGTCACTCGGGAGAAACGTTAGTGTTTTAAAGTAAGCTTTACAAGATTTAGGTAAATGTAATATACCAGAACCGAACAAGATTTCATCAGAATTATTAATGTTCTCGTAACAAACAACGTGACATTTACCGGGATCTGACTGAACAAATATCCAACGATTATAGGTGATCTTTTGGAAGACATCTATTGAGCTGCGCAGGACTCTGGTTTGGCAACTTTTTGGTAGCTTGACATAGGCTTCTGTCAACAACGTAGTTTCACACGTCGGGTTCGTCATCGTGGAATACACGTTACCTAGAGGACACACATAGCACTGACCTTTCACTTGTTTGCACGCACTGACACTCGCGAGCTGTGAGTAGAATAGTCTGTCCAGAGTTATTGCCAAGTATTGTTTGTTCGGTGCTATTAAAACATAAGTATCTGGCGTATTCAAGGCTAACGGGACTGGAAATGGGATAACATGATATAAATTATAGAACTGCGAAAGAACGAGTGGAATCTGCAAAATAAATACTAACTTATTGTCTTGGTAATAACATACAATATCACTGACAGTAATTATTTCATTTACATTCGCTAGCGATAAAGGTATAGGCAGCTCAGAGTGTTTAGGCATGTAGTTGATATGTAACTCGAGCTCTTTATGCAACTGCATAGGACTTAGTACAGTCGGGTGTAAAACGTTCATTTTACTGTCAACTATATCAAAAGATAGGGCCATTATAATACTTTCTACTGAAGTTAATATGAGAGACAACTGGGACCTTGATTCTAATTTATCAGTAGTTTGACTTAACTTTTCGAATGCACTTTCTATAGTAACTAAATTTTGGTTCAAACGATGTTCGTTATCTTTTACTTTAGACATAGTGCTGTTAAACGTGGATATAGTAGACTTAATTACATGTATATTATCGCGCATTAATACTGTGAGCTCTTTTTCGTCTGACTGTACTTTATTTATAGCATTTGTGAACTTGATAGCATCGTCAACATCTAAGGTGCCAAAGAACGTTTTTAATAAAGAGCCACCGGCGTCAATTGACCTCGTTTTGTGCGTCTGGTTTCTTTAACCTGAGTTAGATATGAAATAGATGAAAACTTACGAATATTACTGCCTTGCAGGGCTCTCAAGGCACTTAACGAATTATAGCATTCGGTTTTAAGTTTAGAGGATTGGACTATATTGCAATGCTTAGTAATGCGTTCAAGCAAGAGCTCTATACTGTCTAAATGAGGTTGAATGTGACTCAAATCTACAGAAGTAACAACGTTCCAATTATCGTTAGAGAATTTTAAGTCTAACAATTGATCATAGTATAATCCCGGATTGCCGACCAGCTTTGATACGAACTGGTTACCGGACACGGTCGTGAGGAACTCGGAGACAATAGATAAGGGTATATTTATTTCTAAAAGGCAGGTTTGATTTCGTCATAGTGATAGCGTATATGTTTCCTACCTACTTGTATTGTTACAGTTTGATTGCCGTTTATTTTTATAATTTTATAGGGACCTTTCCACACCGGGGATAACGCTTTGTTTTGTTTATGATGGCATCGTAAGTATATCATGTTGCCGGCGTTGTATGTTATCGGTCGCGCATGTGAATCGTAATATCGTTTTGAACGTTCTTTGGACGTTTGTATGTTTTGTAAAGCTTTTTGTCTACTATAATATAACGTGTGATTAAGAGCTCGTATATAATCGGTGTATGTGTTATTTTCGAGAGTATCTATAGACTTTTTTATATAAGGCTTGTAACCAAATAAAAGTTCGAACGGAGTGAAGCCAGTAGTGGAATGGACATTCGAATTATAGGCTAACATTGCTGTGTTTAGATACAAATCCCAAGTGTGAGTATTTTCGTCAATGTATGATCGTAAGTATTCTTTCAGCGTTGAATGACTACGCTCTAACGCGCCACACGTTTGTGGGTGGTAAGGTGACGCGTATATATGTTTTATACCGAATAACTTTTCTAACTGTTTAAACAAATCTGAACAGAAATTTGTACCTTGGTCAGACACGATCTGTCGTGGAATACCCATATGTGAAATGAAATGAACAAAACGTTGAGCGGTTTCTTGAGCCGAACAAGACTGCATGGCATATGCTTGCGAATATTTAGTCAAATCATCTTGTAGGGTTAGGATGAACTTATATTTATCAATTCGTGTTTCTGGAAAAGGCCCTACAATGTCAAGGTATATCTTATCGTTAGGTCGAGTCGCGGTCGATGTGATTATCATCGGCGCTTTATTTGTGCAGCGCAAAGGTTTATTTATTTGACAAGATTTATAGTTTTTAACGTAATTCTCTATATCCTGCCTCATATTTCTCCACCAATATAGGGATTTGAGTCTATCATACATACGAGATACACCTGGATGACCAGCAGATGGTAAGTCATGATTATCTTTTAATATGAGCGGGACCTCGGATGGTGTTGGAAATAGGATATTATTATGATAAACATGTATTTTAATGCCTGTATTATGAAATAGGAATGCAAGAATGTTGTAAATTTTTGTGAATGATAGTTTGTTAAAAGAGTCTTTAAAGTCAGAAATTGCAAATTCTTTTTCTTCCATGTACCAAGTTGTTATCATATCGCGATAGTCTCTCAACATGTTAAATATATCTTTATAAAATTTTTTGAAAAACTGTTACACTACTATAATCACTATTAAACTTTACAAATTTTTAAGCTAATTAAATTATTGAAACTATTAAAACTATTTATACTATTACTATACTATTATACTATTTAGATTTATTTTTACACTTTCCCCGACGTTTCGGTTGCTTTTCAGCAGCCATGGTCACGTGGAGACTAAGATGGTAGTTGTCTCAATGTTCCAGTGTAGTTATTTCAAAGTACCCGAACATAATTTAATCATGGGTGTTTCTATTTACGCAGAATGAGCTCAAAGTATCATGAAGTCTAGCTGTGGTTTGCTTCTTCTCGGGTTTGACTATTTGAATTACTGGATCCCAAGCTGGTGGTACACTCCAACCATCTTCTCTATTGAAATTAGGATGTTTCTTGATTTCAATAGCCTCGCGAAGCATCCTTGGTAGGAATCGGTGTTCTTTAGCGAGCATCTGTGGTTTGTCAAATCTCAGGTAGTGGTTGGTCCCCTGTTGCACATGTTCACACACAGCAGACTTCAACGAGCGTTGGTGTTTTACATCAGCTATGTGTTCTTTTATGCGGGTGCCTATGCTTCTCTTGGTTTGACCAATGTATGAGAGTCCGCAGTCACAATCTATTTTATAGACCCCTGCATCTTGTAAAGGTAGTTGGCACTTGACAGATGGTAAAAATTGACTTATCTTCGTTGGCGGCTTGAAGTATGTATTGATTGAAGCTCGCTTCAAGATGTAGCCAATCTTGTCAGTGACACCCTTCACATAAGGTAGTATAGCAGGCTGGCGCTCGACTGTGGCTGGCTTTTCTCGGGATCTGTGACAGCGGCGCGGCTGTTGGAGCTTGTTGTCTTGCAGTACTTGCTTGACATGTTGAAGCTCGGCGTCCAGGTGTTTCTTGTCACAGATCCCGTGGGCTCTCTGAAACAAAGACATTCCCACGGTAGCTAACTGTTTAGGATGGTGGTGAGATTCACCGTTTAAGTACCTATTTGTATGGGTCTTTTTCCTATATACAGTGTGGCTCAAAGTATGATCAGAATTCCTGATGACAAGGACATCTAAGAAAGCTAATGAATTATTTGCCTCTAATTCCATAGTAAATTGTATGTTGTTATTAAGGGAATTAAGATGTTTTAGGTACTTAAACGGTGAATCTCTTAGGTCATTTAGAGTCAGAGTGTCATAGTAAGTTGAAACGCGACAATACGCCGCGCTTACAGTATCAGCCGCGTGCGCAAAATAATTCTTTCCACAGTTCTCGCAATAATACGACACCAATTATTTGTCGATATTGTTAGAATATAGGCCATGATATTTCGCAATGCCGTAAACGTCAATATAATAACTCTAGAACATTTAATAATAATTCGGATAATAACAACTTATCAAATAACTCTAGGAATTTTCAACAAAATTTTATAGAGTCGGCTTCCGAAACATCATCGCCTCCACAGATTCTTGAAATCGAAAATACTTTAAACTAGAATTTGGGCCTGCAAATGAGTACCGTTGCAAGTCCCAAACTTTAGGTACTAGAAATTCTAGTTCTATTTCAAAATCCACTGTTTCTAAGAAACTCTTTAAAAGTCTCAAATATTTTATTTGAACATGCAATTTGAGCTTTACCGCTTAACTTGGATATTATAAATTTTAGTAAAATACTTTTCTGTGATTCAGATGCTAGATCTAATGCATTTCTGCAATTAGTTAAGAATCCGGGGAGAGTTGCCCGTTCCCCGCTAAATGAATGAACGAAATCACATAAAACTTTAAGTGGAACTTGTTCCGAGAGCAAGATTTGAGACTTTTCACCTTTCGACATTATAATGACACTATTGTATAAGGAAAATATTCAAACACGCGAGTGGCAACAACAGTGGACAAAATATGGTACTCACAGGCAAATCACGCACTGGACGAACATAATCGGCGGACACGGTGAGTAGTCGGCTTGGCTGGTGCGCTGACGTTGTCAGCAACGACGATATTCTTGCAGTAGGTGAGCAGTCACAGCGAGTTGCAGGACAGCACCACGTCCTCGGGACGACGTGCCGGTTCTCTCAGGATGCGTTGAAACGGCGTAACTCAGCGAGATGCTGCGCAACGCGGCGAAACAGAGCCAGGACCCAACAGTATAAAGTGGGGCCCCGATAAGACACGGCGGGATACAGCGAGATACGGCGAGATACGGCGAGATACGATTTGGTTTAGAGAATTCTACTTTACTTGGTTTGAACTTCCGAAACGCGGCGAAAAGTGGGCACTGGTCAACGATATTTCGAGGAATACCGGGTTTATTGAACTGGTATAAAACTCACCCGGTATCCCACTTCTGACACCACTGTTACAGGGCAAGTCAGAGAGGGCTTTTAAAAAAAAAACTCGAAGTTCTAAAATATACTAAGTTTAATAAAACAGTATAAAAATACAAAATATTATAAAACCCTAGTGCCCACAACGAAGTCTAGAATAGAATTAATTTCCTTAGAAACAAGTAATAACGCTTGGATCAATTTCTATGACGCACATCGTTCATGCCTACTGCTGATCTAAGCATTATTATTTTATATGTACTTTATGCAATATAATATTATAACAGTCCCATACAAGGTGGTCGGTCTCCTTTGTGTGCTTGTATTCGCTACCTTCGACGTAACTGCACAATTGTTCACGCCCAGGCCAGGGTCCCATTCAAGGAGGTCGGTCTCCTTTGTGTGCTTGTATTCGCTACCTTCGACGTAACTGCACAATTGTTCACGCCCAGGCCAGGGTCCCATTCAAGGAGGTCGGTCTCCTTTGTGTGCTTGTATTCGCTACCTTCGACGTAACTGCACAATTGTTCACGCCCAGACCAGGGTCCCATACAAGGTGGTCGGTCTCCTTTGTGTGCTTGTATTCGCTACCTTCGACATAACTGCACAATTGTTCACGCCCAGGCCAGGGTCCTATACAAGGAGGTCGGTCTCCTTTGTGTGCTTGTATTCGCTACCTTCGACGTAACTGCACAATTGTTCACGCCCAGGCCAGGGTCCCATTCAAGGAGGTCGGTCTCCTTTGTGTGCTTGTATTCGCTACCTTCGACGTAACTGCACAATTGTTCACGCCCAGGCCAGGGTCCCATTCAAGGAGGTCGGTCTTCTTTGTTTACTTGTATTCGTTACCTTCGACGTAACTGCACAATTGTTCACGCCCAGACCAGGGTCCCATTCAAGGAGGTCGGTCTCCTTTGTGTGCTTGTATTCGCTACCTTCGACGTAACTGCACAATTGTTCACGCCCAGGCCAGGGTCCCATACGATGTGGTCGCTCTCCTTTGTGTGCTTGGATTCGCTACCTTCGACGTAACTGCACAATTGCAATTATGAAAGGTTTTTTCAAGCAATTTGTTCCTCTCCTTGTCAATTATTATTGATGTTACCGAGTGAATGGCAGTAATAGTCAAAGTCAAAAATCATTTATTCATTTATGTCACAAAGTAACACTTACGAATGTCAAAATATAATAATAGTAAAAATATTCATATTTTTGCTTACAGATAGCAATGATAGCCTAGTTAACAATTGAACTGTCACGCAGAGCTTTCGGGATCGATCCCTGGGCAGGAACGTTTGATTTAAAGAAATCATGTGTAACGCTATGCTGTATGAGTCCCTAGATATTCATTGACCAGTGATGTCACAAGATATCTCTGGGAATCCACTTAATCAAAGATTTTTGGTGTAAACTCTCCAAGAGAACTTTTCGTTCGGACCAGTACGTGTCTCAGAGTTCTCCAAAATGTTCTTGAAGATAATATTATGTGAGGTCTCACACTGAGAAGTGGCTCGTATCCCGCAGTGTGACACGTTATATACATGGCTGTAATAATCATATTATAACATCCCACCCAGTAGATTAAATATGGAGAGAGGCCGGTAGCATCGTGAGGCACAAATGACGGTTAAAATGTCTTCTTTTTCAATTTAAGAACCAAGCTCTTGTCGGTGGAGTCTCTTTCATAATGTCAGTCTATAATTGTCAGCACCTACCAGAAAATAGACTTCGGACTACCGCAAGGTAGTATTCTGGGTCCCACGCTCTTCCTTGTTTATATGAATGACCTGTCAGCATTACCTTACATAGCCAATTCAGAAATAATCAATTATGCTGATGATACAGTAATCATTTTTAATGGAAAGTCATGGGAACAATTGTTTGGGACCGCCCAAGTCGGTTTTAATCATGTGATCAATTGGCTGGATAGTAATTTGCTGTCACTAAACGCATCCAAGACCAAATTAGTGTGCTTTCATAAAACTGCCGCTACCACTCCACCAGCAAACTTAAGAATAATAGCGCACTCTTGCATAAAATCAGGAATGGGCTCTGTCTCACCTCCAGGTTGTAAATGCATACAGATAAGTAAAACAAAATCTGTAAAATATCTGGGGGTCATTATAGACGAAAACTTACGTTTAGGGAGCACATCGTCGCGACGTCAGCGAGAGTTAGGAAACTAATATACGTCATGAAAGCACTACGGGATGTCGCCCCGATGAGCTTATACGGAGCATAGACGGTATACGTTTCCTTGTGCCAGTGAATCTTAATGTACTGTCTTACAGCCTGGGGAGGCACAGCACTTACTCACCTTATTGGTCTAGAGAGAGCACAGCGCGCGGTTTTTAAGACTATGCTAAAAAAATCTTACCATTTTTCCACCACCCTACTCTTTAACAAAATGAAAGTACTGAGTGTTAAAAGGCTATAAGAATTACTCTTTTAACCCATAGAGAAGTATTAACCTCTAGTTACTTTGAAAACATGGTCAAGAAACGCGTTTACAAACTTTCTCTGCCCAACTCAACGTTCGCACATAGTTTTAGTGCATACATGAAACCTTTCGTATATAACTGAATAAATAAAATCTTCAATCTGTCGAAAGTAACGATCCGTAAAGCAAAGTCAAACTTACAGAAACTTTTGGTAACATGGACTTATGATGATACAGAAAACTATTTAAAACTTTGTAAAATATTATGATAGATGTATTATACTCAGCGTGGGCCAAATTAATTGAATAATTTTATTAAAAATATCGCATAAATAAATTATATGTAGGTATATTTTATGATATTAGACTTAATTATTGGTATAATTTAAAAACGCATGCTAATCATGAAGATTGTTTTAATTATTTATCGTCACTATTACAGATACTCATAATTTGTATTTAAAAACTGCCCAATAGGACAGGCTTAGCTTAGTGTGGGAGGTTTACATAAAAGCGAGTTCTAGGATTGTATAGTATTATTTAATCCAAATTATGTTAAAAACAAGTCCTATCTTCAGAGAGCGCAAAAAATAAAAAAAAATGGTCGAAATGTAAATAATGTAAATTTATTATTACTATCGTATATATTCAATACAAATAATAGCCTTAAACATTATGTAATTAATACAAAAATATCTAGACAAAAGTAATAAATGATTCCTAAATTCTAATCTAGAAGGAGCCGATTTAATCACCAGAAATATTGAATGGTAAATCAGAGTATGATGTACGTAATCAAGGATTGAAATGGGCTCCAATAAAAGTCACACACGCACACTCAATTACAAGTATATTGTACCAAGATCAGTAGCCGAATGAAAATATAATAATGCCACAACAGTTCTTATAATGTTACTATTCAACTGCCTTATTTAATACAAAGTAACCTTTGAATGTGTTATATAAATCATATAATGATGTAATTAATTATAATATTTATAAACATAATTATTTGTTACATAAACAATAAAAAGTATTATAATATATAATTAAGTGGCGCCGGAAGTAGGTGCCATGCAATGCTTTCATAATTAATTAATCACTTAATAATTTATATACACCTATTATCTTATTGTTGGATTTAATTATATATTTATAGGTATGTATTATTTCAATGTATTTGATAACATGTACTACCGACATCAGCAAAAAATACCTTAATTTTTATAAAAATATCCATTAGGTATGTGCTTCAAAGTCAATCCCGTTATCGCGCCGATCGTAATCGTACGATACCTCACGTGTAGTTACATAGTGTATTTACTGAAGAAGATTCAGAGGTTAATAAATCCGAACGTGAGTTTGTTTATTTGTTACGCTGTAACTAATCGACATATTAAATTTTATAGACGCTTTGTCAGGGACACAGAAAAATATATGTCACCCGAATCTGATCAGAAAAATTACTATTCCTAATGTAAGGCAATTTATTGACAA
Organism: Catocala sponsa; assembly: GCA_963564715.1. NCBI lineage: Eukaryota > Metazoa > Arthropoda > Insecta > Lepidoptera > Erebidae > Catocala > Catocala sponsa. Next base: position 20,945,860 of record OY751347.1, on the reverse strand, counting down.
AATAATAATAATATTGTACACATATACACAACACCATTTAGCCCAAACTAAGCAGAGCTTGTACTATGGGTACTAGACAATAGATAAACATACATAAATACTTTTTTTTTTGTAAATACATACATATTATAATAATACATAGAAACACCTAGACCAAGACAAACATCCATGTTCATGCACACAAATGTTTAACTTGTGCGGGAATCGAACCCGCTAACTCAGGCGTGGCAGTCGGTTATACTAACCGCGATGCCATCAAAGCCGCGGGCAAAACCTAGTAGGCTATATATTGGCACGGTATGACCCACGGGGGCGGAGCATTAATTACAAATATGGCTGAAAAAGTGGAGGACATATAGTATTATTGAAACCCATACCATACTGAAGTATGGTGATTAACTCGGCCCTCTCTTTATTATTATTACATATTATTAAGTACATCATGTTCATTGCGTGTTGTCTCCCAGAACCTTCTCCTCAATCCAGGGTAAGAAGTAAGTGATCCTAGTGTAGACTCCTGGGAACTCTGATTGAGCACACCCTCGACCATAGGAAATCACGCCGATCTCGTAGAAGTATACATTCTCATCTGCTTCCGACCACTGGAAAAAATTATAAGTGATTTGAGTTATTTTTAAACAGTGATTTAGTTCTTAATTCTAACTAATATTACATACATACATAATGTCCTCCAGACCGAATTTCGGTCACGGCGGCCAATCTTAACGGAGACTGGCCAACTGCGCAGGAGATATTATAGTGCACAAATATGTGCGCAAACACAAGTGCACTCTCTGTTCCCTAACTCTCATGATCCGATGGGACGGTAATCCAACACGACCGGAGAGAGATCAGGCGCAGGATCAACAGCTTTACGTTCTTTCCGAGGCACTGGGGTATCTAATACCGCCAACTTCCTAACGCCGGGCTCGTATTGAGATTTCTTAACAGAAAAACCCAATACGTTTTTGTTGGCCCGACTCGGGATTCGAACTCGAGACCTCATGCACAGCAGTCGCAGATAGGCAGAGGTGTATGACACACCCACATTTCGCCAACTATGTTTTTGGTCCCACTGAATAGGGGGCGAGCCTACTGCCGTCTGCCGGGCACATTTCCAGACTCCGTGCAGCTACTGAGAATTTCCTAACAGAAAAACCCAATAACACTTTGCTCGACCCGGGAATTGACCCCGGGACCTTAAGATCCGCAGTCGTATACATTATTTTAATTTTTTGTTTCCGTTAGTGGCCAACCTGTTGTCAAGAGTCGTTCAAGCCGCCCGTAGGCCTCTGACATGGCTTAACGACTGCTGTCAATTTGACAACAGGGACCGACTTTTTACGTGCCTTCCGAAGCACGGAGACGCTCAGTTGAAATACCACTAAGCGGTTACCCATCTATAGACTGACCGCACCTAACGTTACTTAACCTCGCTAATCGTTTACCGATCAGTGAGTGCATACGCTACCACTGGACCAATGAGTTTGTTACGCTTTCACGCCGTATCTCATGAAATATCGCACACATGTTGTCAGGGATACAGAAATGGACAAACGGTAACTTTCATTCAGAAAAAGTACTATAGCGACACTGCTTAGTTTTATAAAGCATTTTGTTTAGTTTCCGTGGTGCCATTTTGGCGGTCAAAGTCAAATTCAAAAATCTTTATAAATAATAAAAATGTGCAAACAATTCTTGGAGACGTTAATTAACTATTAATAAAAATAATATCAGCCCTATATTAGACTGTCCCACTGCTGGGAAAGGGCCTTTTCTCAGTGTAAGAAGGGTTAGACCATAGTCCACCACGCTGGCCTAGTGCGGATTGGTAGACTTTACATATCTTCGAGGACATTATGGAGAACTCTCAGACATGCAATTTTCCTCACGATGTTTTCCTTCACCGTTAAAGCAAGCGATAATTAACTATTTAATACGCATATACCTTCGAAAAGTCAGAGATGCGCGCCTTGGGTTCGAACTCGAGACCTCTGCGTGGCAGTCCAACGGTTTCCCACTAGGCTATTAACTATTATATTAATAAAAAATAATAACAAAAATAAATAGAAGGAAATAAAATTTTGCATTGAAAAAAGCCTGTTCGAGGAGAAGAGCTTTCATGAGAATACTTTCTTGTTTTATTACTGTTTAATAAGTATTCTAAAGAAGTGTACGTTCTGTCTGTTTGCTAGAGATTTGCGTTATCGTTTTGAACACTACAGGAATCATTACCATTATATCATTAGCATAAAAACTACTTTCTCTACCGATAGTATAGAGCCTCTTTAAGCTAAGAAAATACTTATTACCACCAGAATATTATAATTATTTTCTTTTTGTTACGTTACGTTATCTTAAGTAAAAACGTAACAGTTTAAGTAGTATAAAAATAATTTATTTTACTCGTAACAGATTTTAGCGCGGTTTCATAAAGCATGTATTTTATTTCATTTATGCTATCACCGACGTTTCAGTTGCTTTTCACCAGCCTATTCACGGGTAGACTAAAAAGGTGGTCGCTCAAGCTCTTAAATTTGTTTCAACCATTTTAATTTCAACCACCTGAATACTCGACTTTCTCTAGACTGGCCGCTAATCTCGAGCCAACTTGCTACAAATTCAAGCGTGGATACCGCAGGGAACTTTCTTGCATTTTTTTTTTAATTTTTATTTTACATAGGTCATAAAAGTTACAATTAAATTATCTTTTTGTGATGCAAACACAAACTCGTTCGAGTTTTACCGTGCATCATCTCATCGACTTCGACATAACTACGTCAATTCATGCATAGTAAAATACCTTACAAACTTATAATTCAATGAACAAAAATTTTATACACTGCGTAATATTAGATTTTTACATATTAAAGGTAGATTCAAAAATACGAATGTTGAACCAAGCATCGCTCACGTCACCACATTGGCTGTCTTTTGTATGAAGTCAGTGTTCATATTACGCATATACAGAATGTTCCATAGTGAGACTGTTAAATTTTACTTAAAAATAATATATACAGTAATGTTATTATATTTTCTATATACATATTGGGACTGTTTAATGTACGTTGTTATGTCTGTGAATTTAATAATGAGTGGGTTATTATGATAATTGTGGTGCTGTTTATATAATGTATTAATAAAGATTATGTCCCTTTGTTAACAAGTTACTATAATTATATCAATATTATGACGTAGCTCTTAAATAATATTTTATTGTTCACTATCACAATATATATATATATATATATATATATATATATACACTCGCGTGCAAGTAAATCGACTCAAGCCTCAAGTGCGCATAAAAAGTGATATAACTTAAAAATGCCTTATTTTACCTCTATATAATGTTTTACATAATTAAAGCCTAGTAATTGAGCTTTAAAATTATGTAAGTTGCATGAAAATCGATTCAGTAGGTTAGTAAAAAAGGTGAATGTCAAAGATATTGTAAAAAAATTTGAAAATTCATACAATTTCACAGTATGGGGGTTATTGGGTATAAATGAAACAAAATGTGCATAAGATAAAAAATTTATTCGTGTCAATATTTGGTGTTCCCTCCTCTAGCCCTGATCACTGCTTTCAAGCGATTCTTCATCGACCTTATCAACTTTTTAATTGATGATTGTGGTATTCGGCCCCACTCTTCTACCAACGCAGTCTTGAGCTCATTGATGTTTGTCGGAGCTGGATTCCTCGCCCTAACTTTACTTTTGAGCTCGTCCCATATGTGCTCAATGGGATTTAAATCGGGGCTGAGCGCTGGCCAATCCATAGTGTGAATTTCAACTTCACTCAGGAACTCACGTGTGGCCCGAGCAGTGTGACATCGGGCATTGTCATGCATCAAGATGAAATTATCCCCAATAAAGCCTTGATAAGGGACAACTTGATCCAGTAGAACATTTTCAATGTAACGATCACTGGTCAGACCTCCTCTCCGGCCTCCCCCAAGAACGAAAACAAGGTCCGTTTTTGCTTCTAAGGAAATTCCAGCCCACATCATGCAAACCACCATAATAATATGCAACGGTTTCAACAAAGCAGCACTGTGAAAACCGTTCACCAGGACGCCGGTACACCCGACCTCTCCTGTCGCTGCCATGGAGACACATCCTCGTCTCATCTGTGAACAGGACCGACTGCCATTGCTCTATGCTCCAATCCAAGTGCTCTCGAGCAAAGTGAAGGCGTGCTTGACGGTGGGCTGTGGTCAACTTCGGGCCTGTAGCGGGTCTTTTCGGAGTAAGGTTAGCTTCCTTCAACTTTCTTCTAACTGTCCACTGACTGACAGTTACTCCGCGAACTTGACGTAGCTCCTGCTGCACATCCACGCCGGTAAGGTGTCGATTTCGGAGAGAGGTTGAGACCAAAAACCGGTCGTCACGCTCCGAGGTGCACCGGCGTCGGCTGGTATTAGGCCGCCGAGTGAAGGCACCACTCTCTTGAAACCTCCTGTACACTCTCGAGACAGCAGACTGACTCATATTCAACCGACGAGCGACTTCTCGCTGGTTCAACCCTTCTTGCAACAGGGCAACGACTTGAGCGGCTTCTTCAGGTGTTGTATCCATAATTTTCTTCAAATGATGGCTTCAATTTGCAGAGATGTGTTCAGGTCAACGTCTAGTGAGCGACTGATAAGAAAAAACGATTACAGGGGGTTTTTATAGCGGGTTGTGTCGCGCAAGTTGTGTATAGAGCGCAGAGCAGTTTATGGGAGGTTGCGTTCAGTTGCATTCTAAGGACATGTGTTTATTTAAATTACTGAAATTATGCTACCATTTTAAAGCCTAATTACTAGGCTATAATTATGTAAAACATTATATAGAGGTAAAATAAGGCATTTTTAAGTTATATCACTTTTTATGCGCACTTGAGCCTTGAGTCGATTTACTTGCACGCGAGTGTATATATATATATCTATAGGTACACACACACGTACACATATATTTATTTATATTTATCTATTTCATCTATTTTGTAAATAATAATATTTTAACTTATATTTTATGTTTTAGGAGTTATTGTGTCCTTTAAAGATTTGTGTAGTTTATTGATGAGGTCGGGTATTATATATTTTAAAGTTCTTCTGCCATATAGATTTTAATATTGTGGAAGTAGTAGTTTCGTATTTGTGACACTACGTGTTCTAATTTCATTATTTTGTAATATTTTAACTTTTTTCAGATTTTCATTATAATATTCTTCGTCGTTCGTTGTAGATTTAATGTTCGTTGCAGATTAAATATATGATATATGCAAAACTTACAAGGGGTTGCATTAATGGTCCACCGCTATCACCCTGGCATGCATCCTTTCCTCCTGTCAAGAACCCTGCACACAACACCCTATCGTCAAACACCAGCATCGGATACAATTTGTACGCTTCTGCACAGACGCTGTTGTTGAGGACCGGCAGATCTAAGTATTGGAGATGAGTGGCTCGTCCTCCTTCTGAAAGATTACGACATTATGTTGGACTGTTTCACTTTTGTCTGGGAATCCAATAGGAGTCAGAATTGAAAATTTACATACTCGGGCCAGAGGGATTTCTGTGTCATTATACTTATAATAAAATTTTAATAGTTCAATGTACAGACATACCTATTAAAATGTTATACATAGGAGATACCTATTTATGAAAAATGTAATGTCAGGAGTTTTATAAGAGCTATAGAAGCCAAAAAAAATATTTTAGAAATTTTGTCTGACAGTATGTTCGCACGCGCATCACATAAAAACTACTGCACGAAATTAAATACGATTTTCAGAATTGTACTGCTGGAGGCTCAAACTAAATTCTGGTGCATGTTTTATTTTGATACACCTGCACCGCCTAGAGGTCGCCTATTAAGAAAAAATATATAAAAATGGCACATACTGCCAAATTCAACGCGTATGAAGTCACGGTAAAAAGCTAGTGTATATAAAAACTGGGTCTAGATGTTGGTATCCGAATGTCGACTCAAGAATAAATAGTATAAAAATAAAAACTGCATAATTATAAAGCTATTCCTACACTGCTAAAGCGAGCTATAATAAAGTACTTAATCCCTATTTCACTACTAATATTATAAATGCGAAAGTAACTCTGTCTGGCTGTCTGTTACGCTTTCACGCCTAAACCACTGAACAGATTTTGGTGTAATTTCGTACAGAGGTAGACTAGATCTTAGGAAAGTACATAGGCTACCTTTTGTTGTAAAACAGGGCATGTAGGGGTTAAAATGAGGTATGAATGTTTGTATGCGAATTCGTCATTATCGCGACTAAGCCAATGAACTGATTTTAATAAAATTTTGGTACAGAGACAGACTAGATCTTAGGAAAGCATATAAGCTATATTTTGTTGTAAAAGCGGACATAAAGGGGTTGAAATAAAGGATGAAATTTTGCATGGCAATGCGTCATTATTGCGCTTAAACTACAACCGATTTTGATGAAATTTGGTACAGAGAGAGACTAGACCTCAGGAAAGGACATAGGTTGCCTTTTATTGTAAAAATGGGCATGAAGGGGTTGAATTAAGGGATCAAAGTTTGTATGCAAATTATATAATAACCATGGAACTTTATATGTAGGCACTCGATCAAGCGATTTTGAAATTTCGACCTACATGGGAACTAAATATAAGACGAAAGTTCGGGTGGAAGCCCAAGCACATCAGATCTGTCTATTTTTACAATAGGTACGTATTTTTATCGGAAACATAATTAGTAAAAATGCCGTCTTAACATATACAAGTCGCGTGAGCGCGAGACACGCCAAGCGTCATACACAATGAACGATGCGCCGGCGGCGGTGGAATTTGTAACATTAGCAAAAGCGGCAAGCGCGGCAAAATGTTGCAGCAGTGTAAGCTGTTGGTTTTCGATGAATATACGATGTCCCATAAAAGAGCAATCTAAACACTTTACCTATCACACCATGAACCATGAAAGATATGGTGGTACTTTTAGTTGCTGACTTTTGACAGACCCTACCGGTTATTACTGGGGGTACAATGAAATAAATGCCTGTTTGAAGGCGTCTGTGTTATGAATACACGTAAAAAAGTTTTGTCTGACTACAAATATGCGAGTACAACTACATAACGATTCTTACGCAGGGCAATAGGCGGCTGCTCTTTTAAAAGTCGGAGAAGATTGTATGCTAACAGACAGTAACAGCATGATTACACTAAGATGTGAAATCTGTCAAATTGTCGATTACACAGGTGATTTAAATAATAATGTCTATCCAGATCTACAAATACGTATTGGTAATCGAAAATGGTTGTGTGACAGGTCAACTTTGGCGCCGACAAATGATACAGTATGCCAGATAAACGAACAAATTATAAACTCTCAGTAGATAATGTTAAGGACACTGAGCAAATGACATCGTACCCTATAGAGTTTCTGAACTCTTTAGAATTATCAGGAGTGTCTTCCCATAAGTTAAGGCTGAATGTTGGTATTCCAGTCCCGTTAATGAGAAATCTTGACGCACCAAGGCTATGTAATAGTACACGGCTACAAATTACTCATCTAGGGCGAAATACAATAAAAGCTATTGTCGAGTACTCGCCATACATCTGTTGCGGCGGCCAACAGCTGATCGGGGCTAACGGGACTTCTACGTCATCGTCCCACCGCCCCACTCCAGCCATCGGCGCTCGCCCGCCGCCGGACCAGAAGTCAGCGACAGGCCTGAACGCACACGGCCGCGCTCGCGCATCATTTTTAAATATTGTTTTTCGCGCTCTTATGTGAAAATATTGTAATCATTCCTTTAAATCAATATACATCTTTCAAATTACAGTCCACTAGTTGTCATTTTATACCGTTAGTTGTGGTGGTCGGCAACATTTGGTCCTTCAACCGTCATCAAGAACCGAAGAAAAAATTTTGAATCGTCAACGGACGTGAATTTCTTTTTGAAGTTTTACTGGATGCGCTCATAATTGCAGTTTCATCTGTTCCTGGGATTGCTACCTGCCTTTAGACTTCAAGAATATCAACACGGTCACAGAATTGCCGTCTTTGTTGAGTTTTTCTTTACCAACGGGTGCAAGAACGAAGAATATTTGAAACGAGGACGAATATTATCTTCACTGGAAGCCCCACGTCTTCAGATTGTCGTCGTTATTTGGAATCATTGCCAAGGAGTTCCTGCTTAACAATCATCATAGTGGTTTGCTACAAAAACAGTGAGATCGTTCCATTTTTCTTATATTTCCTCTTCTGATTTTTCATAATCAATTACATTTCAACTTCATCTTATCATTTAAATTCATCTAATTACATACCTACACAGGTAAATTATTTCAATAATTGCCTAATCATTCAATCATCTTCAGTTTCATATCTGATCAAACATTAGCTACATTTTTATACATTTATTCATTACCTTCATATTATATTCATATAATAATTCATTAGTTTTAATATTCATAATAATAATATCTAGTGTAATATTTGGTATAATTGCTTGGTTGATGAATAATTTGTGCACATACATTTACCGTAGCATTACTAGGCATTTTTGATGGCAATTGCTTAATCGCCTGGCGTAAATAAAAAGCAACACACAGTTTACATTTTTACTGCTAAATTTCCTTATTTATTTCACTGCTTTTAATTTTAGCTTGATTAAATTTAATATAGCAATTTAAATATGGCTGACATTAAGACTTTTATTAAAAAGCGAGCTTCAATCAAGGCCAAACTTACGCAATTTGCTACATATTTCAATATTTCTAAGTCTTGCGAAAAGTTGAGTGAAGTACAGATAATCGAGGTTGAATATCGTCTGAATATATTCGAAGGCTTATACGAGAAATATGACGTGTTACAGAATGAGCTGGAGGCAGCTATTGATGACCCTGCTGAGCAATTTGCTGAGCATGAAGAGTTCGAGAAACAGTATTACAACTTGGTGGCCTCTGCTCGCCAACTGATCACTGGAGCTCGCAAGTCCCTTTCGGGAGATGCTTCAACTGGGGTGAGTTCTGGTAATTCTGACACACATAGACACAATGCTATACGTTTACCTAAAATTGATTTACCTAAATTTTCGGGCGGCTATAATGATTGGTTACCTTTTAGGGATCTTTTTATTTCAATAATACATGAGAACACTAGCATCGACAAAATAACCAAACTGCATTACCTACGCGCTTCCTTAAAGGGAAGTGCTAGTCTTGTTATTGATAATCTCGACTTTAGTTCAGACAACTACGATGCTGCCTGGAAGCTACTATGTGAAAGGTATGACAATAAAAGACTGCTTGTCAACAACCATGTACAAGCACTCTTCAATATCCAAACAATCAGCACAGAGTCAAGTAAGTCATTGCGTCACGTCATAGATACCACCAACAAAAATCTTAGAGCCTTAGCAAGTCTTGGACAACCCGTTCAACACTGGGACACGCTTGTTATCTATATTATCACCACTAAACTTGATCAGGTTACCAGCCGAGAGTGGGAGGAACATAGAAATTCTTTGATTGAACCTCCAACATTAAATATATTTGTAACTTTTTTCAGTAATAGAGCGGGCTTATTAGAGACACTTGAGGAGTCTAATCCTCAAAAATATAAGCGTGACGGTCTCACAAATAATAGTAATCCTAAGTCAAGTCTGTCTGTTCCTTCATCTAATAATTCAAATCCACATCAAAAATATGCATGTCCAATGTGCTTACAAGATCACTATTTATACCAGTGTACGAAGTTTGCTAATTTACCTGTGCAGGCGCGTATTAAGAAAGCTCATAACTCTAATGTCTGTCTCAACTGCCTACGACCAGGTCATGGTGTAAATAAATGCAGACTGTTTCATTGTAAACACTGTTCTGAGAAACATAATAGTTTATTACACATAGAAACAAATTCTGTTTTTCCTACGACTACACAAGAAATTGCATTGCCTGTTAATCAGCCTTTTACATCCCGATTCATTTTACTTTCCACAGCTCTCGTGAAAGTGATGGATGCTGAAGGAAATCTTCACTCCGCACAGGTTTTGCTGGATAATGCAAATACAGCAAACCTGGTCACTGAAGAGTTTGTTCAAAAGCTTCAATTAGCTACCTATTCTACCGAGTCCAAGGTGGTAGGTATAAACCTTCTTACATCAAACTGTGCAAAAGGATGTTCAATTTCATTAAAGTCCTATAGTGGTGATTATGAAATTGATATTCGATGCCTAATATTGCCAAAAATATCATCACACGTTCCCAATACGTATGTTGATATTAGCAATGTTCATATGCCTTCAAATATACGTCTTGCCGACCCACAATTTTATGTTCCGTCTTCGATCGACATATTAGTCGGCGCGGAAGTCTTCTGGGGCATTGTAGGCACTAGTCGTATAAGTTTGGGTAAACATATGCCCATTTTATTAGAATCCAAATTAGGTTGGTTGGTTTCTGGTGAGATACATCAGTCTGGCTCCTCTTCTCATATGTGTCTACTTGCTGACAGCATACATACAGATATGAATCGTTTTTGGGAGTTAGATTCTGTATCTCCGAAGCATAAGCTCACCTCTGAAGAACGATCATGCGAACAACTTTTTGCTGATACCACTTATCGTGATTCGGATGGCCGATTCGTAGTTCAAATACCTTTAAAAGAAGCTCCTACTGTATTAGGTAATTCATATACAGTGGCAAAGCTTCGTTTCTTATCCCTCGAACGTCGTTTCGAAAGAGACCCTTATTTTAAAAGGTTATATACCGATTTTATGCATGAATATATAAATTTAAATCATATGTCTGAAGACAACCATGCAATACATGAATCCACAGCTTGTTATTTCTTACCCCGTCATGGTATTTTAAAGGAGTCAAGCTCGACTACGAAATTAAGATGTGTTTTTGACGCTTCGGCTCGTACAACATCAGGCAAGTCTTTAAATGATATCCAGATGATAGGACCCACTATACAAGATGATTTGTTTTCGATTTTACTTCGTTTCCGTCAGCACAAAATTGCTGTATGTGCGGACATTGAGAAAATGTATCGCCAAACGCTGGTCCATGATAGTCATCGACCGCTGCAAAAAATTCTTTGGCGAGCACAGCCTACTCACCAATTAAAAACATACACACTAAATACAGTGACGTATGGCACCGCATCTGCCCCCTTTCTAGCTACTAGGTGCTTACTGCAGCTTGCTGAGGAAAGCTCTGACTCGTCGACAAGGTTCTCTATAGCACATGATTTTTATGTCGACGATTATTTATCAAGTGGCTCATCTGTTGTAGAGACATTAGACAGGTGTCGGCAAGTAATTGCTGTTCTTCAGTCAGCCCAGTACAATTTACGTAAATGGCGATCAAATTCTAGCTCACTTTTGCACGCTCTTTGTAATGATCGTGATATTTCTAATGTTGTCGACATTAGCGACAGCGGAACTTCAAAGACTCTAGGTCTCAACTGGCATTGTGCTAGTGATACATTATCATTTTCAATTAATTTATCTTTCACTGGTGTGGTTACCAAAAGACGCATCTTATCTATCATAGCGCAAATCTATGATCCTATTGGCTTAGCTGTAACTTGCATCGTGGAAGCTAAAATAATTATGCAACGTCTTTGGCTTGCGAAATGCTCTTGGAATGAACCAGTCCCTGAGGACATTCAGCATGCTTGGAACGGCTTCCAAAATACTATCATACATTTAAATAAACTCAAGATACCCAGGTGGGTTATGTCTAAATCATGTTCGTATGTTTCTCTTCACGTATTCACCGATTCATCTGAAAGGGCTCTAGGTTCATGTATTTATGTTCGCAGCATTTCGGAGGACGGTGATATAAATGTTCAGCTCCTTACTGCCAAAAGCAAGGTTGCTCCCGTTAAATCTGCGACGATTCCACGACTTGAGCTCTGTGCTGCATTGTTAGGAACACGTCTCTACGATAAGGTTCGACAATCTCTTACTCTAACATTAGATGACGTAACCTTTTGGTGCGATTCAACCATAGTATTAGGATGGTTAGCTGCTTCGCCGGCACAACTAAAGACCTTCGTACGTCATCGCGTAACAGAGATTATTGACACTACAGCAAGTAAAACTTGGCGTTACGTTCCATCACAACAAAACCCGGCAGACCTCGCTTCGCGTGGACTTAGCGCTGATAAGCTGCTGTCTTCTTCTTTGTGGTGGTCGGGACCGATTTTTCTAGCTGATCATGAATCATCATGGCCTCTGTTTTCTCAATCAAATCAACAAAGTTTGTTAAACTTACCAGATATAGCAATTTCTTTACACGTTGATTTTTCAAGTCATATTTGTAATCTTATATCTAATTTATGTATAAAACATTCTCAATTTTTTAAGTTACAGCGTGTAGTGGCATACATTATGCGATTTGTTTGTAAATGTAAGAGACAGTCATTTGAATCTGGTTCTCTCACATCAACGGAATATAATAATGCATTAAATTTTCTATAAAATTTAATCCAACAGGAGTCATTTCCTGAAGAATACAATTTATTATTATCAGGCAAACAATTGCCAGCAAAAAACATATTATTATCATTATCTCCCTTCTTTGATACAACTGTCAATTTAATTCGAGTAGGTGGTAGATTACATAATTCCTTTTACGACTATAACGTCAAACACCCAATTTTACTATCAAGCAGTCGTCATATTTGCAAATTAATATTCCACATGTATCACCTTAGACTTATGCATGCTGGACCTCAACTTTTATTGGCCACCGTACGTCATCACTATTATCCAATTGGAGGCAGAAATTTGTCTAAGAAAATCACTCATCAATGTGTGAAATGTTGCAGGATTAAGGCTAACACCATACAACTTATCATGGGTAATCTGCCACAGCAACGCTTACATTTAGAGTTTCCATTTTTAGATACTGGCGTAGACTAAGCAGGACCTGTCATGATAGCTGACCGAAAAGGTAGAGGATGTAGACTTATCAAATGTTTTATATGTGTATTTGTGTGTCTGGCTACCAGAGCTCTCCACCTTGAACTTGTGTCAGACCTCACTAAGGATGCTTTCTTAGCTGCTTTATTTCGGTTTATTGCTCGACGAGGAAAACCACGTAACATCTTTTTCGACAATGGCACAACCTTTGTAGGTGCGTTTAATGAGTTACCCAATCTTCTATCACAAGACTTAGAATTGAGTCAAATTGATCCAGGCATAAACTTTAATTTTATTCCCGCGTATACGCCACACTTCGGAGGCTTATGGGAGTCCGCGGTTAAATCCACAAAACATCATCTGCGACGCGTCTTAAGCCTGACAAACTTGACGTTTGAAGAAATGGTAACGTGTTTGATTCAGATAGAAGCTATTCTCAATTCAAGGCCTATAACTCCTCTTTCCCAAGATCCTTCTGACCTTATTCCTTTAACTCCGTCTCATTTCTTAATAGGACGCTCACTTGTTATGTTGCCAAATCCACAGATTCAACATCTCAACATCAACAGTATTCAGAGATTTCGACGCATAGAATATATAAAGCAACATTTTTGGAGTCGCTTCTCTAATGAATATATTGTTTGGCTTCAGGAGAGAACCAAGTGGCGCCGATCGTCGGGAGAATTGAAGATAGGAACCTTGGTCCTTGTAAGGGATAAAACCTCACCCCCTTTGATTTGGCCTTTAGGCCGTATAATTCAGGTTTTGCCTGGCAGAGATGGCGTCGCAAGGGTCGCCAACATCCACACCAGGAAGGGAGTCATCCGGCGCGCCTTCAACACGATCTGCCCTTTGCCAGTCAGTGCTGTTGAAAATACTTCAACGGGGGGGAGTATGTCGAGTACTCGCCATACATCTGTTGCGGCGGCCAACAGCTGATCGGGGCTAACGGGACTTCTACGTCATCGTCCCACCGCCCCACTCCAGCCATCGGCGCTCGCCCGCCGCCGGACCAGAAGTCAGCGACAGGCCTGAACGCACACGGCCGCGCTCGCGCATCATTTTTAAATATTGTTTTTCGCGCTCTTATGTGAAAATATTGTAATCATTCCTTTAAATCAATATACATCTTTCAAATTACAGTCCACTAGTTGTCATTTTATACCGTTAGTTGTGGTGGTCGGCAACAGCTATAATCATGACTAGAATGGCAAAAGGAGAAAATGTTTTCATTCCCCGTATTCCGATAATTCAGACCGATTTGCCATTTCAGTTTAAAAGAGTGCAGATTCCCCTAAAAGCTGCATTTACGGTAGTAATAAACAAAACTGTTTTCTATGGGCAACTCTATGTGGTGTGCTCACGAGTTTCAAACCCGCAAAATCTTTTTGCTTAAAGATAGAAAAACAAAAAACAAGGTACGTTTTTTGTTTTAGTTGAGATTAGTTTATAAAAATGTATTAAAATGAGTTATTTGCCGTAAACCACGGCATTTATATGTGTACTTGCTTTTGCCCGCGGCTTCGCTTGCGTTAATTTAGAATTTCACAATCAATTCGGGTTGTACTCTGCTTGTAATAATATAATTCAATCATGATTCGAAAGAAACGTGGCGCCATCTATTATCATAACAACGTTATTTTTGTTTTCCTCGGGAACAGTAATTTTTTCGGGATGAAACGTAGCTTATGTCCGTTTCTGTACACCTGTCAACGTATATGCAAAATTTCAGGATGACCGGTTCAGTGGTTTAGGCGTGAAAAGGTAACAAACAAACAAACAAACTCATTTTCGCTTTTATAATATTAGTTAGGATAGGATTAGGATTAATTGCAAAATAAGTTCCTTAAAAAATTTAAAATGCTGCCCAAAGTAACCATTCCACGCGGACGAAGTCGCGGGCAAAATCTAGTACCCATATAACTGTTAAAAGTCAGATCGAACTCAATGCCTCGGTGTGATAATCCAACAACCTACTCACGACTTACTTACGTTACGGCTGGGAAGCCCCATTAAAAAATCAAACTAAACATACTTTGTGATGTCTTGCCCCATCCGGCTACAAATGCGATGTAGCCTTCGAATGTCTCAGTTCTCCACTCTTGGGCTTTAGGAATGCATATCGGACGTATCGAATCTGAAAAGCAGAAATATAATATTGATTTACCTTTCTAGTTACAGATTAAATCTAAACTGATTTATACTGATTTCATCCTGGATTTCGATGTTTTGCAGAATTCGTGGACAATCTCACCGTAACCATGACTGCTGCATAACTTTACATAAAACTTAATTTCAGTAGGATCATATTTATCACGATATTTGTATATGGACTTGAATAACTCATTAGTTTTCTGCATAATTTAAATCTTTATAAAGCTTTTGACTGCGTTGAACATATTACGCGCTAACAAAATCGCAATTAGTATGTTATTGCGTTCGGTTTAGTTCTTACTTTACAATCAATAACATAATGTGATAATGTTGTACTGTAACCATTTATGACGGATGGCGTAGTGCAGTGGTCGGCAACCTGCGGCTCGCGAGTCGCATGCGGCTCTTTGACTCCTCGGCTGCGGTTCTTCCACGAAATGTTTAGTGCAGGCATGGAATATTACTTATTATCTTCTCTTAAAAGTATGATATCAAATTTCATTTTATTTACTGTTAGTTGAACTAAGACTTATTTGAGAGAGGCAAGCTCGAGAGTGTACTTTGAAACCTTGTTATTTCCGTAATAATGTCGCCTGCTTAAGCAAAGCTTAAGTTAAAATATGGCTCTTTGAATAGATTTGAATTGTGTATTGTCTAAATTTGGCTCTTTTGGACGACAAGGTTGCCGACCACTAACGTAGTGGATTAAGTGGTCGCTTCGCCACTGCTATTGCGCCGAGTGTTGTGGGTGCGAATCCCACACCGGACAAAACTTTGTGTGATTCACAAATGGTTGTTCCGAATCTGGATGTTCTTTGTGTCCGTTGTTTGAATATTTGTAAAGTCCCCCGCGACACAAAAATTATTCGTAGTACGGGAGTTGTCTTTTTATAAATGAAAAATAATATAAAACAATTCAAGTTCAGTCTCACTTGTAAATTGTACGTCATTCTGAAGTACAAGTACGCCGATATCGTTGTTGTAAGAGTTGGCGTTGTATTCCTCGTGTGTAACCATCTTCTTAATCAGTACATCAATAGGATGTGCACCGTCGTCTTTCCGAGATAAATCGAGTTCGCCAAGTCGGACGACGTACCTACAAAGTTATACTTATGTTATTGGAGGAAAATCCTACTCCTAACTAATATTATAAATGTGAATTTGTTTGTTACGCTTTCACGCCTTAACTACTCGACCGATTTTCGTGAATATTAAAAGAACCCTAGGACAAAGGGTACTTTTCATCCAGGTAAATATACTGTTCCCGAGGTATAAAAATATATTGACAAAATGAAGATTAACGTGAGAGAAGCCGCGGGCATAATCTATTTAACCAGTAAATGAAATAATTGAGTTGTATGTATTATACACATAATATTGCAATTTATTACTTTATCACTTTCAAATTCATGTTATCCATATATTTTTTTCTACCTTTTAATATTTTTATAAGTTTAGTTATAGTTAAATATATTTAATTAACAATATTAATAGTTTACAACAGTCATACAAACAATTTAGCAAAAATTAAATGAGAAAGTTATTCAAACTAAACCAGTACATGGGTAGATTGCCCTTAGTTTCGATATTGGTATTGTAGATGCAGAAATCTGTACACAAATATATAAACCCTGACTCTTAAACTAGATGTAGCCTGTATCTTAAGGGAGAAGTCACTGAAATGTAATACCTCTTTAGATTTCCAAATACTAAAAAATCTGTTTCAAAGGATTGGACGCCTTTGAAATCGACTAGTAGGGGATCGCCATCTCGTCATGTTATAATAATAATATTACAGCATTGAGTATTGTCGTTACACGGGCAAAGACATCCTATCGAAAATCAGTACTTACAGTTTATGCTCATGGTTGTAAATGCAGTGGGCTGCTGTTAGAATATGTCGTGAGCTGATAAGAGATCCGCCACAGTCCCAATCGGTATCATAACCGCTTTTATAGCCCAGCAGAGCCAACCAAGGAAAGTCATCTAATAAATAGCAAAAAGTCATTTAAAAGTCCAATAATTAAAAAGTGTGGAAGTTTGGCAAACTTAACCATTAGTATTGTTTACGCCTATTAGACTTATATAAGCACTAGAATAATTGTTGTAGGCGCTTTAATATTTATAATAATTATGTACCGTTGTGTGGGTAGCGTGAGAAGCCATTAACATCGTTAACACGAAAGCAACCAAGATTATTTCTTTTTCACTCTTTAATATTCCTACTGGACCCATATATCCCCAACAAGTATATTAGGCTCTTCTCATGCCCGAATTAGAAGACTATCTTTAATGTTAAGTGGTTATGTATTGCTGTTTACTTAACATTGAAAATATTAAATTATTTTCACGAATATAAATATTATTAATAAAAAAATATAATTAAAAAGTTTTAAACATCGACGAGGCACGAGTTCAATTCTGTCTTATGCTTTTTAGGTTTAAGATGCGCCGAGGATGTGCTTTTTAAATGTAATCCATATCTATTTTAACTGATATTCTTGACTAGAATATCAACGCAGATGCTATTTTAAATATTTTGTTATTAAGTGTTTACAAAAGTCTACTTAAGATGACCGTTAAAATCTGCATCAGTATTCTATTTCTCTCACCTAGTCTAGCGTCCTCTCCTCCGATGATAACAGGATTTATCAAGAAATTACTCAGTCCACACACTGGAGGATCAAGAAAAGCAGGCACAAAGTCCTCCACGCCCATTTTAGATATTAACTCAGGTGCGTGTGTTGTTATGGTTGCTGGAACGGGACAGCAGACCTACGAAAGCCAGTGCAGCATGAGTGAGATGAAACGGTGATTCAGATTTTCATATTTAAATTTAAGTCAGGCTCAGCTAGAATTGCATCTTGCTCGCATATTACCAGCAGCTGTTCGAATAGGTCCTCTACTTACTAATAAAAAAACAATGCTGTGCGTTGCTATGTCACTTAAGAATGGCGGAACGGTATTGGTAAAAAATATGTTAGAAATAGAAATACAAATCTTTATTCGCTTGAGAAATGGTATACAAAATGATGTTATAAGTTTTAAAGGTTCAAACACATCTCGCCCTCAGTGAAAATTTTAATATTATAATTATAATAATGTTACTAAATTACATCAATAACATCTATATATTTTTCTTTTATAGCTAATAAATTCTTTAATATTGTAAAATCTATTGTCTAGAAGCCATGACTTAAGCCTACTTTTAAATTTATGTAAAGGGAGTTCTCTTATCTCTCTAGATATGTGGTTGTAAATTGTGATAATTATCATTTCTTTGGTAACACATCATTTGAGAATGGCAGGACCGCTTTGGATATTGCTTTTTTAAACATCCCAATAAGGCTTTTACAAAAAGAAAATTAAAAATTGCAGGAGAAAAGTGAAAATTAGACAGTTGGGAAAACCTGAAAATTGGAAAGTGATGATTAAATAACAGTGAAATTTGTACAGGAGAACGTCTGTCAGTTCAGCTAGTTATACAATAAAATTCTAAGTTAGTTTGGCACACTTCACTTACAATTTTCCTCCCATGAGGCGATCAAAACTGCAGCCCACATATAAGTCTAATGACCGGTGTCCGGCGACCTTACCTTAGGAACCTTGCCCTCAAAGCCACAGTTCGCCTCTACCAGGGCGTCTGTAGCCAGCGAACCCAACTCATTCAGCATGTTTACAAAGTACTCGTAGCTTTTCAAAGCTATACAGCTACCCAGCGCACCATTCTTTCCTTTGCATGGGTCACCTAGAACAAAATGTTATATCTAAATATATCTTTAAGAAATATAAACTCCTATTTATATTCATATATCTATCTTAAGTAACATTATAGATGCGAATGTAAGTTTGTTTGTTACGTGCGTGAAAACGCCTTAACTATTCGACCGATTATCATAAAATTATATCTCAATACTCACTACTTAAATACACGTTGTTTGAGTTACAGAAAAGGACATAGGGTATCTTTCATCCAGCAAAAGTGTTCCTGTTCCTGATAGTGACAAAATGTACATTAACGCGAGTGCAGCCGCGGGCAATGTAGTACTCTATAATTTACTTTAAATCAATGTGTAATTTACATTGTTGCTGTAGATAAATGCATGAGGATGGTCGTGCGCCGACTATGCCTGCGTGCCGTCTGCGTCACGTGTCGCGGCCGGCAAGTTTGCGCTCGGGCCTCGGTTGGGGTGTTGGCTTTTACATTAGGAGTGGTCTTAATGTACTATCGAATCCAGCGACGGATGACTCCTAAGGTTAAAATCGCATAGCATGCGAACACTTTGTACCCGTACCCGTGACACGCCCCTTTCTTTGTTTGAGTTTTTTTACACTTTACATTTGTTTACTGATTCTAAGGCGATACAAACTCAACTGGTCAACATGTGCAAGTGACAATTTTTTTGAAATGGTCATCCGTTGCTGGAGCCGATAGTACGTACGTTAGCTGTTGCTATAGATCCAAAACACGAGTTAATAGAGCAAATGTGGCTTACTACTACGTTAAATGGGAAAAAGGTTGCAGTCGGCACGGGATACCACCCTCATTGGCTCAGCCTGTACCTGTTTCTTGACGCCATGACTGACACTATAAGTTCGTTTAATAATATTGACTATTGTGTGCTAGTGGGAGATTTTAATGTTAATCTCCTTAATACTAATGACTGTAAAACGAGGAAGGTGATAGAATTTTTAACATGCCTTGGTCTAACTCAGATGGTAACGACTCCTACTCATTTCACAGAAACGAGTGAGACACTCATCGATTTAGTGTGTTCGAATCTGCGGGTTAAACGCATAATTGTTGAACCGTTTAAAAATATAAACAGTCATTCCGTTATTATATTATGTCGCAAGGTTTTAAAGATATATATCAATTTACGCAGTCTATTACTAAGAGTACTTATGTGCTTGTGGAATCTTAGGGTATTGTCTATTATTACACCTAGGTATTTTATATCATCTGTATGGTCTATGTGACTGCAGGTGCATGTATTAATATTTTTTTTGGAACATGATTGGGCTACAATGGAGTACGATGACGGTGTTGGTGTGGTATGTAAGTTATGTTTTAAAGAAAATGTCATGTATTTGGTTTTCCCGCGTTTAAGGTGAGGACATTATTATGAAGCCACTCTGTTACAACGTTAAATCCTGACTGGGCATATGCATACACCTCATGAGCCAGCACTAAACAGCAAAGCAGTATAGTCAGCGAAGGTTATTATCTTGCCTTTCGGGATGGTAAGCAAGCCTAGTTCGTTGATGTAAATGAGAAAGAGCGTTGGACCTAGCACGCTGCCTTGTGGCACACCGTAGCTTACGGTACGGTACACTTATCGCTCAAAACATCACCAATTTTGCGCACTGGGTTCGCTGTCTTAGATAGTCCTCAAAAAGTTTTAGCTGGGCAACCCTGATTCCTACTTTTTCCATCTTGCCAATTAGAATGGGAACAGAAACCGTGTCAAATACTTTGGCAAGGTCTACAAAAATTCCCAGGACCTTTTGCCCACTATCCATGTTTGATACAACATAATTAGTCAGATCATGGACAGCATCAAATGTGGATTTACCAACTCTGAATCCATATTGTGTAAATGATAGAATGTTGAATTTTTCTAAGTAATCCACGAGCCTGCTGTTCATGATCTTCTCTAATATCCCGTCAACTGTCGAGCGGACATACGTTTGTCCGTTTGTGTATTGTTTGCACAATGAATTTTTTATTATTTTTTTCGTATTTCCCCGGGACGCCCAAGAATATATTTTGGATAGAGCAGGGAGCACTGCTATAGGTCTGTAGTTGGTGACACGACTTCTGTCCTCATTCTTAAAGATAGAATGAATTATTGGTTTTTAAAACTGTAGGGGATTGACCAAATGTAATAGCGAGATTACAGATATACATATGTTAGGGGTGGTACAACTATGGTAATATATCTTTTTAGAAAATCACCAATTATTCGGTCCCAACCAGCGGTGCAATTATTTCTTAATGACAAAATGAGCCTACTAACTTCATTGTCGTCTGTAGTTAAGAGAACCAAAGATTGGGAGTTAATATCGCTGGCACAGGTTGATGTTTTGCAGGTGGAGTTAACTGTAATGTATTCAGCTAGTTTTTTGACAATTTTAGCAAAGAATTTATTTGTTAAATTTACTGAATGTAAGGGAGTATCTGCGATATTTAATAGGTCTAATGGGATGTCTTTTTTTTTGGTTCTATTTGTTATTAAGTTTATAGCTGACCAAAGCAGTTTGGTACTACTACCAGCATCACTTATTTGTTTCTTTTTAAAGTCTTTTTTGTATTTTTAATTTGCTTATTGCAATAGTTTCTGTATCTGGTAAAGGAGATTTTAAAATTTCATTGTTAGGTGACTGTTTAGCTTTTTTATGTAAGTTGTCCCTATGCCGGATACATTTAAGGAGTGCTGGGGTCTATCTTAAGATAGATTTGGAAATTGAACGTGCGCAAAGGGTCATATTGAAAGTGTCTTATTGCCGACCATTTCGGTATGTAACAACGCTGTTGTATAAAGAAGGGTTCTAACAGTACGACAACTATTTATATTGCAAACGATTCTAAAGCAGCATGGACTCCTAAGCTTTAACCCGGTTTTATCGCGGAATAAAAGGCGATTTAACCCTGTCAATAGGCAACAAAAGCAACTCACCATGTTTTATAATCGCTTCTTTTGCTTCGTTGGTGACTACCTTTATAATAAAGTAAACAGGACACTTTCAATATACCACCTCACCAAAATGAAGTGCAAAATGAAGGTAAGCTGTTGGCTGCAGGACTTGAGCTATGAGGATACGGAAAATATATTATCTATACTGGCATAACTCATACAAATTCATTACCATATAAAATATGTATGTATCTATACACATACAAACACACACACATACACTACTCACACGCACGCGCACGCGCACACACACTCCCACACACACAAACGCTCGCGCGCACACGCATATATTTTAATATAACTTGTCCTTGAGGTGGGGACCAAATGTACCCACCCAATCGAGGGGCCTGTTGGGAGCTCTTAAAAGAATTGAGTCATCCATAGCAGGCCCCCCCGCGTGGGTGCGGGCCAGGTCAAACGGACCCGACCACCTCTCGTCCCCAGGGGAGAGCCTCACCGCTCTCCCCTTTCAACATTGGAAGGCGCGCGGGAACACCGCGCGCGCCCTTTCGGGGTTCTTAGGACCAAATGTACCTACTTCAACTGTATTGTCGTGTGAAAATAAATTATTTTTATTATTATTATTATCATTATCAGAAAAGGAGGCGACAGCATTCCACGATCTCTCACTCCGGACCATAGACTCAACCATGGCCGGGAGTGATAGGGCAACCATTCCGACTGCCGCGATAAATTCACGGCACTGCGATGCCCAGGCGGGCCAATCCGCCAAAGTGTGCAGCACCGTGTCCACAACATACTGTACTACACTCTTCTTTTTTTTTACGCGGGTAAATATACAATCACATTCCCCATCGCCAGTTTTGGGGCGAGCGATGGGGATATATCGGGATCCAGCCCCTACGATGGATTTGGGCTGAACCGACTAAAACCACCACGATGTTCCTCATACCTTTATAGCGGGGCCGCGCGAATCGCTCTCGCGTTTGAATCGCGACCTCGCCGAAGGTTCGACCCGCCGATGGATGTGGCGGGTCCCACACAACCATCACACTGAACAAAAATTGGGGGACCTAGTCCCCTACGACAAAGCGGGGGACCTGTTCCGTCTTCCGACATCGAGAAGCGTGCGCGGAACACGAACGCCGCCTACTCGGACCTGCGCTGATCGGGCAGTGGACGGTCCCAATGGGTCCACCGCCCGCAGGCTTCTACTCAAGGTGGCTGGAGGTCGTCTCGCGCCCTCCTGCGCCCGGCTCTGCGGTTAGGGAGAGAGATTGAACGTTCCCTCTCCCTCTCCGCCGCCTCCTTTACTAACATCACCTTCTCACAGAAGGAGGCGACGGCATTCCAAGACCTCTCACTTGAAACCACGGACAGAACCATAGTTTCGAGTGAGAGGGCGACCTTACCGACTGCCACGTGCATGACACGGCATTGCGTGGCCCAAGCAGGGCAACCTACCAATGTGTGCAACGCCGTGTCTTCGACAACGACGCGGAAGTCGCATCAATGATGACAACCGGGCGTCGCTTGTTTGCCTATTCGACACAAGTACCGACCGAAACAACCGTGGTCAGTCAGCACCTGTGTCAGATAAAACGTGAGGGCGCCATGACGCCTCTCCAGCCACTCTCTAAGTACGGGTCTTACTGCCACGATTGTGACGTGCCCGGAGCTGGAATTGACAAGTCGTTCCTCCCATTCTGCCACTAGGACCAACCAAACAAACAAACTCTTTAGCTTTATAATATAAGTATAGATTAACTAACGAAATATTTACTTGCATAGTGT
This sequence comes from Catocala sponsa, assembly GCA_963564715.1. Lineage (NCBI taxonomy): Eukaryota > Metazoa > Arthropoda > Insecta > Lepidoptera > Erebidae > Catocala > Catocala sponsa. The sequence continues at coordinate 20,922,347 of OY751347.1, read as the reverse complement.
CCTATACTCTGTACTGTGGGCAAATAAGTAGGTTCAACAGATTTTCGACTATAAAAAACGTGAACTAAGTCCAGCAAAACTAATAAAATATAAAATAATATTTTGTATAAAAACTACATCTTTAAATTCTTACCAGACTGACAGACCACAGTTTGTAAATACACACAAACGAACAAAAACAAACACAGTTTCTTCACCATTATCACTGAAGACTTTTGCGCACTAACAACATGAAATAAAAGGGGTGTATGAAGTCTTCGCCACTTCTATTTGTACTGACGATAAAATCCAAGACCATGTTTACTTATATGAAGCTTAACACGTCACACGGAATCGCCGCCAAATGCTTTAATATATCAAATTATCTTCCAATGGCCGTTTATCTAAATACTGCTATATCTAAGTTATATTATGTGTATGATAAATTCAGTAACTTTAGTATACCTTTGACGATAACATTTATCGTTCATAAGTGTGATTTTATTTTATTTTAATTAAATTCCTAATAATTATATTTGTCCACCAGTTTTGGTTAAACATGTTGATACAAAGTGTCATTTACCTGTATTATATATCACAACAACGTATAATTATATTCACACATGTTTTAGCAAATAAATGTACCTTTATCTTTATCTTTATCTTGCGTTCTAAACAAATACATTATTTTGACGTACAAAAAAGATATAATAATGATATCAGCTCTGTTTATAAATAGTCCCACTGCTGTTTGCTCACGTCACTGCCACTGTCCACTTGCTGCCTATTCTCAGTGTTTAAAGAATTAGCTCCTGTGCGGGTTGGCAGACCTTACACATCTTCGAGAGCCTAAGTAAGACCTCTCCATGCAGGTTTCCTTACTTTGAAGAGGGAGATAAAATAATGAGCAATAATTATTTGAGCGTTGAGAACGCCAAGTTCAAGAGTAGAGCTCACACGTAAAGAATCAGTAAAGAAACTGGCCACGTCCAAGTCATGTAAATAACGTATTGACTAGAAAGCAGGACTAGCTTCCAATTTTTGTTTTGCTGTGTCTGCTTATGGCGAGCAAAAAAAACGTACCTAAATATGCTGAATCGCAGGCGATTGCACTGCAAGAATAAAAGCAACCTCGGTGTCGGTGATATTCATTTATTGAATTCAGAATTAATTTATTGCAATAAATGATTTCTGAGATTGGATGCCCGGGTGACAAACGTTACTGCGTTTTTAGTAGCAGCCTGCACGGCGTTTGAGACTGTTCCTGGTTCTGAGTCTAGATTATTATAACGTACAACAGTAATTTTCGAAATGTCAGCGTATTATACCTCCAGCTTCGTTCTAAAAATGCCATTAGAAAAGTCCTGAGCAAAGTGGTGCAGCCACAATTTAAGTGTCAGCTTTCCTCCTGTAAATGACTAGGTTATTATGATCACTTGGTATGCGACGACAGGGGTTTGAAAAATAACAATTAATAATAAATAAAACAAACATAAATTAATTGTGAGTATTTATTGCTAAAATCACTTTGATGTGTCTTCAGAGTATAAAAATAGTCAACAGTCACAAAAACTAACATAAATAAAACACATTTATATTATCTTAAAAATAATTATTAAATTATAACAATTGTCAATACTTTAGAGTTTAAACTTAAAATCCTTATTAATTACTTGAGAGCTTGTATGACACTTATAAAATAATTAGTTGAGACAAAATTGTACATTGTATTAGTTTAGTCGCAATCCCCCGAGGGATTGCGACAATCCGAATTGAAAAAAAAAAAGTAATATAGACATAATATTATGAGAGCATATAACAACAACCAAGTAGAAAATACATTATTAAACTATTTTAGATAAATAAAAAAGTATTAGAGCAAATCATTTTAACTGTTACGAGCAAATCTATACATATAATAAAATCGTAGGAAAGTAAGTCAAAACTGTACATTGAATATTTTTTTAAAAGAATATTTAGGGCGTGATCTACAATCGATATCGAAGCCAAAAATTTAGTTTTTAGAATTTTTGTCTGTTTATCTGTTTGTCTGTTTATCTGTTTGTCTGTATATATGTCCGGGCTAAACTCAAAAAGTACTGCATGGATTTACTTCAAATTTTGCATGAATATTACTAACAGGTCGGGTCAACATATAGGCTACATATTATCACGCTATCACCTACGGGGGAAGAGCTGTAAATCTTTATTTTTCTTACGCATTCTGTGACAGCATGTAATCTAACGACGCATATTTAAATATTGTTTTTGAGTAAGCCATGCTATTATCTAGCTTTACACTATAAAAACTACGCCATTTAAGTTACTTGGGCACAGAAATATAGTTGGGTTCCGCGGCGACAAACACTTTTTAGTTAAAATCTACGTGGACGAAGTCGCAGCTAACAGCTAGTTATTAATATTCCTGCTAACCCCTTCAGCTAGTTGGGGAACACGCTGGTAGCAATGAGTAGGATACGAACACACGACCTGGCGATCGCATGTCCAAAATGTTACAAATATATCCTTGGACCAAAATGATAGTTTAGTAATTTATACAAAACGCAATTTAAATAATATAACTATAGAAGAACCTAGTTTTCACGCTTGTAATTGCTTATTAATTCGTATAAATCCCGATACAGTAATTCTTGCTGCTTATCGACAACCCTATCAAAGCATTGAAATGTTTTTAGAATCACTTAATATCCATTTAAAAACCTTGTCCTCGTATAAAAACATTATATTAACGGGCAATATAAACATTAACATCGCTGCTGGGAGGACCGATGTAACCGCACATAACTATCTTAATATTTGCTCATTCCATGGACTTTTACCAGCCCATAACCATCCTACCCATCAAAGCGGTTTATGCTTAGATCATTTCATTATAAAAACAAATAATCCTACCATAATATTAGTCACTAACTCTAGTATTACCGATCATCAAACTGTTTTACTGAATTTACAATTATCAATACCTAGAAATAACTGCATGCTCAGCTACGCTAAAGTCAATATAAAAACACTTGGAAGTGACATAAATAGCATTAATTTTGACCGCATTTATAATTCAAACGATACAAATGGTTCGTTAAACTATTTTATTAATTCGATGCAAAGTGCAATACAAAAAAGCACCTATACAACAAACCTGCCCAGAATATATAATAACATCAAATCATGGGTTACGCCCGGTCTCGTTCGTTGCATAAGACACAGACAAACTGCACCAAATGTCTAAACTTTCACTTAATAATACAATACTTTCGATATCGTATTAAAGGTACAGAAATTACTGCAATAATCTTTTGAAAAAATTAAAATCTCAACATAAAAAGAAGAACTACAAAAAGCAGGTAAAATAGTGAACTAGTTTGGAAATTTATAAAATCGAAACATTTCAACAAAAACCGCTAAACAACCGTTTGAATTACTTCGTACGGAATCAAGCCCATCTGAAACAATTAATAAAATCAATAACTATTTTGCTAACGTTGGTAAAAACCTTGCAGAAAAAGCCTTACACTCTAGGAGCTCTTTTGCTCTGAATTTGATAAGGTCTTTTACTTCATTAAATTCCTTTGTTTCGTTAGAAACCGATGTCGATGCAGTATTAAGTATTATATCGGGGTTACGAGACGTTTGTGCCATTGGGTGGGATAACATATTATCCAATAACATACTAAAAAGATACACACTAAGAAGAACACCAACTTGCTCTTGCATTAACACACATTTTTCAATTATGCCTACAAAATGGAGTGTTCCCTAAGCTGCTAAAACAAGCAGTGGTCATCCCTATATTTAAATCTGGGGACAAACAAAGTATAAATAATTATAGGCCTATCTCAATTTTATCAGGCCTGCCCAAAATTCTAGACAAAATTATAAACTCTAGATTAATAAGAGACCTTGGAGATAACAATTTGCTATCGGAACATCAATTTGATTTTAGACCTAAAAAATCAACTAACCAAGTAGTACATCAATTAACTAACTATGTATCTTATCTTATCTTATGTGGGGGCCAGTCAGTGCAGACCGGTGACACTTCGACCCAGTGGGATCTTTTGTGTCGACACTCTCCCAATAACGACTGCCATCGATGTTCATGTTAGCCGGGACCGCCGGCTTAACGTACTCTCCGAGGCACGGAGCAGGCGATAATTGTCAATCAATACGCACATAATTTCGAAAAGTCATTATAACTTCCGAAAGTCAGAGGTGCGCGACGTGAGTTTGAACCCGAGACCCTCTGTATTGCAGTCTGTTGGTCTCCCCACTGAGCTATCGCTGCTCTAAATCTCTAGATTAATAAGATACCTTGGAGATAACAATTTGCTATCGGAACATCAATATGATATTAGACCTAAAAAAAAAACAACTAACCAAGCAGTACATCAATTAACTAACTATGTAACTAGCAATTTGGATAAGGGTATGCACTCCATTGGTATATTTCTAGACCTTGAAAGCTTTTGAAATTATTTCTTGCTCTATACTATTGCACAAACTTGAAACACTTGGAATAAGGGGAACCCAACTTAAATTATTTTCTGATTATCTTAGTGATCGCAGTGCGTAAAAATTGGTCAGTCCACAAGTTCTGAACTAAAAAGTAGTTTTTACGGAATTCCTCAAGGTAGTATTTTAGGGCCTACTCTAGTCCTTATCTATATAAATGATCTCTGAAGCTTAAAACTACAAAATGGTATCATAATGTCATACGCAAATGACACTGCGTTACTCTTCTCAGCAAAATCACGTATTGATGTTTATTAACTCGCTCAGACTGGCTTTAACATAGTAAATAACTGGCTTCACAATAATTTACTAACCTTAAATACAGATAACCTTAAATAAACATGCCAACCACTAATCCAAACATATACGCACATAATTGTAGAATAAACGCCGAAATTGCATGCCCTTGTCCCACTTTAGCGAAATCAAATGATATCAAATATCTAGGGTATCACTATTGATACAAATCTGAATTTCCGTAAACACATCGATTTATTTTGTACAAGAGTGCGTAAAATAATATATATATTTAAGTATCTTCGTAATATAGCTGACTACACATTAATAAAACAGGTATATTTAGCTTTGTGTCAATCCATACTAACATACTGCATTACTTCCTGGGGTGGGGCTGCAAAGCAAAGTCAATTTTACTCCTTCTAGAACGTGTTCAAAGAGAAATTTTAAAGGTAGCCACCTTTCACCCTTTTTTATTTCCAACACATCAGCTTTATACGACATGTAAGGTACTAACAGTCCGACAATTATTAAGCTAAATATTCAAAAATATTCGAAATTTGCTAATTTATTATTTCTAAGTGTGGGTATGTGGGTATGAAAAAGATGATGCAATTATGAACTTTTTATGGGAATTTTGCACAAAATAGCACAGAAACGTCTTAATTTGCACAAGTAAATTAGTATTTTGAATAGTTATAATGGATTAGGATAGAAATAGAAATAGATAGAAATAGTTTATTTGTTCTTTACAAGTAATATACATCAAAACATTGTGTTTGGAGCCTCCTTTTAGAGAAACAATGTCTGTATTAGGAGCCTCCGCTCTTCCGTAACTTGTAGAACAAAAACAAAAATAATAGTAAGAATATGATAACATGCATATTATTTAAATTAAGTATAGTAGTAGTTGGTGTGGTGTGGTGTGGTGTGGTGTGGTGTGGTGTGGTGTGGTGTGGTGTGGTGTGGTGTGGTGTGGTGTGGTGTGGTGTGGTGTGGTGTGGTGTGGTGTGGTATGGTGTGGTGTGGTGTGGTGTGGTGTGGTGTGGTGTGGTGTGGTGTGGTGTGGTGTGGTGTGGTGTGGTGTGGTGTGGTGTGGTGTGGTGTGGTGTGGTGTGGTGTGGTGTGGTGTGGTGTGGTGTGGTGTGGTGTGGTGTGGTGTGGTGTGGTGTGGTGTGGTGTGGTGTGGTGTGGTGTGGTGTGGTGTGGTGTGGTGTGGTGTGGTGTGGTGTGGTGTGGTGTGGTGTGGAGGATAGGTTTATCGGAATTTGGATGAAAATTTATGATGTAGGAAGGACATTCATCTTTGGGTGAACGCTGCTGCACGATGCCATACTTTAGCTGTAACACTGCTCGTAACCCTTGCAACGCTCTGTGGAGCTCTTTGGCTTTAGTCCGCTCACTGGAAGGCTCCTCTAGTCCAACACGACTTGATCGCCGTAACCGACTTCTTCACCCAATCGATATTTATTGTATTTGCGCGGTTATACTAGAATTATTTAGTTAATTCCCCTCATGGGCCACCATGTTATGTCTTTAGCTAACATACAGGTGCCATAAATAAGATCCCAAAGTTCGTAATTGCAAATTTTATTCGTGAGATCGTTACAGTTTGAAGGTTCTGAGTCGAGTGTTAATGACACTACACATTTTTATACATTTAACAAAACTCCTATCATATATATCATTGCAATGACTCGTATAACCAATTGTTTATAGAAGTTTTGCATACGCGCTTGAAGTTGCACCGGAACATACATATAATTTAGTATGTACTTATAATGTTAGTTACTTATACGATATATTTAGGGAAACCACTAACATTTATTATAAAGTAGTTTTAGTAGAAAACTCGCAACATAATTATGCGGAACGGTATTTACACCGCGAGCAAATTAGGTATATGATAGATTTAACAGAAAATAAGTTCTTTTATATTTTACCTAGGAATAGAGTTAGATCTAATAAAGGATTAATGAATGTCTTAGATTCGATAATTAAAGTAATTAGTGGAAATTTAGATGATAATGACGCCCAAAGACTTGAAAGTGAAATAGAAAAGCTTAGGAAAAAACACTTACATGTTAAGAGATAACCAGAAGTCTAGTATTAGTCTAATGAAACAATTTATAGATGATTACAATGAAAACTTAAATAAAGTTCAAAGAAACTTAAAGATGTTAACAGCAAATCTAAACAACATTAATATAAACTTAACATTGTTAGATTCGCGCATAGATATGCTTCAAATTTATATCCAATTAGAAAATAGCTTTCAACAAATCTATGATAAAGTTAGTGTATTAGAAACAGCAATGAAATTTGTCTCAATGGGAACATTACATCCTAGTATCGTTCAAGCATTACAATTCTTAACTGAATTAATTACAATTGGAAAAGAATTTAAATTAGCAATAGAGGCTAGTAGGGAAAATTTACATATATTAGAAAACTATATACCTAGCTATGAAAGCATATAGCACAGCCAATTCATTTACCTTTAAATTAAACATTCCGATCATCAGCCCTATTACCTATGATCTATTACACCTTTATTCAATTCCCAATAACAAAAACCTAACCCGCATACCTAAATACCCTTACCTTGCTCTGAGTAATGATAAGATTGCTTACCTTCATGAGCCCTGTCTGCACATCACCGACAGACTTCAGATCTGCAATCATCTGAAACTACAAGACCTACAAAGTAGTCCTGACTGCGTCGTACAAATCATTCGACATACAACAGCTATAAACTGCGAGCTCGCCGAAGTATCAATAACCACCACCAAGATAGAACACATCTATGAAAACACATGGCTAGTCATCATCTCGATGGAAGACATCCTGAAAACCACATGCGGAAACAATAACAACTACCAACGGGTACGAGGCACATATCTACTGACTACTACGGAAAAATGTACATTTACAATTGATGAGCGCACACTACAAACACACTATAGTTCTATTACTACTCAAGAAACAATTACTCTGCCACGAATGGAAATAAAGGAAATAAACATAGGTATCTATTCAAGATATTCAATTGTAAAACCTGAATCTGGATAAGCTGCACTCTATCATAGAACAGACCATAAGTGACGTCGCACCCGAGGACAACTACGTCATCACTTATCGACCTAGTTGGGCATCGATCTTAGTACTCAGCGCTATAACGCTAAGCGCCATGTATTACACATAGGAGAAACTAAGGAATAGTCAGTGCAGGCGCACTAAACAGCAGCCGCAACCAGCCACCGACGACATCGAGATAGGCGCTACGCCGCGTACGTTGGACATGTCCGCAGCCCCACTACAGCATCAGGCTCAGCCCGAGCATTCCCGGTCCTGTATACAAGTCCCGACCGTATGCAGCTCTATGGGAAGGAGGAGTTATGTAGGCTAAGTCCCTAGTTTAAGTAACCTTTGTTAGCTATAAGCAATCATTATAATCGCTAGTATTAAGTTACGTTTAGGAGAATAGAACAACACGTAAGACAGTTGCAAATAAATGCTCTAGCGGTTAAGTCGTGTTTTTGAAGTGAAACCTTCTTTAGGCGTGTTGAGCACTTCTTGAAGTGAAACCTTCTTTTTGAAGTGAAACCTTCTTCAGGCGCGTTGAGCACTTCTTGGGTGAACAACAGTCATAGAACTCGCATCATCGTCACACTTTTACGCTTTCCATTTTTGAATTATTTTAGAATATTAACAATATTTTAGAAATGGTGCGTCCTACGCAAAATATAACGAAATTTTGATCACCTTAAGAGAGTATCAGGAATCCGACCCGCCCCTTTTTTTGTTTATAAAGAAGTGTTTATGATCAAGGATTAAAGTTTTCATTTCTATCGGCAGTCCCAAAAGACTGCTCAATTTTTTTTTTAGTTCCTCGGTCCGCGTCACCCATAATTAGTGACAATACGTTTTTTAGTTGCAGTGACCCTATAATCAAGCAAAACTGAACCTTAACACACCAACAGGGGAAAACAAACCCTTGAATAGGTCAACAACCTACGAGCGAGTCAATCATGTCGTCGCTTTACCTAATAATCTATTCCTGGTGCTGCTGGTGCTACGTCAGGGTATATAAATGGAACTTTACATAAACAATAAGATAAACAATAATATATTGTATTGTTATTGTGTATATTATTTGCTAGTTTTTGTCCGCGGCTTCACTCGAGTTTATATAGATTTTGTAAATAAATGTGTATTCCTCGAGAACAGTATTTATTTATATGCTATGTCCTATTAGAATTTACAATAAATCACCAAATATGATAAAATAACTTAACTTAATACAAAATGAAGAACTAATCTTTATATGTATATGTAAATCTTCTGTGCGTGTGATTGTAATTAAACTGCTCCTAAACGGCTGGACCGATTTTGATGAAATTTTTTGTGTGTGTTAAGTGGATTCGAGAATGGTTTAGATTTTTCATGTGTACAGGACAACGTCTGTCGGGACAGCTAATTTATTATAAAATGCTATTATTCGATTTACTGAATACTGAATTTCTAAATGAGAAAATTAACTTGTAAATATACATGGATACTTATGACTTACTTTAAGATATACTAATTTATTGATAATTAATTTTCAGCTGGTAAGTATTATATATATAATATATTTATAGTTGTATAATAGTGACTATCACTTATTGTATGCTCTTATGTTTACAAATAAATATTTCAGATTTTTCAGTATGTTAATGCTTGCGTAAGGCACTAAGTTGTAAGCACTACTCATATCACTGTAACACCTTATGCACACTTTATCTATACTAATATTATAAAGCTGAAGAGTTTGTTTGTTTGTTTGAACGTGATAATCTCAGGAACTACTGGTTCGATTTGAAAAATTCTTTTAGTGTTGGATACCCTATTTATCGAGGAAGGCTATAGGCTATATACCATCACGCTACGACCAACGGGGGCGGCGCAGTAACGATAAGCGTGGGTGAAATCGCGGGAACATGTAGTTAATAATAAATTAATTTAATTTCAATTTGAATTCTTTACTCGGGGTACAGAATGTATGTATGTCGGGTATGTCGGGTATGCGAAATTTCATGATGATCGGTCGAGTAGTTAAGTTTGTTTAATACGCTTTCAGAAGCGTAGCAAACAAACAAACAAACTCACATTCGCATTTATAATTTTAGTTAGTTTTGTTATCGTACAATTATTTTATAAATTATTTTTTAATATGACATGAGTAATGAAACAGTATTGATAAGAATGCTTTTATGACAATAACAACATTTCTCTACATAATGATGGTCTTATATCTATATACCCAAAGGAATAATTAAAGGTGTAATACACTCATTTTTAGCTATCTCGGTTGTAGGTCGCACGATGCGAGCCAAGCTTATTCCCGTCATCCAGTCGCAGTACACACTGAGTAATTGAGTAATATAAATATTGTCTCACGTTTACGCGAATCTAATGCGGATTCTGTCGCGTTGTTTTTTTTTAAACACTATTATTACATAACTACCGTCACATATTGGCAGCGGCTTCGCTCGGATAAATGTAGGTTAGGTAAGGTTATGTTAGTAACAGTACTTGTCCGGGCACGCCACAATCGTGGCGGTAAGACCCGTTTTTGAGGAGTGGCTGGAGAGGCGGCGTGGCGCCCTGACCTTCCGGCTGACACAGTACATGACTGGCCATGGTTGTTTTGGCCGGTTCCTGTGTCGTATAGGCCGGCAAGAGACGCCCGGTTGTCACCACTGCGGCGACTGCCGAGACATTGTTGATGACACGGCGCTGCACACTTAGGCGGATTGCCCCGCCTGGGTATCGCAGCGCCGTGAGTTGATCGCGGCAGTCAGTATCAAAGATAAGAATATATAAGATCATAGACGCTGACTCTTTTTAACTTACTTTGTGACGTGAGTCCCCATCCAGCAATGAATAGGTTGTAGTTTCCGAAGGATTCCGATCTCAATTTTCTAGAATTAGGGACGCAGATTGGACGTATCGAATCTGAAATATCGAAATATAACATCAGTTTGGTGAAAATATAATTCAGAAAGTATTCTGTGCCAAAGGACTTTACAAACATTGAAACAACGGCCACAAGCTGTACCCGGGCTTGGAACAACCATTTGTAGATCACACACAACTTTGCCCCGTGTGAGATTCATCTTTGACGAAGTAGCAATGTCGAGGCAATCACTTAGACCAATACGCCATGTGTGCAGTCAACTTTTTATAGTTACACTTTTCCCAATATTTTGGATATGGTTAGAAGCTATGGCAAATTGGTCACTGTATTCACATTACGCTTCCAATTAAATATAAATTACGGCAACTAAAGAATAACATGAATTAGCTAAGATTACTGTTCAATATGCTCCTAGATAATTTAGATCTTTCTTAGGCTTTTGATTACGTTACATGGTCAAAAATCTTAGCCAGTATGGTATTATTAATATTTAATTTAATTTAATTTATTTTACAGGTGCGGTAATAAATATTATATGAATGTGTACATAATATGCATCAGCGATAGCCACTAGGTCTCTCACTAAGGTGATCATTGGAATGACAGCGCATATACGTGAAGTCTGCCAAACCGCACTGGACCAGGCAGCGTGATGTCGTATGAACTAACCCTTCTTATACTGAGAAGAGACCCATGCATAGCACTAAGACAGTTTGTATAAAGAGCAGATACTATTGTATATATTCTAGAATAGTTTATGGGACATTAAGGGATGTCCCAAGGTAGTATTCTGGGTCTTATAAGAACCGTTATATTAAATCATACTCACTTGAAAAGCGTACGTCTTTCTGAAGTATGAGGACGCCGATGTCATTGGCGTAGTTGTTGGGGTTTTATTGCTCGTGCACAATTTTATTATGCTCTCAGCATGTCGACAGGATGAGCACCCTCGTCTTCTCGTAATATGTCAAGCTCACCAAGGCGGACGACGTATCTGCAAGGTTATGAAAATAACTAGCTGTTCCTGCAGTTTCACCCACGTTCATGATTACTGCTCCTCTCCTCTGTTGAGAACGAAATGTATGTACTAGATATTGAACGTGGTTTTAAAAACATGCTAAATACTTATGTTCATGACATTATAAATGGTTTTTGTGTTTACCATTTTATTATTTTCCAGACCTTATTTAATTTTTATAATATACTAGCTGGCCCGACATCCGTTATCCAGTCAATACTATAAATTATACATATAATAATATAGTTATACAAAAATAAATTTCACAAGATTTTCCGCAAATTTTTGTTTATACAAACCTTGTCTTATCTTATCTTATGTGGGGGCCAGTCAGTGCAGACTGGCGACACTTCGACCCAGTGCGATCTTTTGTGTCGACACTCTGTCAATAACGACTGCCATAGACATTCATGGCAGCCGGGTCCAACGGCTTAACGTGCTTCCCGAGGCACGGAGCAGGCGATAATTGTCAATCAATACGCACATAATTTCGAAAAGTCATATAACTTCCGAAAGTCAGAGGTACGCGACGTGGGTTCGAACTGGAGACCCTCTGCCTGCATATTGCAGTCTGTTGGTCTCCCCACTGAGCTATCGCTGCTCAAACCTTGTCTTAATAATTACAAAAATAACAAAAAAAATAGCCAATTCCGTCGAGCTGTTCTTAAGTGATGCTACGTCATGCATGAGGCAATTGATTATTATTTATTTAGACTAGCCTACCCGACAGACGTGGTCCCACCTAAACATTGCGAATATAAACCATCCAGGGAGCCACTCAAACAAAAAAAAGGCATACTCAAGCTGCCAACGAAGGTATGTCAATTTTACCATCCGTCAAGTGCCAACTACCTATTTTATAGATGCAGGGATCTATAACATACATTGTGACTGCGGAAACCAAGAGAAGCATAGGCACACGCATAAAAGAACACATAGCTGATGTAACACACCAACGCTCGTTGAAGTCTGCTGCGTGTTACCCAACTAGCTAAAGGGGTTAGCAGGAATACTAATAATTTGCTCGTAACAGTCAAAATAATTTGCTCTAATACTTTTTTATTTATCTAAAATAGTTTAAGAATGTATTTTCTTTTTTGTACGTCAAAATAATGTATTTGTTTAGATCACAATATCACACCTATGAACGTTAAAGTTTATCGCCAAAGGTTAATTAGTATACTAAAGTTAATGAATTTAACATATACATATATAACTTAAATAAATAGCAGTATTTAGATAAACGGCCATTGGAAGATAGTTTGATATATTAAAACATTTGGTGGAGATCCCGTGTGACGTGACGTCTTAAGCTTCATATAAATAAACATGATTTTGGATTTGATCGTCAGTACGAATAGAAGTGGGGCAGACTTCATACAGCCCTTTTATTTCATGTTGTTAGTGCGCAAAAGTCTTCAGTGATAATGGTGAAGAAACTGTGTTTGTTTTTGTTAATTTGTGTGTGTTTACAAACTGTGGTCTGTCAGTCTGGTAAGAATTTTAAGTTGTAGTTTTCTTACAAAAATATTATTCGATATTTTATTAGTTTTGCTGGACTTAGTTCACGTTTTTTATAGTCGAAAATCTGTTGAACCTACTTATTTGCACAGTACAGTATGCAAGTAAATATTTCGTTAGTTAATCTATACTAATATTATAAAGCTGAAGAGTTTCTTTGTTTGTTTGGTTGGTTGATCGCGCTAATCTCAGGAACTGCTGGCTCGAATTGAAAATTTATTTCAGTGTTAGATAGTCCATTTATCGAGAAAGGCTATAGGATATATAACATCATGCTACAACCAATAGGAGCATATATAAAATATGTTGCAACAACGGGGAAAATTCTCTTATGTGAAGCAGATGAAGTTGCGCGGGTCAGCTTGTGTTCTATAAAATAGCGGTGAGCCTATTGCTGTCGAGCGGGTAAATTTCAGAACACGTACTTAAAATGTGATAACAGAAAAAGAAATAACATTTTGTAGGAATTCCCTTTATATTCGAGCAAACCCGATCAGTTTTACCCACGCAATTAAGTACATGTGTTTGGAATGATTTACCATTAGCTACGAATTGTAAAACTACTAACCAAACTTTGCGGTGTTCCTATTTTATGTTTACTAGCGGTCGCCTAGTGCTCGAAATTTGACCAAAGTTTGCCTGTATATGTCAATAATAGTACAACAGTGCCCTATCACCATTAACAACTTAGGTATAGAAATAATTTGCGTAAAATTATTAAATTGTAAAGACATTACTCATATACTATCAATATATTGTCCCTCCTCGGTAAAATGTTTTCAATTAGATTGGGAACAATTATTTGCATTGTTTTCTAGTGTCATGATTTCTTATTTTTGTTAATAATTCTGTTCGGGAGTTTTTATTTATTCAATTGGCAACACAGCCAACTATCATTTTTAAATAGTGCGGTTATTGTGGAGGGGAAAAATAACTCGTTCTCTCGGCGAAAGATCGCTCAGCAGTAAGGAACTAGCATTCAACTGAGTAAGACGTTCTCAATAGTCCGTGTAATTGCTGTAAGATTGGTAATATAGTCACATAATATTTTAGACATTTGAGTTTCATTATATTTCAGAAGTGGGATGAGCACGCAAACATTTTCGATAATTATCTTTTTGTAATGGCGTTATTTCTTTCTTGTTTTTAAAAGTTTAATTAGTAGATACTTATTTCGATTGTTTAACTGTGAACAAACTGATAAGTATAATACTTTAGTGTAATCTATTGTTATTTGCCATCATGTGTCGACTTTAACAGTACACTTTACAATACACTACACAAATGTAATAAACTACCCACATAATTACACACAATGACATTATACGCGATTCCCATAGGAATCATCACAACTTGGTGTATTTTCGAGTGTTAAAACTGAACGGTTACCTTGAAATACACTTAGTAACTCTTTAACTGGAGTGCTGTTGGGGAATACCCTCAGTGTATCCTACATATTCAGCTAATGAGTAAGGTTTACTTTCTGGAGGCAACCATGCCCACAAACCAGAGGTCCGCCTGCCTATTGGTTGAAAACTCTACACGCACCAGTGTAAATAATTTATTTCATTGCATATTATTATGTACCTACATTATAATTCTTTAGTAAATAATTGAAATATGCATTGTAAATTAGCAGCGCTTAGATGATAAAATGATATAACCTATGATTTTTTTTAAACATTAGCATTTACATTGGATCTGGGTCAGGGTACTCCCTGATAGTGTATTTTTTTAGTTCTAAGAGTGCATTGTGCTCTTGCGTGAAATACTTGGACGAGGCTACTCTTCGTCAGTGTTTTTGCTGGAGTATAGTGCCGTTGTTTGCTTAGGTATAACGCTTACGCTTACCTAGTCTGAGTGATTATACAGTGATATACTCTTCAGCAGTCTTTGGCTGGGATGCAGTGTTATTACGTAGATTGACGAGTAAAATACTTGCAATAGCTTTTGTAGTATTGAGGTAATTTCTTTGTTAAACAAGCGCTGCTGGTTTATAAAACTACTTGACTTGAAGGCTGTTGCCACTTGACTTGCAGGCTGTTGCCACTTGACTTGGAGGCTATTGCCACTTGACTTGGAGGCTATGTGCGCTTCGTGCTACTAAGAGGTTATGTGTGCCTCGTGTGCTGCTAAGAGGTTATGTGTGCCTCGTATGCTACTAAGAGGTTATGTGTGCCTCGTGTGCTACTAAGAGGTTATGTGTGCCTCGTGTGCTACTAAGAGGTTATGTGTGCCTCGTGTGCTACTAAGAGGTTATGTGTGCCTCGTTTGCTACTAAGAGGTTATGTGTGCCTCGTTTGCTACTAAGAGAGAGGTTATGTGTGCCTCGTTTGCTTCTAAGAGAGAGGTTATGTGTGCCTCGTTTGATACTAAGAGAGAGGTTATGTGTGCCTCGTTTGCTACTAAGAGGTTATGTGTGCCTCGTTTGCTACTAAGAGGTTATGTGTGCCACGTTTGCTACTAAGAGGTTATGTGTGCCTCGTTTGCTACTAAGAGGTTATGTGTGCCTCGTTTGCTACGAAGACGTTATGTGTGCCTCGTTTGCTTCTAAGAGGTTATGTGTGCCTCGTTTGCTACTAAGAGGTTATGTGTGCCTCGTTTGCTACTAAGAGGTTATGTGTGCCTCGTGCTACTAAGAGGTTATGTGTGCCTCGTGCTAATAGGCATGAAAGTGGATATAATGACAAGAATAGAAAAGGGTATGTTAAGCTGGTTTGGACATGTAGAAAGAATGGACGAGGAAGGACTAAGAAAGTTTATAAGGCTAGTGTGAATAGAACAGTCGCAAGATGAAAACCTAGGTAAACGTTTCTCGATAAGATCGGAGGCGTTCTGGACAAAGGCCAGGTTAAGAGCTCCTTGAACCGACGGGCGTGTATGAGGAATGTGATGAAAGTGAATGAAGCCAGAGAAGTGTGTCAGGATCGTAGGAAATGGAAATCCGTAGTCTCTGCCTACCTCTCTAGGAAAACAGGCGTGAATCTATGTATCTATGTGCTAATAGGAGAGATTGTGTGCCTCATGCTAATAGGAGAGTTTACGTGTGCCTCATTCTTTAGCCAAGTATGCTTTGATTAATATGCCTTTTTATATTTGTGTGCCTTTTGCTTTTTAACAGAGGTTATGTGTGCCTCATGATTTAGCTGAATGTGCTTAAATTAAAATGAGGTTAGGTTCGCCTCATACATATGTCATGTATGTGTGTCGACTAGCAAAGATTAGTTGTCTCGTTAGTGAGCCAAGTACATTCAAGTTACATAGTGTACATCATTGAAATGATCAGTGTCATATGTGCGTATCATAGATAATTTTCTATGGTCCATTACTGACTTTTACAATGTTTAGTCATCTAGGCATGATAATATCGATTCAGTCCTAATGATATTATATTTTTATTTTGAGACCACGAAATCGGATGACGCTATGACTCCAGGTCCTGATGGTGACATGTCTATAAATATTGTCGCGGACAATTACTATTATTTTGTGCACATTAGATATACCTACTTTAAAGTTTTTTTTAATTCTAACTGAAATATAATACTAGATAATGATATACAATATAACTATCATAGAAAAGATTTTGGACAAATATGCCTGTTGATAATAAACAAATACGATTTAAAGAAATTATATTACAATGGGATATATAATAATTTGCCGATTTTTAAAGATCATACGTTTTAATTCCATTATACGTTTTTAGATGCATATAGGTATGTTGTTTGTCTTTGAACATGTTTATCTTCTAAGATAGTATGGAAATGTATACAAATTCGGTTTGTTTTTCTAATTTGGCATATATCATAATTTTAAAGGCATATTAATTAACTTAATTAAAACATAAACCATTATCATTTAATGTATACAAATTCGGTTTGTTTTTCTAATTTGGCATATATCATAATTTTAAAGGCAAATTAATTAACCTAATTAAAACATAAACCATTATCATTTTGAGTTATATTTCTGATTGTTTAATTATAACTGTGCATTCCATTATTGTGTCGCCATAGGTGTCCGACGTGCAGTCATGTTATCTGACCCGTTACGCATACTATAGATGCGCGCGGATTCACTCTTAATTTTATAGTACACATTATAATTATTATATGGTTAATAGTAGATTCAAATTCTAATCTTTCCAATGAAATATCTCCCTAAATTATAGTATGGTCAAAGAGACAAATATTTGGCAATTATTCTGACTTTCGTAGTAGTTCCTGCATTGCAGCCTATACGTTTTACTAATATTATTTATGTTCATTGTTATTTAGATTATAAATTTAATAATTCTATTATAATTTGCTAATCATCATGAAGCCATTTTATTTTGTATAAGAGCATTTATTAACTATAGCTGCATAATCAAGTCCACTTTTCTTACAAAGGTATCGTTTAAAAATTTGACACCGTTATTAGAAATGAATGCATGAGAACGTAATGCTATCAGAGGGAGGCATCAGGCATGACATCGGTAACTTATGTGAACAATAGAGGTAATGAAATTTTACACTAAATCATGTGATTGAATTTGTTTGAAGGAGTTCTTAGAATTATGACATAATTTTTGAATGATATTAATAGTCAATGATTTAAAATAAGATTGTATATTGGTTTGGTTTTGGTATAGGTTTTCGAACGATATTAAATTTTTTTTTGTTATCTTTTGAATGCATGTAGGTATCGTTCATAAAATAAGATGGATGATATAGGACATATATAGAGATGTGATAATAAGAGTGAGGTATGGGTATGAGTATTTTATTATGATTGATATGAATGTTAGGAAATGTGAAATACAGATAGAAATATTTGGTTGATATGTTTTTGACAGCTATTTGACCCAATGACGATGTTGGATTCGTAAAGACCATATTGGTATTTGGACTTGTTTAAATAATGTACATGTATGTTTTGATTATTATGTATGAGGTTTCATTGTGAGGTTAGAAGTGAATTTATGTAGGTACACACAAGTGATCATAAAAGAGTTCTGTTCCTTGAATTTGATCATGGTGCAAACGAAATTTCTGTGAAAATTGTTAGAGATCAAAGTAGCCTTAAATAAAGACCCATGATTTAGTGAAATGATTTAGTGAAATGATTTGGTGAAATGATTTTATGATGGCTTGATGAAATGGTTTGATGGAACGGTTTGATGGAACGGTTTGATGGAACGGTTTGATGGAACGGTTTGATGGAACGGTTTGATGGAACGGTTTGATGTAACGGTTTGATAGAACGGTTTGATGGAACGGTTTAATGGAACGGTTTGATGGAACGGTTTGATGGAACGGTTTGATGGAACGGTTTGATGGAACGGTTTGATGGAACGGTTTGATGGAACGGTTTGATGGAACGGTTTGATGGAACGGTTTGATGGAACGGTTTGATGGAACGGTTTGATGGAACGGTTTGATGGAACGGTTTGATGGAACGGTTTGATGGAACGGTTTGATGGAACGGTTTGATGGAACGGTTTGATGGAACGGTTTGATGGAACGGTTTGGTGGAACGGTTTGATGGAACGGTTTGATGGAACGGTTTGATGGAACGGTTTGATGGAACGGTTTGATGGAACGGTTTGATGAAACGGTTTGATGGAACGGTTTGATGGAACGGTTTGATGGAACGGCTTGATGGAACGGTTTGATGGAACGGTTTGATGGAACGGTTTGGTGGAACGGTTTGATGAAACGGTTTGATGGAACGGTTTGATGGAACGGTTTGATGGAACGGTTTGATGGAACGGTTTGATGGAACGGTTTGATGGAACGGTTTGATGGAACGGTTTGATAGAATAGTTTGATAGAATGGTTTGATGAAGTGGTTTGATGAAGTGGTTTGATGGAACGGTTTGATGGAGCGGTTTGATGGAACGGTTTGATGAAGCGCTTTGATGGAACGGTTTGATAAAACTGTTTGGTGAGGCAGTTTTGTGAAACGGTTTGATAAAACGGTTTGATGAAATGATTTATTGAAATGATTTGTTGAAATGAATTCTTGAAATAATTTGTTGAAATAATTTGATGGAATGGTATGATGAAATGGTCTGATGAAATTGTTTGATGAAATGGTTTGATGAAATGGTTTGATGAAATGGTTTAATGAAATGATTTGATGAAATGATTTATTGAAATGATTTGTTGAAATGATTTGTAGAAATAATTTTATGGAATGGTTTGATGAAATGGTCTGCTGAAATGGTTTGATGAAATGATTTGATGAAATGATTTGGTGATGGAATGATTTGGTGGAATGGTTTGATGAAATGATTTGATGAAATAAATTTGGTGAAATGATTTGGTGAAAAGATTTGAATGGTTTGATGACGTTGAGATGGTTTGATGACATTGAGATGGTTTGATGACATTGAGATGGCTTGATGACATTGAGATGGTTTGATGACATTGAAATAGTTTGATAACGTTGAAGTGATTTGATGACGTTGAAGTGATTTGATGACGTTGAAGTGATTTGATGACGTTGAAGTGATTTCATGACATTGAAATGATTTGATTGAAGTGATGTGATGACATTGAAGTAGAAGTTTATTCGTATGCATATGAGACATAATTACAGAGGATGTTACAAAGGTTAAGGTACATCATACCTCGCCTTTAGTAGACGTACGCAGCGATAGCTCAGTGGGGAGACCAACAGACTGCAATGCAGAGGGTCTCGGGTTCGAACCCACGTCGCGTACCTCTGACTTTCGGAATTTATATGACTTTTCGAAATTATGTGCGTATTGATTGACAATTATCGCCTGCTCCGTGCCTCGGAGAGCACGTTAAGCCGTCGGTCCCGGCTGCCATGAACATCTATGACAGTCGTTATTAGGGGAGTGTCGACACAAACGATCCCACTGGGTCGAAGTGTCGCCAGTCTGCACTGACTGGCCCCCACGTAAGATAAGATAAGATAGTAGGCGTACAGTCATGGTTTGAACAAAAGAGTGGCCATGAGTTTCTTGCCCCTTCTTCTCATGAGCCCTACACCCTTGCCTTGCTGAACGTGGCAGTAAATGTAAATTCACAAAAAAAAAATTAGTGTAACTTTGACATTCATAAGTGTTGCCCTGAACTTGAATAAATTTATTTTTGATTTCATTTACGAATGTTATTAGATAGTACAAATAAAATAACAATAATTAATAGACATAATATTCATTATCAATAGGAACAATAATTATAAATATGCGAAGGAAATAAATAATATCGTAACTGTATAAAAAAAAAATAGTATACACACTGTCAATTTCCAGTTTAATAATTACATAAGTCAAGATAATTAAATATAAATATAAATATAGAGCTATCTGCAGCTAAATCAAAAGTATGCATTTTTACTAGAGGGTTCAAAAAGTTAGAAATTAATTTAAAATTAAACAATTGTACATTGGATTTGGTAGAAAGTTATAAATATTTAGGTATTTGGTTAGACAGATTTTTGCGTTGGTCTAAGCATATAAACGTTGTTGTGGAAAAAGCACAGAGAAATCTTAATTTACTTAAAGTTTTGGCAGGTTCGTCTTGGGGTTTGCACCCCAAACATTTAAGGCATGTTTATATAGCTTTGATTAGAAGCCGTCTGGACTACGCTTCTATTCTATATGACTGTAGCGCCAAAAGTCATTTAGATAAAATAAACAAAGTTCAAAATCAGGCATTAAGAAAATAGGGGGATTTATCAAATCCACTCCTATCCACGTCATGGAGAGTGAGCTCCGTGTGCCTCTGCTGCAATTACGAAGAAAGTACTTAACATACAAATATTGTCTTAAAGCTAAATCTATAGAAAACAATGTTATACATAATCTACTATGAGACCTTTACATCTTACGTACTAGTCATTATTGGAAAAGTAAAACAATTCCTTTAATTGTATCATCTTATAATGAAGTTAAACAAGAACAGGTTGCATCAAGCAATCCATTACAGGTGTTTTCTTTAGGAACGTGGGTAACTAATTTAAATGCTAATGAGTTTATTATTTTGGACCTAGATAGTATAACAAAGTCAAAAAAATCGTATGACATAAATTTATTACATAATTTAATAATTCAACATTTGTATAGTAAGTATAAAGACTGGTTTTTTATTTCTACTGATGGTTCAAAAAGCAGAAATGGTCAGGGAGCTGCGTTTTACATTTCAAAAACAACAGTATTAAATCAGGCTAATTGTTTCAAAATCAGAGAAGAAGTATGTATTATGATGTTAGAACTCATTGCAAATTCAGAAGCACTGTCGTACGTTATAAATAGTTATAAACAACATAAGAAAGTGGTTGTTTTGACGGATAGCAGAAGTTGTTTACAACATGTCGCTCGATGCGCCTCTGGTTGCAGAGGTGCAACGCTAGCTTATGTTATTCTATCTAAGATAGATCAACTTAGCCAAAATGGAGTGCAACTGAAATTGCAATGGGTTCCGTCTCATGTAGGGTTACGGGGTAATGAAGAGGCTGATAAACTGGCAAAATATGCAGTTGCAAACGGGAGAAATATTAATATTACACCGGACTATTCAGAGTTTTTACCTAAATATAAACAAATTTGTTATAATAACTGGAAGGAGTATTTTAATCAGCGATCTTTGGAAAAAGGTATATGGTATAAAACCACACAGTCTCAGCCTCTTCGAATGCCCTGGTGTGCATATACTGATTTAAACAGGAGATTAGTTATTACAGCTCATAGACTTAGATCAGGACACATTCCATGCAAGAAATTTTATTTCTTGATGAGAAAGACCGTTTCACCTAACTGTGAGGATTGTGGTGTATATGAGGATATATATCATTTGTTGATGGAGTGTGTTCGGTATGAGTCTATGAGAATACAGATGAGGGATTTTGGCTTAAACAGATTCGATGTTGGTAGCTTTAACAGCATTTTAGCTCAACCTAATTCCGAAGCAGCAAAGAATCTGTTTAGGCTGATGACTCTACAGTAAATGTGTATTTGTTACTTTTAAATAAATAATATTTGTAAACTGTTTACGCAAAAATGTAATTAGGTTACGATGGGACTGATGTGCACAATGCGTAAAAGTCTCTTAAAAAAAAAAGTCATTATATATTGATATATGTAACCATAGTTACGCGCTTCGACTGCGTGTGTCAGATGCATGGTTGTGTGCGTGTAGTGTTTTTTCATAAATTTAATGTATTTCTAATGCATATTTTATATAAATATTAGGATTCACCCCTCCTCCATATACACTTTAACTGTGCCAAATTTCATACTCCTCCGTCCGCGCAATTTTCGTAAAAAGGGGTACAAAGTTTTTGCTTCACGTATTAAATACATAGATAAGGATATAAGGATGGCAAATTAGCATATGGCCGGCCTATAAGCGGTTACCATAGACTATTACCGCTTGTATACTATGGGTATTACGCGTTGCCAACTTAAGGTAGGTTAGTTAAAGGTATAAAATATTGGAAGAAAGGAGAGAAATGAGGGAGGTAGGTGTGTAAATTTCCTGAACTATTACTCACCGGTGTGAAATGCAGTATAGTGTTGCTACTCGTATGCTTATTTTCGGGCTGAGGTTGGTACCTTGAGGCGAGCCTGCTTCACAGAATGAAAGATTTTTTTGGTGATAGCGGGGTATTTTTTACATTTATATAATCTTACATTTTTATATCTTGCCTGTGTTACACTACCTCCGTACCGCAGTGAATGCTGTACTTCAGGTCTTGCGTTCGAATCCACTTTAGTACCACTGAAGTTAACGTTTATTTAAATGATAGGTATACGTCTTATAAATAAAATAATAAATGTATGTCCGTTTTATGCACGCCAATTTCCAAAATCGCTGAACCGATTAACATGCTGTTGTCAGGGTTGTATTGAGATATGCTTGGATTGTAGTGTTCTATACGCCGGCAAGAGACGCCCCGTTGTCACCACTGCGGCGACTGCCGCGACGTTGTTGAGGACACGGCGCTGCACACTTTGGCAGTTTGCCCCGCCTGGGCAGTAGGGATTTTTGTTTAGTGGTGACCTTAGGGTAGGTCTCTTCGTGTAGTGGCCTGCCGTTTCATACGGCGGGCCGAAACCTCAGCAGGGTCGCGACGGCATGTGCAAGTGATTCGCGCGGCCCCGCCGATAGTGGTTTTATCGAGGACCATCGTGGTAGGTTTAGTCGGTATGCTGGGAGGTACATTATTCTTATTCCATCTTTCTCTTTTACCCCGGCGAGTCCGACATAACCCTTCCGCCCGTCCCCGCGGAGGGGTATGCGCCAAAGCATTACCAAACGTAAAAAAAAAATGTTTTGTAGTGTTCGTATTATTTAAATCTGTTAATATATAGATTAGAGAATAACATAATGCATACGAGTATACACATACATAAATTCGTAGGTACAGCAAGCAGATCATAAATAAAAACATAGCTTATTTTATAATACCAACCAGCAAAATTTCAAAAATAATACAAAGATTTGAGTCTCTAAATAACACTTAAACCTGTTATGAGTGTCGTAGTAATCGGTTACCTATGGACAATTATATGCCATGTCAAAAAAGCTTTGCTAGTTCTAACGAATATTATAAATGCGAGTGTAAGTTTGTTTGTCACGCGTTCACTTCTTAACTACTCAACCGATCATTATGAAACTTTGCATACACTTTGTCAGGGGTATAGAAAAAATACTGTTAGCTAGTTACATTATAAAAGCACTAGAATATCCGAAGAAGCACTAGAATAGCGTTGTAAAGTAGTAATAGCGTTTCATTTGGTAAGTGAGACCGCCGGAGAATCTATCATCTCTTCGGCTCATTCCATCCTTCTGTAACCCCCTTACCCTGTCCCTTTCATACAGGCTACGGTAACCGCCTATCATCATCTAGCCGCCCGTGTTCTTGTTTGTTGTCTTTGTAGTTTAAACAACAGCTTTTCGCGTCGCCGCGTCGGTCACTTACGCACAATGGCCCAATTGTGGGGCTAAGTGCGGATAACACACATCCAAGTATTTAACTAACTATCTGTAGTTTACGGTGGATTTGGCTATTTCCTTCAAATTGCTTCTATAATGCTAAGAAAAAATAAACGTGTTTATAAGAGGTGGTTTTTCAATGTGGACCACCAACCACTTACTCGGTGTTATGCTGACTCGTCTACCATCGCAGCAATAACATTGGCAGCCCATGGGACAAAAGTTTTTTATACAACTAAGGTGGCAAACATGCATACGGCCCACCTGATGGTAAACATGCATACGGCCCACCTGATGGTAAGTGGTCACCGTAGCCTACGGACGCCTGCAACACCAGAGGCATCACTTGCACGTTGCCGTTGCGTTGCTCACTTTAGGAATACAAACTTTTATTAAAATAATTTAGTTGGAGTACCTTTGAATACCACGACGCGACTGTCCTTGTCCTGAAGAGTTCGATCTTGTCAATCTTGTTCTATTGCAATAGTTGGGGTGACAATCCGAAGGTGCGAGGCGGGTTACTCGCCGACCAATTATTCGTTTCTTTCTTTTTAAAAAAGACAACTCCGACCCTAGGAATAAATGTTGTGTCGCGGGGGACTTTACAAACATTCAAACAACGGACACAAAGAACACCCAGACTCAGAACAACCATTTCTGGATCACACAAAGTTTTGTCTCTTATGGGATTCGAACCCACAACACTCAGCGCAGTGGCGAGGCGGCTACTTAAGCCACTATGCCATCTGTGCAGTCGAATAAAATATGTAGTTGTGGTGGCAATACGAGGGTGCGTGGCGGGTTACTCTCTTAGCAATACGAGGGTGCGTGGCGGGTTACTCTCTTACCAATACGAGGGTGCGTGGCGGGTTACTCTCTTACCAATACGAGGGTGCGTGGCGGGTTACTCTCTTAGCAATACGAGGGTGCGTGGCGGGTTACTCTCTTACCAATACGAGGGTGCGTGGCGGGTTACTCTCTTACCAATACGAGGGTGCGTGGCGGGTTACTCTCTTACCAATACGAGGGTGCGTGGCGGGTTACTCTCTTACCAATACGAGGGTGCGTGGCGGGTTACTCTCTTACCAATACGAGGGTGCGTGGCGGGTTACTCTCTTACCAATTATTTTATTACAATGAATTTCCGTCAAGTAAAACCTAATTCGATTCAATATACAAAACTTTTATATAACAGCACAGCTGTAGGTACTGCCAACGCTCATAAAGATTGCACATTGTATGTAAATCCAAGACATTTAACGCAAGTACATATCTGGACTCTAAATTTAGGATTTCATATCCTATTGGTATATTGACCATTAGTTTGGTTGTTTCTGGCACATGGCCCAAGGTCAGGAACACATACCGTTGGAGATAGTGCATGAAATCTATTTATTTATGCATTTATCTACAGCAACAATGTAAATTGCACATTGATTTAAAGTAAATTATAGAGTACTACATTGCCCGCGGCTGCGCTCGCGTTATTGTACATTTTGTCACTATCAGGAACAGGAACACTTTTGCTGGATGAAAGGTATCCTATGTCTTTTTCTGTAACTCTGACAAGGTGTATTTAAGTAATGTGTATTAAGATATAATTGCATGATGATCGGTCGAATAGTTCAGGCGTTTTCACGCAAGTAACAAACAAACAAACTTACATTCGCATTTATAATGTTACTTAGGATAAATAGGAGTTTATATTTCTAGATATATTTAGATATAACATTTTGTTCTAGGTGACCCATGCAAAGGAAAGAATGAAGCGCTGGGTAGCTGCATAGCTTTGCTAAGCTGCGAGTACTATGTAAACATGCTGAATGAGTTGGGTTCGCTGGCTATAGACGCCCTGACAAAGGCACACTGTGCCTTTGAGGGCAAGGTTCCTAAGGTAAGGTCGCCGGACACCGGTCATTAGACTTATATGCGGGCTGCAATTTTGATCGCCTCATGGGAGGAAAATTGTGAGTGAAGTGTGCCACACTAACTTAAAATTTTAATGTATAACTAGCTGAACTGACAGACATTCTCCTGTACAAATTTCAATGTTATTTAATCTTCACTTTCCAATTTTTAGGTTTGCCCAACGTTCTAATTTTGACTTCCCCCTGCAACTTTTAATTTTCTTTTTGTAAAGCCTTATTCGGATGTTTAAAAAAGCAATATCCAAAGCGGGCCCGCCGTTCTCAAATGATGTGTTACCAAAGAAATGATGTTTATCACAATTTACAACCACATATCTAGAGAGATAAGAGAACTCCCTTTACATAAATTTAAAAGTAGCCTTAAGTCATGGCTTTTAGAAAATAGATTTTACAGTATTAAAGAATTTATTAGCTATAAAATAAAAAATACATAGATGTTATTGATGTAATTTAGTAAAAGTATTATATAATATTAAAATTTTCACTGAGGGCGAGATGCGTTTGAACCTTTAAAACTTATAACATCTTTTTTGTACACCATGTCTCGACGAATAAAGATTTGTATTTCTATTTCTAAAATATTTTTTACCAATACCGTTCCGCCATTCTTAAGTGACATAGCAACGCACAGCATTGTTTTTTCATTAGTAAGTAGAGGACCTATTCGTACAGCTGCTGGTAATATGCAAGCAAGATGCAATTCTAGCTGAGCCTGACTTAAATTTTGATATTATGAAAGTCTGAATCACCGTTTCATCTCACTCATGCTGCACTGGCTTTCGTAGGTCTGCTGTCCCGTTCCAACGACTGCCACGTCCGCTCCTGCCCCGACCACAACAACACACGCACCTGAGTTAATATCTAGAATGGGAGTGGAGGACTTTGTGCCTGCTTTTCTTGATCCTCCAGTGTGTGGTGCAAGATTATTAAGCATAAGACCGTTTGTATTAGGAGGAAAGTACTCTAATCGAGGTGAGAGAAATAGAATACTGATGCAGATTTTAACAGTCATCTTAACTAGACTTTTGTAAATACTTAAAATTTTTTTATTTAAAATAGCATCTGCGTTGATATTCTAGTCAATGATATCGGTTAAAATAGATATGGATTACATTTAAGCACATCCTCGGCGCATCTTAAGCCTAATAGAGCATAAGACAGAATTGAACTCGTGCCTGGTCGATGTTTAATATAATTTTTAATTATTTTTTATTTTAATAATAGCAATAGTCGTGAAAATAATTTAATTTAAACCAAATTCAATGTTAAATAAGTAGCAATACATAACCACTTGACATTAAAGATAACCTTCTAATTCGGGCATGAGAAAAGCCTAATATACTAATGGTTAAGTTTGCCAAACTTTCACACTTTTTAATTATTGGAATTTTAAATGACTTTTTGCTATTTATTAGATGACTTTCCTTGGTTGGCTCTGCTGGGCTACAACAGCAGTCGTGGTACCGACTGGTTGTGTGGCGGATCTCTTATCAGCCCACGACACGTTCTAACAGCAGCCCACTGCATTTACAACCAGGAGCATAAACTGTAAGTACTGATTTTCGATAGGATGTCTTTGCCCGTGTAACGACAATACTCACAGCTGTAATATTATTATAACATGACGAGATGGCGATCCGCTACTAGTCAATTTCAAAGGCGTCCAATCCTTTGAAACAGATTTTTTTGTATTTGGAAATCTAAAGAGGTATTATGACTTCTCCCTTAAGATACAGGCTACATCTAGTTTAAGAGTCAGGGTTTATATATTTGTGTACAGATTTCTGCATCTACAATTCCAATATCGAAACTAAGGGCAATCTACCCATGGACTGGTTTAGTTTGAATAACTTTCTTATTGAATTTTTGCTTAATTGTTAGTGTGACTGTTGTAAACTATAAATATTGTTAATTAAATATATTTAACTATAACTAAACTTATAAAAATATTAAAAGGTAAACAAAATATATGGATAACATGAATTTGAAAGTGATAAAGTAATAAATTGCAATATTATGTGTATAATACATACAACTTAATTATTTCATTTACTGGTTAACTAGATTATGCCCGCGGCTTCTCTCACGTTAATCTAGATTTTGTCGATATATTTCTATACCTCGGGAACAGTATATTTACCTGGATGAAAAGTACCCTATGTCCTAGGGTTCTTTCAATATTCATGAAAATCGGTCGAGTAGTTAAGGCGTGAAAGCGTAACAAACAAATTCACATTTATAATATTAGTTAGGAGTAGGATTTTCCTCCAATAACATAAATATAACTTTGTAGATACGTCGTCCGACTTGGCGAACTCGATTTATCTCGGGAAGACCAGGGTGCACATCCTATTGATGTACTGATTAAGAAGATGGTTGCTCACGAGGAATACAACGCCAACTCTTACAACAACGATATCGGCGTACTTGTACTTCAGGATGACGTACAATTTACAGGTGAGACTGAATTTAAATTGTTTTATATTTATTGTTTTATATATGTCTCGGGGGACTTTACAAATATTCAAACAACGGACACAAAGAACATCCAGATTCGGAACAACCATTTGTGAATCACACAAAGTTTTGTCCGGTGTGGGATTCGCACCCACAACACTCGGCGCAATAGCAGTGGCGAAGCGACCACTTAATCCACTACGCCAGTGGTCGGCAACCTTGTCGTCTAAAAGAACCAAATATAGACAATACACACTTGAAATCTATTCAAAGAGCCATATTTTAACTTAAGCTTTGCTTAAGCAGGCGACATTATTACGGAAATAATAAGGTTTCAAAGTACACTCTCGAGCTTGCCTCTCTCCAATAAGTCTTAGTTCAACTAACAGTAAATAAAATGAAATTTGATATCATACTTTTAAGGCAAGATAATAAGTAATATTCCATGCCTGCACTAATCATTTCGTGGAAGAGCCGCAGCCGAGGAGTCAAAAGTGCACTACGCCATCCGTCATAAATGGTTACAGTACAACATTATCACATTATGTTATTGCTTCTAAAGTAAGAACTAAACCGAACGCAATATCATACTAATTGCGATTTTGTTAGCGCGTAATATGTTCAACGAAGTCAAAAGCTTTATAAAGATTTAAATTATGCAGAAAACTAAGAAGAGTTATTCAAGTCCATATACAAATATCGTGATATATGATTCTACTGAAATGAAGCTTTATCTAAAGTTATGCAGCAGTCATAGTTACGGTGACATTGTCCACGAATTCTGCAAAACATTGAAATCCACGATGAAATCCGTATAAAGCAGTTTAGTTTTAATCTGTAACTCGAAAGGTAAATCAATATTATATTTCTGCTTTTCAGATTCGATACGTCCGATATGCATTCCTAAAGCCCAAGAATGGACGAGAGACAAGAGGACGGAGACATTCAAATACTACTCCCCAGTTATAGCCGGATGGGGACAGACATCACAAAGTAGGTTTAGTTCGATTTTTAATGGGGCTTGCCAGCCGTAACCTTGTGAGTAGGTTGTTGGACTATCACACAGAGCTATTGAGTTCGATCTGACTTTTAACAGTTATATGCGTACTAGCTTTTGCCCGTGGCTTCGCCCGCATGGAATAGTTACTTTGGGCAGCATTTTTAATTTTTTAAGGAACTTATTTTGCAATTAATACACATATAAATGCCGTGGTTTACGGCAAATAGCTCACTTTAACTCGATATCCCAGATAGTTTTTCAAGTATATGCTCAACATATGCCATATGACTACAGATGTAACCGTTACGTGTACCTGACATTCAAATGAACCTCGACCGTATACATTTTTATAAACTAACTAGGTACGTTTTTTGGTTTTCCATCCTTTAAAACAAAAAGATTTTGCGGGTTCGAAACTCGTGAGCACGCCACATAGAGTTGCCCATGGAAAACAGTTTTGTTTATTATTACCGTAAATGCTGCGTTTAGGGCCAACTGCACTCTTTTAAAGTAAAATGGCAAATCGGTCTGAATTATCGGAATACAGTGATTTAAAACATTTTCTCCTTTTGCCATTCTCGTCATGATTATAGCTTTTATTGTACTGCGCCCTAGATGAGTAATTTATTGCCGTGTACCATTACATAGCCTTGGTGCGTCAAGATTTCTCATTAACAGGACTGGAATACCAACTTTCAGCCTTAACTTATGGGAAGGCACTCCTGATAATTCTAAAGAGTTCAGAAACTCTATAGGGTACGATGTCATTTGCTCAGTGTCCTTAACATTATCTACTGAGAGTTTATAATTTGTTCGTTTATCTAGCCTACTGTCTCATTTGTCGGCGCCAAAGTTGACCTCAATCATTTTCGAATGCCCATACTTATTTGTAAATCTTGATAGACATTATTATTTAACTCACCTGTGTAATCGACAATTTGACAGAATTCACATCTTAGTGTAATCATGCCGTTACTGTCTGTTAGCATACAATCTTCTCCGACCGTTGAAAGAGCAGCCGCCTATTGCCCTGCGTAAGAATCGTTGTGTAGTTGTACTCGCATATTTGTAGTCAGACAAAACTTTTTTACGTGTATCCATAACACAGACTCCTTCAAACAGGCATTTATTTCATCTGGCGGTGAACCCCTAGTAATAACCGGTAGGGTCTGTCTAAGGTTACCAGCTAAAAGTACCACCATATCTTTCATGGTGTGATAGGTATAGTGTTTAGATTGCTCTTTTATGGGACATCGTACATCTATCCAAAACCAACAGCTTACACTGCTGCAACATTTCTACATGTTACAAATTCCGCCGCCGCCGGCACATCGTTCATTGTGTATTGGTATGTCCCGCACTCAGGCGACTTGTATATATTAAGACGGCAGTTTTACTAATTATACAGTGTTTCCGATAAAAATACGTACATATTGTAAATATAGACAGATTTGTTTGGGCTTCCACCCGATCTTTCGTCTCCTATTTAATTCCCACGTAGGTTGAAATTTTCAAATCGCTGTTTTTTTTACGTGGTGGAATACTTTCTCACATACCTCTCTGCGGGGCGACGGAGAGGTTATGTCGGACTCACCGGGGAAAGATGGTGAGCTACATCCCGGTAATATCGACTAAACCTACCACGGTGTTCCTCGATATAACCGCAATCGGCAAGGCCGCGCGAATCGCTTTCACATGTAATCGCGACCCCGCCGAGGTTTCGGCCCGCCGTATGAAATGGCAGGCAACTACACAAATAGATCTGCCCTTTGCCACCACTAATTTTATCCCTACTCTCCCCCTGAGAGGGGGACGGACACACGGTACAGAGGCGCGCGTGGGAACACGCACGCCGCCTCTCGGACCTGGTGCTGATCGAGTGGCGGGCAGGCTCTCGAAGCCCGCCACCCCCAGGGTGGCTGGAGGTCATCTTGCGCCCTCCGGCGCCCGATTTTGCCGTTGGGGAGAGGGTTTAAGCGTTCCCTCTCCCGCTCCACCGCCTCCTTGATGGAAATCAATTCCTCACAGAAGGAGGCGACGGTGTTCCACGACCTCTCACTCCGGAGCATAGACTAAACTACGGCCGGGAGCGAGAGGGCAACCAATCCGACTGCTGCGATTAACTCACGGCGCTGCGATGCCCAGGCGGGGCAATCCGCCAAAGTGTGCAGCGCTGTGTCCACAACAACGTCGCGGCAGTCGCCGCAGTGGTGACAACCGGGCGTCTCTTGCCAGCCTATACGACACAGGAACCGGCCAAAACAACCATGGCCAGTCATTACCTGTGTGGCGGACCCAGGCACATAACACATAGTTATATTAAATACAAGTAAATAATGTTTATATATCATAAGCACATCCACAAAACATTCATACATAACTATTTACTCACACAACTATACAGCACAAACTTACATATTATGTATCTATCTATATTTATATAGTTATACAATATCATTGAATACTCTGTCTGCCGTGCATTGATAACGGTTTCTCGTGACGTAGTGCATTCCAAGCGCGGCGCGGCCGCAGCGACCGCTAGACCTCCCGCCAGTCACTTCCTATGTTTAACGCAGGACGCACGTTCGATTTTTGGTGGACTTTGTACTCGCAATATACGAATCACACACCCCAAACCTGTGTCAGCCGGAAGGTGAGGGCGCCATGCCACCTCTCCAGCCACTCCTCAAACGTGGGACTTACCGCCACAATCGTGGCGTGCCCGGCACTGGGGTGCACAAGTCGCTCTTTTCACTTCTCCACTAGTATCTGGCGGAGCTCGGACCTTGCCGCCTCGACAGCGGGAAGAACAGGTCCTTCGCCCCGAGCTAGCGCCTCCTGGCGCCAACGATAGAACGACGCCAGGAGCGTTGCTTCCAGGTCCCATGACATCGATTCAGCGAGGAGGCTCGCAGCCTCGAATGAGATCTTACGGTAACCTCTAATCAACCTGATGGCCTTGGCGCGCTGTGGCGCACGAAGTGTCGAAATGTTTCGGGCCATCAGGTTGTCCGGCCAAACTCGGGCCCCGTAGAGGTCCATGGACCGCACGACCCCCTCATTGAGCCTCCGGCAGGAGGTGTTTTTTTTTGTGTTTGGAGGTCTGGGCGGAGACGTCAAACCGTATGTATCGATGGTCTGCCAACGTCAACACCTCCTCGATGACGCGCCAACCTTGGACACGGCGTACTATGGCGGGGCTAGCAAAAGAGACATCGACGATGGAACCGCCCCGCTGACGCACGCATGTGCACGCACGCACGCAATCGTGGGACAGTGCACATGTGTGCACTGTCCCACGATTGAGGACACTCCTCAAGCAATTCACCCCTCGCGTCCGTGGTCGCTGAACCACAAGCCACGGACTTGGCCTTGAGGTCCCCGACGACGAGTACGAATCAAGGGTGACTACGAACAACGACGAAGCTAAGGTGATACTCCTCGAAGTCGGCGAGAGGTCGGTTGGGCGAGAAGTAACCGCCCACCACAACCGCTTCTCCTACGAGTGCTGCGATATAGCCTCGTCCTCGGATGACATTCTCGATGTTCAGAGTACCGGCGGCGACCAGTGAAATTATTGCCACCAAGCCATCAAGGTCTCCCACTCAGTCAGCCCTGGGAGGGATAAAATAGGGCTCGGCGGCAACGGTGACATTGATTGACCACTGCGCCATGCTCTGGAGGAGGTCTTGAGCCCTAGCGCAGTGGTTAAGATTTCATTGGAGGAGGCGAAGGTATGGAGCCATTACGTCTCTATACTGAACTCCGCCCCTCCAACTGCGGGAGCAGCGACTCTGGTTGTTGCCGATGTCGACGTAGAGGTGTTTTATAGATGGCAACGTAGCCCTTGTCACCCGCCCGGTGCTCCGCAGGTTTGCCCGCCGCCGCACACAAGATACACAATGGGGTGCGGCCTCGCATGTTGCGGTCATGTGACCAGGTTGACCGCAACGGAAACAGCGGCCGGTGCAGTCAACCCGTGAGGGGCACTTTACATCTACATAGTCGCTGGATAGGCAGCAGTAGCACCGGGCGGGCCTGGGCTCCAGTACTTTAACTTGCGCCGACACCCACCCCACCAAAATATGTCAGCCATCAGCTAACGTTTTAGCAGCGGCAACGGGACAGCTAATTATAGCTGTCCCCGTTCCGGCGCGGTCCGTCTTGATGTCGCGATATCGAACCTGCCCCTCTGAACAGTCTCCAGACTTGGCAACGGCGGCGACAACCTTTTCTTTGACGACGGAGTCATCCAGGCCGCTAATGCGTATATCGACGCATATCTGCGACCTGGAGACGCGGACGTCATCTGCCTCCAAAGTCTGGCGGAGGCTTTCTGCCAGACGGTTCGCTTGGTCGCCGCTAGCGACCCCTGGCAATTCAATGAGGCGAGCACCGGTCTGGGTTGTCCGGCACCGCAATCCCGTTGTAATCCCCAGCTTGCCGGGGTTGATTGCAGACCGCGCCTTCTTTAGCAGTTCAGCATAAGTTGTATCTCGCTTGATGGCGGCTGGCTGCAGTGTTAGTACCACTGCTGTAGAGCGAGGGGCTAGGAGCTTTCGAACTGCCTTCTTAGCCGCTGCTTTGGCTTTCTTCGCCGCTTTTTCTTTTTCTTTGCCGCCTCCTTTTAGCGGCCCACAGTCTCCCAGTTGTCATCCGCATGAATGGGAGTCACTGCACTCTCCTTGGGCGCTTTGGGGCCCTTCTTGGGTACTGCGGGTGCGGGTACAGCTTGCGGTTTTTTTGCCCTTGTTTTTTTTACCCTTTAGTGGTGCACATTTTAATGCAAAAGCTCGATTCGGAGACAAGCCAGTCGTTTAAAGAATCTTAAAAAGACCCTAGAAACATGCCAACATTGAATGAGTTCTTAAAATTCATTGAAACTAAATTTATGTCAATGGAGTCGAACACCAACTCAAATCGCCCTCGTAACAATGTTATTAGTCAACATTTCAACAATCCCCCTAAAATAACTTCTAATGCAATATGTAGTAGGCCGAGAATGCAACAACAGAAATATCAGTTTGAACCTAGGACCGCGCAGAGAACATTCCAGAATACAAAAACGTTTCATAATTATATTATAACTTGCCTTTAATGTAATAAGCTGCACGGCCTCTATAACTGCAAAGAATTTTTGTGCATGTCAGCGGAAGAGAAACTAAATACTGCTAAGAAGTTACATTTTTTTAGAAGTTAGTATACACATGTTTGTACATTAAATAAACCCACACGTAATATGCGGAATCAGCAGATACCATGCGAAATTGACACGATAACAAATGCAACGCTACCAAAATGTACTTTACATCTGACGGCTGTACTAATAAATGGACATCTCTACAAAAACCCAACATATGGCTTTATGGTTGCTGTAGAGATTGTCAATTGCAAATAATATGTGAAGGACAAATTACTTCTCAGGCTAAACATTCGACAGGACTCGTAGAAGCCAAGGAAGGATGCATAATCAGGAACGGTGAAGTGACATATTACACCCAAGTACACAAACAACATCTTTGTCAATCCGAAAGTGCCGCTTATTGACCTTGGAGACATAAACAGTTTAACTTCTCTACAACCAATCAACATCTCAAAGGCAGACATTAAACCAGCCTTGTCTTCCAATAAAAATGAATACAGGTAAATTCGGAATTAGAGAATTTGAAGAATGAGGCAGAATATACACAAATGTCGCAGCATGATATGCATCAATACATTATTTCATAATATGTTACATTAGGAATATTGATCATATCATTGGTTGTCGCGGAAGGAACCTACGTGAAGCGTGCACTGCTCCGAAAATACCACCGCCGAAGCCACCGAGGGCCACTTCATCCATTTAAAAATAATAGACATACTTATGCAACTCCTCATACATTTGACATTTAAAAGGTGCTCCATGTGTTTCTCCGCATCGATGTCACTGTGGGGAAGCCGTCGATGGCCTTGGCCACCATGGCCTATCATGTAGCAGGAGTGCCGGTCGTTTTTCGCGGCACGCCAATCTTAACGACATTTCCGTCGTGCTCTTGTCACCGCTGGTGTGCCAGCTCATCTCGAACCTAATGGCTTGGTACGTGACGATGGGAAGAGACCGGACGGTATGTCATTGATGCCTTGGAAGATGGGTAGGCCCTTGGTGTGGGACGCAACGTGTGTCGACACCCTTGCGCCATCACATCTTCCCAGCACGGCGGGTTGTGCTGGTGCTGCTGCTGCATCTGCGGAGACTCTCAAACGGCGCAAATACAAAAACCTGGTAGGGGATTATGTTTTTGAGCCGTTTGGGGTCGAAACGCTAGGGTCATGGGGTCCCAGTGCTCGTGCGCTCTATAGAGACATAGCAAAAAGGTTAGTCGACGCTTCCCGTGACCAGAGGGCTGGGCTTTATTTTGCAGAAAGAATAAGCATTGCCATTCAACGTGGCAATGCTGCCAGTCTTCTGGGCACACTACCGGTCGACTGTGATGCGGAGGAATTTTATGACGCCTATTAGAGGGTTTTAGTTTTCTTTTTCTTTGTTTTATAATATTTTAGGAATAAGTCATTTTTAAAGAATTGTGATTATATGTACATATTAAAACTTATAGTATAATGATAAAAAAAAAACAATAGTTTAAACATTAGTCCAATATGATATTAACTTAAAAGTTTTTAATAACTTCTTGTTATTATTAATTATTTTTATATAATTTTTGCCAGTATGTACGGTATGCAACAAACCGCACATTGCACTTTGTATCAGTGGCCGAGTGGTCTAGTTAACAAATTGCTAATTGTGTAATTTATAATATAATGATGTACGTTTAGTACAGAGTCGTAAGCAGTATTCTCAGTAAAACCGAGCGCGAATAACATATATATAACATTTCATTTAACATTTCTTTTGCTATTTTCTTTAAGTGGACTATTTTATTAAACATTACTTTCAACATTCAACATTTTATTTAACAAAACATTTAACATTTTCATACAACATTTAATGTTAGGCATCTGCCCTAACAAGGTGTGAAAGCGTAACATACAGACAGACAGAGTTACTTTCGCATTTATAATATTTGTAGTGAAATAGGGATTAAGTACTTTATTATAGCTCGCTTTAGCAGTGTAGGAATAGCTTTATAATTATGCAGTTTTTACTTTTGTACTATTCATTCCTGAGTCGACATTCGGATACCAACATCTAGACCCAGTTTTTATCATTGTGTCTAGTTGTAGCTGTATTTAGTCATTAATATAAATATTTTCAATATACACTAGCTTTTCACCGTGACTTCGTACGCGTTGAATTTGGCAGTATGTGCCATTTTTATATGTTTCTTTCTTAATAGTCGACCTCTAGGCGGTGCAGGTGTATCAATATAAAACATGCACCAGAATTTAGGTTGAGCCTCCAGCAGTACAATTCTGGAAACCGTATTTAGTTTCGTGCAATAGTTTTTATGTGATGCGCGTACAAACATACTGTCAGACAAAATTTCTAATATATTTGTTTTGGCTTCTATAGCTTTTATAAAAATCCCTGACATTAAATTTTTCATAAATATCTCCTATGTATAACATTTTAATGCGTCAATATCTGTACATTGACCTATTTAAATTTTATTATAAGTATAATACTGCCGTGCTTCTCATAAACAACGCAATCGACATTTTTGACGAAATTGAGTTAAAAGTATATTTGGAATCACCGAAACGAGATCTACCAGGATCAATCACTTAATTTTTAATATCTCTATACTTTTCATTTTTTTGTTATTTATGAACAGCGTACTTGATCCATTCCAAACTGATTACTGTCATAAGCATCGTAATGAACGTTGCAGTGAACAATCATAACCTAATATTCTATGTAGACTAGTAATAAGCATCGTAAACAAACATGCGATTTTTATGACTTTTTTACTCAGAATTTAGATCTATGAAAATACTAAGCATAAGTAACGCATTTGGCACTGGTGACGTTTATAATTAGCAACGTAAAATATTTTTTAGTAATGTGAACAAGTCATAAACATTACAAAATCACATACGATGTTTATACTTAGGAATATATTTCATTCTAACCTATATTTTATTTCTCACAAACATTTTAACTGCCACGTCTTGTGTTATTTATGACTAGTATTTAATACGAATTTAAACTAGGTAGCAATAAGAAAAGTAACGCAAGTATGACATTTGCGATTATTATGATTAGTGAAGGGTATAAGGGCAAGGTATAAACAAGTACGGGGCGAAGAGAGGTGAGTGACTGCAGTGAGCATGGCAGTCATGAATGTTCCTTTTGCAGCTGTTTGGAACGAAACTACAACAGGCAGGAATCAAGAGGATATAATTTCTACCTTTCGGGCACTCTTGATTTACAAACGCGATGCTGAAAATTTAACTATTTATTAGATTGGACAACTGCGCTGCCCAGAATAAAAACTGGGCATTGCTAAGTTTTCTCGTACAAATTGTAAATAGCAATTGAATTGCCACCAAAACAATAACCCTCAAATAGTTCGAACCCGGCCACACTTTCATGTTGGCAGACTCGTTTTATCACCAAGTCGAACAAGCTTTAAGAAAAATGGGCAAGGTGTACGATTTTTCTGATTTTGTGGAGTGTGTACACACCCTTTCTTCCTTTTCTACAAATTCAAATAAGAATTTTGTCAAAATAATCGAGGTATTGGATTATTTTAATTATCAAGATCACCCACCCCAACCTAAATTAAAAAGAAAAGAGCCATTTAAAAGATATGATGGGAGTAAGGTTTGAGAAAGGGCTCTACAAAATTAAATTCTTGTGTACTTAACACAAATTTTACTTGCAAAAAACAAAGTTTATTACAAAAATATAGGCAACAGTTTAATTTCTTAATTAATAAATTACACGTAATGAGCTAATCAACTGAAAAATGTTAGACACGGACAAGATGCAGAAGGCTCCCAACCCGTTATAAAATAAACTAGACAACGTTGGTCCCCAAGGGTGGACTACCACGGACCTCGGCTTGGGGCGTTGTCGGCAACGTGGATCTAAGGTGATCCACGGAATTAACATTAGCGCGACGCGTATTCCGGCCTCTGCGGCGAGGGCGGAACCGCGGACGACTTTGTATGGCTTCGCAAGCCGTGTATGCTTTGTCTTGTGCGAGTGTGATGCTATCATCTGGTTCGTCTAATATGAGCCTAGGTCTCCTAATTTTGGATATCCTAGATTGAGTGAAACCTATTGAGTTAGACCTGAAAGAGATGAATGTGCTCGATTGGTCTGACTTGGCACAAAATAGGAAAGAATGGCGCACTTTAATGTCGGAGGCCAAGATCCACTTTGGATCGCTGAGCCAACGAAGTAAGTAAGTAAGTAGATTGAGTGTAGTTTATCGCCGTAACCACTAGCGGGTTGGGGTGAGTCTGAGCAGGAGACGCGACGTTCGGTGCGCGCTGGTTTTATGTCCTCTGCGATACCAAAGGGATGTGACCTCCAATATGGCCTATAAGAAGGCATTCTGATGACGAGTTGCAGGATCTTAATTTTTTGCAAGTTAGAGTGATAAAATCACAGGAATTTCCTACAGTTGCTGCAAAGGTACAATCAAGAGGAATTAATGAAGAGCGAAAAAAGGCCATTATTTCAAAGCTTGTTCCTCTTATACCAGAAAATAGAAACATTTTTGGTATAATTCATTTGTTTCTGATGCCAAAGATTTAACTCAAAATGACTGAATTTTTACTATTAAGTACCTTTATTACAACTTATTTTGATATGTTTTAGTTTATGAAGGAAGGCAAATTTTGTTAGTTTTCAAGGGATCATATTTTTCAATTTTATCATCCTTATTTGTTATATTTACGTATTAAATTGTTATTAATTACGTAAAAATGTTTTATATTCTGTAGTAAATTACAGATTGAACAGATTTGTTGTTCGATTTTAGATTATGTGTTTTATTATAATGTTATGAAAAGATTATTAAATTAATGCTTAAAGAAAACCTGATCTCAATATTTTGGTCTAACTTATGATATAATTAAATAAGATTTGCCTTAAAATAATAATTGTGATAGCCTAAGTACAACTAATAAGCAATAAAATTTCATCCATAAAGTGCTACCCACCTATTTTTAATCATTTATTTCCTTTCTTTTTCGAATGAATGTTTCGAATGATAAAAGTATTTTAATTTTTTGTTCAGTTACATAAAACTAAACGCATTTTAACTCCTCTTACCATTATTTGCTAGTCATAATGGACACATTTGCAACATATACGTTATAAATGTAAACATACATCTAAGTAATCCCATTATCTTTGCTAGACATAAACATCACAAATGCATTTCCTAGACATAAACAACGCAATTGCCACACATGCGTTGATTGTTCTTGATAAATTAATATTATTGCAGTCCATGGTTACTAGTATAACAACTTTTCATCTTATAAAATATTTAAATTAACTAAATATAAACATAAATATAGTATCGCACATGCAAAGGTACCAAACAAAACAAAATGTTTGGAATATTCCTGTTAGTATCATAGAGACAACAAAAAAAAGAAAAAACTTTAGGCGCGATTTACTCGAAAGTTACCTCCAAGCAAGTGCATTGTTTATGATAAGGACGACAGAATATCACAGAAAACCCACTGATCCGAGTATGTAAATGTTTAAATTCTGACTCCTATTGGATTTCCAGACAATATTTAAACAGTCCAACATAATGTCGTAATCTTTCAGAAGGAGAACGAACCACTCATCTCCAAGACTTAGAGTTGCCGGTCCTCAACAACAGCGTCTGTGCAGAAGCGTACAAATTGTATAAGACGCTGGTGATAGACGAGAGGGTGTTGTGTGCAGGGTTCTTGACAGGAGGCAAGGATGCTTGCCAGGGTGATAGCGGTGGACCATTAATGCAACCCCTTGTAAGTTTTTCATATATCGTATATTTAATGCAAGAAAGCTCCCTGCGGTATCCACGCTTGAATCTGTAGCAAGCTGACTCGAGATTAGCGGCCAGTCTAGAGAAAGTCGAGTATTCAGGTGGTTGAAATTAAAATGGTTGAAATAAATTTAAGAGCTTGTGCGAACACCCTTTTAATTTAACCGTGAATAGTCTGGTGAAAAGCAACTGAAACGTCGGTGATAGTATAAATGAAATAAAATAGGTACATGCTTTATGAACCCGCGCTAAAATCCGTTACGAGTAAAATAAATTATTTTCATACTACTTAAATTGTTACTTTTTTACAGCCAGCACGTACACTTCTTTAGAATACATAATAAACAGTTATAATCCTAATCCTATCCTAATCCTAATACTAACGAATATTATAAAAGCGAAAATGAGTTTGTTTGGTTGTTACCTTTTCACGCCTAAACCACTGAACCGATCATCCTGAAATTTTGCATATCTGTTGTCAGGTGTACAGAAACTGACACAGGCTACCTTTTATCCCGAAAAAAATTACTGTTCCCGAGGAAAACAATAATAAGTAATAACGTTCTTATGATAATTATAGATGGCGCCACGTGTCTTTCGAATCATGATTGAATTATATTATTACAAGTAGAGTACAACCCGAATTGATTATCAAATTCTAAATTAACGCGAACGAAGCCGCGGGCAAAAGCTAGTAAATAATAAAGTTCTTTAGAATACATAATAAACAGTAATAAAACATGCAAGTATTCTTATGAAAGCTCTACTCCTCGAACAGGCTTTTATCAATGGCAAATTTTTATTTCCTTGTATTTATTTTTATTATTATTTT
Organism: Catocala sponsa; assembly: GCA_963564715.1. Classification (NCBI taxonomy): domain Eukaryota; kingdom Metazoa; phylum Arthropoda; class Insecta; order Lepidoptera; family Erebidae; genus Catocala; species Catocala sponsa. The sequence continues at coordinate 20,880,985 of OY751347.1, read as the reverse complement.
TTATTAATATAATAGTTAATTGTCTAGTGGGTAACCGTTGGACTGCCACGCAGAGGTCTCGGGTTCGAACCCAAATCTCTGACTTTTCGAAGTTATATGCGTATTAAATAGTTCATTGTCGCTTGCTTTAACGGTGAAGGAAAACATCGTGAAGAAACCTGAGAGTTCTCCATAATGTCTTCGAAGGTATGTGAAGTCTACTAACCCGCACTGGGCCAGCGTGGTGGACTATGGCCTAACCCTTCTCATACTGAGAAGAGGCCCGTGCCCAGCAGTGGGACAGTCTAATTCAGGGCTGATATTATTATAATAAATTTAATCATTAATCTTTATTCATAATACGTTTTTACAGATTGTATAAAGTCTCTGGCTCCTGTGCTTGATGAAACCTGTGTTACAGAAGCCAGTGCCCTCTCCCAGAGTAATGAAACATATTTCTTCTATGTAATAAAATCACTATTACAATTAATAATAAAAATAATATTACAAAAGGAAAATAAAACAAAAACTCAAAAACAAATAAATACCAAAACTATAACTACTGCTGCGTGATTAGTGTGTATGCATGTAAGTGTGAGTGTATGTATGTGTGCGAGAGCGTATGAAACTGTGTATGTGTGTGGGTTTTCGATGAATGGTAGTGTGGTGTATGTAGTGAGGTGAGAGTGTGGTACAATGTATAAGCGTATGATGATGTAGGGGCGTGTCGCGTGTAGCTGCTTCCGTAGTATTATTTGTAAGACAAGTGCATTTTACGAAATAGCAATTATAATTTTCTCGGTTTCGTCCTAATTTAAAGACTGTAACCATAACTTAAGTTTACTTTTGACCATATGCGGTGTAAGTTTATAAAAAGCAAGAGCCTTATTGACTATTTTGTAGATTCGAGAGCTCTGGGCAAAAAGTGTCTACGTGCTAACTTTGTGTTCAGAGGCAGCATGGAATGTCGGCATAATGTGGTGCGGAGAATGTAAAGTGGCCTTACTGTCAGGGCTTGGGCATCCGAGTACATCTGGGCGATAGGATAATCTCTTTTTCGGAAATACATTGTTTTAAGGATTGCGCGTTGTGCTCGTTCTACCTCAAGCATCACAGTCTTAAAGGTCCCTCCCTATACCGGAATACAATATGTGATGATAGATTCATAGGGAACGATACACGAGTGCGCTTACTTCCATGTCTGTCGAAAATCTAAGTTCCTTTTTTTTGTTTTTTTATTTTGATCGTCAAAATGACCACACTCCGCCTGATAGTAAGCAGTCGTGTGGTCTAAGAGCAGCAGAGAGTTCCTTAAATACGTAGATGAATTTCCGCACCTGGGAACAGAGATTCTGCGTGTGTTTCCGCCGGTCCAATTTCTCAACAAATATTTAATATTTGGAACTATCGTGAGGGGAAGATAATTACATAAAGAGGGATTCAGACATTGATGGGCTTTGATGGTTTTGGAATCTATTGGAAGTTTGGCTGAGAGAGATGGTGTGAACTGGATGATTTTGGTCTTGGCTGTGTTTAGTGTTAGTAGATTGGTGGATAACCAGTCCGTAACGGATCGCAAGGAGAGTTCAGTTGTATATTTGGCGCACATCCAATCCTTTTCATAAGTTAGAAGGGCAGTGTCGTCGGCGTAGATGAATATACTGCAGTTATTTAGGGGTAATTGACAGAGATCATTAATATAAATGTGAAATATGGTAGGTGCTAAAATGCTGCCTTGTGGTAAGCCGTAGTTATTTTTCTCCTCATCACTGATGGTTCCATTGACTTTGACACACTGGCTACGTCCACTGAGGTAGTCTTTATAGATATCCAATGCGATACCACGTATTCCTATACGCCCCATCTTGTTGACAAATATGGGAACGTTGACCGTATCGAAGGCCTTGGTTAGGTCTATAAAGACACCATAGTACTTAAAGTTACTGTCTAATTTATCAACCAGGGTGTTTGTAAAGTCCGATACGGCGTCCTCGGTAGAAACTCCTGAGCGAAATCCGTATTGGTTCTTGCTATAAAGTGGTTTTTATTCAAAAATTTAATTAAGGTAGTGTTCAAAATGTGTTTAAGAATTTACGATAATCCGTTTAATACAGATATTGGTCGGTAATTTGAAATATGATCTTTGGCACCGCCCGTATATATTGGGTGAACAATCGCATGCTTTAAATGCTAGGAAAGATGCCCGAACCGATTGCACAATTGCAAATATGGGCAATGACATTGGCTAGAGTGCTGCAAGACAGTTTAAGGGTTTTGGCTGGGATATTGTCCCACTCGGTAGCGCAGTTGCTCCGAAGTCTATATATCACTGTCTTCACATTATCTGCATCAACGAGAGGAATACCGAGTGAATTACACGAAGATGTAGGAGAAAAAGAACTCATAGGCTGGTTTGGTGGGTTAAATTTAGATGCAAGGTTCATTCCAAAACAAGCAAAATATTCATTGATGCTATTTATATCAGTAGATTGTTTGAGTAAGGCATTATGATGGACTTGATTACTTGCCATGTTGCCCTCGGATTGTTTTTAGCTTTGAGTAGTTCAGCTTTTAGATAGGTGCGTTTTAACTTTTTTACCGATCCGTTGCAGTAGTTACGGTAGCACGTATATGTCATTTTCAGTATGCTGTCATTGGGCGATCTTATAACCTCACGGTGCATTCTGTCGCCATTGCAGAGGCACCGAAGTAGACCAGTTGTCATCCAATGTTTTATGACTGTTTTAGGATTGGAAGTGCGAGTATTTTTACTTTGTTTTGTTATGACTATTGTTATTAATAGTTAATTAACGTGTCCAAGAATTGTTTGCACATTTTTATGAAAATAAAGATTTTTGGCTTTGAATTTGACCGCCAAAATGGCACCACGGAAACTAAACAAAATGCTTTATAAAACTAAGCAGTGTCGCTATAGTACTTTTTCTGAATGAAAGTTACCGTTTGTCCTTTTCTGTATCCCTGAGAACATGTATGCGAAAAATCATGAGATACAGCGTGAAAGCGTAACAAACTCATTGGTGCAGTGGTAGTGTATACGACTGTGGATCGTGAGGTCCCGGGTTCAATTCCCGGGTCGAGCAAAGTGTTATTGGGTTTTTCTGTTAGGAAATTCTCAGTAGCTGCACGGAGTCTGGAAATGTGCCCGGTAGACGGCAGTAGGCTCGCCCCTATTACGTGGGACCAAAAACATGGTTGGCGAAATGTGGGTGTGTCATGCACCTCTGCCTACCTGCGACTGCTGTGCATAAGGTCTCGGGTTCGAATCCCGAGTCGGAGCAACAAAAACGAATTGGGTTTTTCGGTTAAGAAATCTCAATACGAGCCCGGAGTTAGGAAGTTGGCGGTGTTAGACACCCCGTGCCTCGGAAAGCACGTAAAGCCGTTGGTCCTGCGCCTGATCTCTCTCCGGTTGTGTCGGATTATCCTTCCCATCGGATCATGAGGGTTAGGGAACAGAGAGTGCACTTGTGTTTGCGCACATACTTGTATACTATAATATCTCCTGCGCAGATGGCCAGTCTCCGTTAAGATTGGCCACCGTGACCGAAATTCGGTCTGGAGGACATTATGTATGTATGTATGTAATATTAGTTAGAATTAAGAATTAAATCACTGTTTAAAAATAAATCAAATCACTTATAATTTCTTCCAGTGGTCGGAAGCAGATTATACAGAATACTTCTACGCGATCGGCGTGATTTCCCTTAGTCGAGGGTGTGCTCAGCCAGAGTTCCCAGGAGTCTACACAAATATCACTTACTACTTATCCTGGATTGAGGAGAAGGTTCTGGGACACAACACGCACTGAACATGATGTACTTAATAATATGTAATAATAATATAGAGAGGGCCGAGTTAATCACCATACTTCAGTATAATATGGATATTTTTTTTTAAATTAAGGTAATTTTTGCTGATGTCGGTAGTACAACATGTACTTCAAATCAATCAAATACATTGAAATAATACATACCTATAAATATATAATTAAATCCAACAATAATTGAATATCAATTATCAAGTGATTAATCTATACTAATATTATAAAGCACAAGAGTTTGTTTGTTTGTTTGTTTGAACGCGCTTATTACGAAACTACTGGTTCGAATTGAAAAATTATTTTAGTGTTGGATACCCTATTTATCGTGGAAGGCTATAGGCTATATAACATCACGCTACGACCCACGGGAGAGGCGCAGTAACTATAAACGCAGGTGAAAGCGCGGGCACATCTAGTTGATTATAAAAGCATTGCGTGGCGCCAACTTCCGGCGCCACTTAATTATATATTATAATACTTTTTATTGTATAAGTAACAAATAATTATGTTTATAAATATTATAATTACATGATTATATGATTTATATAACACATTCAAAGGTTATAATATAATAATAATATCAGCCCTGTATTAAACTGTCCCACTGCTGGGCACGGGCCTCTTCTCAGTGTGAGAAGGGTTAGGCCATAGTCCACCAAGCTGGCCTAGTACGGGTTGGCAGACTTCACATATCTACGAGAACATTATGGAGAACTCTCAGACAACGCAGGTTTCCTCACAAAGTTTTCCTTCACCGTTAAAGCAAGCGATAATCAACTATTTAATACGCATATAACTTCGAAAAGTCAGAAATGCGCGCCTTGGGTTCGAACTCGAGACCTCTGCGTGGCAGTCCAACGGTTTCCCACTAGGTTATCGTCACTTTAAACTATCGTTGCTTACTTTGTATTAAATAAGGCAGTTTGAATAGTAACATTATAAGAACCGTTGTGACATTATTATATTTTCATTCGACTACTGATCTTGGTACAATATTGTAATTGAGTGTGCGTGTGTGACTTTTATTGGAGCCCATTTCAATTCTTGATTACGTACATCATACTCTGATTTACCATTCAATATATCTGGTGATTAAATCGACTCCTTCTATATTAGAATTTAGGAATCATTTATTACTTTTGTCTAGATATTTTTGTATTAATTACATAATGTTTAGGCTATTATTTGTATGGAATATATACGATGGTAATAATAAATATACATTATTTACATTTTAAACATTTTTTTTATTTTTTGCTCTGTCTGAAGATAGGACATTATGGAAGAGACTCCACCATCAAGAGCTTGGCTCTTAAATTGAATAAGAAGACATTTTAACCGTCATTTGTGCCTCACGTTGCTACCGGCCTCTCTCCATGTCTAATCTACAGGCTGTGATGTTATAATATGATTACTACAGCCATGTATATAACGTGTCACACTGCGGGACACGAGCACAAAAAGATTTCTTTTGATTGTTATTTGCTTTTGGCTTTAAAATAATATACAAAATGAAACGGGCAACTATCCTATTCTATGTTTTTACATAAGTGATAGTAAAGGTTAATACAGTTCTTAAATGTGTGTGCTTGTATTTGCTACCTTCGACGTAACTGCACAATTGTTCACGCCCAGGCCAGGGTCCCATACAAGGAGGTCGGTCTCCTTTGTGTGCTTGTATTCGCTACCTTCGACGTAACTGCACAATTGCAATTATGAAAGGTTTTTTCGAGCAATTTGTTCCTCTCCTTGTCAATTATTATTGATGTTACCGAGTGAATGGCAGTAATAGTCAAAGTCAAAAATCATTTATTCATTTATGTCACAAAGTAACACTTATGAACGTCAAAATATAATAATAGTAAAAATATTCATATTTTTGCTTACAGATAGCAATGATAGCCTAGTTAACAATTGAACTATCACGCAGAGCTTTCGGGATCGATCCCTGGGCAGGAACGTTTGATTTAAGGAAATCATGTGTAACGCTATGCTGTATGAGTCCCTAGATATTCATTGACCAGTGACGTCACAAGATATCTCTGGGAATCCTCTTAATCAAAAGATTTTTGTTGTAAACTCTCCGAGAGAACTTTTCATTCGGACCAGTACGTGTCTCAGAGTTCTCCAAAATGTTCTTGAAGATAATATTATGTGAAGTCTCACACTGAGAAGTGGCTCGTGTCCCGCAGTGGGACACGTTATTTACATGGCTGATATTATATTTGCAGTAGTACTCATATTATAACATCCCACCCAGTAAATTAAATATGGAGTGAGGCCGGTAGCATCGTGAAGCACAAATGACGGTCAAAATGTCTTCTTCCATTTGAGAGCCAACCTCTTGTCGGTGGAGTCTCTTTCATAATGTCAGTCCATAATTGTCAGCACCTACCAGAAAATAGACTTCGGACTACCGCAAGGTAGTATTCTGGGTCCCACGCTCTTCCTTGTTTATATGAATGACCTGTCAGCATTACCTTACATAGCCAATTCAGAAATAATCAATGATGCTGACGATACAGTAATAATTTTTAATGGAAAGTCATGGGAACAATTGTTCGGGACCACCCAAGTCGGATTTAATCATGTGATCAATTGGCTGGATAGTAATTTGCTGTCACTTAACGCATCCAAGACCAGATTAGTGTGCTTTCATAAAACTGCCGCTACCACTCCACTAGCAAATCTAAGAATAATAGCGCACTCTTGCATAAAATCAGGAATGGGCTCTGTTTCACCTCCAGGTTGTAAATGCATACAGTAAGTAAAACAAAAACTGTAAAATATATATCTGGGGGTCATTATAGACGAAAAACTCACGTTTAGGGAGCACATCGTCGCGACGTCGTCGAGAGTTAGGAAACTAATATACGTCATGAAAGAACTACGGGATGTCGCCCCGATGAGCTTGCTAAAGACGGTATACGTTTCCGTGTGCCAGTGAATCTTAATGTACTGTCTTACAGCCTGGGGAGGCACAGCACTTACTCACCTTATTGGTCTAGAGAGAGCACAGCGCGCGGTTCTTAAGACTATGCTTAAAAAAATCTTACCGTTTTCCCACCACCCTACTCTTTAAAGAAATGAAAGTACTGAGTGTTAAAAGGCTATACATCTTAAGAATTACTCTTTTAACCCATAGAGAAGTATTAACCCCTAGTTACTTTGAAGACATGGTCAAGAAACGCGTTTACAAACTTCCTCTGCCCACTGTAAACTCAACGTTCGCACAACGTTTTTGTGCATACATGAAACCTTTCGTATATAACAGAATAAATAAAATCTTCAATCTGTCGAAAGTAACGATCCGTGAAGCAAAGTCAAAGTTACAGAAACTTTTGTTAACATGGACTTATGATGATACAGAAAACTTTTTAAAACTGTAAAATATTATGATAGATGTATTATACTCAGTGTGGGCCAAATTAATTGAATAATTTTATTAAAAATATCGCATAAATAAATTATATGTATATTTTATGATATTAGACTTAATTATTGGTATAATTTAAAAACGCATGCTAATCATGAAGATTGTTTTAATTATTTATCGTCACTATTACAGATACTCATAATTTGTATTTAAAAACTTCCCAATAGGACAGGCTTAGCTTAGCGTGGGAGGTTTACATAAAAGCGAGTTCTAGGATTGTATAGTATTATTTAATCCAAATTATGTATGTTTAAAAAAAGTCCTATCTTCAGAGAGCGCAAAAAATAAAAATAAATGGTCGAAATGTAAATAATGTAAATTTATTATTACCATCGTATATATTCAATACAAATAATAGCCTTAAACATTATGTAATTAATACAAAAATATCTAGACAAAAGTAATAAATGATTCCTAAATTCTAATATAGAAGGAGCCGATTTAATCACCAGAAATATTGAATGGTAAATCAGAGTATGATGTACGTAATCAAGAATTGAAATGGGCTCCAATAAAAGTCACACACGCACACTCAATTACAAGTATATTGTACCAAGATCAGTAGTCGAATGAAAATATAATAATGTCACAACGGTTCTTATAATGTTACTATTCAACTGCCTTATTTAATACTAAGTAACCTTTGAATGTGTTATATAAATCATATAATGATGTAATTAATTATAATATTTATAAACATAATTATTTGTTACATAAACAATAAAAAGTATTATAATATATAATTAAGTGGCGCCGGAAATAGGCGCCATGCAATGCTTTCATAATCAATTAATCACTTAATAATTTATATACACCTATTATCTTATTGTTGGATTTAGTTATATATTTATAGGTATGTATTATTTCAATGTATTTGATAACATGTACTACCGACATCAGCAAAAAATACCTTAATTTTTATAAAAATATCCATTAGGTATGTGCTTCAAAGTCAATCCCGTTATCGCGCCGATCGTAATCGTACGATACCTCACGTGTAGTTACATAGTGTATTTACTGAAGAAGATTCAGAGGTTAATAAATCCGAACGTGAGTTTGTTTATTTGTTACGCTGTAACTAATCGACATATTAAATTTTATAGACGCTTTGTCAGGGACACAGAAAAATATATATGTCACCCGAATCTGATCAGAAAAATTACTATTCCTAATGTATGGCAATTTATTGACAAAATCTAAATAATAATAATATTGTACACATATACACAACACCATCTAGCCCAAACTAAGCAGAGCTTGTACTATGGGTACTAGACAATGGATAAACATACATAACTACTTTTTTTTGTAAATACGTACATATTATAATAATACATAGAAACTCCTAGACCAAGTCTAACATCCATGTTCATGCACACAAATGTTTGACTTGTGCGGGAATCGAACCTGCGACCTCAGGCGTAGCAGTCGGTTACACTAACCGCGTCGCCATCAAAGCCGCGGGCAAAATCTAGTAGGCTATATATCGGCAGGGTATGACCCACGGGAGCGGCGCAGTAATTACAAATATGGCAGAAAAAGTGGAGGACATACAGTATTATTGAAACCCATACCATACTGAAGTATGGTGATTAACTCGGCCCTCTCTATATTATTATAATATATTATTAAGTACATTATGTTCATTGTGTGTTGTGTCCCAGAACCTTCTCCTCAATCCAGGGTAAGAAGTGAGTGATTCTAGTGTAGACTCCTGGGAACTGTGATTGAGCACACCCTCGACTATAGGAAATCACGCCGATCTCGTAGAAGTATACATTCTCATCTGCTTCCAACCACTGGAAGAAATTATAAGTGATTTGAGTTATTTTAAACAGTGATTTAGTTCTTAATTTTAACTAATATTATATACATACATACATAATGTCCTCCAGACCGAATTTCGGTCACAGCGACAAATCTTAACGGAGACTGGCCAACTGCGCAGGAGATATTATAGTGCACAAGCGTGTGCGCAAACACAAGTGCACTCTCTGTTCCCTAACCCTCATGATCCAATGGGATGGATAATCCAACACGGCCGGAGAGAGATCAGGCGCAGGGCAAACGGCTTTACGTTCTTGCCGAGGCACGGGGGTGTCTAACACCGCCAACTTGCTAACGCCAGGCTCGTATTAAGATTTCTTAACAGAAAAACCCAATATGTTTTTGTTGGCCCGACTCGGGATTCGAGTCTGAGACCTCATGCACAGCAGTCGCAGGTAGGCAGAGGTGTATGACACACCCACATTTCGCCAACTATGTTTTTGGTCCCACGTAATAGGGGGCGAGCCTACTGCCGTCTACCGGGCACATTTCCAGACTCCGTGCAGCTACTGAGAATTTCCTAACAGAAAAACCCAATAACACTTTGCTCGACCCGGGAATTGAACCCGGGACGTTAAGATCCGCAGTCGTATACATTATTTTAATTTTTTGTTTCCGTTAGTGGCCAACCTGTTGTCAAGAGTCGTTCAAGCCAACCGTAGGCCTCTGACATGGCTTAACGACTGCTGTCAATTTGACAACAACCGGGACCGACTTTTTACGTGCCCTCCGAAGCACGGAACCCTCAGATGAAATACCACTAAGTGGTTACCCATCTATGGACTGACCGCACCCAACGTTACTTAACCTCGCTAATCGTTTACCGATCAGTGAGTGCATACACTACCACTGGACCAATGAGTTTGTTACGCTTTCACGCTGTATCTCATGAAATATCGCACACATGTTCTCAGTGATACAGAAAAGGACAAATGGTAACTTTCATTCAGAAAAAGTACTATAGCGACACTGCTTAGTTTTATAAAGCATTTTGTTTAGTTTCGGTGGTGCCATTTTGGCGGTCAAAGTCAAAAATCTTTATTTCCATACAAATGTGCAAAAAATTCTTGGACACGTTAATTAACTATTAATAAAACTAATATCAGCCCTGTATTAGACTGTCCCACTGCTGGACAAGGGCCTCTTCTCAGTGTGTGAAGGGTTAGGCCATAGTCCACCACGCTGGCCTAGTGCGGATTGGTAGACTTTACATATCTTCGAGAACAATATGGAGAACTCTCAGACATGCAAATTTCCTCACGATGTTTTCCTTTACCGTTAAAGCAAGCGATAATTAACTATTTAATACGCATATAACTTCGAAAAATCAGAGATGCGCACCCTGGGTTCGAACTCGAGACCTCTGAGAATACTTCTATGTTTTATTACTGTTTACTATGTATTCTAAAGAAGTGTACGTTCTGTCTGTTTGCTAGAGATTTGCGTTATCGTTTTGAACACTAAAGGAATCATTACCATTATATCATTAGCATAAAAACCACTTTCTCTACCGACAGTATAGAGCCTCTTTAAGCTAAGAAAATACTTATTACCACCAGAATATTGTAATTATTTTCTTTTTGTTACGTTACGTTATCTTAAGTAAAAACGTAACAATTTAAGTAGTATAAAAATAATTTATTTTACTCGTAACAGATTTTAGCACGGTTTCATAAAGCATGTATTTTATTTCATTTATGCTATCACCATCGTTTCGGTTGCTTTTTACCAGCGTATTCACGGATAGACTAAAAGTGTGGTCACTCAAGCTCTTAAATTTGTTTCAACCATTTTAATTTCAACTACCTGAATACTCGACTTTCTCTAGACTGGCCGCTAATCTCGAGCCAGCTTGCTACAAATTCAAGCGTGTATACCACAGGGAACTTTCTTGCATTAAATATATGATATTTGCAAAACTTACAAGGGGTTGCATTAATGGTCCACCGCTATCACCCTGGCATGCATCCTTTCCTCCTGTCAAGAACCCTGCACACAACACCCTATCGTCAAACACCAGCATCGGATACAATTTGTACGCTTCTGCACAGACGCTGTTGTTGAGGACCGGCAGATCTAAGTATTGGAGATAAGTGACTCGTCCTCCTTCTGAAAGATTACGACATTATGTGGGATTGTTTCAATTTTGTCTGGGAATCCAATAGGTGTCAGAATTGAAAATTTACATACTCGGGCCAGAGGGATTTCTGTGTCATCATACTTATAATAAAATGTTAATAGTTCAATGTACAGGCATTGACCTATTAAAATGTTATACATAGGAGATACCTATTTATGAAAAATGTAATGTCAGGAGTTTTATAAAAGCTATAGAAGCCAAAACAAATATTTTAGAAATGTTCTCTGACAGTATGTTCGCACACGCATCACATAAAAACTACTGCACGAAAGAAATACGTTTTTCAGAATTGTACTGCTGGAGGCTACCTTTTGTTGTAAAACATGGCATGTAGGAATTAAAATAAGGGATGAATGTTTGTATGCGAATTCGTCATTACCGCGCCTAAGCCACTGAACTGATTTTGATAAAATTTTGGTACAGAGAGAGACTAGACCTCAGGAAAGGACATAGGTTGCCTTTTATTGTAAAAAGGGCATGAAGGGGTTGAATTAAGGAATCAAAGTTTGTATGCGAATTCGTAATTATCGAAGATAAACCATGAGACTTTGTATGTAGGCACTCGATCCAGCGATTTTGAAATTTCGACCTACATGTGAACTAAATATAAGACGAAAGTTCGGGTGGAAGCCCAAGCACATCAGATCTGTCTATTTTTACAATAGGTACGTATTTTTATCGGAAACATTGCATAATTACTAAAAATGCCGTCTTAATATATTATTATACAAGTCGCGTGAGCGCGAGACACGCCAAGCGTCATACACAATGAACGATGCGCCGGCGGCGGTGGAATTTGTAACATTAGCAAAAGCGGCAAGCGCGGCAAAATGTTGCAGCAGTGTAAGCCGTTGGTTTTCGATGAATATACGATGTCCCATAAAAGAGCAATCTAAACACTTTACCTATCACACCATGAACCATGAAAGATATGGTGGTACTTTTAGTTGGTAACTTTAGACAGAACCTACCGGTTATTACTGGGGGTACACCGGTAGATGAAATAAATGCCTGTTTGAAGGCGTGTGTGTTATGAATACACGTAAAAAAGTTTTGTCTGACTACAAATATGTGAGTACAACTGCATAACGATTCTTACGCAGGGCAATAGGCGGCTGCTCTTTTAAAATTCGGAGAAGATTGTATGCTAACAGACAGTAACGGCATGATTACACTAAGATGTGAATTCTGTCAAATTGTCGATAACACAGGTGATTTAAATATTAATGTCTATCCAGATCTACAAATAAGTATGGGCAATCGAAAATGGTTGTGTGACAGGTCAACTTTGGCGCCGACAAATGAGACAGTAGGCCAGATAAACGAACAAATTATAAACTCTCAGTAGATAATGTTAAGGACACTGAGCAAATGACATCGTACCCTATAGAGTTTCTCAACTCTTTAGAATTATCAGGAGTGTCTTCCCATAAGTTAAGGCTGAATGTTGGTATTCCAGTCCCTTTAATGAGAAATCTTGACGCACCAAGGCTATGTAATGGTACACGGCAACAAATTACTCATCTAGGGCGCAGTACAATAAAAGCTATAATCATGACTAGAATGGCAAAAGGAGAAAATGTTTTCATTCCCCGTATTCCGATAATTCAGACCGATTTGCCATTTCAGGTTAAAAGAGTGCAGATTCCCCTAAAAGCAGCATTTACGGTAATAATAAACAAAACTGTTTTCCATGGGCAACTCTATGTGGTGTGCTCACGAGTTTCAAACCCGCAAAATATTTTTGCTTAAAAGGATAGTAAAACAAAAAAAAAAGGTACGTTTTTTGTTTTAGTTGAGATTAGATAATAAAAATTTATTAAAATGAGCTATTTGCCGTAAACCACGGCATTTATGTGTGTACTAGCTTTTGCCCGCGGCTTCGCTTGCGTTAATTTAGAATTTCACAATCAATTCGGGTTGTACTCTGCTTGTAATAATATAATTCAATCATGAGTCGAAAGACACGTGGCGCCGTCTATTATCATAAGATCGTTATTTTTGTTTTCCTCGGAAACAGTATTTTTTTTCGGGATAAAAGGTCCGTTTCTGTACACCTGTCAACGTATATGCAAAATTTCAGGATGATCGGTTCAGTGGTTTAGGCGTGAAAAGGTAACAAACAAACAAATTCATTTTCACTTTTATAATATTAATTAGGATTATGATTAATTGCAAAATAAGTTCCTTAAAAAATTAAAAATGCTGCCCAAAATAACCATTCCACGCGGACGAAGTCGCGGGCAAAAGCTAGTACCCATATAACTGTTAAAAGTCAGATCGAACTCAATGCCTCGGTGTGATAGTCCAACAACCTACTCACAAGGTTACGGCTGGGAAGCCCCATTAAAAAATCAAACTAAACATACTTTGTGATGTCTGTCCCCATCCGGCTATAAATGCGGAGTAGCCTTCGAATGTCTCAGTCCTCCATTCTTGGGCTTTAGGAATGCATATCGGACGTATCGCATCTGAAAAGCAGAAATATAATATTATAATAATATAATATAATATAATATTCTACCACATACACACAACACCATCTAGCCCAAACTAAGCAGAGCTTGTAGTATGGGTACTAGACAATGGATAAACATACATATATACTTTTTTTTTGTAAATACATGCATATTATACATAGAAACACCCAGACCAAGACAAACATCCATGTTCATGCACACAAATGTTTGACTTGTGCGGGAATCGAACCCGCGACCTCAGGCGTAGCAGTCGGTTACACTAACCACTACGCCACCTTTCTAGTTACAGATTAAATCTAAACTGATTTATACTGATTTCGTCCTGGATTTCGATGTTTTGCTGAATTCGTGGATAATCTCACCGTAACCATGACTGCTGCATAACTTTAGATAAAGCTTCATTACAGTAGGATCATTATATCACGATATTTGTAGATGGACTTGAATAACTCATTAGTTTTCTGCATAATTTAAATCTTTATAAAGCTTTTGACTGCGTTGAACATATTACGCGCTAACAAAATCGCAATCAGTATGATATTGCGTTCGGTTTAGTTCTTACTTCAGAAGCAATAACATAATGTGATATTGTTGTACTGTAACCATTTATGACGGATGGCGTAGTGCAGTGGTCGGCAACCTGCGGCTCGCGAGTCGCAGGTTGCCGACCACTTTTGACTCCTCGGCTGCGGCTCTTCCACGAAATGTTTAGTGCAGGCATGGAATATTACTTATTATCTTGCCTTAAAAGTATGATATCAAATTTTATTTTATTTACTGTTAGTTGAACTAAGACTTATTTAAAAGAGGCAAGCTCAAGAGTGTACTTTGAAACCTTATTATTTCCGTAATAATGTCGCCTGCTTAAGCAAAGCTTAAGTTAAAATATGGCTCTTTGAATAGATTTGAATTGTGTATTGTCTAAATTTGGCTCTTTTGGACGACAAGGTTGCCGACCACTGGCGTAGTGGATTAAGTGGTCACTTCGCCACTGCTATTGCGCCGAGTGTTGTGGGTGCGAATCCCACACCGGACAAAACTTTGTGTGATTCACAAATGGTTGTTCCGAACCTGGATGTTCTTTGTGTCCGTTGTTTGAACATTTGTAAAGTCCCCCGCGACACAGAAATTATTCTTAGTACGGGAGTTGTCTTTTTATAAATGTAAAATAATATAAAACAATTCAAGTTCAGTCTCACTTGTAAATTGTACGTCATTCTGAAGTACAAGTACGCCGATATCGTTGTTGTAAGAGTTGGCGTTGTATTCCTCGTGTGTAACCATCTTCTTAATCCGTACATCAATAGGATGTGCACCGTCGTCTTTCCGAGATAAATCGAGTTCGCCAAGTCGGACGACGTACCTACAAAGTTATACTTATGTTATTGGAGGAAAATCCTACTCCTAACTAATATTATAAATGTGAATTTGTTTGTTACGCTTTCACGCCTTAACTGCTCGACCAATTTTAATGAATATTAAAAGAACCCTAGGACATAGGGTACTTTTCATCCAGGTAAATATACTGTTCCCGAGGTATAGAAATATATCGACAAAATCAAGATTAACGTGAGAGAAGCCGCGGGCATAATCTAGTTAACCAGTAAATGAAATAATTAAGTTGTATGTATTATACACATAATATTGCAATTTATTACTTTATCACTTTCAAATTCATGTCATCCATATATTTTTTTTACCTTTTAATATTTTTATAAGTTTAGTTATAGTTAAATATATTTAATTACTACTATTTATAGTTTACAACAGTAATACAAACAATTTCGCAAAAACTAAATAAAAAAGTTATTCAATTTAAACTAAACCAATACATGGGTAGATTGCCCTTAGTTTCGATATTGGTATTGTAGATGCAGAAACCTGTACATAAATATATAAACCCTGACTCTTAAACTAGATGTAGCCTGTATCTTAAGGGAGAAGTTACTGCTATGTAATATTTCTTTAGATTTCCAAATACTAAAAATCTGTTTCAAAGGATTGGACGCCTTTGAAATTGGCTAGTAGGGGATCGCCATCTCGTCATGTTATAATAATATAACAGCAGTGAATATTGTCGTTACACGGGCAAAGACATCCTATCGAAGATCAGTACTTACAGTCTATGCTCATGGTTGTAAATGCAGTGGGCTGCTGTTAGAACGTGTCGTGAGCTGATAAGAGATCCGCCACAGCTCCAATCGGTATCATAACCGCTTTTATAGCCCAGCAGAGCCAACCAAGGTAAATCACCTAATAAATAGCAAAATGTCATTTAAAATTCCAATAATTTAAAAGTGTGAAAGTTTGGCAAACTTATCCATTAGTATATTAGACTTTTCTCATGCCCGAATTAGAAGACTAACTTTAATGTCAAGTGGTTATGTATTGCTGTTTATTTAATATTGAATTTGGGTAAAATTAAATTATTTTCACGAATATAATTATTATTAATAAATAAAATATAATTAAAAAAGTTTTAAACATCGACGAGGCACGAGTTCAATTCTGTCTTATGCTTTTTAGGTTTAAGATGCGCCGAGGATGTGCTTTTTAAATGTAATCCATATCTATTTTAACTGATATTCTTGACTAGAATATCAACGCAGATGCTATTTTAAATATTTTTTATTAAGTGTTTACAAAAGTCTAGTTAAGATGACTGTTAAAATCTGCATCAGTATTCTATTTCTCTCACCTAGTCTAACGTCCTCTCCTCCGATGATAACAGGCATTATCAAGAAATAAGTCAGTCCACACACTGGAGGATCAAGAAAAGCAGGCACAAAGTCCTCCACTCCCATTCTAGATATTAACTCAGGTGCGTGTGTTGTTGTGGTTGGGGCAGGAGTGGACGTGGCAGTCGCTGGAACGGGACAGCAGACCTACGAAAGCCAGTGCAGCATGAGTGAGATGAAACGGTGATTCAGACTTTCATAATATCAAAATTTAAGTCAGGCTCAGCTAGAATTGCATCTTGCTTGCATATTACCAGTAGCTGTTCGAATAGGTCCTCTACTTACTAATTAAAAACAATGCATTGCGTTGCTATGTCACTTAAGAATGGCGGCACGGTATTGGTAAAAAATATGTTAGAAATAGAAATATAAATCTTTATTCGCTTCAGAAATGGTATACAAAAAGATGTTATAAGTTTTAAAGGTTCAAACACATCTCGCCCTCAGTGAAAATATTAATATTATATAATACTTTTACTAAATTACATCAATAACATCTATATATTTTTCTTTTATAGCTAATAAATTCTTTAATATTGTAAAATCTATTTTCTAGAAGCCATGACTTAAACCTACTTTTATATTTATGTAAAGAGAGTTCTCTTATCTCTCTAGTTATATGTGGTTGTAAATTGTGATAATCATCATTTCTTTGGTAACACATCATTTGAGAACGGCGAGACCGCTATGGATATTGCTTTTTTAAACATCCGAATAAGGCTTTAACAAAAACAAAATTAAAAATTGCATGCAGGGGAAAAGTGAAAATTGGAAAGTTGGGAAAACGTGAAAATTGGAAAGTGATGATTAAATAACATTGAAATTTATACAGGAGAACGTCTGTCAGTTCAGCTAGTTATACAATAAAATTCCAAGTTAGTGTGGCACACTTCACTCACAATTTTCCTCCCACGAGGCGATCAAAATTGCAGCCCGCATATAAATCTAATGACTGGTGTCCGGCGATCTTACCTTAGGAACCTTGCCCTCAAAGTCACAGTTCGCCTTTGTCAGGGCGTCTGTCGCCAGTGAACCCAACTCCTTCAACATGTTTACATAGTACTCGCAGCTTGTCAAAGCTATGCAGCTACCCAACGCACCATTCTTTCCTTTGCATGGGTCACCTAGAACAAAATGTTATATCTAAATATATCTAGAAATATAAACTCCTATTTATCCTAAGTAACATTATAAATGCGAATGTAAGTTTGTTTGTTTGTTACTTGCGTGAAAACGCCTGAACTATTCGACCGATCATCATCCAATTATATCTTAATACACATTACTTAAATACACCTTGTCAGAGTTACAGAAAAAGACATAGGATACCTTTCATCCAGCAAAAGTGTTCCTGTTCCTGATAGTGACAAAATGTACATTAACGCGAGCGCAGCCGCGGGCAAAGAGTAACCCGCCACGCACCTTCGTACTGGTAAGAGAGTAACCCGCCACGCACCCTCGTATTGGTAAGAGAGTAACCCGCCACGCACCCTCGTATTGGTGAGAGAGGAACCCACCACGCACCCTCGTATTGGTGAGAGAGTAACCCGCCACGCACCCTCGTACTGGTAAGAGAGTAACCCGCCACGCACCCTCGTATTGGTAAGAGAGTAATCCGCCACGCACCCTCGTATTGGTGAGAGAGGAACCCGCCACGCACCCTCGTATTGGTGAGAGAGTAACCCGCCACGCACCCTCGTATTGGTGAGAGAGTAACCCGCCACGCACCCTCGTATTGGTAGGAGAGTAACCCGCCACGCACCCTCGTATTGGTGAGAGTGTAACCCGCCACGCACCCTCGTATTGGTGAGAGAGTAACCCGCCACGCACCCTCGTATTGGTGAGAGAGTAACCCGCCACGCACCCTCGTATTAGTAGGAGAGTAACCCGCCACGCACCCTCGTATTGGTGAGAGAGTAACCCGCCATACATCCTCGTATTGGTGAGAGAGTAACCCGCCACGCACCCTCGTATTGGTGAGAGAGTAACCCGCCACGCGCCCTCGTATTGGTGAGAGAGTAACCCGCCACGCACCCTCGTATTGGTGAGAGAGTACCCGCCACGCACCCTCGTATTGGTGAGAGAGTAACCCGCCACGCACCCTCGTATTGGTGAGAGAGTAACCCGCCACGCACCCTCGTATTGGTGAGAGAGTAACCCGCCACGCATCCTCGTATTGGTGAGAGAGTAACCCGCAACGCACCCTCGTATTGCCACCACAACTATTTTATTCGACTGCACAGATGGCATAGTGGCTTAAGTAGCCGCCTCGCCACTGCGCTGAGTGTTGTGGGTTCGAATCCCATAAGAGACAAAACTTTGTGTGATCCACAAATGGTTGTTCGGAGTCTGGGTGTTCTTTGTATCCGTTGTTTGAATGTTTGTAAAGTCCCCCGCGACACAACATTTATTCCTAGGGACGGAGTTGTCTTTTAAAAAAAGAAAGAAACGAATAATTGGTCGGCGAGTAACCCGCCTCGCACCTTCGGATTGTCACCCCAACTATTGCAATAGAACAAGATTGACAAGACCGAACTCTTCAGAAGAAGGACAGTCGCGTTGTGGTATTCAAAGGTACTCCAACTAAATTATTTTAATAAAAGTTTGTATTCCTAAAGGGAGCAACGCAACGGCAACGCGCAAGTGATGCCTCCGGTGTCGCAGGCGTCCGTAGGCTACAGTGACCACTTACCATCAGGTGGGCCGTATGCATGTTTGCCACCTTAGTTGTATAAAAAACTTCTGTCCCATGGGCTGCCAATGTTATTGCTGCAATGGTAGACGAGTCAGCATAACACCGAGTAAGTGGTTGGTGGTCCACATTGAAAAACCACCTCTTATAAACACGTTTATCTTTTCTTAGCATTATAGAAGCAATTCGAAGGAAATAGCCAAATCTACCGTAAACTACAGATAGTTAGTTAAATAATTGGATGTGTGTTATCCGCACTTAGCCCCACAATTGGGCCATTGTGCGTAAGTGACCGACGCGGCGACGCGAAAAGCTGTTGTTTAAACTACAAATACAACAAACAAGAACACGGGCGGCTAGATGATGATAGGCGGTTACCGTAGCCTGTATGAAAGGGACAGGGTAAGGGGGTTACAGAAGGATAGAATGAGCCGAAGAGATGATAGAGTCTCCGGCGGTCTCACTTACCAAATGAAACGCTATTACTACTTTACATCGCTATTCTAGTGCTTCTTCGGATATTCTAGTGCTTTTATAATGTAACTAGCTAACAGTATTTTTTTCTATACCCCTGACAAAGTGTATGCAATGTTTCATAATGATCGGTTGAGTAGTTAAGAAGTGAACGCGTGACAAACAAACTTACACTCGCATTTATAATATTCGTTAGAACTAGCAAAGCTTTTTTGACATGGCATATAATTGTCCATAGGTAACCGATTACTACGACACTCATAACAGGTTTAAGTGTTATTTAGAGACTCAAATCTTTGTATTATTTTTGAATTTTTGGTGGTTGGTATTATAAAATAAGCTATGTTTTTATTTATGATCTGCTTGCTGTACCTACGAATTTATGTATGTGTATACTCGTATGCATTATGTTATTCTCTAATCTATATATTAATAGATTTAAATAATACGAACACTACAAAACATTTTTTTTTTACGTTTGGTAATGCTTTGGCGCATACCCCTCCGCGGGGACGGGCGGAAGGGTTATGTCGGACTCGCCGGGGTAAAAGAGAAAGATGGAATAAGAATAATGTACCTCCCAGAATACCGACTAAACCTACCACGGTGGTCCTCGATAAAACCACTATCGGCGGGGCCGCGCGAATCACTTGCACATGCCGTCGCGACCCTGCTGAGGTTTCGGCCCGCCGTATGAAACGGCAGGCCACTACACGAAGAGACCTACCCTAAGGTCACCACTAAACAAAAATCCCCACTGCCCAGGCGGGGCAAACTGCCAAAGTGTGCAGCGCCGTGTCCTCAACAACGTCGCGGCAGTCGCCGCAGTGGTGACAGCCGGGCGTCTCTTGCCGGCGTATAGAACACTACAATCCAAGCATATCTCAATACAACCCTGACAACAGCATGTTAATCGGTTCAGCGATTTTGGAAATTGGCGTGCATAAAATTGACATACATTTATTATTTTCTTTATAAGACGTATACCTATCATTTAAATAAACGTTAACTTCAGTGGTATTAAAGTGGATTCGAACGCAAGACCTGAAGTACAGCATTCACTGCGGTACGGAGGTAGTGTAACACAGGCAAGATGTAAAAATGTAAGATTATATAAATGTAAAAAATACCCCGCTATCACCAAAAAAATCTTTCATTCTGTGAAGCAGGCTCGCCTCAAGGTACCAACCTCAGCCCGAAATTAAGCATACGAGTAGCAACACTACTGCATTTCACACCGGTGAGTAATAGTTCAGGAAATTTACACACCTATCTCCCTCATTTCTCTCCTTTCTTCCAATTTTATACCTTTAACTAACCTACCTTAGGGCGGCAACGCGTAATACCCATGGTATGCAAGCGGTAATAGTCTATGGTAACCGCTTATAGACCGGCCATATGCTAATTTGCCATCCTTATATCCTTATCTATATATTTAATACGTGAAGCAAAAATTTTGTACCCCTTTTTACGAAAATTGCGTGGACGGAGGAGTATGAAATTTGGCACAGTTAAAGTGTATATGGAGAAGGAGGGGCGAATCCTAATATTTATATAAAATATGCATTAGAAATACACTAAATTTATTAAAAAAAACTACACGCACACAACCATGCATTTGACACGTACGCAGTCGAAGCGCGTAACTATGGTTACATATATCAATATATAATGACATTTTTGTTTTTTTTTAAGGGACTTTTACAAATTGTGCACATCAGTCCCATTGTACCCTAATTACATTTTTGCGTAAACAGTTTACAAATATTATTTATTTAAAAGTAACAAATATACATTTACTGTAGAGTCATCAGCCTAAACAGATTCTTTGCTGCTTCGGAATTAGGTTGAGCTAAAATGCTGTTAAAGCTACCAACATCGAATCTATTTAAGCCAAAATCCCTCATCTGTATTCTCATAGACTCATACCGAACACACTCCATCAACAAATGATATATATCCTCATATACACCACAATCCTCACAGTTAGGTGAAACGGTCTTTCTCATCACGAATGTATGGATAAATTAGAAATGATATTACGTATATTAGTACAAAAATCTTATAAGAATATAGTGTTGGCAGGTGACTTTAATATTGACGTTTTAAAGAGAAATAATCATAGTATCGAATTTGAAAATGTATTGTTAAATTATAACTTGAATCTTGCACTTTTTCAACCAACTCGCCATAAGACTTGCATTGATAATTTTGCGCATAACTTTAGCAAGTCGTGTAAGGCGTTTGTGTTAGAATTAGCGCTATCAGACCACACGGCGCAGATACTTAAATGTCCTATCAATATAATTAATACAATTAACCAATGGCGAACACTTAAACGGGACTATAATAACGAATATATTAATAAATTTAAATCATATTTAAGTAGCATGACATTTTCAGAGGTTTTCGAAGCTAATGGAACAAATTTAGCATATAACGCATTTATAGACATATTTTCATTTTTATACAAGCAGTGTTTTCCCGAAACTCTTATTTCTGTCAATCTATTTAAAAGGCAGAAATGGATATCGCGTGGTATAAAGAGTTGCAGCGTAAAGAAACGCCAATTGTTGTGGCAGGCACGATTAAAACCAACTCAACAAAATAAGGACCGGTTTAAAACTTATTCCAGGCTATATCAAAAAATTATACGGTTAACTCAACGCGCACAAAACAATCACAAAATAAAATCGTCTAAAAATAAGTCAAAAGCTACTTGGCATATAATAAACCAAAATAAAATGAACATACCGAAGAATTACATTAATAAAATTCAAGAAAATGACACAACTATTGTAAATCCTAGACATATTGCAAATTTATTTAACGACTATTTTATTGACAAGATTGAACCGAGACATAATCCCCAGATAAAAGTTACAGAACATATTTTAAACAGAAAAAACTCCATGTTTATGGCCCCCTGTTTACCGCAAGACGTACTGAAAATAATTACAGACTTGAATAATACACATAGCACAGGATACGACGGTATACAAACAAAAATAATTAAAGCTGTAGCCAGAGAGATTTGTAAGCCACTAGCCCATATAATTAATTTAAGTATTTGTGAAGGTTGTTTTCCAGAGGCTCTAAAAAAGTCAATAATAAAACCACTACACAAAAAATCTGATAAAGAATCAAAAGAAAATTATAGACCAATTTCTTTAATTTCAATATTTGCCAAAATATTTGAATCATATATTTATAAAGAACTAAATAGGTACATAGAAAAACATAGCATACTTTGTAACGAACAAAAGGGATTTAGAAAACACAAAACCATAAATATGGCAATCTACGATTTTTTATACATAGTTATGAGTAATTTAGATCGAACTAATCCAGTGTGCGCTATTTTTTGTGATATGTCGCAGGCATTCGATTATGTACAGCATGATATACTTCTAGAAAAGCTTGAGAAGTATGGAATTCGCGGCAATATCTTAAAACTCTTACAGTCTTACTTACACGGTAGAAAACAAATCACGGAAATCTGTAGGATAAATGGTGACACAAAACGAGAGGAAATATTTCTATCCGAAGAACGTACTGTCATCTACGGTGTACCGCAAGGAAGCGTACTAGGACCTTCTCTGTTTACGCTTTACATAAATGATTTTCCAAAATCTATTGATCATCCTATGACACTATTTGCAGACGACAGTACGATCACTATACCTTGTCATCATCGAGATTTGTATGAAGAAGATGTAAATAATACCTTAAATAAATCAATTAAATGGCTGGACAACAATAATTTAAAAATTAATATAAATAAAACAGTAATTATACATTTTGGCCAACGTGCATTGACATTTCCTACATTTGACATTAAATATAATAATAATTCGATAGACCCGGTTAATACGACAAAGTTTTTAGGTTTAATAATTGACCGTAATTTAAACTGGAAGGCTCATATTGAGACAGTTTGCAAAAAAAATAGTAGCAGTGCATTCGCCTTATACACGCTGTCGTGGACCCTTAATACAGATGCTCTGCTAACGGCGTATTATGGACTAACTGAATCTATTTTAAGATATGGAGTGATTTTTTGGGGCAATTCGACTGACAAGGATATTGCCTTTAAAGCTCAAAAACGATGCTTAAGGTCAATGTTTAGACTGGACATTAGAGATTCCTGTAAGCCGTATTTTATACGCTACAAAATTCTAACACTACCGTCACTTTATATATTAGAAACAGCTTTATTTGTCAGAACTAATCCAAATTTATTTCCGCGTATGGCAGATATGTTCCCCCGAAATCGACGCAATAAAGATAAACTTTGTCTGCATAAGTCTAAGACTACACTTGTGCGCAAAAGTGTTATTTGCATGGCTCCAGTTATTTATAATAAGTTGCCCAGTAGTTGGAAAGATTTAAGAACTGACGCATTTAAGCAAAAATTAAAATCATTTCTTGTTGAAAAGGCCTATTATAATGTCAACGACTTTTTAAATGATACATTTGATTTGACATAATTGACTAGGTACATTATAATGATCAGTTGACATAATATTAAGATTGAATACGACTATATTTGATTAATTATTTTAATACAATTTTATATTATTATTACCTTGACATTTGTAAACATTACTTTATAGATTGACATTAATGAATACACATTTGGATTGATTTATATTTGCACGCCATTGTACATGGCAAACATGTCGAGAACTTTATCCCACTGTATATCTTGCATGCGATTGTTTATTGTATGCACACATGTGTTTATGCAAATAAATAAATTATTATTATTATTATTATTGCATGGAATGTGTCCTGATCTAAGTCTATGAGCTGTAATAACTAATCTCCTGTTTAAATCAGTATATGCACACCAGGGCATTCGAAGAGGCTGAGACTGTGTGGTTTTATACCATATACCTTTTTCCAAAGATCGCTGATTAAAATACTCCTTCCAGTTATTATAACAAATTTGTTTATATTTAGGTAAAAACTCTGAATAGTCCGGTGTAATATTAATATTTCTCCCGTTTGCAACTGCATATTTTGCCAGTTTATCAGCCTCTTCATTACCCCGTAACCCTACATGAGACGGAACCCATTGCAATTTCAGTTGCACTCCATTTTGGCTAAGTTGATCTATCTTAGATAGAATAACATAAGCTAGCGTTGCACCTCTGCAACCAGAGGCGCATCGAGCGACATGTTGTAAACAACTTCTGCTATCCGAACAACCACTTTCTTATGTTGTTTATAACTATTTATAACGTACGACAGTGCTTCTGAAATTGCAATGAGTTCTAACATCATAATACATACTTCTTCTCTGATTTAGAAACAATTAGCCTGATTTAATACTGTTGTTTTTGAAATGTAAAACGCAGCTCCCTGACCATTTCTGCTTTTTGAACCATCAGTAAAAATAAAAAACCAGTCTTTATACTTACTATACAAATGTTGAATTATTAAATTATGTAATAAATTTATGTCATACGATTTTTTTGACTTTGTTATACTATCTAGGTCCAAAATAATAAACTCATTAGCATTTAAATTAGTTACCCACGTTCCTAAAGAAAACACCTGTAATGGATTGCTTGATGCAACCTGTTCTTGTTTAACTTCATTATAAGATGATACAATTAAAGGAATTGTTTTACTTTTCCAATAATGACTAGTACGTAAGATGTAAAGGTCTCATAGTAGATTATGTATAACATTGTTTTCTATAGATTTAGCTTTAAGACAATATTTGTATGTTAAGTACTTCCTTCGTAATTGCAGCAGAGGCACACAGAGCTCACTCTCCATGACATGGATAGGAGTGGATTTGATAAATCCCCCTATTTTCTTAATGCCTGATTTTGAACTTTGTTTATTTTATCTAAATGACTTTTGGCGCTACAGTCATATAGAATAGAAGCGTAGTCCAGACGGCTTTTAATCAAAGCTATATAAACATGCCTTAAATGTTTGGGGTGCAAACCCCAAGATGAACCTGCCAAAACTTTAAGTAAATTAAGATTTCTCTGTGCTTTTTCCACAACAACGTTTATATGCTTAGACCAACGCAAACATCTGTCTAACCAAATACCTAAATATTTATAATTTTCTACCAAATCCAATGTACAATTGTTTAATTTTAAATTAATTTCTAACTTTTTGAACCCTCTAGTAAAAATGCATACTTTTGATTTAGCTGCAGATAGCTCTAAACCAATATTACTTAAAACATTACATATTTGATCTAAAGCCGCTTGAACATAACACTTACCTTGCATCAGATTCCTAGAAGTACAATATAACACGAAGTCATCCGCATATTGACACATTATAACACCTTTAAGATCGTGAAAACATTTTATTGTTATGATATTAAAAAGAATAGGTGAGATCGGATCTCCTTGAGCTAAACCTTTATTTGTCCGTCTCATAAAATAGCTGTGTTGATTATTTTCATATTTTACAGCAAGATGACGTTCGCTCAAAAAATTCCAAAGACATATTCTTTTACTAATGCCAATGTTATCTAATATCGTTGTTATAACGTCTATCACTACAGTATTGTACACGTTATCAATATCAAGAAAACACGCTATTGTTGGCGAATTATTTGAAAAGGTAGGTAAACTTGACTAACTAATTTAACTAAGCAGTCGAGGGTTGACTGCCCTCTACGAAAACCAGAAGTATAGGGAGATAACATCTTGTTTCTTTCAATAAACCATTCCAACCGTTTGGTAAGCATGGAATGAAAAACTTTACATACACAAGATATTAACGATATAGGTCTACATTTAATTACACCGTTTGGCGATAACTTAGGTATGGGCGTTATGAGAATATTGCGCCACTCTACTGGCACAACACCTGTATCTAGTATACGATTATACAAATGTAACAAATATAATTTCCACTTTTCTGGCAAATTATATAAAAGTGAATATGTTATTTTGTCCAGTCCGGGCGCTGTATCGTTTTTCTTAAAACGATGGCACATTTCTTGTAGATTAAACTTTTGCTCTAACAGTAAATTATTTGAGTTAAATTCAGGCAGTTTTGTAGATACATAATCCGGTGTAAGGCTACTTAGAAGTTCGAATCTTAGTTCGTTAGATGCTTGTGATATAGTACTTTAGCCCATCTCATACGCTTCCACATTTCGGAGCTAGACGTTTGTTCATCTATACTGCTGCAATAGCCTTGCCAGTCTTTTAACTTTGCCTGTCTAATCGCTTTTTTAGCCACTTCAGTTTTACACTCCAGAATGTTAAGGTTATTTGGCGTAGGATTTTTTCTAAATTGACTCAACGCCATCCTACGTTGTGCTACTAATTTTGATAATGAAGGATTCCAGTACGCCTTAGGCCGAAAGTCCTTTTTTGGACTTGTGTTTATCTTTGTCATGGAAATATGTTCATTGGCCGCCCTATTTATATGTTCTATAAGCGTATTGTATAATAATTGTATATCATGACATTTATCACTTTCAAAAAGTAGTTCATTGTATTCGTCCAATGACATCCTATATCCTTCCCAATTTGCTAATTTATAGTTACGTTTTTGTATGATGTTAACGGAGACTATGAAACTCAAGGAAATTTTAATAAAAAGATGATCGCTCCCCAGATTCTCATTAATAACATTCCAATTGAGTATACAAGATAAATCTGACGAAACAAAGGTTATATCTGGTGAACTTCTTTGGACGAAATTATTGACAGATTTAATTCTAGTAATGTCGCTGTTATTCAAAGAAATATACCCGGCATCCAATGCCGCATCATATACATATATGACGACCTGGGGCGTCACTTTTGTTTGACCAATTTAAGTGGTGGGCATTAAAATCACCTGCGATAATACATTTACTAGAAAACAATGCAAATAATTGTTCCCAATCTAATTGGGAACATCTTACCGAGGAGGGACAATATATTGATAGTATATGAGTAATATCTTTACAACTTAATAATTTTACGCAAATTATTTCTATACCTAAGTTGTTAATGATGATATGGCACTGTTGTACTATTATTGACATATACAGGTAAAATTTGCTCGAATTTCGAGCACTAGGCGACCGCTAGTAAACATAAAAAAGGAACACCGCAAAGTTTGGTTAGTAGTTTTACAATTCGTAGCTAATGGTAAATCATTCCAAACACATGTACTTAATTGCATGGGTAAAACTGATCGGGTTTGCTCGAATATAAAGGGAAATTCCTACAAAATGTTATTTCTTTTTCTGTTATCACATTTTAAGTACGTCTTCTGTAAATTTACCCGCTCGGCAGCAATAGGCTCACCGCTATTTTATAGAACACAAGCTGACCCGCGCAACTTCATCTGCTTCACATAAGAGAATTTTCCCCGTTGTTGCAACATATTTTATATATGTTCCTATTGGTCGTAGCATGATGTTATATATCCTCTAGCCTTCCTCGATAAATGGGCTATCTAACACTGAAATATTTTTTCAATTAGAGCCAGCTGTTCCTGAGATTAGCGCGTTCAACCAACCAAACAAACAAACAAACTCTTCAGCTTTATAATATTAGTATAGATTAACTAACGAATTAATATTTACTTGCATACTGTACTGTGCAAATAAGTAGGTTCAACAGATTTTCGACTATAAAAAACGTGAACTAAGTCCAGCAAAACTAATAAAATAACGAAAATATTTTTGTAAGAAAACTACAACTTAAAATTCTTACCAGACTGACAGACTACAGTTTGTAAACACACACAAATTAAGAAAAACAAACACAGTTTCTTCACCATTATCACTGAAGACTTTTGCGCACTAACAACATGAAATAAAAGGGCTGTATGAAGTCTGCCCCACTTCTATTCGTACTGACGATCAAATCCAAGATCATGTTTATTGATATGAAGCTTAAGACGTCACGTCACACGGGATCTCCACCAAATGTTTTAATATATTAAACTATCTTCCAATGGCCGTTTATCTAAATACTGCTATTTATTTAAGTTATATATGTATATGTTAAATTCATTAACTTTAGTATACTAATTTTAAAACCTTTGGCGTTAAACTTTAACGATCATAGGTGTGATTTTGTGATATAAACAAATACATTATTTTGACGTACAAAAAAGAAAATACATTCTTAAACTATTTTAGATAAATAAAAAAGTATTAGAGCAAATTATTTTAACTGTTACGAGCAAATTATAAGTATTCCTGCTAACCCCTTCAGCTAGTTGGGTAACACGCAGCAGACTTCAACGAGCGTTGGTGTGTTACATCAGCTATGTGTTCTTTTATGCGTGTGCCTATGCTTCTCTTGGTTTCCGTAGTCACAATGTATTTTATAGATCCCTGCATCTATAAAATATATAGTTGGCACTTGACGGATGGTAAAATTGACATATCTTCGTTGGCAGCTTGAGTATGTTTTTTTTGTTTGAGTGGCTCCCTGGATGGTTTATATTCGCAATGTTTAGGTGGGACCACGTCTGTCGGGTAGGCTAGTCTATATAAATAATAATCAATTGCCTCATGCATGACGTAGCATCACTTAATTTGTAATTATTAAGACAAGGTTTGAGCAGCGATAGCTCAGTGGGGAGACCAACAGACTACAATGCAGAGGGTCTCCAGTTCGAACCCACGTCGCGTACCTCTGACTTTCGGAAGTTATATAACTTTTCGAAATTATGTGCGTATTGATTGACAATTATCGCCTGCTCCGTGCCTCGGAAAGCACGTTAAGCCGTTGGACCCGGCTGCCATGAACGTCTATGGCAGTCGTTATTGGGAGAGTGTCGACACAAAAGATCCCACTGGGTCGAAGTGTCGCCAGTCTGCACTGACTGGCCCCCACATAAGATAAGATAAGACAAGGTTTGTATAAACAAAAATTTGCGGAAAATCTTGTGAAATTTATTTTTGTATAGATTGACTGGATAACGGATGTCGGGCCAGCTAGTATATCATAAAAATTAAATAAGGTCTGGAAAGTAATAAAACAGTAAACACAAAAACCATTTATAATGTCATGAACATAAGTATTTAGCATGTTTTTAAAATCACGTTCAATATCTAGTACATACATTTCGTTCTCAACAGAGGAGAGGAGCAGTAATCATGAACGTGGGTGAAAATGCAGGAACAGCTAGTTATTTTCATAACCTTGCAGATGCGTCATCCGCTTTGGTGAGCTTGACTTATTACGAGAAGACGAGGGTGCTCATCCTGTCGACATGCTGAGAGCATAATAAAATTGTGCACGAGCAATAAAACCCCAACAACTACGCCAATGACATCGGCGTCCTCATACTTCAGAAAGACGTACGCTTTTCAAGTGAGTATGATTTAATATAACGGTTCTTAAAAGACCCAGAATACTACCTTGGGACATCCCTTAATGTCCCATAAACTATTCTTGAATATATATAATAGTATCTGCTCTTTATACAAACTGTCTTAGTGCTATGCATGGGTCTCTTCTCAGTATAAGAAGGGTTAGTTCATACGACATCACGCTGCCTGGTCCAGTATGGTTTGGCAGACTTCACGTATATGCGCTGTCATTCCAATGATCACCTTAGTGAGAGACCTAGTGGCTATCGCTGATGCATATTATGTACACATTCATATAATATTTATTACCGCACCTGTAAAATAAATTAAATTAAATTAAATATTAATAATACCATACTGGCTAAGATTTTTGACCATGTAACGTAATCAAAAGCCTAAGAAAGATCTAAATTATCTAGGACCATATTGAACAGTAATCTTAGCTAATTCATGTTATTCTTTAGTTGCCGTAATTTATATTTAATTGGAAGCGTAATGTGAATACAGTGACCAATTTGCCATAGCTTCTAAACATATCCAAAATATTGGGAAAAGTGTAACTATAAAAAGTTGACTGCACACATGGCGTATTGGTCTAAGTGATTGCCTCGACATTGCTACTTCGTCAAAGATGAATCTCACACGGGGCAAAGTTGTGTGTGATCTACAAATGGTTGTCCCGAGCCCGGGTACAGCTTGTGGCCGTTGTTTCAATGTTTGTAAAGTCCTTTGGCACAGAATAATTTCTGAAGTATATTTTCACCAAACTGATGTTATATTTCGATATTTCAGATTCGATACGTCCAATCTGCGTCCCTAATTCTAGAAAATTGAGATCGGAATCCTTCGGAAACTACAACCCATTCATTGCTGGATGGGGACTCACGTCACAAAGTAACTTAAAAAGAGTCGGCGTCTATGATCCTATATATTCTTATCTTTGATACTGACTGCCGCGATCAACTCACGGCGCTGCGATACCCAGGCGGGGCAATCCGCCTAAGTGTGCAGCGCCGTGTCGTCAACAATGTCGCGGCAGTCACCGCAGTGGTGACAACCGGGCGACTCTTGCCGGCCTATACGACACAGGAACCGGCCAAAACAACCATGGCCAGTCATTACCTGTGTCAGCCGGAAGGTCAGGGCGCCGCGCCGCCTCTCCAGCCACTCCTCAAAAACGGGTCTTACCGCCACGATTGTGGCGTGCCCGGACAAGTACTGTTACTTTTTTTTTTTTTTTTTTTTTTTTTTTGATGCAGGAAAATCCTTTATGGATACCCCCTCCCCGGGGGGAGGGAGGGTGGTTATGTGAGACTCTCTGCCCCTGAAGGGGGTCGGTATACACACTAAAAACCTGGGGTGAGCAGTCCTTCCGCCGACGGGGTGGGGCGGGATGGGGTCCCGTTAGCAATCACCATCCCGCCCCGGCGGTTGGCCTGGCTGATGGTAACCGGGCCTCAGCACCTGTGGAGAGGTGGCCTTGCTCACCAAGGCCACCCCCCAGACGTGTGGGGCCGTGCAAGCCGGTACAGAGTCCCCCGACTCTGTACCAGTGACCCCACTATACAAGAGCGAGAAGGCGGGCAAATCGCCTCCTCCTCGCTCCCGTCCGTCTGCGCCGGAGAGGGTCAGCGAGGGGATTGTTCTCCCTGACCCTCTCCGCGGCCTCCTTCTGCGCCATGACAGCCTCGCAGAAGGAGACCACCGCCTGCCACGATCTCTCGCCGCCGAGCATGGCGTTGATCACGCCCGGCAGGGAGAGATCCCCGCCTATTATGCCCGAAAGCGTGTGCCGCTGCGGCCCCCACGCGGCACACGCCTCCAGCGTGTGGAGCGCCGTGTCTTCCGGCGCCCCACACTCGTGGCAGGCCGGGGTCGCCTCCCGTCTCGCGATCTGGTGCAAATACTTTCCGAAGCATCCATGCCCGGAAAGCACCTGCACCAGTCGGAAGGTCAGCGACCCGAATCGCCGCCCTATCCACCCCCGGAGGACCGGGCGAATGGCCTCCACCGTCCACTGACCTGGGACCGGTGGAGCCAGGTCCTCCGTCCACCGCCTCAACAGGGCGGCCCGCGCCTGTCGCCGCATGCGTGCGACCTCCTCCCACCCCGGGGGCCCCCCGCGGGACCTCCTCGCCGCCACGAAGTGGTAAACTTCGGCGAGGACCTCCGCTTGTAGCTCCCAGGGGGGGTCACTGGCCAGCACGCACGCCGCCGTCCAGGACACCGTCCGGTAACTGCGTATGGCCCTCGTCGCGACGACCCGCTGCGGACGTCGCAGCAGGGTCTTATTGTCACGACTGAGGGCGTCCGCCCAGACCGGCACCCCGTAAAGGGCCATACTCTGGATCACTCCGGAGTACAGTCGGCGACAAGTGGCGCTCGGGCCACCCACGTTGGGCAGCAGCCTCCCTAGGGCGGCCGCCGCTCCCAGGACTTTTGGGGCCAGCTGGGTAAAGTGTGCCCCAAAAGTCCCGTCCAGGATGAGACCCAAGTACCTCATTTGGGTCCCAACCCGGACCGGGACTCCATCCAGGGTCACTCGCGTACCTGGGCGAGGTCCCCCCCGAGGCCCATGGAACAATAGGGCCTCGGTCTTGGAGAGGGCAACCTCCAATCCCAGGGCGCGGATACGGTCGACCACTAAGGCAGCTCCCACCTCGGCCAACCGCACCGCCTCCCCGAGATCCCTCCCTTTGACTACGACCAGGGTGTCATCGGCGTAGCACGCCACCCGCATACTCGCGGGAAGCGTGCCCCGAAGCACCCAGTCGTAGCCAACGTTCCACAGGAGCGGTCCCAGCACCGACCCCTGTGGAACCCCGCAGGATACGCGACGGCGCCTCAAACCGTCGCGTCCCTCCACCAGGACCTCGCGGTCCTGGAGGTAGTCGGCCAACAGCCTCCGCAAATACAGGGGCACTCCGTGATACCGGAGCGCCTCCTGTACTGTTCCATGCGGGAGGCTGTTGAAGGCGTTAGCAATGTCCAGCGAGACAGCCAACGCCTTGTTCCCCCCACCGACCGCTTCCTGCGTCCAATCTTTGAGCCAGAGCAGGGCGTCTATCGTGGACCGCCCCGCTCTGAACCCATACTGGGCCTGCGATAGCGCCGGCCCAGTCCCCTCTAAGTGCTGGATGACACGGGAAGCCACCACACTTTCTAGCAGCTTTCCCGTGTCATCCAGCAACACGATTGGCCTGTGTGCGGAAGGCGAGGCTGTGTCTCGCCCCTCCTTCCGCAACAGGCACAATCGGCCGTCCTTCCACAGCTTCGGGAACCGTCCAGACGTGAGGCACGCGTCGAACAGCACCCGAAGTGGATCGCTCATCTCTTTGAGAGCGATCCGAAGGACCCGCCCCGGGATCCCGTCAGGACCCGGTGCCGTCCTCTTGCCACTTAAGCGGCTGACGGCTGCCTCCATCTCCGCCTCCGATACAAGCGGGATGGAGGCCGGGTTCAATTCCTCCGGGAAGGACGGCGCCATCGTCGGAGGGGTATGGTGGGGGTCCCGTTCGGGAAAGAGTCCCACCAACACCCTGCCCAGGAGCTCCGGCTCCAGGGACTCCGCGACGGGGGGTGTCAGCCCTCGGAACTTGTTCCGCGCAGCCCTGTACGGACGCCCCCATGGGTCCCTATCCAGGCCCTCCAGGACCTCACCCCAAGCTCGAGTCTTGGCCTGGCCGACGGCCAGCTGCAGCTCCTTTTTGGCTGTACGATACTCATCGTACAGCCGGAGTTCAGCCTGCAGCTCTTCGGCTGATAGCTGGCCGCTCGTCCGGCCATGGCGCCGCCGCCTACACCGCGTGTAGGGCCGCCGCGCCGCCAAGCAGGCGGCTCGGAGATCTGCGATTGCCGAGCTCCACCAGTACACCTCTCGGCGGCCGGGGCGGCGGCGGGCCCTCGGCATGGCCGCGTCGCAGATGGCCGTGACCGCTTCGCGGAAACGGCCGGCCGCGACGCCTACCCCCACCGTCCCTCCCTCCACCGGGTGCATGGGGGCGGCAAGCCACGCCTGGACGATGGCCGCCTCCTCCGCCAGCCCGGCGTCGAGGCGACTCACCGACCAGCGCGGCAAGTCCGCCCGCACCACGTGCCGGGACCCTCCCTGACTGTCGGAGGTGGAGATCTCGAACCTTATGTATTTGTGGTCTGAGAGCGTCTCCACCTCCGACATCACCCTCCAGGCCCGGGCACGTGCCGCGACAGCGGGGCTGGTGAACGTTAGGTCCACCACGGACCCCCCACGCCATCGCACGCACGTGTGGACCGACCCTCTATTGAGGAGGGTCAGTCCTGTGGCAACCGCCCACTCCCTGACTATCTCCCCTCGAGTGTCAGTGCAGCGGTTGCCCCATTCCCGGGCCTTGGCGTTCAAGTCCCCCATTAGGAGGACCTGACGTGGCGCCTGCCTTCTCACCACCGCGGCCAGGAGGTCCATGTAGACCTCCAGCTCCGCGGCGGTTCTGTTGGGGGAGAAGTATGCGCCGACGATCGCATACCTCTCCCACCTGGCCACCACGTACCCCGCCCCTCTCTCTATGACTGAGAGAAGGGGGCCGCCAACCCTCCCAACGATGGCCACGGAGCCGTTCAAGTCCCCAGCCCAATAGGGACTGGAGGGGACGAAATACGGCTCCGCGGCGACGGTCACATCAATTTCCCACTGCGCCAGGGTCTGCATGAGCAGGTCTTGGGCCCTGGCGCAATGGTTCAGGTTCGCCTGAAGGAAGTTGTGATGTCCGACCTGGTTCATACTAATCAGACATCACAACCTCCCTGCACACCGCTTCGCGGCGCGCTGCCTCAGGGGCGGCCTGACTGGTGGCCGCAGGGGCGGCCCGGGTCCCAGGGGCCTTTCCCTTCGTCTTCGGGGGGTTGCAGCTGCGCCCCCCCATAACGTGGCCCGAGGGCTTTCCCGCCTCTGCGCAAATGGCGCAGCGCAGCCCGGCCTTGCCACAGTTGGCCGCCCGGTGGCCTGCGTCTCCACAACGGAAGCACAGGTCACCCCTGTCGGCTGCGGCGGGACACTGGGGGCGCGTGTGCCCCAGCCCCATGCACCTGAAGCAGCGCATGGGGCGCTCTCCCAGCGCGACCACCTTCACCGAGCTCCACCCAATGAGAAGCCTGGCCCCGCTCAGCAGCACTTTGGCTGCCGAGACAGGGCAGGACACAAGGGCGGAGCCGGCGCCATCGAAGCCGGGGCGGATCTCTCCGACCTTGACGAGCCGCACCTCGCAGTCGCCCGCCGCCGCGACCGCCGCCGTCACCTTCTCCTTTGTGGCAGCATCGTCCAGGCCCGTAATCCGCAAGTCTGTGGACTTTACGGGCCTGGTGACGCTGGCCACTGCGGACAGGGCCTCGCGGAGTTTCTCCGCGAGCCTATCCGCCTTTTCTCCGCTTTGGGAGCCAGGAATCTCTAAGATCCTGGCTCCCGTAGCCGTCTGGCGGAAGCGGAGTTGGTCGATACCCAGTTCCCTTAGGTCGACCTTTTCCTGTGCCGCCCTGATGGCGGCAGCATACGTCATCCCCTTCGCCGCGGCCTCGGGCTGCAACGACAGCACGACTGCCGCGGATTTCGGGGACCTCAGTGCCGCCGCCACATTCTTGGGGGCAACAGGGGCAGCAGGCCGGGCTTTGGCGGCGGAGGCACGCGCCACCTGGGCAGGCGCAGATGTAGAGGGGGGGGCGGATTTTCCCTTCCCCTTGCCTTTCCCCTTGCCTTTCCCTTTTCCCTTCCCTACCACCGTCACCCATGTTTCCTGAGTGACGGCGGCAGCAGGGGCAGCCCCGCTGGCGTTTTGGGTTCCCCTAGACCTAGAGGAACCCACGGTCGGTGCAGTTCTGGGGGCCTGCTTGGTCCCCTTGCCCGCCTTGGGGGTAATCGGCTGAGGCGCCGGTATGGGCGGTGTGGCGTCTGCCCCCACCCTCCTGGCATCCGCTCTCAGCGGAGGGCGGACCTTCGGGGCCGGTAGAAGCCGGTCCTCGAGCCCCGCGAGCCGGGCGCTCAACATCGTCCCGAGCGTGATGGTAAGGGAGCGCTTAAGCTCCTCCACCAGCTCAGGACCCACCTGAGGGGCGGTAGGGGCTGCCCGCGTCTCCGCAGTGGCGGTAGCGGCGGCGGCAGCGGCGGCGGTGGCGGCAGTCGTCGCCGCGGCGGCCTCCGTCTTTGCCTCAGCGAATCCCCGACGGAGCGCCTTCACCTCCGCCTTGAGTGCCTCACCTTCGAGACGCAGGCGAGAGTTTTCGGCCCTCAGCCGCCGCGTCTCCTCCGCCTCGCTGCGGCCCGCCAGGGTGTCCACCACCTCCCTCAGTAGCGATGTCGACCGCTTCAGGCGAGCGACAAACTCGCCCTTTAAATTGCCCGACTTTCGGGCCACCTCTAGAATGCAGGCGAGCTTTTCGCCCGCCCGCGCCCTTAATTCTTGGGCATTTAGGTCGCTCAAGTCGCGCAAGTCGAACACTGGGGTGGAATCTGACTCGCTGCCAAACTCCATCCCCAGGTCGGCGGCAACAGTAGCCGGCCCCTTCCCAGGGCGTCTTTCGTGAAGCGCCGCCTCAAACTCCGCATTCGGCTGCACCGAAGCGGGCATGAGGAACTCCTGCCTGGAGCGTGCCCCCTTCACCGCTCTCCCCCGCCCTCGTCTGGCAGCGGGCACCTTGGCGGCTGCCGTCCCTTCGGTCTCCGTGTCTGAGTCTAAATACCCAGGCACGGAGAACGAAGTGGACGGCCGCTTTCGGCTGCCTGCCTCCCCAAAGGTGGCCCCCGCCACCATTTCGGCACGCGAGTCAAACGACGTTGAGTCCGATAAATCTTCCGGAACACTCTCCTGCTCGGAGTGGCCCTGAGAAGGGCCTTTTTGGTGGCCCTGATAAGGGCCTTTTTCAAATCTCCCACGCGCATCTCGCTGTTGCTTGGGCATGGCTCAAGCGAACAGTCAGGGACAGACAACAGACAGAATAACAGTAAACAGGACAATACGAATAACAACGCGACAGAATCCGCATTAGATTCGCGTAAACGTGAGACAATATTTATATTACTCAATTACTCAGTGTGTACTGTGACTGGATGACGGGAATAAGCTTGGCTCGCATCGTGCGACCTACAACCGAGATAGCTAAAAATGAGTGTATTACACCTTTAATTATTCCTTCGGGTATATAGATATAAGACCATCATTATGTAGAGAAATGTTGTTATTGTCATAAAAGCATTCTTATCAATACTGTTTCATTACTCATGTCATATTAAAAAATAATTTATAAAATAATTGTACGATAACAATACTAACTAAAATTATAAATGCGAATGTGAGTTTGTTTGTTTGCTACGCTTCTGAAAGCGTATTAAACAAACTAAACTACTCGACCGATCATCATGAAATTTCGCATACCCGACATACCCGACATACATACATTCTGTACCCCGAGTAAAGAATTCAAATTGAAATTAAATTAATTTATTATTAACTACATGTTCCCGCGATTTCACCCACGCTTATCGTTACTGCGCCGCCCCCGTTGGTCGTAGCGTGATGTTATATAGCCTATAGCCTTCCTCGATAAATAGGGTATCCAACACTAAAAGAATTTTTCAAATCGAACCAGTAGTTCCTGAGATTATCGCGTTCAAACAAACAAACAAACAAACTCTTCAGCTTTATAATATTAGTATAGATAAAGTGTGCATAAGGTGTTACAGTGATATGAGTAGTGCTTACAACTTAGTGCCTTACGCAAGCATTAACATACTGAAAAATCTGAAATATTTATTTGTAAACATAAGAGCAAACAATAAGTGATAGTCACTATTATACAACTATAAATATATTATATATATAATAGTTACCAGCTGAAAATTAATTATCAATAAATTAGTATATCTTAAAGTATATTTAAAAATTAGAACTGTCATAAGTATCCATGTATATTTACAAGTTAATTTTCTCATTTAGAAATTCAGTATTCAGTAAATCGAATAACAGCATTTTATAATAAATTAGCTGTCCCGACAGACGTTGTCCTGTACACACGAAAAATCTAAACCATTCTCGAATCCACTTAACACACACAAAAAATTTCATCAAAATCGGTCCAGCCGTTTAGGAGCAGTTTAATTACAATCACACGCACAGAAGATTTACATATACATATAAAGATTAGTTCTTCATTTTGTATTAAGTTAAGTTATTTTATCATATTTGGTGATTTATTATAAATTCTAATAGGACATAGCATATAAATAAATACTGTTCTCGAGGAATACACATTTATTTACAAAATCTATATAAACTCGAGTGAAGCCGCGGACAAAAACTAGCAAATAATATACACAATAACAATACAATATATTATTGTTTATCTTATTGTTTATGTAAAGTTCCATTTATATACCCTGACGTAGCACCAGCAGCACCAGGAATAGATTAGTAGGTAAAGCGACGACATGATTGACTCGCTCGTAGGTTGTTGACCTATTCAAGGGTTTGGTTTCCCCTGTTGGTGTGTTAAGGTTCAGTTTTACTTGATTATAGGGTCACTTCAACTAAAAAACGTATTGTCACTAATTATCTGTGACGCGAACCGAGGAACTAAAAAAAAAATTTGGGCAGTCTTTTGGGACTGTCGATAGAAATGAAAACTTTAATCCTTGATCATAAACACTTCTTTATAAACAGAAAAAAGGGGCGGGTCGGATTCCTGATACTCTCTTAAGGGGATCAAAATTTTGCGTAGGACGCACCATTTCTGAAATATTGTTAATATTCTAAAATAATTCAAAAATGGAAAGCGTAGAAGCGTGACGATGACGCGAGTTCTATGATTGTTGTTCACCCAAGAAGTGCTCAACGCGCCTGAAGAAGGTTTCACTTCAAGAAGTGCTCAGAACGCCTAAAGAAGGTTTCACATCAAAAACGCGACTTAACCCTTAGAGCATTTATTTGCAACTGTCTTACATGTTGTTCTATTCTCCTAAACGTAACTTAATACTAGCTATTATAATGATTGCTTATAGCTAACAAAGGTTACTTAAACTAGGGACTTAGCCTACATAACTCCTCCTTCCCATAGAGCTGCATACGGTCGGGACTTGTATACAGGTCCGGGAATGCTCGGGCTGAGCCTGATGCTGTAGAGGGGCTGCGGACATGTCCAACGTACGCGGCGTAGCGCCCATCTCGATGTCGTCGGGTTGCGGCTGCTGTTTAGTGCGCCTGCACTGACTATTTCTTAGTTTCTCCTATGGTAATACATGGCGCTTAGTGTTATAGCGCTGAGTACTAAGACCGATGCCCTACTAGGTAGATAAGTGATGACGTAGTTGTCCTCGGGTGCGACGTCACTTATGGTCTGTTCTATGATAGAGTGCAGCTTATCCAGATTCAGGTTTTACAATTGAATATGTTGAATAGATATGTTTGTTTCCTTTATTTCCATTCGTGGCAGAGTAATTGTTTCTTGAGTAGTAATAGAACTATAGTGTGTTTGTAGTGTGCGCTCATCAATTGTTAATGTACATTTTTTCGTAGTAGTCAGTAGATATGTGCCTCGTACCCGTTGGTAGTTGTTATTGTTTCCGCATGTGGTTTTCAGGATGTCTTCTATCGGGATGATGACTAGCCATGTGTTTTCATAGATGTGTTCTATCTTGGTGGTGGTTATTGATACTTCGGCGAGCTCGCAGTTTATAGCTGTTGTATGTCGAATGATTTGTACGACGCAGTCAGGACTACTTTGTAGGTCTTGTAGTTTCAGATGATTGCAGATCTGAAGTCTGTCGGTGATGTGCAGACAGGGCTCATGAAGGTAAGCAAACTTATCATTACTCAGAGCAAGGTAAGGGTATTTAGGTATGCGGGTTAGGTTTTTGTTATTGGGAATTGAATAAAGGTGTAATAGATCATAGGTAATAAGGCTGATGATCGGAATGTTTAATTTAAAGGTAAATGAATTGGCTGTGCTATATGATTTCATAGCTAGGTATATAGTTTTCTAATATATGTAAATTTTCCCTACTAGCCTCTATTGGTAATTTAAATTCTTTTCCAATTGTAATTAATTCAGTTAACAATTGTAATACTTGAACGATAGTAGGATGTAATGTTCCCATTGAGACAAATTTCATTGCTGTTTCTAATACACTAACTTTATCATAGATTTGTTGAAAGCTATTTTCTAATTGGATATGAATTTGAAGCATATCTATGCGCGAATCTAACAATATTAAGTTTATATTAATGTTGTTTAGATTTGCTGTTAACATCTTTAAGTTTCTTTGAACTTTATTTAAGTTTTCATTGTAATCATCTATAAATTGTTTCATTAGACTTATACTAGACTTCTGGTTATCTCTTAACATGTAAGTGTTTTTCCTAAGCTTTTCTATTTCACTTTCAAGTCTTGAAAGTGAAATAGAAAAGCTTAGGAAAAACACTTACATGTTAAGAGATAACCAGAAGTCTAGTATAAGTCTTTGGGCGTCATTATCATCTAAATTTCCACTAATTACTTTAATTATCGAATCTAAGACATTCATTAATCCTTTATTAGATCTAACTCTATTCCTAGGTAAAATATAAAAGAACTTATTTTCTGTTAAATCTATCATATACCTAATTTGCTCGCGGTGTAAATACCGTTCCGCATAATTATGTTGCGAGTTTTCTACTACAACTACATACTTTATAATAAATGTTAGTGGTGTCCCTAAATATATCGTATAAGTAACTAACATTATAAGTACATACTAAGTTATATGTATGTTCCGGCGCAACTTCAAGCGCGTATGCAAAACTTCTATAAACAATTGGTTATACGAGTCATTGCAATGATATATATGATAGGAGTTTTGTTAAATGTATAAAAATGTGTAGTGTCATTAACACTCGACTCAGAACCTTCAAACTGTAACGATCTCACGAATAAAATTTGCAATTACGAACTTTGGGCTCTTATTTATGGCACCTGTATGTTAGCTAAAGACATAACATGGTGGCCCATGAGGGGAATTAACTAAATAATTTTAGTATAACCGCGCAAATACAATAAATATCGATTGGGTGAAGAAGTCGGTTACGGCGATCAAGTCGTGTTGGACTAGAGGAGCCTTCCAGTGAGCGGACTAAAGCCAAAGAGCTCCACAGAGCGTTGCAAGCCAGGATCCAGGGTTACGAGCAGTGTTACAGCTAATCGCATCGTGCAGCAGCGTTCACCCAAAGATGAATGTCCTTCCTACATCATACTTTTTCATCCAAACTCCTATAAACCTATCCTAATCCATTATAACTATTCAAAATACTAATTTACTTGTGCAAATTAAGACGTTTCTGTGCTATTTTGTGCAAAATTCCCATAAAAGGTTCATAATTGCATCATCTTTTTCATACCCACATACCCACACTTAGAAATAATAAATTAGCAAATTTCGAATATTTTTGAATATTTAGCTTAATAATTGTCGGACTGTTAGTACCTTACATTTCGTATAAAGCTGATGTGTTGGAAATAAAAAAGGGCGAAAGGTGGCTACCTTTAAAATTGCTCTTTGAACACGTTCTAGAGGGAGTAAAATTGACTTTGCAGCCCCACCCCAGGAAGTAATGCAGTATGTTAGTATGGATTGACACAAAGCTAAATATACCTGTTTTATTAATGTGTAGTTGGCTATATTACGAAGATACTTAAATATATATATTAATTTACGTACTCTTGTACATAATAAATCGATGTGTTTACGGAAATTCAGATTTGTATCAATAGTGATACCCTAGATATTTGATATAATTTGATTTCGCTAAAGTGGGACAAGGGCATGCAATTTCGGCGTTTATTCTACAATTATGTGCGTATATGTTTGGATTAGTGGTTGGCATGTTTATTTAAGGTTAGTAAATTATTGTGAAGCCAGTTATTTACTATGTTAAAGCCAGTCTGAGCGAGTTTATAAACATCAATACGTGATTTTGCTGAGAAGAGTAACGCAGTGTCATTTGCGTATGACATTATGATACCATTTTGTAGTTTCAAGCTTCAGAGGTCATTTATATAGGTAAGCTAGAGTAGGCCCTAAAATAATACCTTGAGGAATTCCGTAAAAACTACTTTTTAGTTCAGAACTTGTGGACTGACCAATTTTTACGCACTGCGATCACTAAGATAATCAGCAAATAATTTAAGTTGGGTTCCCCTTATTCCAAGTGTTTCAAGTTTGTGCAATAGTATAGAGCAAGAAATAGTTTCAAAAGCTTTCAAGGTCTAGAAAGATACCAATGGAGTGCATACCCTTATCCAAATTGCTAGTTACATAGTTAGTTAATTGATGTACTGCTTGGTTAGTTGATTTTTTTTTTAGGTCTTATATCAAATTGATGTTCCGATAGCAAATTGTTATCTCCAAGGTATCTTATTAATCGAGAGTTTTAGAGCAGCGATAGCTCAGTGGGGAGACCAACAGACTGCAATGCAGAGGGTCTCGGGTTCGAACTCACGTCGCGCACCTCTGACTTTCGGAAGTTATAATGACTTTTCGAAGTTAGGTGCGTATTGATTGACAATTATCGCCTGCTCCGTGCCTCGGAGAATACGTTAAGCCGTCGGTCCCTGCTGACATGAACATATATGGCAGTCGTTATTGGGAGAGTGTCGACACAAAAGATCCCACTGGGTCGAAGTGTCACCGGTCTGCACTGACTGGCCCCCACATAAGATAAGATAAGATACATAGTTAGTTAATTGATGTACTACTTGGTTAGTTGACTTTTTCTAAAATCAAATTAATGTTCCGATAGCAAATTGTTATCTCCAAGGTATCTTATTAATCTAGAGTTTATAATTTTGTCTAGAATTTTGGACAGGCCTGATAAAATTGAGATAGGCCTATAATTATTTATACTTTGTTTGTCCCCAGATTTAAATATAGGGATGACCACTGCTTGTTTTAGCAGCTTAGGGAACAGTCCATTTTGTAGGCATAATCGAAAAATGTGTGTTAATGGAAGAGCAAGTTGGTGTTCTTCTTAGTATGATCTTTTTAGTATTTTATTGGATATGTTATCCCACCCAATGGCACAAACGTCTCGTAACCCCGATATAATACTTAATACTGCATCGACATCGGTTTCTAACGAAAGAAAGGAATTTAATGAAGTAAAAGACCTTATCAAATTCAGAGCAAAAGAGCTCCTAGAGTGTAAGGCTTTTTCTGCGAGGTTTTACCAACGTTAGCAAAATAGTTATTGATTTTATTAATTGTTTCGGATGGGCTTGATTCCGTACGAAGTAATTCAAACGGTTGTTTAGCGGTTTTTGTTGAAATGTTTTGATTTTATAAATTTCCAAACTAGTTCACTATTTTTACCTGCTTTTTGTAGTTTTTCTTTTTATGTTGAGATTTTAATTTTTTCAAAAGATTATTGCAGTCATTTCTGTACCTTTAATACGATATCGAAAGTATTGTATTATCAAGTGAAAGTTTAGACATTTGGTGCAGTTTGTCTGTGTCTTATGCAACGAACGAGACCGGGTGTAACCCGTGATTTGATATTATTATATATTCTAGGCAGGTTTGTTGTATAGGTGCTTTTTTGTATTGCACTTTGCATCGAATTAATAAAATAGTTTAACGAACCATTTTTTTTTATTTTTTTTTATTTTGCTCGTCAAAATGACCACACTCCACCTGATGGTAAGCAGTCGTGTGGTCTAAGAGCAGTGACCTCCACATCGCCCCCACAGTAGCCGAGGCGATGTTGAGGTCTCTACTTTGACGGCCTGAGAAGATGCTTTTTCACGCCCCGCTTAAAGAACCCAGGATTGAAGGAAGAAGGAAACACGTGCCTTGGCAGAAAATTCCATGCCTTGGTCGTTCGGCAGAGGTATGACGACCCAAACTTTTTGGTACGCACTGTAATCGACTCTACCGTGGAAGGATGGCATCTGAGCCCAGCACGCGTTGTTCTGGATAGGAAAGGGGAGGGCGGGATAAGGTGGAATAACTCTTCAGAGCACTCCCCGTGGTATATTCTGTAGAAACATGCCATTGAGGCAATGTCCCTACGGAGTTGCAGAGGTTCCAGTGAACTCGTGACCTCTGGATCTCCGATGATACGGACAGCCCGCCGCTGTAACCGGTCGAGAGCGTCCAGCAAGTACTGCGCGGAGCCATCCCAAAGATGAGAACAGTACTCCACGCAAGGGCGCACTTGTGCCTTATACAATAGGAACAGTTGCCCAGGCGTGAAGAACCGCCTCACCCTGTTCAGAACTCCGAGTTATCGCGAAGCTTGCTTAATAACGCTCTCGATATAGGTTTTCTGATTAAGGGAGCGGCAAAGATCCATACCCAAGATGGAGAGGCTGTCACGTATCACCAGTGGAGTGTTCTTCAGAGAAGGGAGGGGAAGGAACGGAGACTTTTTTGTTGAGAACGCGCATGCCTGGGTCTTCTTGGCGTTGAACTCGACCAAGTTCTTGGCACCCCATTCATAGATGCGGTCCAAGGTCTGGTCAAGTTCAACGACAAGATTCTGCCTTTTCCCCTCAACCTCAGCCTGTTTGGCCCCAGGATGTCCGAGATATCGCCCATGCACCGTACTGTCGTCCGCATAACAATTTATGTTGCCGAGATTCAACATATCATTGATATGCAGAAGAAAGAGCGTAGGGGATAAGACAGAACCCTGAGGCACTCCTGCATTGACCTGCATAAATTTGAAAGCGCGACCGTCGCAAAGGACCCGAATACGACGCTTCTGCAGGAAATTTGCAATCCAGGTGCACAGTTGAGGGGGCAAGCCATAGGCCGGAAGCTTGGAAAGAAGAGACCGGTGCCAGACTCTGTCGAAAGCTTTGGCTATGTCAAGGCTGATAGCCAAAGACTCGCCGTGCTTGTCCATAGCCTCACCCCAGAGGTGCGTGACGAACGCTAGAAGATCACCCGTTGATCGTTTAGACCGAAAGCCGTATTGGCGATCATTGATCAACGATTGATCCTCCAGGTAGCGGACAATTTGGGTGTTT
Source organism: Catocala sponsa (assembly GCA_963564715.1). Lineage (NCBI taxonomy): Eukaryota > Metazoa > Arthropoda > Insecta > Lepidoptera > Erebidae > Catocala > Catocala sponsa. The sequence continues at coordinate 20,836,045 of OY751347.1, read as the reverse complement.
ATAATCCGCTCGAACACCTTGGAGAGCACCGAGGTGATAGCTATGGGTCGATAGTTGCTTGGCTAGGAATGGTCCCCCTTTTTGGGAATCGGTTGAACGTTCGCCTCCTTCCAAGCCTCAGGCACAATGCCTGCGGCGTAAGACGTCCGGTATAGGCGCGTAAGCGTGGGAGACAACTCCGCTGCACATTTTTTAAGGACCACAGCTGGGATGCCGTCAGGTCCACTGGCTTTCCGAACATCGAGAGACTGCAGTATCGCACGAACGGTTCGTTGCCTGATACATATATCAGGCATGGTGTAGCCGCAGTTGGCAATGTTAGGCGGCTGCGAACCGCAGTCATCGATTCGGGAGTTGGCCGCAAAGAGATTTGCAAGCAGATCTGCTTTCTCCTGCAGCCGATGAGCCAGTGATCCATCGGATGGATCCGTAGGATGCGCCATGAGTTCCTGGCTGAACCGTGTGACGCGCTGGGCATCCGCTCTTAAGTATGCCCTCTTGCAGACCTTTGTGGCTTGGTTGAACGCTGCCTTCAGGTGATCCACGTTAGGGTCGTGGAGAGTGCGAGCCCTGGTCCAAGCGCGGTACGCTGTCTGTTTGCGTTCAACAGCATCAGCGCATTCACGACCGAACCAGGGCCTTTTCCTGCCGCCGCTCGTGACATCACTGTATGGAATAATATAATATTCCATGTATCGTTTGAATTATAAATGGGGTCAAAATTAATGCTATTTATGTAACTTTCAAGTGTTTTTATATCGACTTTAGCGTAGCTGAGTATAGGGTTATTGTCAGTTGAGTCCAATTTGAAAGATATAAAATAAAAGAGGAACGATACCGAAATTTATATGTATATTTTCAAGGTCCACAATGTACTCTTATTATTATTTCCCTATTACGTGCTAACTTAACAATCAATTAAAACGGACTGGCTATATAAAAACGGGAAGGCGGGGAATCGTGTAGATGCCACTCTGCACTCACACAACCATGCACGTGCACTTACATAGTATGTATGTGTGTGTGTCCCTACATCATTCCCCCCTTCAAAAAAAGGAAATTTAATCACTACAAAAATACAGTAAAGAAACAAAAATAGTTTTAAGCTATATGCTCATAAAATTATACAAATCAACATTTCCAAAATTAAAATAATTCTAAAATTAACAAGTTAAAAATTATAATTTATATAATCAATAAAAATTCGTACGCCATTGAGTCTATCCAAAATTTTATTATACAATCACATATCTATCAACAATTTAAAGTTACTCTTATGAAAATAAATCTTACTACATATAGGCAGAGGCATTCACGCCACTTGTGGCGGAGGCACCGGGCTGTTGTGGAACTGTCTGCATGCGAACCACCGGCGGCGGGCTCAACACGCTCACGTTCGCCATCTCCCTTCGAAGCCAGTTTTTAGCGTTGCGATGGCACTGCAGCCTAATGCCATAAATGATTACAGCCGTAATGCAAGCTGCCAAGATGATTAAAATAACTCCTAGCGAGTTAATTTTCTGGTTCAGTTCGCCAACGTTGACTTGGGCCTGTACCACTGCCACATTGTCGTGAGATGCCGCACTGCCCATTTTACTCAAAAACATATATCCGACTAACGGTAACAAAAGTTCCCAAAAGAATAAATGAAATTGGTGAAATACAATTTAATTATTAAAAATAATTTGGTTGCATCACCTACAATAGCTTAATTAACTAATTTATTTGTAAACATTACAAACTGGCTAATCGCTATGTCAACGATTTATGTAGGTTACTACAAAGAATACAACTTATGCTAATCAGACAGGTAAATAGGTATGGAACAATAAAATTACGCTAACTTAGGGTATCTAATTATATATTGTTATTATACCATATTTTAATCTTTAACTTTCATTCATACTAAACAATCATCACATATTGAAATATACTAATATAAATCCAGTTATTCACTATTTGAAACTAAACTAATCATTATTGTTTATGTATCACGTACCAAATACAATCACATAATCATTTCAGTCTTAGTTAATAAGTTCATAGATGAAATACGTATCTAGTATGTTACTATAGACCTAGTTGCTACCACATAGAGCTTAATATTTCTAATCATAAACTAACAAGTGCTATGTGCGTAACATAAAGCACTTTGCTACTAAAGTATATTATTCCCACGTTATTTAAAACCTACACTACATTATAATACTATCTACCTATCTTATTTTACTTTACAGTGTGGGAATACCTAATCTGTGAACCTTACAGGTCGTCGTATTACCCGGCCGCTTCTCGACACTTGCGGCTCATGTTGCAAATTTTGCTGCGCTTCTGGAAATGGAACAACGCGACTATCATTTCCCCTAACTACAGATTTGTCGTAAGCAGGAGTGTCTTGCTCTTGTATCGTAAAAGCTGGTTTCAATCAATCAATTGAAATACGAGCTTCACGATCTGGTAACTGTATTTTAAAAACTTTAGAATTTCGATTTAATACTTTGAAAGGCCCATCGTAAGGCGGTTTAAGCGACCTATGAACGGAATCATCGCGCACGAAAACGTAATCTGTATTCTGTAAATCAGTGTACACAAATATTTTCTTAGAACTAAGTTTATTTCGTGTAGGCTTATATCTGCTGATAGTTTCTCGAATTTTCCTAATTAAGAGATGTGGGTCGCTATCAACTCTATCATTCGAGCGTTCGTAAAACTCACCAGGCAAACGCAATGTCCTGCCGAACGCTAATTGCGCGGCACTCACCCCACTATCCGTGCGGACTGCTGCCCTGAGTCCCAACAACACGGTAGCTAATTCGTCAACCCATGTTGTGCTATCATGCAAACGTGCTCTAAGGGAAGTTTTTAGTGATCGATGCCACCTCTCTACAGCTCCGTTCGCCTGGGGATGAAAGGGGCTGCTTCTAATTTTGTGAATTCCTAGAAATTGCATTAACTTCCTAAATAAAAACGACTCAAATTGACGACCTTGATCAGTAGTTATCCGAATAGGGCAACCGTATCGAACGATCCATCCCTCATATATACACTTCGCGACAATATCAGCAGATATTTCCTGAACGGGGTACGCCTCTGGCCAACGAGTACACCTATCTATAACTGTAACCAAATACCTAAATCCCTGTGGAGACGTTGGTAGAGGACCAACAATGTCCACGTGGATGTGTTCAAAACGTCCAGACTCTGTGAATTCCCCTACACCCGATATTACGTGGCGGCTAACCTTACATTTCTGACATTGCAAACAGGTTTTAGCCCACAAACCCTCGTCTTTATTCATATGAGGCCAAAAGAAATATTTTGAAACCATTTTTCTAGTGGTTCTTATACCCGGATGGCTTAAGTTGTGTACACTGTCAAAAGCGATTTTTCTAAATTTTTCGGTTAAATACGGTCTAATAAAATCCGTAGAAACTTCACAATAAATGGGCTTGTTACATTCAGGTAATAATATTTGTTTGAATTTAATTCTATTATCGTCACTCGCTTGTTTCAACATGCGTGATAAGCATTCGTCTTGCAATTGCACGTCAGCAAGTGCATTGTAGTCGAGTACAGTCGGACAGAAAATTGTTTCCAAACGAGACAATGTATCGGCTACAACGTTATCTTTGCCGCTAATATGTTGAATGTCGATCGTAAACTCGCTAATAAAAAGGAGTTGCCGCGTCCTTCTAGGTAATTCATTATCTTCCTTACTTAATTTTGAAAAAACAGTACATAACGGTTTGTGATCTGTATACACCGTCAGGGGTCGACCTTCAAACAATTTGCGAAAATGTTTTATAGATCTGTATATAGCAAGCAACTCTCGATCGTAAGTTGAATATTTCTGTTCTGTAGATGTAAATTTCTTCGAGAAATAACCTAACGGATGCCATACACCGTTCATTTTTTGTTGTAATACTCCACCCATAGCAGTATTAGAAGCATCGGTCATCAAGGATAGGGGAACATTAGGAAGCGGATGTGACAACGTAACGGCTTTTTGCAGTCCTGTCTTACATTGCACAAACGCATTATCAGAAATAACAGTCCAAATAATTTTAGTTTTATCGTTCTTTTTCGCGCTAACCAAATACCTATTAAGTTCGCACTGATATGACGCTAGGTTAGGCAAATGAGGCCTATAAAAATTCAACATTCCCAAAAATCGTCGTAATTCCGCTACGTTCTCAGGTCTAGGAAAATTCACTATTGTCTGAATCTTTTCTTCGAGAGGTCTAATACCATCTGTAGTAACTTCGTGCCCTAAAAACTCTATACGCGACTGTCCAAAACAACACTTATTCAAGTTCATTGTAATACCGTAAGTATTGAAACGTTCGAATACCAACCTTAAATGCTCCTTGTGTACGTCGCTATTTTCACTGGCAATGATGACATCATCTAAATAATTAAATAAGAAATCCAAACCTTGTAACACCGTATTATTCATAAAACGCTGAAATGTCTGTGCTGCGTTTCGCAAACCGAACGTCATACGGGGAAATTCGTAAAGACCGAAAGGGGTTATAATCGCGGTCTTTTCTATGTCTTCGGGAGCTATGCTTATGCAATGATAAGCTCGGTTAATGTCTAATTTTGAAAAAATCTTTTTATTAGCTAATACATATGTAAAGTCATGCAACCTCGGAATTGGGTATCTGTCAGGTTTCGTAATCGCGTTTAGACGGCGATAATCGCCGCACGGTCTTAATTCGCCGTTTTTCTTCGGCACCACGTGCAACGGACTGGCCCAAACGCTTTTAGAGGGCCTACAGATACCTAATTCCTGCATGATTCTGAATTCCTCTTTAACCTTGTTATATCTGTCTGGAGGTAAAGGGCGAGCGCGAGCATAGACGGGAGGTCCCGTTGTTTCGATATAATGCAACACATTATGTGGCGGAGTTTCCCTGAATGACGCTGGTTTTGTGATATCGGGATACATAGACAACAAATCGTAAAATGGGTGATTCTCGGTAATAGAATTAACCGAAGATTGATTTATCTGTACTACTGATGCATTTACATTTAATGTCGTAACCTGGTCTATAAGCTTACGCTGACTCATATCTACTAAAATATTATGGTAAGACAAAAAATCTGCACCGAGGATAGGTTGTCGTACATCGGCTATTATAAACTCCCAACGGTACGGCCTACGAAGCTTAAGGTCTAATACTATTGTCTTAGTGCCATAGGTGGCAATTTCAGTACCGTTAGCAGCATACAATTTGTAATCGGCGCACTGTACATTTTTAAAAAGTCTTTTTGTTACCGGAAGTATAGAGACGTTCGCGCCGGTGTCGACGAGGAAACGTAAGCCGGAGTTGTAGTCCATCACTGCTAGGCGGCTGCAGGGTATCACGGCACAGACCTCCGCCGAAGGCTGTACCTCACCAACTAGTTTCCCGACTGCGAAGGACTGGCAGTATCTTTTCTGCTATTATCCCTTGGCTTCCACGCGCAAGGAGGTACGCAGCGATGAGCTCTATGGTGGTTCCGGAAATGATAACTGCACAGCCAGTCTGGCGACTCTGGAGTACGATATCTCGACGCCGACCTTGAAGGACGTCTCGGGTAACGCGCTTTTTGCCTTGACCTCGACCTACTACGCTCCATGTTTGTCAGCTTTGCATTTATCTTCGCAAGTTCAACAGTCAACTGTGCTATCTCTTGCGTAACGTTGGGTTGGTTATTTGCTGAGGTGGGCTTCTGCGATACCTCAGAAACTTGCGAAACGCGTGTGGCCTCCGCAACATTATCCGCGATCACCGCTAAGTTGTCAAGTCCTTTCGTCTCCAAAACAGTCAACACTGCTCGTACTGTCGTCGGTAAATGTCCTTGCCATAGCACGCGCAACGTGTCGTCGGGGATCTTATCGCGTGCTAAATCTCTCATTCGGTGGAGGAGTTGTGACGGCTTCTGGTCACCAAGCTCCATCTCACCTATGAGTTTCTCTATTTGTCTATTTGTAGAATCTTCAAACAGCGTCAACATTTTGGTCTTCAAAGCTTGGAACTTGCCCGACTCCGGAGGTTTAGCCAAAAAATCTGATAATTGAATGATGACGTCTTTAGGCAGCTTCGCGACGACCAAGTCGAATTTGGAGTCATCACTCATCTTCTGCGGAGCCAGGATGGCCTCGACGCGGATAAACCATACCCGTGGTTGGTCTACCCAAAATTCTGGGATACGCGAGGACAGTGTGACGGCCATTATATCTGCGGATGGTATTTGCGCGCCGTGGGGAACACCGGTCGTCATTTTTACAAAGTCTAAAAGTCACTATCACAAAAGTTCACTTTACACCGAAAAACACTGTGGCCTTGACAATCACGTCGGGGTCACCAATTATAGGGTTATTGTCAGTTGAGTCCAATTTGAAAGATATAAAATAAAAGAGGAACGATACCGAAATTTATATGTATATTTTCAAGGTCCACAATGTACTCTTATTATTATTTCCCTATTACGTGCTAACTTAACAATCAATTAAAACGGACTGGCTATATAAAAACGGGAAGGCGGGGAATCGTGTAGATGCCACTCTGCACTCACACAACCATGCACGTGCACTTACATAGTATGTATGTGTGTGTGTCCCTACACTGAGCATGCAGTTATTTCTAGGTATTGATAATTGTAAATTCAGTAAAACAGTTTGATGATCAGTAATACTAGAGTTAGTGACTAATTTTATGGTAGATTTATTTGTTTTTATAATGAAATGATCTAAGCATGAACCGCTTTGATGGATAGGATGGTTATGGGCTGGTAAAAGTCCATGGAATGAGCAAATATTAAGATAGTTATGTGCGGTTACATCGTTCCTCCCAGCAGCAATGTTAATGTTTATATTGCCCGTTAATATAATGTTTTTATACGACGACAAGGTTTTTAAATGGATATTAAGTGATTCTAAAAACATGTCAATGCTTTGATAGGGGTGGTCGATAAACAGCAAGAATTACTGTATCGGGGTTTATACGAATTAATAAGCAATTACCAGCGTGAAAACTAGGTTCTTCTATAGTTATATTATTTAAATTGCGTTTTGTATAAATTACTAAACTATCATTTTGGTCCAAGGATATATTTGTAACATTTTGGACATGCGATCGCCAGGTCGTGTGTTCGTATCATACTCATTGCTACCAGCGTGTTCCCCAACTAGCTGAAGGGGTTAGCAGGAATATTAATAACTAGCTGTTAGCTGCAACTTTGTCCGCGTAGATTTTAACTAAAAAGTGTTTGTCGCCGCGGAACCCAACTATATTTCTGTGCCCAAGTAACTTAAATGGCGTAGTTTTTATAGTGTAAAGCTAGATAATAGCATGGATTTACTCAAAAACAATATTTAAATATGCGTCGTTAGATTACATGCTGTCACAGAATGCGTAAGAAAAATAAAGATTCACAGCTCCTCCCCCGTAGGTGATAGCGTGATAATATGTAGCCTATATGTTGATCCGACCTGTTAGTAATATTCATGCAAAATTTGAAGTAAATCCATGCAGTACTTTTTGAGTTTAGCCCGGACATATATACAGACAAACAGATAAACAGACAAACAGATAAACAGACAAAAATTCTAAAAACTATATTTTTGGCTTCGATATCGATTGTAGATCACGCCCCAAATATTCTTTTAAAAAAATATTCAATGTACGGTTTTGACTTTCCTACGATTTTATTATATGTATAGATTTGCTCGTAACAGTTAAAATGATTTGCTCTAATACTTTTTTATTTATCTAAAATAGTTTAATAATGTATTTTCTACTTGGTTGTTGTTATATGCTCTCATAATATTATGTCTATATTACTTTTTTTTGTCAATCCGAGGTATTGCGACTAAACTAATACAATGTACAATTTTGTCTCAACTAATTATTTTATAAGTGTCATACAAGCTCTCAAGTAATTAATAAGGATTTTAAGTTTAAACTCTAAAGTATTGACAATTGTTATAATATAATAATTAATTTTAAGATAATATAAATGTGTTTTATTTATGTTAGTTTTTGTGACTGTTGACTGTTTTTATACTCTGAAGACACATCAAAGTGATTTTAGCAATAAATACTCACAATTAATTTATGTTTGTTTTATTCATTATTAATTGTTATTTTTCAAACCCCTGTCGTCGCATACCAAGTGATCATAATAACCTAGTCATTTACAGGAGGAAAGCTGACACTTAAATTGTGGCTGCACCACTTTGCTCAGGACTTTTCTAATGGCATTTTTAGAACGAAGCTGGAGGTATAATACGCTGACATTTTGAGAATTACTGTTGTACGTTATAATAATCTAGACTCAGAACCAGGAACAGTCTCAAACTCCGTGCAGGCTGCTACTAAAAACGCAGTAACGTTTGTCACCCGGGTTTCCAATCTCAGAATTTATTTATTGCAATAAATTAATTCTGAATTCAATAAATGAATATCATCGACACCGAGGTTGCTTTTATTCTTGCAGTGCAATCGCCTGCGATTTAGCATATTTAGGTACGTATTTTTTGCTCGCCATAAGCAGACACAGGAAAACAAAAATTGGAAGCTAGTCCTGCTTTCTAGTCAATGCGTTATTTACATGACTTAGACGTGGCCAGTTTCTTTACTGATTCTTTACGTGTGAGCTGTACTCTTGAACTTGGCTTTCTCAACGCTTAAATAATTATTGCTCATTATTTTATCTCTCGCTTCAAAGTAAGGAAACCTGCATGGAGAAGTCTTACTAAGGCTCTCAAAGATGTGTAAAGTCTGCCAACCCGCACAGGAGCTAATTCTTTAACACTGAGAATAGGCAGCAAGTGGACAGTGGCAGTGAAGTGAGCAAACAGCAGTGGGACTATTTATAAACAGAGCTGATTTCATTATTATATCTTTTTTGTACGTCAAAATAATGTATTTGTTTAGAACGCAAAATCACACTTATGAACGATAAACGTTATCGTCAAAGGATAATTAGTATACTAAAGTTACTGAATTTATCATACACATAATATAACTTAGATATAGCAGTATTTAGATAAACGGCCATTGAAAGATAATTTGATAATATATTAAAACATTTGGCGGCGATTCCGTGTGACGTGTTAAGCTTCATATAAATAAACATGATCTTGGATTTTATCGTCAGTACAAATAGAAGTGGCGAAGACTTCATACACCCCTTTTATTTCATGTTGTTAGTGCGCAAAAGTCTTCAGTGATAATGGTGAAGAAACTGTGTTTGTTTTTGTTCGTATGTGTGTATTTACAAACTGTGGTATGTCAGTCTGGTAAGAATTTTAAGATGTAGTTTTTATACAAAAATATTATTGTATACTTTATTAGTTTTGCTGGACTTAGTTCACGTTTTTCATAGTCGAAAATCTGTTGAATCTACTTATTTGCCCACAGTACAGAGTATAGTACAGTATGCAAGTAAATATTTCGTTAGTTAATCTATACTAATATTATAAAGCTGAAGAGTTTGTTTGTTTAGTTGGTCCTAGTGGCAGAATGGGAGGAATGACTTGTCAATCCCAGCTCCGGGCACGTCACAATCGTGGCGGTAAGACCCGTACTTAGAGAGTGGCTGGAGAGGCGTCATGGCGCCCTCACGTTTCATCTGACACAGGTGCTGACCGACCACGGTTGTTTCGGTCGGTACTTGTGTCGAATAGGCAAACAAGCGACGCCCGGTTGTCATCACTGCGGCGACTTCCGCGTCGTTGTCGAAGACACGGCGTTGCACACATTGGTAGGTTGCCCTGCTTGGGCCACGCAACGCCGTGTCATGCACGCGGCAGTCGGTAAGGTCGTCCTGTCACTCGAAACTGTGGTTCTGTCCGTGGTTTCGAGTGAGAGGTCTTGGAATGCCGTCGCCTCCTTCTGTGAGAAGGTGATGTTAGTAAAGGAGGTGGTGGACAGGGAGAGGGAACGTTCAATCTCTCTCCCTAACCGCAGAGCCGGGCGCAGGAGGGCGCGAGATGACCTCCAGCCACCTTGAGTAGAAGCCTGCGGGCGGTGGACCCATTGGGACCGTCCACTGCTCGATCAGCGCAGGTCTGAGTAGGCGGCGTTCGTGTTCCGCGCACGCTTCTCGATGTCGAAAGAGGGACTAGGTCCCCCAATTTTTGTTCTGTGTGATGGTTGTGTGGGACCCGCCACACCTTCGGCGGGGTCGCGATTCAAACGCGAGAGCGATTCGCGCGGCCCCGCTATAAAGGTGTAAGGAACACCGTGGTGGTTATAGTCGGTTCTGCCCAAATCCATCGTAGAGGCTGGATCCCAATATATCCCATCGCCCGCCCCAAAACGGCGATGGGGAATATGATTGTATATTTACCCGCGTAAAAAAAAAGAAAGAGTGTAGTACAGTATGTTGTGGACACGGTGCTGCACACTTTGTCGGATTGGCCCGCCTGGGCATCGCAGTGCCGTGAGTTTATCGCGGCAGTCGGACTGGTTGCCCTATCACTCCCGGCCATGGTTGAGTCTATGGTCCGGAGTGAGAGATCGTGGAATGCTGTCGCCTCCTTTTCTGATAATGATAATAATAATAATAAAAATAATTTATTTTCACACAACAATACAGTTGAAGTAGGTACATTTGATATCAGACATAAATTTAGTTGACTTAGAAGTACTGTGGGAGACTAGTGCCTAAGGTAGAGTCTGTGTTTCAGGACACCAGGTCCCCACTTCAAGGACAAGTTATATTAAAATATATGCGTGTGCGCGCGCGCGTTTGTGTGTGTGGGAGTGTGTGTGCGCATGCGCGTGCGCGTGCGTGTGAGTAGTGTATGTGTGTGTGTGTTTGTATGTGTATACATACATATATATTTTATATGGTAATGAATTTGTATGAGTTATGCCAGTACAGATAATATATTTTCCGTATCTTCATAGCTCAAGCCCTGCAGCCAACAGCTTACCTTCATTTTGCACTTTATTTTGGTGAGGTGGTATATTGAAAGTGTCCTGTTTACTTTATTATAAAGGTAGCCACCAACGAAGCAAAAAAAGCGATTACAAAACATGGTGAGTTGCTTTTGTTGCCTATTGACAGGGTTAAATCGCCTTTTATTCCGCGATAAAACCGGGTTAAAGCTTAGGAATCCATGCTGCTTTAGAATCGTTTGCAATATAAATAGTTGTCGTACTGTTAGGACCCTTGCTTCTTTATACAAGAGCGTTGTTACATACCGAAATGGTCGGCAATAAGACACTTTCAATATGACCTTTTGCGCACGTTCAATTTCCAAATCTATCTAAAGATAGACCCCAGCCCTCCTTAGATGTATCCGGCATAGGAACAACTTACATAAAAAAACTAAACAGTCACCTAACAATGAAATTTTAAAAATCTCCTTTACCAGATACAGAAACTATTGCAATAAGCAAATTCAAAATACAAAAAAGACTTTAAAAAGAAACAAATAAGTGATGCTGGTAGTAGTACCAAACTGCTTTGGTCAGCTATAAACTCAATAACAAATAGAACCAAAAAAAAGACATCCCATTAGACCTATTAAATATCGCAGGTACTCCCTTACGTTCAGTAAATTTAACAAATAAATTCTTTGCTGAAATTGTCAAAAAACTAGCTGAAAACATTACAGTGAACTCCACCTGCAAAACATCAACCTGTGCCAGCGATATTAACTCCCAATCTTTGGTTCTCTTAACTACAGACGCCAATAAAGTTACTAGGCTCATTTTGTCATTAAGAAATAATTGCGCCGCTGGTTGGGACCGAATAACTGGTGATTTTCTAAAAAGATATATTACCATAGTTGTACCACCCCTAACATATATCTGTAATCTCGCTATTATAACTGGTCAATCCCCTACAGTTTGAAAAAATCAATAATTCATCCTATCTTTAAGGATGAGGACAGTAGTCGTGTCACCAACTACAGACCTATAGCAGTGCTCCCTGCTCTATCCAAAATATCTTCTTGGGCGTCCCGGGGAAATACGAAAAAAATAATAAAAAATTCATTGTGCAAACAATACACAAACGGACAAACGTATGTCCGCTCGACAGTTGACGGGATATTAGAGAAGATCATGAACAGCAGGCTCGTGGATTACTTAGAAAAATTCAACATTCTATCACTTACACAATATGGATTCAGAGTTGGTAAATCCACATCTGATGCTGTCCATGATCTGACTAATTATGTTGTATCAAACTTGGATAGTGGGCAAAAGGTCCTGGGAATTTTTGTATACCTTGCCAAAGCATTTGACACGGTTTCTGTTCCCATTCTAATTGGCAAGATGGAAAACGTAGGAATCAGGGTTGCACAGCTAAAACTTTTTGAGGACTATCTAAGACAGCGAACCCAGTGCGCAAAATTGGTGATGTTTTGAGCGATAAGTATACCGTACCGTAAGCTACGGTGTGCCACAAGGCAGCGTGCTAGGTCCAAAGCTCTTTCTCATTTACATGAACGAACTAGGCTTGCTTACCATCCCGAAAGGCAAGATAATAACCTTCGCTGACGAAACTGCTTTGCTGTTTAGTGCTGGCTCATGAGGTGTATGCATATGCCCAGTCAGGATTTAACGTTGTAACAGAGTGGCTTCATAATAATGTCCTCACCTTAAACGCGGGAAAACCAAATACATGACATTTTCTTTAAAACATAACTTACATACCACACCAACACCGTCATCGTACTCCATTGTAGCACACTCATGTTCCAAAAAAAATATTAATACATGCACCTGCAGTCATATAGACCATACAGATGATATAAAATACCTAGGTGTAATAATAGACAATACCCTAAGATTCCATAAGGACATCAGTACTCTTAGTAATAGACTGCGTAAATTGATATATGTCATTAAAACCTTGCGACATATAGCTGATGAAAGATTGAGAAAATCAATTTACTATGCTCTTGTACAGTCGTTACTAGTATACTGCATCACGCCCTGGGGTCACCATCCCAAAACACACAATTTTGGAAATTGAACGTGCGCAAAGGGATATTGAAAGTGTCTTATTGCTGACCATTTCGGTATGTAACAACGCTCTTGTATAAAGAAGCAAGGGTCCTTAGCTTATTTTATAATACCAACCACCAAAATTCAAAAATATTACAAAAATTTGAGTCACAAAATAACACAGTTATGAGTGTCGTAGTAATCGGTTACCTATGGACAATTATATGCTATTTCAAAAAAGCTTTGCTAGTTCTAACGAATATTATAAATGCGAGTGTAAGTTTGTTTGTCACGCATTCACGTCTTAACTACTCAACCGATCATTATGAAATTTTGCATATACTTTGTCAGGGGTATAGAAAAAATACTGTTAGCTAGTTATATCATAAAAGCACTAAAATATCCGAAGAAGCACTAGAATATCGATGTAAAGTAGTAATTGCGTTTCATATGGCAAATGAGACCACCGGAGACTCTATCATCTCTTCGTCTCATTCCATCCGTCTCTAACCCTCTTACCCTGTCCCTTTCATATAGGCTACGGTAACCGCCTATCATCATCTAGCCGCCCGTATTCTTGTTTGTTGTATCGGTAGTTTAGACAACAACTTTTCGTGTCGCCGCGTCGGTCACTTACGCACAATAGCCAAATTGTGCGGCAATCCGACACGATCGTAGAAAGAAATCAGGCGTAAGACCAATAGCCTTACGTGCTTATCAAGGGGTATATAACACTGTTTACGTGCTTATCAAGGGGTATGTAACACAATATTATAACTATTTCATGTAAAATATATTATAATTATCATTTCACTTAGAGAACTTGCAATAAGATTTTATTTTGTACAAACTTTTATTAAAATAATTTAGTTGGAGTACCTTTGAATACCAGGACGCGACTGTCCTTGTCCTGAAGAAATCGGTGTTGTCAATATTTTTCTATTGCAATAGTTGTGGTGGCAATACGAGGGTGCGTGGTGGGTTACTCTCTTACCAATTATTTTATTACAATACGAGGGTGCGTGGCGGGTTACTCTCTTACCAATTATTTTATTACAATACGAGGGTGCGTGGCGGACTACTCTCTTACCAATTATTTTATTACAATACGAGGGTGCGTGGCGGGTTACTCTCTTACCAATTATTTTATTACAATACGAGGGTGCGTGGCGGGTTACTCTCTTACCAATACAAGGGTGCGTGGCGGGTTACTCTCTTACCAATTATTTTATTACAATGAATTTCCGTCAAGTAACACCTAATTCGATTCAATATACAAAACTTTTATATAACAGCACAGCTGTAGGTACTGCCAACGTTCATAAAGATTGCACATTGTATGTAAATCCAAGACATTTAACGCAAGTACATATCTGGACTCTAAATTTAGGATATTAAATATCGGTATATTGACCATTATTAATGTATCCGAAAAGCCACGTTTGGCTGTTCATAGAGGACTATTAGTGCCCACACTTATGTATGGAAGTGAAAGTTGGGTATGGCAAAAGAAGCATGAGAGCAGAATAAATGCTGTAGAAATGAGAGCGTTGAGAGGCATATGTGGTGTGACTCTGAAAGAAATAGTGTGATTAGAGAGAGATGCGGCATGAAAGTGCATATAGTTACAAGAATAGAAAAGGGTATGTTAAGCTGGTTTGGACATGTAGAAAGAATGGACGAGGAAAGACTGACTAAGAAAGTTTATAAGGCTAGTGTAAATGGAACAGTCGCAAGAGGAAAATCTAGGCGAACGTTTCTCGATCAGATCGGAGGCGTTCTGGACAAAGGCCAGGTTAAGAGCTCCTTGAACCGACGGGCGTGTATGAGGAATGTGATGAAAGTGAATGAAGCCAAAGAAGTGTGTCAGGATGGTAGCAAATGAAAATCCGTAGTCTCTGCCTACCCCTCTGGGAAACAGGCGTGAATCTATGTATGTATGTATGTGTTTTAGGATATGAAATATTGGTATATTGACCATTATTTTGGTTGTTTCTGGCACATGGCCCAAGGTCAGGAACATACACCGTTGGATAGTGAATGAAATCTATTTATTTATGCATTTATCTACAGCAAAAATGTAAATTGCACATTGATTTAAAGTAAATTATAGAGTACTACATTTGCCTGCGGCTGCGCTCGCGTTAATGTACTTTTTGTCACTATCAGGAACAGGAATACTTTTGCTGGATGAAAGATACCCTATGTCCTTTTCTGTAACTCTGACAACGTGTATTTAAGTAGTGAGTATTGAGATATAATTTCATGATGATCGGTCGAATAGTTGAGGCGTTTTCACGCACGTAACAAACAAACAAACTTACATTCGCATCTATAATGTTACTTAGGATAGATATATGACTATAAATAGGAGTTTATATTTCTTAAAGATATGTTTAGATATACCTAACATTTTGTTCTAGGTGACCCACGCAAAAGAACGAATGGTGCGCTGGGTACCTGCAACTACTATGCTTACATAACAGATGTCCTGGCAAAGGCGCACTGTGGCTTTGAGGGCAAGGTTCCTCAGGTAAGGTCGCCGGACACCGGTAATTAGACTTATATGCGGGCTGCAATTTTGATCGAGAATTGTGAGAGCCAAACAAACTTAAAATTTTATTATATAACTAGCTGAACTGACAGACGTTCTCCTGTATAAATTTCAATGTTATTTAAATCTTTACTTGCCAATTTTCACGTTTACCCAACTTTCTAATTTTCACTTTTCCCTTGCACTTTTGATTTCCTTTTGGTAAATCTTTATTTGGATGTTTAAAATAGGAATATCCAAAGCGCTCCTGCCGTTCTCAAATTATGTGTTACCAAAGAAATGATGAGTATCACAATTTACAACCACATATCTAGAGAGATGAGAGAACTCCCTTTACATAAATTTAAAAGTAGGCTTAAGTCATGGCTTCTAGAAAACAGATTTAACAATATTAAAGAATTTATTAGCTATAAAAGAAAAAATATATAGATGTTTATGTTATTGATGTAATTTAGTAAAAGTATTATATAATATTAAAATTTTCACTGAGGGTGAGATGTGTTTGAATCTTTAAAACTTATAACAACTTTTTTGTACACCATGTCTCAAGCGAACAAAGATTTGTATTTCTATTACTAACATATTTTTTACCAATACCGTTCCGCCATTCTTAAGTGACATAGCAACGCACAGCATTGTTTTTTTATTAGTAAGTTGAGGACTTATTCGAACAGCTGCTGGTAATATGCAAGCAAGATGCAATTCTAGCTGAGGCTGACTTAAATTTAGATATGAAAATCTGAATCACCGTTTCATCTCACTCATGCTGCACTGGCTTTCGTAGGTCTGCTGTCCCGTTCCAGCGACTGCAAGGACCACAATAACACACATACCTAAATTAATATCTAAAATGGGAGTAAAGGACTTTGTGCCTGCTTTTCTTGATCCTCCAGTGTGTGGACTGAGTAATTTTAATGCAGTCAGTCAACACACTGGAAGATCACAGTATTTTGACCGTCTGATTATCGGAGGAAATGACGCTAACCCAGGTGAGGGAAATAGAATACTGATGCAGGTTTTAACAGTTATCTTAACTAGACTTTTGTAAACACTTAAAAAAAATTCTTTAAAATAGCATCTGCGTTGATGTTCTAGTCAATGATATCGGTTAAAATAGATATGGATTACATTTAAGCACATCCTTGGCGCATCTTAAGCCTAATAAAGCATAAGAATTGAACCCGTGCCTCGTCGATGTTTAACATTTTCTTTAAATTATTTTTTATTTTAATAATATTAATATTCGTGAAAATAATTTAGTTTTAAACCAAATTCAATGTTAAATAAATAGCAATACATAACCACTTGACATTAAAGATAGTCTTCTAATTCGGGCATGAGAAAAGCCTAATATATGTACTAATGGTTAAGTTTGCCAAACTTCCACACTTTTTAATTATTGGAATTTTAAATGACTTTTTGCTATTTATTAGATGACTTTCCTTGGTTGGCTCTGCTGGGCTACAACAGCAGTCGTGGTACCGACTGGTTGTGTGGCGGATCTCTTATCAGCTCACGACACGTTCTAACAGCAGCCCACTGCATTCACAACCAGGAGCATAAACTGTAAGTACTAATTGTCGATAGGATGTATTTTCTTATTTGGTTTTTGCTAAATTATTTGTATCACTGTTGGAAACTATAAATATTGTTAATTAAAAATATTTAACTATAACTAAACTTATAAAAATATTAAAAGGTAAAAAAAATATATGGATAACATGAATTTGAAAGTGATAAAGTAATAAATTGCAATATTATGTGTATAATACATACAACTTAATTATTTCATTTACTGGTTAACTAGATTATGCCCGCGGCTTCTCTCACGTTAATCTAGATTTTGTCGATATATTTCTATACCTCGGGAACAGTATATTTACCTGGATGAAAAGTACCCTATGTCCTAGGGTTCTTTTAATATTCATGAAAACCGGTCGAGTAGTTAAGGCGTGAAAGCGTAACAAACAAATTCACATTTATAATATTAGTTAGGAGTAGGATTTTCCTCCAATAACATAAATATAACTTTGCAGGTACGTCGTACGACTTGGTGGACTCGATTTATCTCGGGAAGACGAGGGTGCACATCCTATTGATGTACTGATTAAGAAGATGGTTGCTCACGAGGAATACGACACCAACTCATACAACAACGATATCGGCGTACTTGTACTTCAGGATGACGTACAATTTACAGGTGAGACTGAACTTGAATTGTTGTATATTATTTTTCATTTATAAAAAAACAACTCCCGTACTAAGAATAATTCCTGTGTCGCGTGGGACTTTACGAATATTCAAACAACGGACGCAAAGAACATCCAAATTCGGAACAACCATTTGTGAATCACACAAAGTTTTGTACGGTGTGGGATTCGCACCCACAACACTCGACGCAATAGCAGTGGCGAAGCGACCACTTAATCCACTTCGCCAGTGGTCGGCAACCTTGTCGTCCAAAAGAGCCAAATTTAGACAATACACAGTTGAAATCTATTCAAAGAGCCATATTTTAACTTAAGCTTTGCTTAAGCAGGCGACATTATTACGGAAATAATAAGGTTTAAAAGTACACTCTTGAGCTTGCTTCTGTGAAATAACTTTTAATTCAACTAGCAGTAAATAAAATAAAATTTGATATCATACTTTTAAGGCAAGATAAGTAATATTCCACGCCTGCACTAAACATTTCGTGGAAGAGCCGCAGCCGAGGAGTCAAAGAGCCGCATGCGACTCGCGAGCCGCAGGTTACCGACCACTGCACTACGCCATCCGTCATAAATGGTTACAGTACAACAATATCACATTATGTTATAGCTTCTAAAGGAAGAACTAAACCGAACGCAATATCATACTAATTGCGATTTTGTTAGCGCGTAATATGTTCCACGTAGTCAAAAGCTTTATAAAGATTTAAATTATGCAGAAAACTAAGAAGTGTTTTTCAAGTCCATATACAAATATCGTGATATATGATTCTACTGAAATGAAGCTTTATCTAAAGTTATGCAGCAGTCAAGGTTACGGTGAGATTGTCCACGAATTCTGCAAAACATCGAAATCCACGATGAAATCCGTATAAATCAGTTTAGTTTTAATCTGTAACTAG
This sequence comes from Catocala sponsa, assembly GCA_963564715.1. Taxonomy (NCBI): domain Eukaryota; kingdom Metazoa; phylum Arthropoda; class Insecta; order Lepidoptera; family Erebidae; genus Catocala; species Catocala sponsa. The sequence continues at coordinate 20,817,420 of OY751347.1, read as the reverse complement.
AAACTAGTTGTGATGTAGTAGAGCCTCGCTGATTTCAGCATGAATGGGCGGCTCGAGCGGAATATCGACCTACTGTTGTGTTTCATTCGGAGAGTGAGAGTGCCAGAGGCCCAATCACCCCCTTTCCCCCATACCGCTCCTTCTCCTTCCCACTTCCTTTCCTAAAGGGGCAACGCGTAAATGATGTCTTGGTGTTGCAGGCGTCTATAGGCTACGGTGACCACTTACCATCAGGTGGGCCGTATGCTTGTTTGCCACCTTAGCTGTATAAAAAAAAAAGAAAGGTAAATCAATATTATATTTCTGCTTTTCAGATGCGATACGTCCGATATGCATGCCTAAAGGCCCAGAATGGAGGACGGAGTTAGTAGGCGACATCGCATTTATAGCCGGATGGGGAACGACATCACGAAGTATGTTTAGTTTTATTTTTTAATGGGGCTTGCCAGCCGTAACCTTGTGAGTAGGTTGTTGGACTATCACACAGAGCTATTGAGTTCGATCTGAATTTTAACAGTTATATGCGTACTAGCTTTTGCCTGCGACTTCGTCCGCGTGGAATAGTTACTTTGGGCAGCATTTTTAATTTTTTAAGGAACTTACTTTGCAATTAATACACATATAAATGCCGTGGTTTACGGCAAATAGCTCATTTTAATACGTTTTTATAAACTAACTAGGTACGTTATTTTTCCATCCTTTAAAACAAAAAGATTTTGCGGGTTTGAAACTCGTGAGCACGCTACATCGAGTTGCTCATGGGAAACAGTTTTGCTTATTATTACCGTAAATGCTGCTTTCAGGATAATCTGCACTCTTTTAAACTGAAATGACAAATCGGTCTGAATTATCGGAATGCGGGGACTTAAAACATTTTCTTCTTTTGCCATTCTAGTCATGATTATAGCTTTTATTGTACTGCGCCCTAGATGAGTAAATTGTTGCCGTGTATCATTACATAGCCTTGGTGCGTCAAGATTTCTCATTAACAGGACTGGAATACCAACTGAATAATTGATAACTTCACACTCTCGAGAATTCTAAAGAGTTGAGAAACTCTATAGGGTACGATGTCACTTGTTCAGTGTCCTTAACATTATCTACTGAGAGTTTATAATTTGTTCGTTTATCTGGCCTACTGTCTCATTTGTCGGCGCCAAATTGGACCTGTCACACAACCATTTTCGATTGCCGATACTTATTTGTTATTCACATCTTAGTGTAATCACGCCGTTACTGTCTGTTAGCATACACTCTTCTCCGACCTTTAAAAGAGCAGCCGCCTATTGCCCTGCGTAAGAATCGTTGTATAGTTGTACTCGCATATTTGTAGTCAGACAAAACTTTTTTACGTGTACAGACGCCTTCAAACAGGCATTTATTTCATCTGGCGGTGAACCCCTAGTAATAACCAGTAGTGTCTGTCTAAGGTTACCAGCTAAAAGTACCACCATATCTTTCATGGTGTGATAGGTATAGTGTTTAGATTGCTCTTTTATGGGACATCGTACATCTATCCAAAACCAACAGCTTACACTGCTGCAACATTTTTACATGTTACAAATTCCGCCGCCGCCGGCACATTGTTCTTTGTGTATTGGTATGTCCCGCACTCAGGCGACTTGTATGTATTAAGACGGCAGTCTACTAATTATACAGTGTTTCCGATAAAAATACGTACATACATATTGTAAATATAGACAGATTTGTTTGGGCTTCCACGCGATCTTTTGTCTCCTATTTAATTCCCACGTAGGTCGAAATTTCAAAATAGCTGTTTTTTTACGTGACGTAATGCTTTGTCGCGTATCTCTCTGCGGGGTGACGTAGAGGTTATGTCGGACTCAGCGGGAAAAGATGGTGAGCGACATCCCGGTAACATCGACTAAACGTACCACGGTGTTCCTCGACATAACCGCAATCGGCGGGGCCGCGCGAATCGCTTTCACATGCAATCGCGATCCCGTCGAGGTTTCGGTCCGCCGTATAAAACGGCAGGCCACTACACAAATAGACCTGCCCTTTTGCCACCACTAATTTTATCCCTACTCTCTCCCTGAGAGGGGAACGGACACACGATACAGAGGCGCGCGTGGAAACACGCACGCCGCCTCTCGGACCTGGTGCTGATCGAGTGGTGGGCAGGCCCACGACGTCCACCACCCCCAGGGTGGCTGGAGGTCATCCTGCGCCCTCCGGCGCCTAGCTCTGCCGTTGGGGAGAGAGTTTAAGCGTTCCCTCTTCCGCTCCGCCGCCTCCTTGATGGAAATCACTTCCTCACAGAAGGAGGCGACGGCGTTCCACGACCTCTCACTCGGGACCATAGACTGAACTACGGCGGCGGCACGGCACTGCAATGCCCAGGCGGGGCAATCCGCCAAAGTGTGCAGCGCTGTGTCCACAAAAACGTCGCGGCAGTCACCAATGGTGACAACTGGGCGTCTCTCGCCGGCCTATGTGACATAGGAACTGGCCAAAACAACCATGGCCAGTCATTACCTGTGTCAGCCGGAAGGTGTGGACGCCATGGCGCCTCTCCAGCCACTCCTCAAACATGGGACTTACCGCCACAATCGTGGCGTGCCCGGTACTGGGGTGCACAAGTCGCTCTTTTCACTTCGCCACTAGGACCTGGTGGAGCTCGGACCTTGCCGCCTTGACAGCGGGAAGAACAGGTCCTTTGCCCCGAACTAGCGCCTCCTGACGCTAACGATAGAGTGACGCCAGAAGCGCCGCTTCCAGGTCCTATGGCATCGATCCGGCGAGGAGGCTCACAGCTTCGAATGAGATCGTGCGGTAACCTCTAATGAACCTGACGGCCATGGAGCGCTGTGGCGCACGAAGCGCCGAAATGTTTCAACCTGACGGTTGTCCGCTCAAACTGGGGCCCCGTAGAGGCCCATGGGCCGCACGACCCTCTCGTAGAGCCTCCGGCAGAAGGTGATTTTTGTTTGTGTTTGGAGGTCTGGGCGGAGACGTCAAACCGTATGTATCGATGGTCTGACAACGTCTCCACCTCCTCGACGACGACCAACCTCGGACACGGCGTGCTATGGCGGGGCTAGCAAAAGACATCGACGATGGAACCGCCCCGCTGACGCACGCACGTGTGCACTGACCCACGATTGAGGACTTGCAGGCCGTTCTCTACGGCCCACTCCTCAAGCAATTCACCGCTTGCGTCCGTGGTCGCTGAACTCCAAGCCGCGGATTTGGCGTTGAGGTCTCCGACGACGAGTACGGACCGAGGGTGACTACGAGCGATGACGACGCTAAGTTCAAGGAGATACTCCTCGAAGTCGGCGAGGGGTCGGTTGGGCGAGAAGTAACCGCCCACCACATTCACTTCTCCTGCGAGTGCTGCGACATAGCCCCGTCCTCGGATGACATTCTCTAAAGACGGAGTACCGGCGGTGACCAATGAAATTATTGCCACCAGCCATCGAGGTCCCCCACCTAGTCAACCCTGGGAGGGACAAAATAGGGCTCGGTGGCTACGGCGACATTGATTGACCACTACGCCATGCTCTGGAGGAGAAGGTCCTGAGCCCTAGCGCAGTGGTTCAGATTGCATTGAAGGAGGTGGATGTATGGAGCCATTACGTCTCCATACTGACCTCCGCCCCTCCGACTGCGGGAGCAGCGACCCTGGTTGTTGCCGATGTCGAAGTAGAGGTATTTTATAGGTGGCGACGCAGCCCTTGCCACCCGCCTGGTGCTCCGCAGGTTTGCCCGCCGCCACACACAAGAAACAGTGCGGCGCGGCCTCGCATGTTGCAGCCATGTGACCGGGTTGACCGCAACGGAAACAGTGGCCTGTGCAGTCAACGCGTGAGGGACACTTTACACCTTCGTGGCCGCTGGATAGGCAGCAGTAGCACCGGGCGGGCCTGGGCTGCAGTACTTTAACTTGCGCCGACACCCACCCCACCAAAATACGTCGCCCATCAGCTAACTTTTTAGCAGCGGCAACGGGACAGCTAATGATAGCTGTCCCCTTTCCGGCGAGGCCCGTCTTGATGTCGCCACATCGAACCTACCCCTCTGAACAGTCTCCGGACTTGGCAACTTCTTCAACAACGGAGTCATCCAGGCCGCTAATCCGTATATCGACGCATTTCTGCAGCCTGGAGACGCGGACGTCATCTGCCTCCAAAGTGTGGTGGTTTCCGCCAGACGGTCCGCTTGGTCACCGCTAGCGATCTCTGGCACTTCAATGAGGCGGGCACCGGTCTGGGTTGTCCGGCACCGCAATCTTGTTGTAATCCCTAGCTTGTTGGGGATCGATTGCGGACCGCGCCTTCTTTCGTTTGGCATAAGTTGTCACTCACTCCATGGCAGCTGGCTGCAGTGTTAGTACTACTTTTTGCGTCCCACAGTCTCCCAGCTATCGGCCACATGAATGGGAGTCACTGCATTCTTCTTGGGCGCTGTGGGGCCTTTCTTGGGTACTGCGGGTGCGGTTACAGCTTGCGGTTTGTCTTGCCCTTGCGGCTGGTTGGGGCTGCTGTAGCAGCCGCTGAGGTTGGTTTGGAGAGCCTTTGAGTCCTCAACTTCTCCGCGTACGTGAATGTTGACATAGGCGGTGGGGGAGGCAGAGGATGGGAGAGCTCTTCCCTTGTTTGTCTTTCCGTCGTCGCTAGGGGAGGACGCAGCATTCGACTTCCCATGATAGAGAGCTTCTAACGGAACTCGCTGAGCTCCTTACGCACAAGCTCTACCAGCTCAGAGTCCGCCTTTTTTGAGCTCTGTTCATGCCGCTGCTCCAACTCCTCCTGCCTCTTCCCGAGCTCAGCTATTTCAGTTGCCAGACCGATATTCTCCTTTAGCAGCTTTTTCGTCTCCTCGCTGGCAGTTTTAGTGAAGGCGACCTCTGCGATCTCCTTGATAGCCTCTATGGACTCCGTTAGGGCCTCCTGGCACGTGCCTTTCATACCCTTTGACTTCTTGGAGACCAATCGTATGGCCTCCAAGACTCGGACTTCTTCGGAACGCGCAGAACTGGGCGTACGCATCTTACTCCCTCTTAACGTCTTAGTTGAAATAGATTTTAATGTATTTTCCATAACGAAACCCACGAGTATGGGAGAAAGGGTGGTCGACCTGGGCAGAGATCCCAATACCCGGGCAAGCCTATTACACTCAGGGGGTTGGCCGGTGCCCTGAGGGGGCGGCACTAGTGACTGAACTACCCATCAGCCATGCATTTCCTCGCCGTGCGGTAGCAACTTGAGATTCGGGGTGGTTTTTAAAGAGGGCCACTCCCTCGCAGTCCTGGCGGTGAAGCCAAGACTCTCGGTCCCGTTAGCAGCCGCGAGACGTGATCCATGACGCTGCACAATACGGTGTTACGATGTGTTCTAGACGGTGACAACGAGAACAAAAGTAAAAAGAAAGGGGGGACGACAAACAAGACAAAAGGGGAGAGGCAGAAACAAAAGGGGGCAAAAACAAAAAACGGGGGCAAGGCAAAGAAAGGGAAGAGAATGGTCAGAGCCACAAGAAGAGACCTCGTTATCAGTTCGACGGCAGGGTGAGTGCACACCGAACCCGTCAAAGGGGCTCTCCTATGTCCACACTAAAACAGAACGGTACTGGGAGGGCCGGGCCCAAAGATAGGGCCTCTGGCCTGGGGATGGGACTAGCGTCCATCCTACCGCCACCGGTGCCAAACGCGACGGCACAAGGCACCGGTTGTCAGAATATTAGCCTCCCCGTGGTACACCCTGGGCGCCAGCAATAATGCTCTTCATTATTGCTGGCGCCCAGGGTGTACCACGAGGAGGTTTTCTGACACACACCCCATCCCTCATTTTAACCCCTTCATGCCCTTTTTACAACAAAATGTAGTTTATGTCCTTCCCAACGTCTAGTATCTCTCTGTATTAAATTTCATCAAAATTGGTTCTATGGTTTAGGCGCGACAGTGAAGAATTCACATACAAACTATCATCCCTTATTTTAACCCCTACATGCCCTTTTTTAAAACAAAAGGTAGCCTATATCCTTTCGGAAGGTCTAGTCTACCTCTGAACTAAATTTCATCAAAATCGGTTTAGTGGTTTTGGCGTATACGGTTAGCAACAAACTGCACATTGCACTTTGTATCATTGGCTGATTGGCTTAGTTAACGAATTGCTAATTGTGTAATTTATAATATCGTTAGGAAACATCAGTTATTCCAGTTACAACGCCTATATAAAGCCCGCGCCGAGCTCAGAGCGCGCAGTTGCATTTCGTATCTCGAACGGATAGGTTGTTATCGACGCGACTTGTGAGTTGTGTTAATTATCAGTTCAGTGTGTGTATAAGCTGTGTAAAAACTGTGAGTACTTTTAATTGGTTTTTAACAAGTGTTTAATTTGCTCATGTTGAGGTTATAATGGTTTACATTGGTTAAACTGAGAAATAAATTGTCTTTAGGTTATTTTCAAATTGTTTTTTTTTTTAAGAATTCCTCCCCTGGTTGCTAAATATATAATGATGTACGTTTAGTATAGAGTTGTAGGCAGTGTTCTCAGCAAAAACGAGCGCGAATAACATATATATAACATTAATTAATTTAACATTTTATAATATAAAACATTTAACATTTTCATACAACATTGAATGTTAGGCATCTGCCCTAACAAGTCGTGAAAGTGTAACAGACAGACAGACAGAGTTACTTTCGCATTTATAATATTAGTAGGGAAATAGGGATTAAGTACATTATTATAGCTCGCTTTAGCAGTGTAGGAATAGCTTTATAATTATGCAGTTTTTACTTTTATACTATTAATTCCTGAGTCGACATTCGGATACCAACATCTAGACCCAGTTTTTATCATTGTGTCTAGTTGTAACTGTATTTAGTCATTAATATAAATATTTTTAATATACACTAGCTTTTACCGTGACTTCATACGCGTTGAATTTGGCAGTAAGCGCCATTTTTATATTTTTCTTTCTCAATAGTCGACCTCTAGGCGATGCAGGTGTATTAAAATAAAACATGCACCAGAATTTAGGTTGAGCCTCCAGCAGTACAATTCTGAAAACCGTATTTAATTTCGTGCAGTAGTTTTTATGTGAAGCGCGTACGAACATACTGTCAGACAAAATTTCTAATATATTTGTTTTTGGCTTCTATAGCTTTTATAAAAACCCCTGGCTTTACATTTTTCATAAATATCTCCTATGTGTAACATTTTAATGGGTCAATGTCGGTACATTGAACTATTAAAATTTTATTATAAGTATGATGACACAGAAATCCCTCTGGCCCAAGTATGTAAATGTTTCAATTCTGACTCCTATTGGATTCCCACACAAAATTGAAACAGTCCAACATAATGTCGTAATCTTTCAGTAGGAGAACGACCCACGAATCTCCAATACTTACATGTGCCGATCCTCAACAACAGCGTCTGTGCAAGAGCGTACAAATTGTATAAGACGCTGGTGATAGACGAGAGGGTGTTGTGTGCAGGGTTCTTGACAGGAGGCAGGGATGCATGCCAGGGTGATAGCGGTGGACCATTAATGCTAGCTCTTGTAAGTTTCGCATATTATATCGTATATTTAATGCAAGAAAGCTCCCTGCGGTATCCACACTTGAATCTGTAGCAAGCTGACTCGAGATTAGCGGCCAGTCTAGAGAAAGTCGAGTAATCAAGTGGTTGAAATTAAAATGGTTGAAACAAATTTAAGAGCTTTAGCGACCACCCTTTTAGTCTACCCGTGAATAGGCTGGTGAAAAGCAACCGAAACGTCGGTGATAGCATAAATGAAATAAAATACATGCTTTATGAAACCGTGCTAAAATCTGTTACGAGTAAAATAAATTATTTTTATACTACTTAAATTGTTACGTTTTTACTTAAGATAACGTAACGTAACAAAAAGAAAATCATTACAATATTCTGGTGGTAATAAGTATTTTCTTAGCTTAAAGAGGCTCTATACTGTCGGTAGAGAAAGTGGTTTTTATGCTAATGATATAATGGTAATGATTCCTGTAGTGTTCAAAACGATAACGCAAATCTCTAGCAAACAGACCGAACGTACACTTCTTTAGAATACATAGTAAACAGTAATAAAACAAGGAAGTATTCTCATGAAAGCTCTACTCCTCGAACAGGCTTTTTTCAATACAATTTTTTTGTTTCCTTCTATTTATTTTTATTATTATTTTTTATTAATATAATAGTTAATTGTCTAGTGCGAAACCGTTGGACTCCCACGCAGAGGTCTCGGGTTCGAACCCAAAGCGCGCATCTCTGAGTTTTCGAAGTTATATGCGTATTAAATATGTAGTTAATTATCGCTTGCTTTAACGGTGAAGGAAAACATCGCGAGAAAACCTGCATGTCTGAGAGTTCTCCATAATGTTCTCGAACATATGTGAAGTCTACCAACCTGCACTAGACCAGCGTGGTGGACTATGGCTTAATCCTCCTCACACTGAGAAGAGGCCCGTGCCCAGCAGTGGGACAGTCTAATACAGGGCTGATATTATTTTTATTAATAGTTAATTAACGTGTCCAGAAATTGTTTGCACATTTTTATGTAAATAAAGATTTTTGACTTTGACTTTGACCGCCAAAATGGCACCACGGAAACTACACAAAATGGGCGGAACTTTATAAAACTAAGCAGTGTCGCTATAGTACTTTTTCTGAATGAAAGTTACCGTTTGTCCTTTTCTGTATCCCTGACAACATGTGTGCGATATTTTATGAGATACGGCGTGAAAGCGTAACAAACTCATTGGTCCAGTGGTAGTGTATACCACTGCGGATCGTTAGGTCCCGGGTTCAATTCCCGGGTCGAGCAAAGTGTTATTGGGTTTTTCTGTTAGGAAATTCTCAGTAGCTGCACGGAGTCTGGAAATGTGCCCGGTAGACAGCAGTAGGCTCGCCCCCTATTACGTGGGACCAAAATCATAGTTGGCGAAATGTGGGTGTGGCATGCACCTCTGCCTATCTGCGACTGCTGTGCTTGAGGTCTCGAGTTCAAATCCCGAGTCGGGCCAACAAAAACGTATTGGGTTTTCCTGTTAAGAAATCTCAATACGAGCCCCGAGTTAGGAAGTTGGCGGTGTTGGACACCCCGTGGCTCGGAAAGCACGTAAAGCCGTTGATCCTGCGCCTGATCTCTCTCCGGTCGTGTCGGATTATCCGTCCCATCGGATCATGAGGGTTAGGGAACAGAGACTGCACTTGTGTCTGCGCACATACTTGTGAACTATAATATCTCCTGCGCAGTTGGCCAGTCTCCGTTAAGATTGGCCGCCGTGACCGAAATTCGGTCTGGAGGACATTATGTATGTATGTATATAATATTAGTTAGAATTAAGAACTAAATCACTGTTTAAAAATAACTCAAATCACTTATAATTTCTTCCAGTGGTCGGCAGCAGATAAGGAAGTATACTTCTACGAGTTGGGCACGATTACACTTAGTCTAGGGTGTGGTGTACCAGCGTTCCCAGGAGTCTACACTAGCATCACTCACTTCTTACCCTGGATTGAGGAGAAGGTTCTGGGACACAACACGCAATGAACATGATGTACTTAATAATATGTAATAAATATATAGAGAGGGCCGAGTTAATCACCATACTTCAGTATGGTATGGGTTTCAATAATACTATATGTCCTCCACTTTTTCAGCCATATTTGTAATTACTGCTCCGCTCCCGTGCGTCATACCGTGCCGATATATATAGCCTACTAGATTTTGCCTGCGGCTTTGATGGAGTAGCCGGTTAGTGTAACCGACTGCCACGCCTGAGATCGCGGGTTCGATTCCCGCACAAGTCAAACATTTGTGTGCATGAAAATGGGTGTTTGTCTTGTTCTGGGTGTTTCTATGTATAATATGCTCTGGTTTGTTTGGGCTAGATGGTGTTGTGTGTATGTGTACAATAATATTATTATTATTTAGATTTTGTCAATAAATTGGCATACGTTAGGAACAGTAATATTTCTGATCATATTCGGGTGATATATATCTTTTTCTATGTCCCTGACAAAGCGTATATGAAATTTAATCTGTCGAGTAGTTAATGCGTAACAAATAAACAAACTCATGTTCGGATTTATTCAACTTTGAGTCTTCTTCAGAGGTTAATGAAAACACTATGTGGGTCTGTGTGTCTGTCTGTTAGTGACAGGCGTAACTCCGGAACCACTGCACCGATTGAGTGTGTGCTTGGTGTGCAGACACCTTGGGGTCAATCCTTGGTCGCGTTTGAATATGGGCCCTGTGGGTGAAACGACCCTCGAGATATATGGACCACAAGGTCACATGAAGACGAAAAAGTTGAATCCTGGGTTTTTACACTTATCTCGTTACTTTCTAATTGTAAAAGAAGTATTGAAATCAGTTTAGTAGTTTTGAGTTTATTCATTACAAACAAAAATACAAATCTTGGTTACTCGCCCAACCGACGTAGATAAGATGTCTACCTAATGGCGACCACAGCTTTTGTTCTCTACAGTCGGCTCCACTGGCAAGTAAGGGCGGTCGCGAGTAAAGCGGTGTTTGGCGGTAATCATTCTCGGTTTCTATGGGTACTGTTGAAGTAATCATAGAGTATGAGATCTAGAAACCTTACTCTCCACTGGCACCTCTAGCGGTGAATTCAAACGCGATAACCCTCATTGACTATCGTGCCTTTGACCGCACGCGAGGTATCGTACGATCAGGATCGGCGCGAAAACGGGATTGACTTCGTAATAGCACATAATGGATATTTTTATAAAAATTAAGGTAATTTTTGCTGATGTCGGTAGTACATGTTATCAAATACATTTAAATAATACATACCTATAAATATATAATTAAATCCAATAATAATAGAATAGGTGTATATAAATTATTAAGTGATTAATCTATACTAATATTATAAAGCTGAAGAGTTTGTTTGTTTGAACGCACTTATCTCAGGAACTACTGGTCGAATTGAAAAATTATTTCAGCGATGGATACCCTATTTATCGTGGAAAGCTATAGGCTATATAACATCACGCTACGACCTAAGGGGGCGGCGCAGTAACTATAAACGCGGGTGAAACCGCGGGCACATCTAGTTGATTATAAAAGCATTGCGTGGCGCCAACTTCCGGCGCCACTTAATTATATATTACAATACTTTTTATTGTATAAGTAACAAATAATTATGTTTATAAATATTATAATTAATTACATGATTATATGATTTATATAACACTTTCAAAGGTTATAATATAATAATAATATCAGCCCTGTATTAAACTGTCCCACTGCTGGGCACGGGCCTCTTCTCACTGTGAGAAGGGTTAGGCCATAGTCCACCACGCTGGCCTAGTGCGGGTTTGCAGACTTCAGATATCTTCGAGAACATTATGGAGAACTCTCAGACAGCGCAGGTTTCCTCACGATGTTTTCCTTCACCGTTAAAGCAAGCGATAATCAACTATTTAATACGCATTTAACTTCGAAAAGTCAGAGATGCGCGCCTTGGGTTCGAACTCGAGACCTCTGCGTGGCAGTCCAACGGTTTCCCACTAGGCTATCGTCACTTTAAACTATCGTTGCTTACTTTGTATTAAATAAGGCAGTTTGAATAGTAACATTATAAAAACCGTTGTGACATTATTATAGTTTCACTCGACTACTGATCTTGGTACAATATTGTAATTGAGTGTGCGTGTGTGACTTTTATTGGAGCCCATTTCAATCCTTGATTACGTACATCGTACTCTGATTTACCATTCAATATTTCTGGTGATTAAATCGGCTCCTTCTATATTAGAATTTAGGAATCATTTATTACTTTTGTCTAGATATTTTTGTATTAATTACATAATGTATAGGCTATTATTTGTATGGAATATATACGATGGTAATAATAAATTTACATTATTTACATTTTAATTAAACATTTTTTTTTATTTTTTGCGCTGTCTGAAGATAGGACATTGTGGAAGAGACTCCACCAACAAGAGCTTCGCTCTTAAATTGAATAGGAAGAAAATTTATCCGTCTTTTGTGCGTCACGATGCTATCGGCCTCTCTCCATATTTAATCTACAGGGTGTGATGTTATAATATGATTACTACAGCCATGTATATAACGTGTCACACTGCGGGACACGACCCACTTCTCAGTGTGATACTGCACATAATATTATCTTCAAGAACATTTTGGAGAACTCTGAGACACGTACTGGTCCGAAAGAAATGTTCTCTTGGACGGTTTACACCAAAAATCTTTGATTAAGAGGATTCCCAGAGATATCCTGTGAAGTCACTGGTCAATGAATATCACGGACTCATACAGCATAGCGTTACACATGATTTCTTTAAATCAAACGTTCCTGCCCAGGGATCGATCCCGAAAGCTCTGCGTGACAGTCCAATTGTTAACCAGGCTATCATTGCTATCTGTAACCACAAAATATGAATATTTTTACTATTATTATATTTTGACGTTCATAAGTGTTACTTTGTAACCTAAATGAATAAATGATTTTTGACTTTGAATATTTATTTTGTTTTATTTACTTATTTAATTCTTTAACAATTTGTTACAACTGTGTCTAAATATTATTTAATATAGCCTTCTTTCGTTTGGCATAAGTTGTCACTCACTCCATGGCAGCTGGCTGCAGTGTTAGTACTACTTTTTGCGTCCCACAGTCTCCCAGCTGTCGGCCACATGAATGGGAGTCACTGCATTCTTCTTGGGCGCTGTGGGGCCCTTCTTGGGTACTGCGGGTGCGGTTACAGCTTGCGGTTTGTCTTGCCCTTGCGGCTGGTTGGGGCTGCTGTAGCAGCCGCTGAGGTTGGTTTGGAGAGCCTTTGAGTCCTCAACTTCTCCGCGTACGTGAATGTTGACATAGGCGGTGGGGGAGGCAGAGGATGGGAGAGCTCTTCCCTTGTTTGTCTTCCCGTCGTCGCTAGGGGAGGACGCAGCATTCGACTTCCCATGATAGAGAGCTTCTAACGGAACTCGCTGAGCTCCTTACGCACAAGCTCTACCAGCTCAGACTCCGCCTTTTTTGAGCTCTGTTCATGCCGCTGCTCCAACTCCTCCTGCCTCTTCCCGAGCTCAGCTATTTCAGTTGCCAGACCGATATTCTCCTTTAGCAGCTTTTGCGTCTCCTCGCTGGCAGTTTTAGTGAAGGCGACCTCTGCGATCTCCTTGATAGCCTCTATGGACTCCGTTAGGGCCTCCTGGCACGTGCCTTTCATACCCTTTGACTTCTTGGAGACCAATCGTATGGCCTCCAAGACTCGGACTTCTTCGGAACGCGCAGAACTGGGCGTACGCATCTTACTCCCTCTTAACGTCTTAGTTGAAATAGATTTTAATGTATTTTCCATAACGAAACCCACGAGTATGGGAGAAAGGGTGGTCGACCTGGGCAGAGATCCCAATACCCGGGCAAGCCTATTACACTCAGGGGGTCGGTCGGTGCCCTGAGCGGGCGGCACTAGTGACTGAACTACCCATCAGCCATGCATTTCCTCGCCGTGCGGCAGCAACTTGAGATTCGGGGTGGTTTTTAAAGAGGGCCACTCCCTCGCAGTCCGGGCGGTGAAGCCAAGACCCTCGGTCCCGTTAGCAGCCGCGATACGTGATCCATGACGCTGCACAATACGGTGTTACGATGTGTTCTAGATGGTGACAACGAGAACAAAAGTAAAAAGAAAGGGGGGACGACAAACAAGACAAAAGGGGAGGGGCAGAAACAAAAGGGGGCAAAAACAAAAAACGGGGGCAAGGCAAAGAAAGGGAAGAGAATGGTCAGAGCCACAAGAAGAGACCTCGTTATCAGTTCGACGGCAGGGTGAGTGCACACCGAACCCGTCAAAGGGGCTCTCCTATGTCCACTCTAAAACAGAACGGTACTGGGAGGGCCGGGCCCAAAGATAGGGCCTCTGGCCTGGGGATGGGACTAGCGTCCATCCTACCGCCACCGGTGCCAAACGCGACGGCACAAGGCACCGGTTGTCAGAATATTAGCCTCCCCGTGGTACACCCTGGGCGCCAGCAATAATGCTCTTCATTATTGCCGGCGCCCAGGGTGTACCACGAGGAGGTTTTCTGACACACACCCCATCCCTCATTTTAACCCCTTCATGCCCTTTTTACAACAAAATGTAGTTTATGTCCTTCCCAACGTCTAGTATCTCTCTGTATTAAATTTCATCAAAATTGGTTCTATGGTTTAGGCGCGACAGTGAAGAATTCACATACAAACTATCATCCCTTATTTCAACCCCTACATGCCCTTTTTTAAAACAAGAGGAAGCCTATATCCTTTCGGAAGGTCTAGTCTACCTCTGAACTAAATTTCATCAAAATCGGTTTAGTGGTTTTGGCGTATACGGTTAGCAAAAAACTGCACATTGCACTTTGTATCAGTGGCTGATTGGCTTAGTTAACGAATTGCTAATTGTGTCATTTATAATATCGTTAGGAAACATCAGTTATTCCAGTTACAACGTCTATATAAAGCGCGCGCCGAGCTCAGAGCGCGCAGTTGCATTTCGTATCTCGAACGGATAGGTTGTTATCGACGCGACTTGTGAGTTGTGTTAATTATCAGTTCAGTATGTGTATAAGCTGTGTAAAAACTGTGAGTACTTTTAATTGGTTTTTAACAAGTGTTTAATTTGCTCATGTTGAGGTTATAATAGTTTACATTGGTTAAACTGAGAAATAAATTGTCTTTAGGTTATTTTCAAATTGTTTTTTTTTTAAAGAATTTCTCCCCTGGTTGCTAAATATATAATGATGTACGTTTAATATAGAGTCGTAGGCAGTGTTCTCAGCAAAAACGAGCGCGAATAACATATATATAACATTAATTAATTTAACATTTTATAATATAAAACATTTAACATTTTCATACAACATTGAATGTTAGGCATCTGCCCTAACAAGTCGTGAAAGTGTAACAGACAGACAGACAGAGTTACTTTCGCATTTATAATATTAGTATGGAAATAGGGATTAAGTACATTATTATAGCTCGCTTTAGCAGTGTAGCTTTATAATTATGCAGTTTATATTTTTATACTATTAATTCCTGAGTCGACATTCGGATACCAACATCTAGACCCAGTTTTTATCATTGTGTCTAGTTGTAACTGTATTTAGTCATTAATATAAATATTTTTAATATACACTTGCTTTTTACCGTGACTTCATACGCGTTGAATTTGGCAGTAAGCGCCATTTTTATATTTTTCTTTCTCAATAGTCGACCTCTAGGCGATGCAGGTGTATTAAAATAAAACATGCACCAGAATTTAGGTTGAGCCTCCAGCAGTACAATTCTGAAAACCGTATTTAATTTCGTGCAGTAGTTTTTATGTGAAGCGCGTACGAACATACTGTCAGACAAAAATTCTAATATATTTGTTTTTGGCTTCTATAGCTTTTATAAAAACCCCTGACTTTACATTTTTCATAAATATCTACTATGTATAACATTTTAATGGGTCAACGTCTGTACATTGATTTATTAAAATTTTATTATAAGTATGATGACACAGAAATCCCTCTGGCCCGAGTATGTAAATGTTTCAATTCTGACTCCTATTGGATTCCCACACAAAATTGAAACAGTCCAACATAATGTCGTAATCTTTCAGTAGGAGAACGACCCACGAATCTCCAATACTTACATGTGCCGGTCCTCAACAACGGCGTCTGTGCAAGAGCGTACAAATTGTATAAGACGCTGGTGATAGACGAGAGGGTATTGTGTGCAGGGTTCTTGACAGGAGGCAGGGATGCATGCCAGGGTGATAGCGGTGGACCATTAATGCTAGCTCTTGTAAGTTTTGCATATTATATCGTATATTTAATGCAAGAAAGCTCCCTGCGGTATCCACACTTGAATCTGTAGCAAGCTGACTCGAGATTAGCGGCCAGTCTAGAGAAAGTCGAGTAATCAAGTGGTTGAAATTAAAATGGTTGAAACAAATTTAAGAGCTTTAGCGACCACTCTTTTAGTCTACCCGTGAATAGGCTGGTGAAAAGCAACCGAAACGTCGGTGATAGCATAAATGAAATAAAATACATGCTTTATGAAACCGTGCTAAAATCTGTTACGAGTAAAATAAATTATTTTTATACTACTTAAATTGTTACGTTTTTACTTAAGATAACGTAACGTAACAAAAAGAAAATCATTACAATATTCTGGTGGTAATAAGTATTTTCTTAGCTTAAAGAGGCTCTATACTGTCGGTAGAGAAAGTGGTTTTTATGCTAATGATATAATGGTAATAATTCCTGTAGTGTTCAAAACGATAACGCAAATCTCTAGCAAACAGACCGAACGTACACTTCTTTAGAATACATAGTAAACAGTAATAAAACAAGGAAGTATTCTCATGAAAGCTCTACTCCTCGAACAGGCTTTTTTCAATACAATTTTTTTGTTTCCTTCTATTTATTTTTATTATTATTTTTTATTAATATAATAGGAAATTGTCTAGTGCGAAACCGTTGGACTGCCACGCAGAGGTCTCGGGTTCGAACCCAAAGCGCGCATCTCTGAGTTTTTGAAGTTATATGCGTATTAAATATGTAGTTAATTATCGCTTGCTTTAACGGTGAAGGAAAACATCGCGAGAAAACCTGCATGTCTGAGAGTTCTCCATAATGTTCTCGAACATATGTGAAGTCTACCAACCTGCACTAGACCAGCGTGGTGGACTATGGCTTAATCCTCCTCACACTGAGAAGAGGCCCGTGCCCAGCAGTGGGACAGTCTAATACAGGGCTGATATTATTTTTATTAATAGTTAATTATCGTGTCCAGAAATTGTTTGCACATTTTTATGTAAATAAAGATTTTTGACTTTGACTTTGACCGCCAAAATGGCACCACGGAAACTACACAAAATGGGCGGAACTTTATAAAACTAAGCAGTGTCGCTATAGTACTTTTTCTGAATGAAAGTTACCGTTTGTCCTTTTCTGTATCCCTGACAACATGTGTGCGATATTTTATGAGATACGGCGTGAAAGCGTAACAAACTCATTGGTCCAGTGGTAGTGTATACCACTGCGGATCGTTAGGTCCCGGGTTCAATTCCCGGGTCGAGCAAAGTGTTATTGGGTTTTTCTGTTAGGAAATTCTCAGTAGCTGCACGGAGTCTGGAAATGTGCCCGGTAGACAGCAGTAGGCTCGCCCCCTATTACGTGGGACCAAAATCATAGTTGGCGAAATGTGGGTGTGGCATGCACCTCTGCCTATCTGCGACTGCTGTGCTTGAGGTCTCGAGTTCAAATCCCGAGTCGGGCCAACAAAAACGTATTGGGTTTTCCTGTTAAGAAATCTCAATACGAGCCCCGAGTTACGAAGTTGGCGGTGTTGGACACCCCGTGGCTCGGAAAGCACGTAAAGCCGTTGATCCTGCGCCTGATCTCTCTCCGGTCGTGTCGGATTATCCGTCCCATCGGATCATGAGGGTTAGGGAACAGAGACTGCACTTGTGTCTGCGCACATACTTGTGAACTATAATATCTCCTGCGCAGTTGGCCAGTCTCCGTTAAGATTGGCCGCCGTGACCGAAATTCGGTCTGGAGGACATTATGTATGTATGTATATAATATTAGTTAGAATTAAGAACTAAATCACTGTTTAAAAATAACTCAAATCACTTATAATTTCTTCCAGTGGTCGGCAGCAGATAAGGAAGTATACTTCTACGAGTTGGGCACGATTACACTTAGTCTAGGGTGTGGTGTACCAGCGTTCCCAGGAGTCTACACTAGCATCACTCACTTCTTACCCTGGATTGAGGAGAAGGTTCTGGGACACAACACGCAATGAACATGATGTACTTAATAATATGTAATAAATATATAGAGAGGGCCGAGTTAATCACCATACTTCAGTATGGTATGGGTTTCAATAATACTATATGTCCTCCACTTTTTCAGCCATATTTGTAATTACTGCTCCGCTCCCGTGCGTCATACCGTGCCGATATATATAGCCTACTAGATTTTGCCCGCGGCTTTGATGGAGTAGCCGGTTAGTGTAACCGACTGCCACGCCTGAGATCGCGGGTTCGATTCCCGCACAAGTCAAACATTTGTGTGCATGAAAATGGGTGTTTGTCTTGTTCTGGGTGTTTCTATGTATAATATGCTCTGGTTTGTTTTGGCTAGATGGTGTTGTGTGTATGTGTACAATAGTATTATTATTATTTAGATTTTGTCAATAAATTGGCATACGTTAGGAACAGTAATATTTCTGATCATATTCGGGTGATATATATCTTTTTCTATGTCCCTGACAAAGCGTATATGAAATTTAATCTGTCGAGTAGTTAATTCGTAACAAATAAACAAACTCATGTTCGGATTTATTAAACTTTGAGTCTTCTTCAGAGGTTAATGAAAACACTATGTGGGTCTGTGTGTCTGTCTGTTAGTGACAGGCGTAACTCCGGAACCACTGCACCGATTGAGTGTGTGCTTGGTGTGCAGACACCTTGGGGTCAATCCTTGGTCGCGTTTGAATATGGGCCCTGTGGGTGAAACGACCCTCGAGATATATGGACCACAAGGTCACATGAAGACGAAAAAGTTGAATCCTGGGTTTTTACACTTATCTCGTTACTTTCTAATTGTAAAAGAAGTATTGAAATCAGTTTAGTAGTTTTGAGTTTATTCATTACAAACAAAAATACAAATCTTGGTTACTCGCCCAACCGACGTAGATAAGATGTCTACCTAATGGCGACCACAGCTTTTGTTCTCTACAGTCGGCTCCACTGGCGAGTAAGGGCGGTCGCGAGTAAAGCGGTGTTTGGCGGTAATCATTCTCGGTTTCTATGGGTACTGTTGAAGTAATCATAGAGTATGAGATCTAGAAACCTTACTCTCCACTGGCACCTCTAGCGGTGAATTCAAACGCGATAACCCTCATTGACTATCGTGCCTTTGACCGCACGCGAGGTATCGTACGATCAGGATCGGCGCGAAAACGGGATTGACTTCGTAATAGCACATAATGGATATTTTTATAAAAATTAAGGTAATTTTTGCTGATGTCGGTAGTACATGTTATCAAATACATTTAAATAATACATACCTATAAATATATAATTAAATCCAATAATAATAGAATAGGTGTATATAAATTATTAAGTGATTAATCTATACTAATATTATAAAGCTGAAGAGTTTGTTTGTTTGAACGCACTTATCTCAGGAACTACTGGTCGAATTGAAAAATTATTTCAGTGTTGGATACCCTATTTATCGGAGAAAGCTATAGGCTATATAACATCACGCTACGACCTAAGGGGGCGGCGCAGTAACTATAACCGCGGGTGAAACCGCGGGCACATCTAGTTGATTATAAAAGCATTGCGTGGCGCCAACTTCCGGCGCCACTTAATTATATATTACAATACTTTTTATTGTATAAGTAACAAATAATTATGTTTATAAATATTATAATTAATTACATGATTATATGATTTATATAACACTTTCAAAGGTTATAATATAATAATAATATCAGCCCTGTATTAAACTGTCCCACTGCTGGGCACGGGCCTCTTTTCACTGTGAGAAGGGTTAGGCCATAGTCCACCACGCTGGCCTAGTGCGGGTTGGCAGACTTCACATATCTTCGAGAACATTATGGAGAACTCTCAGACAGCGCAGGTTTCCTCACGATGTTTTCCTTCACCGTTAAAGCAAGCGATAATCAACTATTTAATACGCATTTAACTTCGAAAAGTCAGAGATGCGCGCCTTGGGTTCGAACTCGAGACCTCTGCGTGGCAGTCCAACGGTTTCCCACTAGGCTATCGTCACTTTAAACTATCGTTGCTTACTTTGTATTAAATAAGGCAGTTTGAATAGTAACATTATAAAAACCGTTGTGACATTCTTATAGTTTCACTCGACTACTGATCTTGGTACAATATTGTAATTGAGTGTGCGTGTGTGACTTTTATTGGAGCCCATTTCAATCCTTGATTACGTACATCGTACTCTGATTTACCATTCAATATTTCTGGTGATTAAATCGGCTCCTTCTATATTAGAATTTAGGAATCATTTATTACTTTTGTCTAGATATTTTTGTATTAATTACATAATGTATAGGCTATTATTTGTATGGAATATATACGATGGTAATAATAAATTTACATTATTTACATTTTAATTAAACAATTTTTTTATTTTTTGCGCTGTCTGAAGATAGGACATTATGGAAGAGACTCCACCAACAAGAGCTTCGCTCTTAAATTGAATAGGAAGACAATTTATCCGTCTTTTGTGCCTCACGATGCTATCGGCCTCTCTCCATATTTAATCTACAGGGTGTGATGTTATAATATGATTACTACAGCCATGTATATAACGTGTCACACTGCGGGACACGACCCACTTCTCAGTGTGATACTGCACATAATATTATCTTCAAGAACATTTTGGAGAACTCTGAGACACGTACTGGTCCGAACGAAATGTTCTCTTGGAGGGTTTACACCAAAAATCTTTGATTAAGAGGATTCCCAGAGATATCCTGTGAAGTCACTGGTCAATGAATATCACGGACTCATACAGCATAGCGTTACACATGATTTCTTTAAATCAAACGTTCCTGCCCAGGGATCGATCCCGAAAGCTCTGCGTGACAGTCCAATTGTTAACTAGGCTATCATTGCTATCTGTAACCAAAAAATATGAATATTTTTACTATTATTATATTTTGACGTTCATAAGTGTTACTTTGTAACCTAAATGAATAAATGAATTTTGACTTTGAATATTTATTTTATTTTATTTACTTATTTAATTCTTTAACAATTTTTTACAACTGTGTCTAAATATTATTTAATATACAAAAGCATTAAAAATAAAAATATAACATACATTCTCTACTATTTCAATGTCAATTACATGTTAAGCCAGTAAATTCATCCACATATTATATTACTGCGATCCACTCGGTAACATCAGTTATAATTGACAAGGAGAGGATCAAATTGACTCGTCGATGTGTATTTTCTCTTAAATTTCTTTCGATGGGATCTTGATTGGCAATTATTTCGATTAGGCAGCGGTGTATTATATTCACTTTTTGCCAACTTTATTTTTATTTGCTGCTACTGTGGACTTGGTACCTACCCGAAGAACCGACTAACGGTTTCTGCATCTCAGGAATCAAACACAAGTGAACAGTTATATCATGCGATTAGCAAGAGAGTTAGAGAATTGGCTTCAGTATTGCGTGCGAAGTCTATTCGAGGCTTGAGGGAGAAATATACATAGATACTAGCTATCCCGACAGACGGTGTCCTGTACACAAAAAAAAAACAAATCTAAACCATTCTCGAATCCACTTGAACACACACAAAAAAGTTCATCAAAATCGGTCCAGCCGTTTCTTATCTTTTCTTATGTGGGGGCCAGTCAATGCAGACCGGCGACACTTCGACCCAGTGGGATCTTTTGTGTCGACACTCTCCCAATAACGACTGCCATATATGTTCATGACAGCCGGGACCAACGGTAATCGCAATTTGGGTTTAGTTATGGATGGTGAACTGCATTTTGAGACACATATTCTTGAAGCTGTCAAAAACTGTTTTTACCGTCTCAAACTGCTATACCGAATTCGCCAAAATCTCAGCACAGATATGCGTATAATGCTTTGTGAGTCTCTTATATTATCCAAACTAAATTATGCAGATACAGTGTTTGGTCCATGTTTGTTGCAAAGAACCCAAAAATTAATACAAAGGGTACAGAATGCTTGTGCTAGATTCTGTTATAACATCCCACCCCGTTCCCATGTCACTCCATTTCTAATCAGTGGGGGCCTCATGAACATGTCTACCCGTAGACACCTTCATTTGGCAACTTTACTTTTTGGCATTGTTCTGAATAATAAGCCCAAATACCTTTTTGAAAAGTTGACGTGGTCTCGGAATATTAATCAATACAGCACAAGGAGCACTCCACATCTTTTGATAATTACGAGGCACAGAACGACAGCTTTTAGGGGTAGTTTCAGGTACGCCGCTACTAAATGTTGGAATGATCTGCCGCCGCCTTTGCGTAGCCTGAAAACATTACGTACATTCCAAAGTAAATTTAAAGAAATTCTGCTATTCCAACAAAAATCATCATTACAATGAGCGGAACTTTTCTTACCTGTATGGTGCCATTAGTTATAATTTTTGTATATCATAATCTTCTTCTTCATAGCAAAAACAAAATTTATTGCGTTAGCGCAGTCAGTTATTTGTCGTTTTTCACTGTCAGTCTTGACACATGGGGATGCGTTCGGATTCACACATCAGTTATTTATTATAGCTTTTGTCAAATAAAATTAGTTTAATTTAAACATAAATATTATAATATCATTTTATTAGTATTATATATATTATGTATTATATATTATTATTATAAACAGAGGCGCAACGGAAGACCAGCGCTAGTTGTTTACAACTAGCATCTTGCTGAGTTGCGACCTATTTGCTGCAGTAATGTTATTGTTCCTTTTTACTTTACTTTTTGCTTACCATATATGTAAGTGTACTGTTGCAAATAAACGTATTTTCTTTCTTTCTTTCTTTCTTTCTTTCTTAACGTGCTTTCTGAGGCATGGAGCAGGCGGTAATTGTCAATCAATACGCACATCATTTTGAAAAGTCAAATAACTTCCGAAAGTCGGAGGTGCGCGACGTGGGTTCGAACCCGAGACCCTCTGCATTGCAGTCTGTTGGTCTCCCCACTGAGCTATCGCTGCTCTTTAGTAGGAACTCTTAGCAGCAAGTTGCTGAGCAGACAGGGAGAGTCAATTTCAGATTGGGCTATCTTTACTACAAGTGTGATATCCGCGATTTTTCTCCTTTCAAAGAGTGGAAGTAAATGTTGCCGCTTACATCTCGCCTCATAACTATCGTCATATTGCAAGTATCTGGTAAATTTACGCTGTACTGCTTCCAGTCTGCCTATATGCACGTCGTTCTGTGGACTCCAAATTTAAACCTAGATATTTAATAAATACAAAAATAATAATATTATCTCAGTTCAAAAATAAGTCTACTTATATATAGTCATCAGTCATCAGAATACAATGTGATCATTGTGGGGCACTTAGAACGTTTCTCTCGATCCAAGGTATGAAGTGAGTGACCCTGGTGTATACTCCTGGAAACTCTGCTTGGGTACATCCTCTCCCGTAAGAAACCAGACCGATCTCATAGAAGAACGACTTGGCGTCTTTACTAAACTAAAAAAGTCACTAAAGAGAAATGAGAAAATGTAGTTAGTTTGATTCAATCTAGTAAGGATTTGTTGCTTATAACGAACGAATACAAAGAACATCAAGACGGTTGTACAACTATTCGTAAGACACACAAAAGCTTGTCATATTTACTACTTGACCGAGGTATTTATATTTTGTACTAGCTTTTTCCCGCGACTTTGCTCGCGTTAATTTAGAATTAGACAATCAATTCGGGTTGTACTCTGCTTGTAACAATATAATTCAATCATGATACGAAAGACACGTGGCGCCATCTATTATCATAAGAATTGTATTATTGTTTTCCTCGGAAACAGTAATTTTTTTCGGGATAATAGGTAGCCTATTTCCGTTTCTGTACACCTGACAACGTATATGCAAAATTTCAGCATGATCGGTTCAGTAGTTTAGGCGTGAAAAGGTAACAAACAAACAAACTCATTTTCGCTTTTATAATATTAGTTAGGATTAAGATTAGGATAGGATTCGTATTTTTAAAAAGACAACTCCCGCACTCGGTGTATATATATATCCTGTGTCGCGGAGGGCATTACAAGCAGTCAAACAACGGACACAAGGAACATCCAGACTGGGCACAACTATTAGTGTATCACACAAATGATTGTCTCGTGTGGCATTGGAGCCCACAACACTCAGCGCAGTAGTAGTGGCTAGGCGACCACTTACAACAGTAGTGTTTAAGTGTTCTAGCGTAGGCTAGCGACGTTACTACAAACTAGCGACCCACCCCGGCTTCGCACGGCTAGTACAAAACCTTAACAAGTTATACACCTAAACCTTCTTTATGAATCACTCTGTCTATTGGTGAAACCCGCATAAAAATCCGTTCAGTAGTTTTTGAGTTTATCGTGAACAGATAGACAGACGCAACGGGGTCTTTGTTTTAGTATGTAATGATAAACTACTCGCGTACTGTGTGAACGTATACTTACAACAGGTTGCATAAGTGGACCACCGCTGTCTCCATAGCATGCGTCCTTGCCTCCCGAGAGGAGCGCTGCACACATCACCCTCTCATCGACCGTATACTTACAACAGGTTGCATTAGTGGACCACCGTTGTCTCCATAGCATGCGTCCTTGCCTCCCGAGAGGTACCCTGCACACATCACCCTCTCATCGACCGTATACTTACAACAGGTTGCATTAGTGGACCACCGCTGTCTCCATAGCATGCGTCCTTGCCTCCCGAGAGGAGCGCTGCACACATCACCCTCTCATCGACCGTATACTTACAACAGGTTGCATTAGTGGACCACCGTTGTCTCCATAGCATGCGTCCTTGCCTCCCGAGAGGTACCCTGCACACATCACCCTCTCATCGACCGTATACTTACAACAGGTTGCATTAGTGGACCACCGCTGTCTCCATAGCATGCATCCTTGCCTCCTCAGAGGAGCCCTGCACACATCACCCTCTCATCGACCGTATACTTACAACAGGTTGCATTAGTGGACCACCGTTGTCTCCATAGCATGCGTCCTTGCCTCCCGAGAGGTACCCTGCACACATCACCCTCTCATCGACCGTATACTTACAACAGGTTGCATTAGTCGACCACCGCTGTCTCCATAGCATGCGTCCTTGCCTCCTCAGAGGAGCCCTGCACACATTACCCTCTCATCGACCGTATACTTACAACAGGTTGCATTAGTGGACCACCGCTGTCTCCATAGCATGCGTCCTTGCCTCCTGAAAGGAGCCCTGCACACATCACCCTCTCATCGAACGTATACTTACAACAGGTTGCATTAGTGGACCACCGCTGTCTCCATAGCATGCGTCCATCGAACGTCTGCGTCTTGTGGGAATTATAAGATCGAACACATTTCTTGTTGCTGAGGACTGGCAGTTGTAATCGATGGCGATTTTATAATCTTTCAGATGGCGAACGGGCTACACATCTGCAAGTGCATCTTGTTCCAATAAAACATCATAACGTTATCGTTATGATGTTTTATTGTAATAAGAATTGCTACAAGAAACGGGTTAATGAATTTCATATTTATTTTTGTTCGTTTGTTATGCTTCACGCCTTAACCACTCGATCGATCATCATGCAATTTCTCACACACGTTGTCAGAGGAACAGAAAAGGAGTTTGTTCCTCTCCTTGTCAATTATTATTGATGTTACCGAGTGAATGGCAGTGATAGTCAAAGTCAAAAATCATTTATTCATTTATGTCACAAAGTAACACTTATGAACGTCAAAATATAAAAATAGTAAAATATTCATATTTTTTGGTTACAGATAGCAATGATAGCCTAGTTAACAATTGGACTGTCACGCAGAGCTTTCGGGGTCGATCCCTGGGCAGGAACGTTTGATTTAAAGAAATCAAGTGTAAC
The DNA here is from genome assembly GCA_963564715.1 of Catocala sponsa. Lineage (NCBI taxonomy): Eukaryota > Metazoa > Arthropoda > Insecta > Lepidoptera > Erebidae > Catocala > Catocala sponsa. The sequence goes on along the minus strand of OY751347.1, from coordinate 20,791,765 downwards.
GCTATGCTGTATGAGTTCGAGATATTCATTGACCAGTGACGTCACAGGATATCTCTGGGAATCCTCTTAATCAAAGATTTTTTGGTGTAACCTCTCCAAGAGAACCTTTTTTTCGGACCAGTACGTGTCTTAGAGTTCTTCAAAATGTTCTTGAAGATTATGTGCAGTCTCACACTGAGAAGTGGCTCGTGTCCCGCAGTGTGACACGTTATATACATGGCTGTAGTAATCATATTATAACATCACACCCTGTAAATTAGATATGGAGACAGGCCGGTAGCATCGTGAGGCACAAATCAATTTGTATGGCATATTGTACTCTATTAGCTTCCTTTTAGTTATTTCAATACAGTCATGTACAGGTATGCATGTAAATAATGACTGTACATCAAAACTAACCATAGTTTCATTGTTTGTGAGACGTAGGTGTTTAATCTCACTCACAAAATGGTATGAATCCTTCACATGTGCTCTCGAGTTGCCTCTGAGTGGTGAGAGTATCTTCGCTACGTGCTGAGCCAGTCTGTAAGTTGGTGTGTCGATCTGGCTCACAATAGGACGTAGGGGAGCGTTTTCCTTGTGTATTTTTGGTAACCCATACAGCTTTGGAGGTTTTACGCAAGCTGGTATTAATTGTTTAACGTCTAGATCTAGTTTTTCGGAGTATTTATGTATGATGTCTTTGGTTTTCTTCAATATTTTGTTTGTAGGGTCTGTCTTAACCTGTTTGTATGTTGTTTCATCCGAAAGTAAATTTTCAATTTTATGTTTATAATCTGACGTATCCATTATGACCGTAGCGTTTCCTTTATCTGCACGGAGTACTGTAATATCTGGCCTAGACCGCAAGTTCTTCAGTGCGACGAATTCATCTTTGGGAAGATTCGGTCTGGGCACTTTAGTTCGACGCAAGACCGATGAAATATCCTGACGTATGGCCTCCAAATCTTCCTTTCTTATGTTATTCTTGACTAGGCAGTCCTCGACGTTGCAAATAATGGCCTCATACGGAATCCTAGCCGGTGTTATTGCATAATTTAAACCTCTACTCAATACTTTTTCGGTTGTTTTGTCTAATCCGTATATAGTAGTTTAATTTCAACATTAATAATTATTTAGTAAACTAAGTAGGTACCGTATACAATTTTTCTCTATTAAATCGTGGGTAAGCAAACATAATTTAAAACTACTGTCAGTTATTCGCGTCTCTGTACTGATTCATACTGTAGGTGCTTAAATATTAGTGAGAGTGGAGGTGTGTAGTGCGTGTTATTGTGTGATATGCAAGTGTGTTTAGTGTGTGGTATGTGTGTAAATGTGTGTGTAAGTACACACTTAGACACACACATTTACACACGTATGTGTTGCGCGTGTGCGTGTGGTGCATGTATGTGGTGTATGAGCGGTCTGCGCTGCGAGCGGAGCGCTTGTATGCGTGTGCGCACACGTGTGTGAGTGATCGTGTGGTATAAGTTGTGAGCGTTAGCGTTTTAATAAACTAATTTATTTTATTTTATTATTTGAAGGATAATTTCGGTCTCATCATAACTCAGTTTAAAAAGCCAATCTGTGATAGCTTTTTTGCATTCTTTGGTTGTTGAGGGATACACATAAATAATTTTATTAATCTTATTATATACAAAACTACTCAAAAAATAGTAACTCCGCTGAGCTAGGCTAGTATTAACCGATATAGGGGGGCAGATGGCATGTTTGCGCCTGAAATTACTTCTTATGTCTGGATTGTATGGTGTTTTGGCGTGAGTTGTTAAAACGACGTTGCAAATAAACAAGGCGCGAACAGAGAGAACATCGCATGTTTTATAAAGCTCCATAGAGGGGAACCGAAACGGAAGATTCCATCCTACCTTCAGGAGTGCCCTTTGAGCGCGCTCCAACTTTAGCAGATAGGTTTTTGAACAGCCACCTCACGCAAAGATGCAGTATTGGGTTAGAGATTGACAGAGTGCCAAGTAGACACGTCTTAACACCTGTTCGTCTGCAATTTGACGTAGGATGGTAAATACGTACATAATTTTTCTCAGTCTAGATGTGAGTGTGTCAATATGGGGATGAAATGAAAGTGTATCATCAATTTGTATGCCTAAGTATTTTATGATTTTGGTCGATTCGAGAATAGGGCAGTGGCAGCTAACCTTGCCCAATAAGCTACAGGAGTGAGCGGTTAGACTATGACGGAGAAGAGGACACCTTCCTTTCGCGGATATAGAGAAGGTTATGTATGTTGTTTTGCCCACATTGAGTGATAATTGATTCCGGTCTAGCCATGTCTTCACTGTATCGAAGCCTGTCTGAGCACGCTTGAAGACTGACTGCCATGAGGTATCGTGGAATATCAGGGCGGTATCATCTGCATATGTGAACATTTTGCCTTGAGAGAGTTGGAGGCAGCAGAGATCATTCATGTAAATTATGAATAGTGTAGGTGCTATTATGCTCCCTTGCGGGACGCCGTACGATATAGGGAGTTCGTCACTAATGTTGTCGCCAATTTTTAGGCACTGCCGCCTATCAGTAAGGTAGCTCTTGAAGAGGGAGAGTTGTATACCCCTTATACCGATACCCTCTAGCTTATTCACGAGTGTAGGAACAGAGATGGTGTCGAAGGCCTTTGCTATGTCCAGGAATATACCTAAAACCTTTACTTTCTGGTCCAACTTAGTGACTATTTCATTGGTAAGGTCTAGAACTGCCATACTAGTAGATATACCTAAACGGAAACCGTACTGCGCTGGAGCCAGAATGTTATATTTTTCTAGATATTTGGTGAGTCTGTTATTCATAAGCCTTTCCAGTATTTTGGAGAGAGTGGGTAGAATAGAAATAGGCCTGTAGTTGTTTGTTACTCCCCTGTCTCCACTCTTGTGAATCGGATGCACCCTCGCTAGTTTGAATGCGCTCGGAAACGTTCCAGTAGAAAACGCCAGATTACATATAAATGTTAAGGGTGGAATCAAGACGTCTTTGAACCTTTTAACAAACAAAGCTGAGATGTTGTCTGAGCCAACGGCACAGTCATTCTTTAGATTATTAATCAGCCGATCTACCTCTGCTTCATCAGTGTCCGTTAGGACAAAGCTATTGTTTGACGAATACGCTTTTGCGTGCTCTGATTGTGTGCTAGAGGCTGCAAAATGTTTTTCAGCCAAGGAGCGACCGATGTTTGCAAAGTAGGCGTTGGCTTCATCCACTGACTGTTTGGGGTTTGATGATGTGATAAGTTCAGTTGCAGGAGATTGCTGTTTTGTGGTATGTGTTATTGATTTGATCGCTTGTCATAACTTTTTGCTGTTGTTTTGTGCCTTCTTTAATTGCGCCTTATCAAAGTTAATTTTAGCGTTTCTAATTAATGGTGTACAGTAATTCCTGTAACGTTTGAAGGTGGTTATTAGAATAATATTTAGGGGTGATTTCTTGAGTTTTATATGTAGGCTATCGCGGTCCCGGTGTCATCCATGGTTTCCTTAACCTTTTGCGGTTTGGCAAGATCTTTAGGATTGAATTGGCAGTTATTATAGTACTCAAAGTATTGATAAAGAAGTTTGTGGCTTTGTTTACGTCTTGGGTGTAATACACTGGTTCAAAGTTTGCCTTACGTAATTCTAAATCAATTTTGTCATAGTCAGGTCTACTTATAGTTTTGGAGATCTGTAGTCTTCAATGTGCAAGGAGCAAGATGAAAGAGCAAAATAGTGTCATGGTCAGTGAGTGATGTATCAGCGATGTAACAGAAAGAAGGCTTATTCGTTTTTATAAGTATATGATCAAGACAGGAATTATTTTGCCGAGTGGGGAGTATATGTGCAGGTAACATACCGTGATATGCAGCTAAGGTTAGGTATTCAGTAGCGCGTGAGTCATTGCTATTCTCGGCGATATCAATATTCATATCACCTGTCATTATGATGTTTTTGAAGGATGATACTGATTTTAGAAGATCATTCAAAGAGTTTAAAAATATACTGATATTTCGGTTTGAGGGGGGGGGGGGCGGTAATGACAATTGTCTCCCTGTTTATATTTAATAACAGGCAGTTCGCATCTTCTAGCTGGGGTTCTGTTACAGAAATTTGCGCTGTGACGAAAATAGACCACAAGACCCTCGTTTTGTGAGTTATTTTGTTTAGTAGACTGAGTTGTAGCCTGTTATTAAAGGTATTTGCGGTGATTTTGATAACCAACATTCAGTGAGAATAATTAGGTCCCACGAAGTATTGCTTCTGCATAAGAGAGTAATCAGGCCGTCAAAATTCTTCTTTATGCTACGAATGTTTTGACATAGCATGGCTAGAGCGTTTTTATGTGTTCTAGCGATATGGTGACAGTCCTCAATTTTACATGTTGCTGAGTCAGCTACGGAGATATTATCCAGTTCGCTATGCATGTTATCAACAGAATCGAATTTTGAGTCTTGACGAAAATGAGCCTCTGATACAAGGAACGAAAGCCCTAAGGCTAGTTATATACTGTAAAACTAAGTTGAGAGCTATGATTACTGCATTTGAGACTAAAAATCTAACGCTGACTAAATGGTGTCGTATTTGTATTATGATATGAGTTATTTTGTTGAGACTGTATTTGTAATCCATGTCGTGTAGGGGAACAAATTGTGGAGTGATGTGTATGTTAGTGTTAGTATGATAGTAGGGTTTACAACAGTTTTGATTATAATTTAATAAACTAAAACTAAATAATAAAGACAGAAAATTTCCTTTTTTAGGCGATATGCTAACTGCGTTGTTAGTCATTTATGCCGGCGAAGTTTGTCTAGGTCATCTTCAGAGTTAATTAGGATCGGCGGCTCGCCTTCTACTTTACGTAAGAGAATCTTGCCGTGAGATGTCCAGCAGTATTTATAATTGTTATCTACAGCGAAGCAACGAGCCAGGTAGTAAACGCGTTTGGTTTTGGGTGTAAGCTTTTCAGAAATAGACACGGGTTTGCTGGGTCCATCGAATTTTAGGTGTGCTGTACTCAGTTTTTGCTGTTTGTTAGCGTTGTTGAAGATGCGTGCCTTTTTTACGATATTGTCTCTAGTAGTAACAGTCGTAAAATCTACTGTTATTGTACTGTAGTGCTTTTTGATTTAGTGCGTAAAATTTCTTTAATATCGTTGTCGTGTATTGGGTATCCAATGAGGTTGGCTGTCTCAGTAACCATAGATACCAGATCTGCTTTACTTTCTAAAGGTTTTTGAGGTACATTTCTCAGTTCTATTTTTGTAGCATACAATTGTTTTTCCACATTGTCCACCTTATTTTCCAAATCACGAATAAAAGGACGATCCGCATCATGCGCAGACTCCAAATCGGCGAATTTAGTTTTCATATCTTCACATTCGTCTGATATGAAAGCAATGGATTTTTGAATCTCTGCATTTTGTGAGATAATTTCAGCAATTGCTACTTGTAGCGCATTAAATTTAGCGTCCGATTGCGTGGTGTATGTGGTGAGTAACACACGTATTTCATCCAGGCGGGACGTGCAATCACAATCCTCACGTTTCCGCTTCAGGCGACACGTTGCGTTATAGTCGCCGCCTATGTATGATAGGTCCGGAGACGATCCAGGTTGAGGAAATTTTAGCGCCGTCGAGGTAGTTGATTTGATTTCGTCACCCGCGGGTGTACTGGGAGGTGTTCGTTTTAGAGGCATTATGAATAATAATAAAATTACCTTTATAAATTGGAGTAATGTATAAGGTGATTTCCAATCGCCCTTCTTCACTTCGTGTGGCAGTATTATCGCTATCGCTCGTGAATTATGGCAGGCACCTCAGCGCTGTGACGATATCACATTATCAATGGCCCGTAGTACGACGAGTGCGACGAGAACGACGAGTGACGTGTTGCTGTCCTGCTTGCACTTAGACTCTTCGTTTCTTAAACTGTTATGTGCTCCTGGTACCACGCGATTTTAATTATGTATTTAAAATTCATAAAATTAATAAATTTGGCAATAAGGTCCACGCGTCTAAACGCTTAAGCGATCCCGGGGGAGAGGGTATAGGGAGAGGTACAAATGACGGTTAAAATGTCTTCTTATTCAATTTAAGAGCCAAGCTCTTATCGGTGGAGTCTCTTCCATAATGTCCTATCTTTAGAAAGCGCAAAAAATTAAAAAATTGGTTATAATGTTAATAATGTAAATTTATTATTACCATCGTAATTATTCAATACAAATAATAGCCTTAAACATTATGTAATTAATACAAAAATATCTAGACAAAAGTAATAAATGATTCCTAAATTCTAATAGAGAAGGAGCCGATTTAATCACCAGAAATATTGAATGGTAAATCAGAGTATGATGTACGTAATCAAGGATTGAAATGGGCTTCAATAAAAGTCACACACGCACACTCAATTACAAGTATATTGTACCAAGATCAGTAGTCGAATGAAAATATAATAATGTCACAACGGTTCTTATAATGTTACTATTGCCTTATTTAATACAAAGTAACGTTTGAATGTGTTATATAAATCATATAATCATGTAATTAATTATAATATTTATAAACATAATTATTTGTTACTTATACAATAGAAAGTATCACTACGTAGTATAAAACAAAATCACTTCCCGCTGTCTGTCTGTGCCTATGTATGCTTAGATCTTTAAAACTACGCAACGGATTTTGTTTTTTTAATAAATAGAGTGATTCAAGAGGAAGGTTTATATGTATAATACATGCATAATATAGTAGAGAAACACTGATCATTTTAGAGGTTTCTAATGTGATGTCGTAAATAAATACATTTTTTCCGTTTACATTGCAAACGCTGCCTGAACCCTACGAGATAGATCAAAATAATGTGCTACAGTATTGTACATCTTAAAAAGGTCTACAAAAAAGTCCGCGATGGTATATGTCTATCTCCTAGGTGTCCCTAGGAGATAGACATATACCATCGCGGACTTTTTTGTAGACCTTTTTGTGGGTTATCACCCACAATAACCATTTTTATCCTTTACTTTTTACGAGAAATAATGGCTTATTTACGAAGTGATTTAAGCCATACAGTATTAATCCTTATCCGATTAAGTAACTTAAATACATTGTGCATTTAATATAGATCAATATGGCCCTTTAAAGTATGTAATTTAAATGAATATTTTCAAATATATTACAGACTAGATGTTCCCGCGGTTTCACCCGCGTTTATCGTTACTGCGCCGCCCCCGTGGGTCGTAGCGTGATGTTATATAGCCTATAGCCTTCCTCGATAAATAGGCTATTCAACACTAAAAGAATTTTTCAAATCGAACCAGTAGTAATCACGCAGAATAAACCAGGAGAAACATCGTTTGTACTATGTCTGTAATGGGTAATTATTTTGCTGCGATGTTATTTTAAAACTGCTATATCTACTAAGATATTCATTGAAATTGAATGATGTAAAGGGCAATTTTGTTTTAAAATAAATACTTGTGATGAATAACGTATTTATTTGGATAAGGATTAATAACATGTTTATAAAAATACCTTCGCAAATAATGCATTATTTTAGAACAAATTTCGTTAGCATAAAAATGGTTATAGTGAGCCAACCTTAAAAGATAGACATATGCTGTCGCGGACTTTTTTTTAGAACTTTTAAAGGGGAACAATTCTGTCATACATGATTTTTGCGAAACTTTAACTGTTTACGCAGCGCACGCAGCGGAAGCTCTCAAAAGGAAAAAATACTCTCCGATTTTGAAACATTCTTCATTGGTGCTCCGCTCCTATTGAGCTTAGCGTGATGATATATAGCCTATAGCCTTCCTCGACAAATGGGCTATCTAACACTGAAAAATCATGTATGAAAGAATTGTTCCCCTTTAAAAGTTCTAAAAAAGTCAATTTCAATTTCAATGCTTTATTGCTCTCCATATGTAATTACATGTTGTTACAAAAAATAATACAAAAGACTAAATATGGACCCTGTCGGGCACGGCAACATAGATAGAAGAGAAGAAAGGAGGAAGCCACTGGTATAATTTTTAAAATATTGCAATAATAAATAAATTAAAATTAATTAAATCGAAATAAGTAATCAAAAATTTAAGTAGGTACCTAAATTCTATTTTCAATTTGTTTATTTTTTATTTATATTTATATATCTAATAATAATATGAATTTATTTAAAAACGATGTTTTAAATTATTGTAGGTATATTAAATTAGTTTGTAATTAAAGTTTGTCATTTAGATATTCATTTATGTTGTAATAGCTTTTGTTGAGGAGAAATTGTCTTAGTTTATTAATGAAGCTGTTGTATTTATTTTCGCTTCTTATGGTACCTGGTAGTCCGCGACAGCATATGTATATCTTTTAAGGTTGGCTCACTATAACCTTTTTTATGCTAACCAAATTTTTTCTAAAATAATGCATTATTTGCGAAGGTGTTTTTATAAATATGATATTAAATCCTTATCCAAATAAATATTTTCGTTATTCATCACAAGTATTTAATTTAAAACAAAATTGCCCTTTACATCATTCGATTTCAATGAATATCTTAGAAGATATCGCAGTTCTAAAATAACATCGCAGCAAAATAATTACTCATTATAGACATACAAACGATGTTTCGCCTGGTTTATTCTGCGTGATGTTAAATTAGCACTGTAGGTATATTTATAAAATTTTGTTCAATGGTTCTTATGTGTTTCGTGGATTTAACAAAGAAAGTTACAGCTCCTTTAAAATTGTATTATATATGCCTACGATCCACTCTTTCTCTCTTATGTGACGCAGGCGAAGTTGTGCGGGTCAGCTAGTGGCGCCGGAAGTAGGCGCCACGCAATGTTTTCATAATCAATTATTAATAATTTAATAATTGATATACACCTATTCTATTATTGTTGGATTTAATTATACATTTATAGGTATGTATTATTTCAATGTATTTGATAACATGTACTACCGACATCAGCAAAAATTACCTTAATTTTTATAAAAATATCAATTATGTGCTATTACGAAGTCAATCCCGTTTTCGCGCCGATCGTGATCGTACGATACCTCGCGTGTGGTTAAGGGCACGATAGTCAATGAGGGTTATCGCGTTTGAATTCACCGCTAGAGGTGCCAGTGGAGAGTAAGGTTTCTAGATCTCATACTCTATGATTACTTCAACAGTACCCATAGAAACCGAGAATGATTACCGCCAAACACCGCTTTACTCGCGACCGCCCTTACTCGCCAGTGGAGCCGACTGTAGAGAATAAAAGCTGTGGTCGCCATTAGGTCTACGTCCGTTGGGCAAGTAACCTGTGATTTTATTGTGATACAATTATTAAATAATTATATATTTCTGTAGTAATACTATAAAGAGGAAATATTTGTATTGTTGTTTGTAATGAATAAACTCAAAACTACTAAACTGATTTCAATACTTCTTTTACTTTTAGCAAGCAACTTTATTCAGTGGTAACATCCTAACTAAAACGAGATGGGTGTAAGCCAGGATTCAGCCTCTTCGTCTTCATGTGACCTTGTGGCCCTTATATTTCAGGGGTATTTTGACCCATAGGGCCCATATTCAAACTCGACCGAGGTATGACCCGAAGGTGTCTGCATAACAAGTTACAAAATAATCGGTCACTAACAGACGGACACACAGACCCACATAGTGTATTCAATAACCACTGAAGAAGACTCAGAGGTTAATAAATCCGAACGTGAGTTTGTTTGTTACGCTTTAACTAATCGACAGATTAAATTTGATTTACGCTTTGTCAGGGACATAGAAAAATATATATTATCGCACCCGAATCTGATCAGAAAAATTAGTATCTATTCCTAATGTAGGTATGGCAATTTATTGACAAAATCTAAATAATAATAATATTGTACACAATATATACACAACACCATCTAGCCCAAACTAAGCAGAGCTTGTACTATGGGTACTAGACAATGGATAAACATACATAAATGCTTTTTTTTTGTAAATACATATATAATTACATAGAAACATTCAGACCAAGACAAAAGTCCATGTTTATGCACACAAATGTTTGACTTGTGCGGGAATCGAACCCGCCACCTCAGGCGTGGCAGTCGGTTACACTAACCGCTACGCCATCAAAGCCGCGGGCAAGATCTAGTAGGCTGTAATATATCGGCACGGTATGACCCACGGGAGCGGAGCAGTAATTACAAATATGGCTGAAAAATTGGAGGACGTATAGTATTATTGAAACCCATACCATACTGAAGTATAATGATTAAATCGGCCCTATCTATGTTATTATCTATTATTAAGTACATAATCATGTTCATTGCGTGTTGTGTTCCAGAACCTTCTCCTCAATCCAGGGTAAGAAGTGAGTGATCCTAGTGTAGACTCCTGGGAACCGTGACTGAGCACACCCCCTCCCATAGGAAACCACGCCGATCTTGTAGAAGTATGCTTTCTTGTCTGCTTCCGACCACTGGAAGAAATTGTAAGTCATTTGAGTTATTTTTAAACAGTGATTTAGTTCTTAATTCTAACTTATATTACATACATACATAATGTCAACAAGACCGAATTTCGGTCACGGCGGCCAATCTTAACGGAGACTGGCCAACTGCGCAGGAGATATTATAGTGCACAAGTATGTGCGCAGACACAAGTGCACTCTCTGTTCCCTAACCCTCATGATCCGATGGGACGGATAATCCGACACGACCGGAGAGAGATCAGGCGCAGGACCAACGGCTTTACGTGCTTTCCGAGGCACGGGGTGTCTAACACCGCCTACTTCCTAACTCCGGGCTTGTATTGAGATTTTGTAACAGAAAAACCCAATACGTTTTTGTTGCTCCGACTCGGGATTCGAACTCGAGACCTCATGCACAGCAGTCGCAGGTAGGCAGAGGTGTATGAAACACCCACATTTCGCCAATAGGGGACGAACCTACTGCCGTCTACCGGGCACATTTCCAGACTCCGTGCAGCTACTGAGAATATCCTAACAGAAAAACCCAATAACACTTTGCTCGACCCGGCAATTGAACCCGGGACCTCACGATCCGCAGTGGTATACACTACCACTGGACCAATGAGTTTGTTACGCTTTCACGCCGAATCTCATGAAATATCGCACACATGTTGTCAGGGATACAGAAAAGGACAAACGGTAACTTTCATTCAGAATAAGGACTATAGCGACACTGCTTAGTTTTATAAAGTTCCGCCCATTTTGTTTAGTTTGCGTGGTGCCATTTTGATGGTCAAAGTCAAAGTCAAAGTCAAAAAATCTTTACTTTCATAAAAATGTGCAAAAAATTCTTGGACACGTTAATTAATTATTAATAATAATAATATCAGCCCTGTATTAGACTGTCCCACTGCTGGGCACGGGCCTCTTTTCAGTGTGAGAAGGATTAGGCCACAGTCCACCACGCTGGCCTAGTGCGGGTTGGTAGACTTCACATTTCTTCGAGAACATTATGGAGAATTCTCAGACATGCAGGTTTCCTCACGATGTTTTCCTTCATCGTTAAAGCAAGCGATAATTAACTATTTAATACGCATATATTTTATTATTATTATTATATAACGTCGAAAAGTCAGACATGCGCGCCTTGGGTTCGAACTCGAGACCTCTGCGTGGCAGTCCAAGGGTTTCCCACTAGACAATTAACTATTATATTAATAAAAAATAAAAATAAATAGAAGGAAACAAAAAATTTGTATTGAAAAAAGCCTGTTCGAGGAGTAGAGCTTTCATGAGAATACTTCCTTGTTTTATTACTGTTTACTATGTATTCTAAAGAAGTGTACGTTCTGACTGTTTGCTAGAGATTTGCGTTATCGTTTTGAACACTACAGGAATCATTACCATTACATCATTAGCATAAAAACCACTTTCTCTACCGACAGTATAGAGCCTCTTTAAGCTAAGAAAATACTTATTACCACCAGAATATTATATTTTGTTTTTGTTACGTTACGTTTTCTTGAGTAAAATCGTAACAATTTAAGTAGTATAAAAATAATTTATTTAACTCGTAACAGATTTTAGCGCGGTTTCATAGAGCATGTATTTTATTTCATTTATACTATCACCGACGTTTCGGTTGCTTTTCACCAGCCTATTCACGGGTAGACTAAAAGAGTGGTCGCTAAAGCTCTTAAATTTGTTTTAACCATTTTAATTTCAACCACCTGATTACTCGACTTTCTCTAGACTGGGAGCTAAGCTCGAGTCAGCTTGCTACAGATTCAAGCGTGGATACCGCAGGGAACTTTGTTGCATTAAATATACGATATATGCAAAACTTACAAGTGGTTGCATTAATGGTCCACCGCTATCACCCTGGCATGCATCCTTGTCTCCTGTCAAGAACCCTGCACACAACACCCGCTCGTCAAACACCAGCATCGAATACAATTTGTACGCTTCTGCACAAACGCTGTTGTTGAGGACCGGAAGATGTAAGTATTGGAGATTAGTGGCTCGTCCTCCTTCTGAAAAATTACGACATTATGTTGGACTGTTTCAATTTTGTCTGGGAATCCAATAGAAGTCAGAATTGAAACATTTACATACTCGGGCCAGAGGGATTTCTGTGTCATCATACTTATAATAAAATTTTAATAATTCAATGTACAGACGTTGATCCATTAAAATGTTATACATAGGAGATATTTATGAAAAATGTAATGTCAGGGGTTTTTATAAAAGCTATAGAAGCCAAAACAAATATATTAGAAATTTTGAATGACAGTATGTTTGTACGCGCATCACATAAAAACTACTGCACGAAATTAAATACGGTTTTCAGAATTGTACTTCTGGAGGCTCAACCTAAATTCTGGTGCATGTTTTATTTTGACACACCGCCTAGAGGTCGACTGTTAAGAAAGAAAAATATAAAAATGGCACATACTGCCAAGTTAAACGCGTATGAAGTCACGGTAAAAATAAATATTAAAAATATTTATATTAATGACTAAATACAGCTACAACTAGACACAATGATAAAAACTGGGTCTAGATGTTGGTATCCGAATGTCGACTCAGGAATTAATAGTATCAAAATATAAACTCCATAATTATAAAGCTATTCCTATACTGCGAAAGCGAGCTATAATAAAGTACTTAATCCCTATTTCCCTACTAATATTATAAATGCGAAAGTAACTCTGTCTGTTACGCTTTCACGCCTAAACCACCGAACCGATTTTGATGAAATTTCGTACAGAGGTAGACTAGATCTTGGAAAAGTACATAGGCTATCTTTTGTTGTAAAACAGGGCATGTAGGGGTTAAAATGAGGGATGAATGTTTGTATGCGAATTCGTCATTATCTCGCCTAAGCCACTGAACTGCTTTTGATAAAATTTGTTACCAAGATACACTAGACCTTGGGAAAGGACATAAGCTACCTTTTTTGTAAAAAGGGCATGAAGGGGTTGAAATAAAGGATGAAAGTTTGTATGTGAATTCGTCACCGTCGCGCCTAAATCACTGACCCAAGTTTGATGAACTATGGCACAGAGAGAGACTAGACCTTGGCAAAGGACATAAGCTACCTTTTGTTGTAAAAAAGGGCATGTAGGGGTTGAAATAAGCGTTGATAGTTTATATGGGAATTCTTCATTATCGTGCCTAAATCACAACCGATTTTGATGAAATTTGGTACAAAGATAGACTAAATCTTGAGAAAGGATATATGATACTTTTTATTGTAAAAAGGGCATGAAAGGATTAAAATAAGGGATGAAAGTTTGTATGTGAATTCGTCACTGTCGCACCTAAACCACTGAACCAATTTTGATGAAATTTGGTACAGAAAGAGACTAGACGTTGGGAAGGACATATATTACTTTTTGTTGTAAAATGGGTATGAAAGTGTTAAAATGAGGGATGAAAGTTCGTATGCGAATTCGTCACTATCGTAGATAAACCCAGGGGACTTTGTATGTAGCCACTCGATCAAGCGATTTTGAAATTTCGACCTACATGTGAACTAAATAGGAGACGAAAGTTCGTGTGGAAGCCCAAGCAAATGAGATCTGTCTATTTTTACAATAGGTACGTATTTTATCGGAAACATTGCATAATTAGTAAAAATGCCGTCTTAATATATACAAGTCGCGTGAGCGCGAGACACACAATGAACGATGCGTCGGTGGCGGTGGAATTTGTAACATTAGCCAAAGCGGCAAGTGCGGAAAAATGTTGCAGCAGTGTAAGCTGTTGGTTTTGGATAAATATACGATGTCCCATAAAAGAGCAATCTAAATACTATACCTATCACACCATGAACCATGAAAGATATGGTGGTACTTTTAGTTGGTAACTTTAGACAGACCCTACTGGTTATTACTGGGGGTACACCGGTAGATGAAATAAATGCCTGTTTGAAGGCGTCTGTGTTATGGATACACGTAAAAAAGTTTTGTCTGACTTCAAATATGCGAGTACAACTACACAAAGATTCTTACGCAGGGCAATAGGTGGCTGCTCTTTTAAAGGTCGGCGAAGATTGTGTGTTAACAGACAGTGACGGCATGATTACAATAAGATGTAAATTCTGTCAAATTGTCGATTACACAGGTGATTTAAATAAAAATGTCTATCCAGATCTACAAATAAGTATCAGCAATCGAAAATGGTTGTATGACAGGTTAAATTTGGCGCCAACAAATGAGACAGTAGGCCAGATAAACGAACAAATTATAAACTCTCAGTACATTATGTTAAGGACACTGATCAAGTAACATCGTACCCTATAGAGTTTCACAACTCTTTAGAATTATCAGGAGTGTCTTCCCATAAGTTAAGGCTGAAAGTTGGTATTCCAGTCCTGGTAATAAGAAATCTTGGCGCACGAAGGCTATGTAATGGTACACGGCAACAAATTACTCATCCAGGGCGCAATACAATAAAAGCCATAATCATGACTAGAATGGCAAAAGGAGAAAATGTTTTAATTCCCTGTATTCCGATAATTTAGACCGATTTGCCATTTCAGTTTAAAAGAGTGCAGATTCCCCTAAAAGCAGCATTTACGGTAATAATAAACAAAACTGTTTTCCATGAGCTCTATGTGGCGTGCTCACGAGTTTCATACCCGCAAAATCTTTTTACTTAAAAGGATAGAGAAACAAAATCCTAGGTACGTTTTTTGTTTTAGTTGAGATTAGTTTATAAAAATGTATTAAAATTGAGCTATTTGCTGTAAACCACGGCTTTCATATATGTATTAATTGCAAAATAAGTTCCTTAAAAATCTAAAAATGCTGTACAAAGTAACTATTCCACGCGGACGAAGTCGAGGGCAAAAGCTAGTACGCAAATAACTGTTAAAAGTTAGATCGAAACCAATGGCTCTGTCTGATAGGCCAACAATCTACTCTCAAGGTTACGGCTGGCAAGCCCCATTAGAAAATCAAACTAAAAATACTTCGTGTTGTCTGTCCCCATCCGGCTGTAATTGGGGAGTAGCTTTTGAATGTCTCCATCCTCTTGTCTCTTGTCCATTCTTGGGCTTTAGGAATGCATATCGGACGTATGGAATCTGAAAAGCAGAAATATAATATTGATTTACCTTTTTTAATTATAGATTAAAACTAAACTGCTTTATACGGATTTCATCGGGGATTTCGATGTTTTGCAGAATTCATGTACAATCTCACCGTAACCATGACTGCTGCATAACTATAGATAAAGCTTCATTTCAGTAGGATCATAAATCACGATATTTGTATATGGACTTGAATAACTCTTATTAATTTTCTGCATAATTTAAATCTTTATAAGGCTTTTGACTGCGTTAAACATATTACGCGCTAACAAAATCGCAATTAGTATTATATTGCGTTCGGTTTAGTTCTTACTTTAGAAGCAATAACATAATGTGATAATGTTGTATTATAACCATTTATGACTCATGGCGTAGTGCAGTGGTCGGCTACCTGCGGCTCGCGAGTCGCATGCGCCTCTTTGACTCCTCGGCTGCGGCTCTTCCACGAAATGTTTAGTGGAGGCATGGAATATTACTTATTATCTTGCCTTAAAAGTATGATATCAAATTTCATTTTATTTACTGTTAGTTGAACTAAGACGTATTTGACATAAGCAAGCTCGAGAGTGTACTTTGAAACCTTATTATTTCCGTAATAATGTCGCCTGCTTAAGCAAAGCTTTAGTTAAAATATGGCTCTTTGTATTGTCTATATTTGGTTCTTTTGGACGACAAGGTTGCCGAGCACTGGCGTAGTGGATTAAGTGGTCACTTCGCCACTGCTATTGCGCCGAGTGTTGTGGGTGCGAATCCCACACCGGACAAAACGTTGTGTGATTCACAAATGGTTGTTCCAAATTTGGATGTTCTTTGTGTCCGTTGTTTGAATATTCGTAAAGTCCTTCGCGACACAGGAATTATTGTTAGTACGGGAGTTGTTGCTTTATAAATGAAAAATAATATAAAACAATTCAAGTTCAGTCTCACTTGTAAATTGTACGTCATTCTGAAGTACAAGTACGCCGATATCGTTGTTGTAAGAGTTGGCGTTGTATTCCTCGTGTGTAACCATTTTCTTAATTCGTACATCAATAGGATATGCACCCTCGTCTTCCCGAGATAAATCGAGTTCGCCAAGTCGGACGACGTACCTGCAAAGTTATACTTATGTTATTAGAGGCAAATCCTACTCCTAACTAATATTGTAATTGTGTATTTGTTTGTTACGCTTTCATGCCTTAACTACTCGACCAATTTTCATGAATATTAAAAGAACCCTAGTACATAGGGTACTTTTCATCCAGGTAAATGAACTGCTCCCGAGGTGTAGAAATATATTGACAAAATCAAGATTAACGTGAGAGAAGACGGGGGCATAATCTAGTTAACCAGTAAATTAAATGTTTACCTTTTTATATTTTTATAAGTTAAGTTATAGTTAAATATATTTAATTACGAATATTTTTAGTGTACAACAGTAATATAAACAATTCAGCAAAAATGAAATAAGACAGTTATTAAATTTAAAATAAACCAGTCCATGGGTAGGTTGCCCTTAGTTTCGATATTGGAATTGTAGATGCAGAAATCTGTACACAAATATATAAACCCTGACTCTTAAACTAGATCTATCTAGCCTTTATCTTAAGGGAGAAGTTACTGGTATGTAATACCTCTTTAGGTTTCCGAATACTAAAAACCTGTTTCAAAGGATTGGACGCCTTTGAAATTGACTAGTAGGGGATCGCCATCTCGTCATGTTATAATAATAATATTACAACTGTTAGTATTGTCGTTACACGGGCAAAGACATCCTTTTGAAAATCAGTACTTACAGTCTATGCTCATGGCAGTAAATGCAGTGAGCTGCTGTTAGAACGTGTCGTGAGCTGATAAGAGATCCGCCACAGCCCCAATCGGTATTATAACCGCTTTTATAGCCCAGCAGAGCCATCCAAGGAAAGTCATCTAATAAATAGCAAAAAGTCATTTAAAATTCCAATGCCTAATTAAAAAGTGTGAAAGTTTGGCAAAAGCCATTAGTTTATTACGCTTTTCTCATGCCCGAATTAGAAGATTATCTTTAATGTCAAGTGGTTATGTATTGCTGTTTACTTAACATTGAATTTGCTTAGAATTAAATTATTTTCACAAATATAAATACCTATTATTAATAATTAAAAAATAATTTAATATAATGTTAAACATCGACGAGGCACGGGTTCAACTCTATCTTATGCTTTTTGAAGCTTAAGATGCGCCGAGGATGTGCTTTTTTAAATGTAATCCATATCTATTTTATCCGATATCGTTGACTACAATATCAACGCAAATGCTACTTAAAATATTTTTTTAAGTGTTTACAAATGTCTAGTTAAGATGACTGTTTCTCTCACCTAGCTTAGCGTCCTTTCCTCCGATAATCGTGTACTCATTCAGTGATCCTCCAGTGTATGGACTGAGTAATGCATTAAATTTACTCAGTCCACACACTGGAGGATCAAGAAAAGCAGGCACAAAGTCCTCCACTCCCATTTTAGATATTAACTCAGGTGCGTGTGTTGTTGCGGTCGGGGCAGGAGCGGACGTGGCGGTCGCTGGAACGGGACAGCAGACCTACAAAAGCCAGTGCAGCATGAGTGAGATGAAATGGTGGTTTAGACTTTCATATTTAAATTTAAGTCAGGCTCAGCTAGAATTGCATCTTGCTTGTATATTACCAGCAGCCGTTCGAATAGGTCCTCTACTTACTAATAAAAAAACAATGCTGTGCGTTGCTACGTCACTTAAGAATGGCGGAACGGTATTGGTAAAAAATATGTTAGAAATAGAAATACAAATCTTTATTCGCTTGAGACATGGTATACAAAACGATGTTATAAGTTTTAAAGGTTCAAACACATCTCGCCCTCAGTGAAAATTTTAATGTTATATAATACTTATTAATATATATTTTTCTTTTATAGCTAATAAATTCTTTAATATTGTAAAATCTATTTTCTAGAAGCCATTACTTAAGCCTACTTTTAAATTTATGTAAAGGGAGTTCTCTTATTTCTCTAGTTATATGTGATTGTAAATTGTGATAATCATCATTTCTTTGGTAACACATTTGAGAACGGCGGGACCGCTTTGGATATTGCTGTGTTAAACATCCGAATACGGCTTTTACAAAAAGAAAATTAAAAGTTGCTAGAGGAAAGTGAAAATTGGAAAGTAAAGATACAATAACATTGAAATTTGTACAGGTCATCTATCAGTTCAGCTAGTTATACAATAAAATTTTAAGTTAGTGTGGCTCTCACAATTTTCCTCCCATGAGGCGATCAAAATTGCAGCCGCATATAAGTCTAATGACCGGTGTCCGGCGACCTTACCTTAAGAGACTTGCCCTCAAAGCCACAGGTCGCCTCTGCCAGGGCGTCTGTAGCCAGCGAACCCAACTCATTCAGCATGTTTACATAGTACTCGCAGCTTTTCAAAGCTATGCAGCTACCCGGCGCACCTTTCTTTCGTTTGCATGGTTCACCTAGAACAAAATATTATAACTAAATATATCTTTAAGAAATATAAACTTTATTTATATATCTATCCTAAGTAACATTATAAATGCGAATGTAAGTTTGTTTGTTTGTTACGTGCGTGAAAACGCCTCAACTATTCGACCGATTATCATGAAATTATATCTCAATACTCACTACTTAAATACACGTTGTCAGAGTTATAGAAAAGGACATAGGGTATCTTTCATCCAGCAAAAGTGTTCCTGTTCCTGATAGTGACAAAATGTACATTAACGCAAGCGCAGCCGCGGGCAAATGTAGTACTCTATAATTTACTTTAAATCAATGTGCAATTTACATTGTTGCCGTAGATAAATGCATAAATAAATAGATTTCATTCACTATCTCCATCGGTATGCCGTTAATTTAGGCCTAGTAATGGATAACGAGGTGCGCTTTATAGAACATATTAATTCTAAAATAAGAAATGCCTTTGTTAGATTAAAGACACTATACAATATTAGGAAATACTTATCAGAGTCAATCAGAAAAACCCTTGTAGATGCCATTGTATTATCGCAGTTTACCTACTGTGATACAGTTTATGGTCCACGGCTGCACGAAAAAACTGAGAAGGCGATACAGAGAGTACAAAATGCTTGTGTCCGTTATTGTTATAGTGTTCCCGAGCGAGGCCACGTCACACCGTATTTAAATAATACAGATACATTAAAGATGGATGCGCGGAGAAAAATACACCTAACATGTCTGGTACACAAAATTATTTTTAAAAATAATCCTAAATATCTGTATGACAAGCTTGAGTGGGTAAAAGATGTGCAACAGAGGAATACACGTAGGAGAGAAGCCAATAAACTTGTTGTACCAGCACACAGAACGGCTCAATATAAGGGAGGTTTCAAATATTCTGCTACCAAAATTCGGAACGACTTGCTCCCGCCGCTGCGTAAAAGTATGTCCCAACAAACTTTGAAAGCGCACCTGCGCAAAGAATTATTAAATTTACAAAAAAGGATATAATATGATAGCAGGATAGTAATAATTAGGTATACTTGTTATTGTGTGTCGTGTCGCATGTGTCGTATATGTTGTGCCATATTTATATATATATATATATATGTTTAGGTTTAAAAAAAGTATTTCATTCTGTGAAGCAGGCTCGCGTCAAGGTAACAACCTCAGCCCGAAAATAAGCATACGAGTAGCAACACTATACTGCATTTCACACCGGTGAGTAATAGTTCAGAAAACTTACACACCTACCTCCCTCATTTCTCCCCTTTCTTCCAATATTTTATACCTTTAACTAACCTACCTTAGGTCGGCAACGCGTGATACCCTTGGTATGCAAGCGGTAATAGTCTATGGTAACCGCTTATAGGCCGGCCATATGCTAATTTGCCATCCTTATATGCTCATAAACATGAAAAAGGAATACCGCAAACTTTGGTTAGTAGTTTTACAATTCGTAGCTAATGGTAAATCATTCCGAACACATGTACTTAATTGCATGGGTAAAACTGATCGGGTTTGCTCGAATATAAAGGAGAATTCCTACAAAATGTTATTTCTTTTTCTGTTATCACATTTTAAGTACGTCGTCTGTAAATTTACCCGCTCGACAACAATAGGCTCACCGCTATTTTATAGAACACAAGCTGACACGCGCAACTTCGTCTGCTTCACATAAGAGAATTCTCCCCGTTGTTGCAACATTTTTTATCCTATTGGTCGTAGCATGATGTTATATATCCTATAGCCTTCCTCGATAAATGGGCTATCCAACACTAAAATAATTTTTCAATTCGAGCTAGTAGTTTCTGAGATTAGCGCGTTCAACCAAAAAAACAAACAAACTCTTCAGCTTTATAATATTAGTATAGATTAACTAACGAAATATTTACTTGTATACTGTACTACACTCTGTACTGTGGGCAAATAAGTAGGTTCAACAGATTGTCGACTATAAAAAACGTGAACTAAGTCCAGCAAAACTAATAAAATATACAACAATATTTTTGTATGAAAACTACATCTTTAAATTCTTACCAGACTGACAGACCACAGTTTGTAAACACACACAAACGAACAAAAACGAACACAACTTCTTCACCATTATCACTGAAGACTTTTGCGCACTAACAACATGAAATAAAAGGGGTGTATGAAGTCTGCCCCACTTCTATTCGTACTGACGATCAAATCCAAGATCATGTTTATTTATATGAAGCTTAACACGTCACAGGAAATTTCCACCAAATTTTTTAATATATCAAATTATCTTCCAATGGCCGTTTATCTAAATACTGCTATATCTAAGTTATATAATGTATATGTTAAATTCAGTAACTTTAGTATATTAATTAACCTTTGACGATAACCTTTATCGTTCATAAGTGTGATTTCGCGTTCTAAACAAATACATTATTTTGACGTACAAAAAAGATATAATAATGATATCAGCTCTGTTTATAAATAGTCCCACTGCTGTTTGCTCACGTCACTGCCACTATCCACTTGCTGCCTATTCTCAGTGTTTAAAGAATTAGGTCTGCCAACCCGCACAGGTGGGTTGGCAGACTTTACACATCTTCCAGAACCTTAAAAAGACCTCTCCATGCAGGTTACCTTACTTTGAAGCGAGAGATAAAATAATGAGCAATAAATAATTGAGCGTTGAGGAAAGCGAAGTTCAAGAGTAGAGCTCACACGTAAAGAATCAGTAAAGAAACTGGCCACGTCCAAGTCATGTAAATAACGCATTGACTAGAAAGCAGGACTAGCTTTCAATTTTTGTTTTCGATGATCGTTGGAGCAGACGGGTTCTCGAGTGGAGACCTCGACTCGGCAAGCGTAGTGTAGGACGCCCCCCGGCCAGATGGACCGATGACCTGAAAAAGGTGGCTGGAGGTGACTGGATGGCGAAAACGGGAGATCGGGCCTTGTGGCGCACCCTGGGGGAGGCTTATGTCCAGCAGTGGACTGCAATAGGCTGAAATGATGATGATGATGATGATGTGTCTGCTTACAGCGATCAAAAAAAACTTTCATAAATAAATAAATATGCTAACGCAGGCGATTGCACTGCAATAATAAAAGCAACCTCGGTGTCGGTGGTGGTATTCATTTATTGAATTCAGAATTAATTTATTGCAATAAATGATTTCTGAGATTGGTTGCCCGGGTGACAAACGTTACTGCGTTTTTAGTAGCAGCCTGCACGGCGTTCGGGACTGCTCCTGGATTACAAGTAAGTCTAGATTATTATAAAGTACGACAGCAATTCTCAAAATGTCGGCGTACTATACCTCTAGCTTCGTTCTAAAAATGCCATTAGAAAAGTCCTGAGCAAAGTGGAGCAGCCACAATTATTTAAGTGCCAGCTTTCCTCCTGTAAATGACTAGGTTGTTATGATTACTTGGTATGCGACGACAGAGGTTTGAAAAATAACAATTAATCCTTACTATCCTTACTTCCTTACTAATCCTTACTTCCTTACTATATAATATTATAAATTCGAAAGTAACTCTGTCTATCTATCTGTCTGTCTGTCTGTCTGTCTGTTACCTTTTCACGGCTAAACCACTCAACCGATTTAGATGAAATTTGCTACAGATATAGTTTAAAACCTGGGAAAGGACATAGGCTACTTTTTATTGATGTAGGTACCACGCGGGCGGAGCCGCGCGCAAAAGCTAGTAAAAAATAAGACAAATAAAAATTAATTGAGAGCATTTATTGCTAAAATCACTTTGATGTGTCTTCAGAGTATAAAAACAGTCCACAGTCACAAGAACCAACTTAAAATAAAACACATTTATATTATCTTAAAAATAATAATTACATTATAACAATTATCAATACTTTAGAGTTTAAACTTAAAATCCTTATTAATTACTTGAGAGCTTGTATGACACGTATAAAATAATTAGTTGAGACAAAATTGTACATTGTATTAGTTTAGTCGAAAAAGTTTAAGTAATATAGACATAATATGAGAGCATAAAACAACAACGAAGTAGAAAATACATTCTTAAACTATTTTAGATATATAAAAAGTATTAGAGCAAATCATTTTAACTGTTACGAGCAAATTATTAGTATTCCTGCTAACCCCTTCAGCTAGTTGGGGAACACGCAGCAGACTTCAACGAGCGTTGGTGTGTTACATCAGCTATGTGTTCTTTTATGCGGGTGCCTATGCTTCTCTTGGTTTGACCAATGTATCGCAGTCACAATCTTGACGGATGGTAAAAATTGACTTATCTTCGTTGGCGGCTTGAAGTATGTGTTGCTTGAAGCTCGCTTCAAGATGTAGCCAATCTTGTTGTATTAATTGCATAGGAGATGCACGGATGCCCTTCTCTCATGCTGGTAAAACACATACCTTGGATGTGTACATAATTCGCGGCGGCGCGACGCGGTGGCGGCCCACCGCTTTTGGGCAGGGATTTTATTTCCTTTTATAAATTGAAAATGCTAGCGGTAAACTATTATGAAAACTCCGAAAATACTATGGAATCGTTACAACTTCAATACCCTATGTGTTGTTTGTGTTTTCTGTTGAGCTTGGCACATTTAAGAAATACAAAGTAAAATTAAAATTAAAGAATAACGCAATGCCGATATTTTTTAAACCGAGACCGATAGCTTTTGCACTGCGAGATAAAATTGATAAGGAGTTAAATCGACTAGTACATGTAGGTATATTAAAACCGGTCGAATACTCCGAGTATGCGTCGCCCATGTTGCAGGTATTAAAGCGGGACGGCGCGTTACGTTTGTGTGCAGATTACTCGGTAACAATCAATAAACAGCTGTAAGTGGATCAATGCCCGCTTCCTACCGCGCATGAATTGTTTACCAAATTACATGGGGGAAAGCAGTTCAGTAAGTTAGACTTGTCACAAGCCTATGCCTAATGCGTGTTAGATGACGAATCACAAAATATTACCTACGTGTATATAAATATACGCGTCTATTGTTTGGGTTAGCAAGCGCACCGGATATTTTTAGCGGGTAATGGAGTCTGTGTTATCTATTATGGAAGGCGTATTATGTATGTTAGATGATGTATTGGTGACTGGGGTCACCAAAGAAGTCCATTCAAGTAGATTACATGAGGTAATTGCGTCGCTTGCAGGACGCAGGACTCAAACTTCAGAAATCTAAATGTACCTTTTTCCAAGATGAAGTAGAATATTTAGGTTATGTGATAGATAGACACGGGTTGAAAAAGTCGCCTCAGAAAGTGTCTGCTATTGTAAAGGCGCCGGTTCCGAAAGATGTTAATAAGTTACAATCCTTTTTAGGGCTTGTTAACTATTACCGATCCTTTGTGCCGAACGCGTCATCAATTCTTAGTCCTCTATATAATCTACTTCAAAACAATTCTAAATGGAAGTGGGATCAAACCATGATAATGCATTTAATACAATTAAAAAGTTACTCGTTTCGGATCAGGTTTTCGTACATTATT
The DNA here is from genome assembly GCA_963564715.1 of Catocala sponsa. Classification (NCBI taxonomy): domain Eukaryota; kingdom Metazoa; phylum Arthropoda; class Insecta; order Lepidoptera; family Erebidae; genus Catocala; species Catocala sponsa. The sequence goes on along the minus strand of OY751347.1, from coordinate 20,767,283 downwards.
TTGTACAGGCGCTACGTACAAAATTAAAAGTACTTAATAATTTTTTCGTTGTATAAAAAAAGTAAGGAAGTTTTAATGTAGATTTATACATAGAAAATGGAAGAACAATAAAGGTACAAGTATTTAATTGATATTACGTTTGATTTTAACCATCCTATCTATAAAAATCGTCGTGGCCGGACTGCGGCGTACACGTAGCAGCCCGGCCATTTTGTTAAGTATATTACGTGTTATCCTTTGAGGCACACAAAATATCTTTTCTAACTACATTAAGTACACCCGAAGTACATTACTTTTACATCACTTGCGATAACGAAAGCGATTGTGGCTGGGCCAGAACGGAACACGTCGCAAGTTTGCCTGTAACCTTAAACTCATTACGCGATGCAACAAAAAATGATGTACTGTTGTCCAGGGTAATAAAGTATATTCTAAATGGTTGGCAAAGAAAACACATCAATCAAAGTATCTTACGTTATTTTTTATGTAGAAATCAGTTGTCAGTAGAAAATGGCATTGTTATGCGGGGCCATAAAGTAGTTATACCGGCAAGTCTGCATAATAACATTTTGTCGGAGCTTCACAAGTCCCAATTAGGCATAGTAAAATGTAAGGCTGACGCACGGAGTAGAGTTTGGTTCCCTGGTATTGACAAGGCCATCGAAACGATGATAGGGGGGTGTAACATTTGTACACAGCTCAGACCGTCCCCGGCCCGTGCACCGCTCGCTCGGTGGGTACACAACAACCGTTCTACAGAGTGCACGTAGATTTCCACGGACCAATTAATAACCACTCGTACTAAGTTGGAGTCCGTGATATTCATTGACCAGAGACGTCACAGGATGTCTCTGGGAATTCTCTTTATCAAAGATTTTTTGGTGTAAACTTTGATAAAGCCCATTCGTTCGGACCAGTACGTGTCACAGAGTTCTCCAAAATCTTCTTGAGGATATTATGTGAAGTCTCACACTGAGAAGTGGCTCGTGTCCCGCAGTGTGACACGTTATATACATGGCTGTAGTAATCATATTATAACATCACACCATGTAGATTAGATATGGAGAGAGGCCGGTAGCATCGTGAGGCACAAATGACGGTTAAAATGTAAATAATGTAAATTTATTATTACCATCGTAATTATTCAAAACAAATAATAGCCTTCATTCCTAAATTCTAATCTAGAAGGAGTCGATTTTATCACCAGAAATATTGAATGGTAAATCAGAGGATGATGTACGTAATCAAGGATTGAAATGGGCTCCAATAAAAGTCACACACGCACACTCAATTACAAGTATATTGTACCAAGATCAGTAGTCGAATGAAAATATAATAATGTTCTTATAATGTTACTACTCAACTGCCTTATTTAATACAAAGTAACGTTTGAATGTGTTATATAAATCATATAATCATGTAATTAATTATAATATTTATAAACTTAATGCGCCACGCAATGCATATATTAAACTTAATAAAATCATACCTAGACATTAAGAAACAATATACTGAGCTTAACAATATAAATTACAGGAACAAGAACCTGAAATATTATATTTCTCACATCCAAACTGTAAGTTATGGCGTGGGACAGGCCACCGTTTTAGCTCCATTGCTATTTAATTTATATATAAATGATTTGCCTAGAATAACCCCCAACCCAGTAACATTATTTGCGGACGACAGCACCGTTGCTATTTATTGCAAAAATAGGAATACATATGAAAATAACATTAATTATACATTATTAAAAATTATACAATGGATGGACAATAATAATTTAAAGATAAATATTTCTAAAACTAACTTAATACAATTCTCACAAAGACCCTCTGTAATAAATCTTGACATAAACGATAATTCTATTAAAATTAACGAAGTTGACACAACAAAATTTTTAGGAGTTAATATTGATAACAAAGTTAATTGGAAATGTCATACACAGGATTTATGTAGAAAAATCAGTAATCTGCATAAGCTCTCTTTAATCTCGCGCATATTCTAAGCGATGACGCATTACTTATGACATATCATGGTACAGCTGCCTCAAAACTGAGATACGCCATAATATTCTGGTGCAACTCAACAAACAAAGACATCGTATTCAAGGCACAAAAACGATGCATCAGAGCAATGTTTAAATTTAAATACATACAAAGTTGTAAACCATATTTTATAAAATACAATTATTTAACACTGCCCTGCTTGTACTTATACGAAACAGCTGTCTTTGTAAGGTCTAATCCAGATCTATTCGAAAAGCTAGGGGATAAAGTTATACGAAACAGGCGAAACAATACTTGTAATAGGCTTCCTATACGAAAAGCCAGTACGGCCCTAATGCACAAAAGTATCTTTTGTATGGCGCCTATAATATATAATAAACTATCAAACAGTATTACAAGTCTGAATACAAATATGTTCAAAAAACATCTCAATAATTTCCTGATAAATAAATGTTATTATACCATTACCGAATTTTTATCAGAAAATATTTTATGATAATTTTTAAATAATGATTATTTATTGACGATATGACATATTGAAAAAAACAATTGTGACTTTTTTATTAATTATGATTACTACTTTTTATGTTATCTTGACTTTATTAAATAAAATTCACTAGCATGACTATTATAATGATGACATTGTTAATATAATTTTTGTTAGGATTTGTTGATGACCACTACTATTTATGCTATCTTATTGTTAATTAACTATACCTACCTTATTAATTTTGATTGTAAAGTAAATAGTACGTGTATGTTTTATTAATATTTGCATTTCTACAAGGCAGAACAAAGAGTTCTAATTTGAATAAACAGTAAGACCAATGTATTAACCTTTGTTCAGCAAATAAAGTACTTACTTACTTCGTTGGCTCAGCGATCCAAAGTGGATCTTGGCCTCCGACATTAAAGTGCGCCATTCTTTCCTATTTTGTGCCAAGTCAGACCAATCGAGCACATTCATCTCTTTCAGGTCTTTAGCTATTTCGTCTTTCCAGCGGTACCTTGGACGACCCACCGGACGACGCTCGGTGGGACGCCCGAGATATGCTCTTTTGGCAGCTCGATCCTCTCCCATTCGTTCCACATGTCCGAGCCAGCGAAGTCGGGTAGCTTTTATTTCCCCGATGATATTCGGCTCTGACACTAGATCTTCAATCTCGCTATTAAATCTTTGTCGCCACTCCCCCTTCTCTTCTCTTGTCGGTCCCAGAATGTTACGGAATATCTTTCGCTCCGTGACTAATAGTCTATTTTCTTCCTTCAGTGTCAATGTCCAAGTCTCGCACCCGTACATTAAAATCGGCCTAATTACTGTTTTGTAGACGCGAATTTTTGTGGTTCTGCTTATCAACTTAGACACTAACACTTTATGAAGAGCTGCAGTACACCTTAGCGCGTTGACGATGCGGATGGTTATTTCGTCCTCCCTTTGATTTGTATCCGTGATCGTGCACCCGAGATACTTAAATTTGTTGACGCCTCTATAGGTTGTGCCTCTGACTATAAGATCTCTTCTATTTGCTCTGTGATCTTTGTATCTCTTCATATGGAGATACTCAGTCTTCTCGCGACTGATTCTGAGACCCACTTGCTTGCCTTCCATTTCCAATATCTCTGCCATGCTCATTACTTCCATCTCACATTGCCCTAGGATTGCAAGGTCATCAGCATACCCTATAACTTTGTGTCTCCCATTAAGTTCTATCCCCCCATCTATTAGCAAGACTTTCCGAATGATGTGTAAATAAATAAAGTGAAGCAAATAAAGTGATTATTATTATTATATAATGCTTTTATAATCAATTAATCACTTAATAAATTATATACACCTCGCGTGTGGTTAAGGGCACGATAGTCAATGAGGGTTATCGCGTTTGAATTCACCGCTAGAGGTGCCAGTGGAGAGTAAGGTTTCTAGATCTCATACTCTATGATTACTTCAACAGTACCCATAGAAACCGAGAATGATTACCGCCAAACACCGCTTTACTCGCGACCGCCCTTACTCGCCAGTGGAGCCGACTGTAGAGAACAAAAGCTGTGGTCGCCATTAGGTCTACGTCCGTTGGGCAAGTAACCTGTGATTTTATTGTGATACAATTAATAAATAATTATATATTTTTGTAGTAATACTATAAAGAGAAAAGATTTGTATTTTTGTTTGTAATGAATAAACTCAAAACTACTAAACTGATTTCAATACTTCTTTTACCATTAGCAAACAACTTTATTCAGTGGTAACATCCTAAGTGAAACGAGATGGGTGTAAAAACCTAGGATTCTACCTCTTCGTCTTGTCTCGTCTTCATGTGACCTTGTGACCCCTATATCTCGGGGGTCTTTTGACCCACAAGGCCCATATTCAATCTCGACCGAGGTATGACCTCAAGGTATGTGCACACCAAGTTACGTCAATCGGTCCAGTGTTTCCGGAGTTATGCCTGTCACTAACAAACAGACACACAGACCCACATACTGTTTTCATTAACCTCTGAAGAAGACTCAAAGGTTAATAAATCCGAACGTGAGTTTGTTTATTTGTTACGCTTTAACTAATCGACAGATTAAATTTCATATACGCTTTGTCAGGGACACAGAAAAATATATAAATATGTATATCACCCGAATCTGATCAGAAATATTATTGTTCCTAATGTATGGCCATTTATTGACAAAATCTAAATAATAATAATAATATTGTACACACAAATGTTTGACTTGTGCGGTAATCGAACCCGCGACCTCAGACGTGGCAGTCGGTTACACTAACCGCTACGCCATCAAAGCCGCGGGCAAAATCTAGTAGGCTATATATCGGCAGGGTATGACCCACGGGAGAGGCGCAGTAATTACAAATATGGCAGAAAAAGTGGAGGACATACAGTATTATTGAAACCCATACCATACTGAAGTATGGTGATTAACTCGGCCCTCTCTATATTATTATTACATATTATTAAGTACATTATGTTCATTGCGTGTTGTGTCCCAAAACCTTCTCCTCAATCCAGGGTAAGAAGTAAATGATGCTAGTGTAAACTCCTGGGAATTGTGATTGAGCACACCCTCGACTAAAGGAAATCACGCCGATCTCGTAGAAGTATGTTCTATTATCTGCTTTCGACCGCTGGAAGAAATTATAAGTGATTTGAGTTATTTTTAAACAGTGATTTAGTTCTTAATTCTAAGTAATATTATATACATACATACATAATGTCCTACAGACCGAATTTCGGTCACGGCGGCCAATATTAACGGACACCGGCCAACTGCACAGGAGATATTATAGTGCGCAAGTATGTGCGCAAACACAAGTGCACTCTCTGTTCCCTCATGATCCGGACGGATAATCCGACACGACTGGAGAGAGATCAGGCGCAGGACCAACGGTTTTACGTGCTTTCCGAGGCACGGGGTGACTAACACCGCCAACTTCCTAACTCCGGGCTCGTATTGAGATTTCTTAACAGAAAAACCCAATACGTTTTTGATGCTCCAACTCGGGATTCGAACCCGAGACCTCATGCACAGCAGTCGCAGATAGGCAGAGGTGCATGACAAACCCACATTTCGCCAACTATGTTTTTGGTCCCACGTAATAGGGGGCGAGACTACTGCCGTCTACCGGGCACATTTCCAGACTCCGTGCAGCTACTGAGAATTTCCTAACAGAAAAACCTAATAACACTTTGCTCGACCCGGCAATTGAACCCGGGACCTCACGATCCGCAGTGGTATACACTATCACTGGACCAATGAGTTTGTTACGCTTTCACGCCGTATCTCATAAAATATCGCACACATGTTGTCAGGGATACAGAAATGGACAAACGGTAACTTTCATTCAGAAAAAGTACTATAGCGACACTGCTTAGTTTTATAAAGTTCCGCCCATTTTGTTTAGTTTGCGTGGTGCCATTTTGACGGTCAAAGTCAAAAATCTTTATTTTCCTAAAAAATGTGTAAACAATTCCTGGACACGTTAATTAATTATTAATAATAATAATAATATCAGTCCTGTATTAGACTGTCCCACTGCTGGGCACGGGCCTCTTTTCAGTGTGAGAAGGGTTGGGCCACAGTCCACCACGCTGGCTTAGTGCAGGTTGGTAGACTTCACATTTCTTCGAGAACATTATGGAGAATTCTCAGACATGCAGGTTTTCTCGCAATGTTTTCCTTCACCGGTAAAGCAAGCGATAATTAACTACATATTTAATACGCATATAACTTCGAAAAGTCAGAGATGTGCACCTTAGGTTCGAACTCGAGACCTCTGCGTGGCAGTCCAACGGTTTCGCACTAGACAATTAACTATTATATTAATAAAAAATAATAATAAAAATAAATAACAGGAATAAAAATTTTGCATTGAAAAAAGCCTGTTCGAGGAGTAGAGCTTTCATGAGAATACTTCCATTTTTCATTACTGTTTATTATGTATTCTAAAGAAGTGTACGTTCTGTCTGTTTGCTAGCGATATGCGTTATCGTTTTGTACACTACAGGAATCATTACCATTATACCATTAACATAAGAACCACTTTCTCTACCGACAGTATAGAGCCTCTTTAAGCTAAGAAATTACTTATTACCACCAGAGTATTATATTTTCTTTTTGTTGCGTTACGTTTTCTTAAGTGAAAATGTAACAATTGAAGTAGTATAAAAATAATTAATTTTACTCGTAACGGATTTTAGCGCGGTTTCATAAAGCATGTATTTTATTTAATTTATGCTATCACCGACGTTTCGGTTGCTTTTCACCAGCCTATTCACGGGTATACTAAAAGAGTGGTCGCTCAAGCTCTTAGATTTGTTTCAACCATTTTAATTTCAACCACCTGAATACTCGACTTTCTCTAGACTGGGAGCTAATCTCGAGTCAGCTTGCTACAGATTCAAGCGTGGATACTGCAGGGAACTTTGTTGCATTAAATATACGATATATGCAAAACTTACAAATGATTGCATTAATGGTCCACCGCTATCACCCTGGCAAGCATCCCCGCCTCCTGTCAAGAACCCTGCACACAACACGCTCTCGTCAAACACCAGCATTGGATACGATTTGTACGCTTCTGCACAGACGCTGTTGTTTAGGATCGGCAGATGTAAGTATTGGAGATTAGTGGCTCGTCCTCCTTCTGAAAGATTACGACATAATAATAATAATAATATAATAAAAAACATTTATTTCGGACATAGTCCATATGAGTTAGTAACAATTTTCTTACAAACTATGTTAGTAAAAAGAAATAATGAAATAGATTAAGTACATGGACATTACAGTTTTCCCGTAACGATGCCCACCCAGTGTGCCTGTATGGGACAATCGTTACGGGAAGCAATCATTTGCAGAATGCTGTTGGTGCTACTACGCAATCTTTGAAAAAGTGACGCCGCTTTTTTCCGCATTATAGCGTGAAAGCCGTCAACACGCGCAACTGCAAACATCGGCGACGCACTGCAATGACGCGGTAGCCCCAACAACATTCTGAAAGCGTTATTGTATTGTATACGTAGGACGTTGTAGGCTGGTTGTGTATACCGAACCCACAGGCCGCTCGAGTAAAAAGATTGACAATATGCCCTAAAAAGAGTTAATTTTACTTCATTAGTACATCGAGCAAACCTGCGGGCCAGCATATTACTCCTCACTGCCAACGCCCTGCGTTCCCTTTCTATATCTGGGCCATCTTTAAGATCTTCCGATATTACATGGCCCAGATATTTAAAGGTTTGCACAGTCTTTAGTACATTCCCGTCTATCATGATTGGAGGCACAGTATTGGGCCTCTGATTCCCCGCTTTAAAAATTAATACCTCACTTTTGCGTGAGTTGTACCTGAGACCATGTTCTGAAGCGTACTGTTCACAAATTTGTATGAATGATCTCAGGGCGTTTACCGATGGGGCCAGCAGAACCATGTCATCAGCATAGCTTATATTGTTGACACAGGTTCCGTCAATGTAGCATCCGACATGCGTTTTACTGAGTCCCTTGATCAAGTGATTCATATATAGGCTGAAGAGGCCAGGAGATGTTAGTCCACTCTGTCTTACCCCACATTCCAGTCTATATTCGTCAGACATTGTATCAGCCCATCTTACCTGATTAATCTGGTTATCATACCAAAATTTTAAAATGTTGATGTATGCCGCTGGCATGCCTGTCGGACTGTTTCAATTTTATCTGGGAATCCAAAAGGATTTAGAATTGAAACATTTACATACTCGGGCCAGAGGGATTTCTGTGTCATCATGTCTTATAATAAAATGTTAATAGTTCAATGTACAGACATTGACCCTTTAAAATGTTATACATAGGAGATACCTATTTATGAAAAATGTAAAGTCAGGGGGTTTTATAAAAGCTATAGAAGCCAAAACAAATATTTTAGAAATGTTGTCTGACAGTATGTTCGTACGCGCATCACATAAAAACTACTGCACGAAATTAAATACGGTTTTCAGAATTGTACTGCTGGAGGCTCAAACTAAATTCTGGTGCATGTTTTATTTTGATACACCGCCTAGAGGTCGACTATTAAGAAAGAAAATATAAAAATGGCACATACTGCCAAATTCAAAGCATATGAAGTCACGGAAAAAGCTAGTGTATCCTAACTAATCCTAATCCTAACTAATATTATAAAAGCGAAAATGAGATTGTTTGTTTGTTGCCTTTTCACGCCTAAACCACTGAACCGATCATCCTGAAATTTTGCATATACGTTGACAGGTGTACAGAAACGGACATAGGCTACCTTTCATCCTAAAAAAAATTACTGTTTCCGAGGAAAACAATAATAACGTTCTTATGATAATAGATGGCGCCACGTGTCTTTCTAATCATGATTGAATTATATTATTACAAGCAGAGTACGACCCGAATTGATTGTCAAATTCTAAATTAACGTGAGCAAGGCCGCGGGCAAAAGCTAGTTAATAATATTTATATTAATGACTAAATACAGCTACAACTAGACACAATGATAAAAACTGGGTCTAGATGTTGGTATCCGAATGTCGACTCAGGAATTAATAGTATAAAAATAAAAACTGCATAATTATAAAGCTATTCCTACACTGCTAAAGCGAGCTATAATAAAGTACTTAATCCCTATTTCCCTACTAATATTACAAATGCGAAAGTAACTCTGTCTGTTACGCTTTCACGCCTAAACCACAGAACCGATTTTGATGAAATTTGGTACTGAGGTAGACTAGATCTTGGAAAAGGACATAAGCTACCTTTTGTTGTAAAACAGGGCATGAAGGGGTTGAAATAAGGGATGGAAGTTTTATAGGAATTCGTCATTATAGCGCCTAAACAAAACCGATTTTGAAAAAAATTTGTACCAAGATACACTAGACCTTGGGAAAGGACATACCCTATTTGATTTTTGAGTTGAAATTTGCACAATTATCGTCCCATAACGCTGATACCAATATTTGCCAGAATATTTGAAAGAACTATACACGGTGGCTTATCAAAATTTTTGAATAACTTTAATGTTATAAAAGAGGAACAGAATGGATTCCAAAAAATAAATCGACTACCTTCGCTGCATTTAAATTGCTTGAGAATATCACTCGGCATGTTGACAAACGCACACTCGTTTCAGTAATATTTTTCGATATGAGCAGAGCGTTTGATTTTGTCCATCACAAACTGCTACTCGAAAAATGCGAAAAGTATGGCATACGAAGACTTAGCCTCGATTAGATAAAGAGTTACTTGACAGGTCGGAAACAGTTCGTAGAGTTGAGAAACTTAAACAAGGACCTAACACAAACTAGCTACAGATCCAGCCCTCAATCTTACAACTATGGTGTACCTAAGGCCAGTATTTTGGGACCTCTTTTGTTCCTGCTTTATATAAACGAATTACCTTCTATTACAAAAAAAGGGGATGATAGTTTGTATGGGAATTCGTCATTATCGCGCTTAAACCACAACTGATTTTGATGAATTTTGGTACAAAGATAGACTAAATCTTGGGAAAGAATATAGGATATCTTTTGTTGTAAAAAGAACATGAAGTGGTTGAAATAAGGGGTGAAAGTTTGTATGTGAATTCGTCACTGTCGCGCCTACGCCACTAAACCAATTTTGATGAAATTTGGTACAGAGAGTGACTAGACCTTGGGAAAGGACATAAGCTATCTTTTGTTTTAAAAATGGCATGAAGGGGTTGAAGTAAGGGATAAAATTTTGCATGGCAATGCGTCATTATTGCGCCTAAACCACAACCGATTTTGATGAAATTTGGTACAGAGAGAGACTAGACCTTGGAAAAGGATATAGGTTGCCTTTTATTGTAAAACAGGCCATGAAGAGGTTGAATTAAGGGATGGAATTTTGTATGCGAAATCATCATTATCGAAGATTAAGCAATGAGACTTTGTATCGGACATATGGGACACTCGATCCAGCGATTTTGAAATTTCGACCTACATGGGAATTAATTAGGAGACGAAAGTTTGTGTGGGGCTTCCACATGAACTTTCGTGTTCTATTTAATGAAACAAATGTGTCTATTTTTACAATAGGTACGTATTTTTATCGGAAACAACATTGCATTATTAGTAAAAATGCCGTCTTAATATATACAAGTCGCGTGAGCGCGAGACACGCCAAGCGTCATACACAATGAACGATGCGCCGGCGGCGGAGGAATTTGTAACATTAGCAAAAGCGGCAAGTGCGGAAAAATGTAGCAGCAGTCTAAGCTGTTGGTTTTGGATGAATGTACGATGTCCCATAAAAGACCAATCTAAACACTATACCTATCACACCATGAACCATGAAAGATATGGTGATATTTTTAGCTGGTGACATTAGACAGACCCTACCGGTTATTACTGGTGGTACACCGGCAGATGAAATAAATGCCTGTTTGAAGGCGTCTGTGTTATGAATACACGTAAAAACGTTTTGTCTGACTACAAATATGCGAGTACAACTACACAACGATTCTTACGCAGGACAATAGGCGGCTGCTCTTTTAAAGGTGGGAGAAGATTGTATGCTAACAGACAGTAACGGTATGATTACACTAAGATGTGAATTCTGTCAAATTGTCGATAACACAGGTGATTTAAACAATAATTTATATCCAGATCTACAAATAAGTATGAGCAATTGAAAATAGTTGTGTGACAGGTCAACTTTGGCGCCGACAAATGAGACAGTAGACCAGATAAACGAACAAATTATAAACTCTCAGTAGATAATGTTAAGGACACTGAACAAGTGACATCGTACCCTATAGAGTTTCACAACTCTTTAGAATTATCAGTGCCTTCCCATAAGTTAAGGCTGAAAGTTGGTATTCCAGTCTCGTTAAACGCACCAAGGCTTTGTACCGTAGCCGTGTACCATTGTACACGGCTACAAATTACGGATCTAGGGCGCATTACAATAAAAGCTATAATCATGACTAGAATGGCAAAAGGAGAAAATGTTTTGATTCCCCGTATTCCGATAAGTCAGACCGATTTGCCATTTCAATCTAAAAGAGTGCAGATTCCCCTAAAAGCAGCATTTACGGTATTAATAAACAAAACTGTTTTCCATGGGCAACTCTATGTGGCGTGCTCACAAGTTTCAAACCCGCAAAATCTTTTTCTAATAAAGGATGGATAAAAAAAGAACTAGTTGAGACTAGTTTATAAAAATACATTAAAATGAGTTATTTTACGTAAACCACGTCATTTATATGTGTATTAAAAGCGAAAGAAGTTCCTTATAAAACTAAAAATGCTGCCCAAAGTAACCATTCCACGCGGACGAAGTCACGGGCAAAAGCTAGTACGCATATAACTTTTAAAAGTCAGATCGAACTCAATGGCTCTGTCTGATAGGCCAACAATCTACTCTCAAGGTTACGGCTGGCAAGCCCCATTAAAAAATCAAACCAAACATACTTTGTGATGTCTGTCCCCATCCGGCTATAATTGGGGAGTAGCTTTTGAATGTCTCCGTCCTCTTGTCTCTCGTCCATTTTTGGGCTTTAGGAATGCATATCGGACGTATCGAATCTGAAAAGCAGAAATATAATATTGATTTACCTTTCTAATTACAGATTAAAACTAAACTGCTTTACACGGATTTCATCGTGGATTTCGATGTTTTGCAGAATTCGTGGACAATCTCACCGTAACCATGACGGCTGCATAACTTTCGATAAAGCTTAATTTCAGTAGAAGCATACATCACGATATTTTTATATGGACCTGAATAACTCTTATTAGTTTTCTGCATAATTTAAATCTTTATAAAGCTTTTGACTGCGTTGAACATATTACGCGCTAACAAAATCGCAATTAGTATGATATTGCGTTCGGTTTAGTTCTTATTTTAGAAGCAATAACAAAAATATGTGTTATTGTTGTACTGTAACCATTTATGATGGATGGCGTAGTGCAGTGGTCGGCAATCTGCGGCTCGCGAGTCACATGCGGCTCTTTGACTCCTCGGCTGCAGCTCTTCCACGAAATGTTTAGTGCAGGCATGGAATATTACTTATTATCTTGCCTTAAAAGTATGATATCAAATTTCATTTTATGTACTGTTAGTTGAACTAAGACTTATTTGAGAGAGGCAAGCTCGAGAGTGTACTTTGAAACCTTATTATTTCCGTAATAATGTCGCCTGCTTAAGCAAAGCTTAAGTTAAAATATGGCTCTTTGAATAGATTTGAAATGTGTATTGTCTAAATTTGGCTCTTTTGGACGACAAGGTTGCCGAGCACAGGCGTAGTGGATTAAGTGGTCGCTTCGCCACTGCTATTGCGCCGAGTGTTGTGGGTGCGAATCCCACACCGGACAAAACTTTGTGTGATTCACAAATGGTTGTTCCGAATCTGGATGTTCTTTGTGTCCGTTGTTTGAATATTTGTAAAGTCCCCCGCGAAATATATAAAACAATAAATATAAAACAATTTAGGTTCAGTCTCACCTGTAAATTGTACGTCATTCTGAAGTACAAGTACGCCGATATCGTTGTTGTAAGAGTTAGCGTTGTATTCCTCGTGTGTAACCATCTTCTTAATTCGTACATCAATAGGATATGCACCGTCGTCTTCCCGAGATAAATCGAGTTCGCCAAGTCGGACGACGTACCTACAAAGTTATACTTATGTTATTGGAGGAAAATCCTACTCCTAACTAATATTATAATTGTGAATTTGTTTGTTACGCTTTCACACCTAACTATTCGACCGATTTTCATGAATATTAAAAGAACCCTAGGACATAGGGTACTTTTCATCCAGGTAAATATACTGTTCCCGAGGTATAGCAATATATTGACAAAATCTAGATTAACGTGAGAGTAGCCGCGGGCATAATCTAGTTAACCAGTAAATGAAATAATAATAATAATAATTCTCGGGTGTGCATCGGGCTGTAGTCTCAGTGGACAATGGCCTTACCCCGCTGGCTCTGGCTAAGGAGAACTGGCGCAAACCTGTGGTACTCAGTACTGATGACCGCAGGGATGTATGGAAAGAGCTGCATGGACGCTTCTATCGGGCCTTACACGGGCCCGATGTTGATTTAATATCTTCTGTGGCCTGGCTACGTTTCGGCGATATTTTTGCCGAAACAGAAGGTTTTGTCTTTGCAATAATGGACGAAGTTGTTATGACGAATACTACCGGCGGCATATCCTGAGGGATGGGACGGTCGACATATGTCGGGCGTGTCACCAGCCCGGTGAATCTCTCAGGCATATTGTCTCTGGGTGTTCCCGTCTTGCCAATGGCGAATATTTGCACAGACACAACCAAGTGGCCAGGATAATCCATCAGCAACTTGCCTTAAAGTACAATCTTGTGGATTCAGAGATACCGTACTACAGGTATGTGCCCGATCCAGTTCTCGAGAATGGTCGTGTCACTATGTACTGGGATCGATCTATCATCACTGATAGAACCGTTGTGGCTAACAAGCCAGATATTGTGGTGATAGATCGATTAGAGCGCCTTGCAATGATCATCGATGTCACCATCCCTCATGACGAGAACCTCGTGAAAGCTGAAAAAGATAAACAAATTAAATATCTGGACTTGGCTCGCGAGGTTGTCGACATGTGGGATGTAGGCTCGGCGATCATTGTACCGATAGTCGTTTCGGTAAACGGGTCAATTGCCAAGAGCCTCGACCACCATCTTAAGAGGCTCGCGTTGAATAGCTGGGTCAAGTCCTCGATTCAGAAGGCAGTATTGCTCGACACGGCGCGCATAGTGCGGAGGTTACCCGATACTGCACCCGATATCGGTGGGTCATTTCAGTTTTTATATTTTTAAATATATATAATTTTTATATTTATATTTAAAAATGTAATTATTAGAGAAAATAAGTAATAAAGAGAATAATAATAATAATATTCTACCACATACACACAACACCATCTAGCCCAAACTAAGCAAAGCTTGTACTATGGGTACTAGACAATGGATAAACATACATATATACTTTTTATTTTTTGTAAATGCATACATATTATACATAGAAACACCCAGACCAAGACAAAAATCCATGTTCATGCACACAAATATTTGACTTGTGCGGGAATCGAACCCGCGATCTCAGGCGTGGCAGTCGGTTACACTAACCACTACGCCATCGAGGTTTGTATGTATTATACACATAATATTGCAATTTATTACTTTATCACTTTCAAATTCATGTTAACCATATATTCTTTTTACCTTTATATATTTTTATAAGTTTAATTATAATTAAATATATTTAATTACCAATATTTATAGTTTATATCAGTAATACAAACAATTTAGCAAAAATTTAATAAGAAAGTTATACAATTTAAACTAAACCAGTCCATGGGTAGATTGCCCTTAGTTTCGATATTGGTATTGTAGATGCAGAAATCTGTACACAAATATATAAACCCTGACTCTGAAACTAGGTCTAGCCTCTTAAGGGAGAAGTTACTGCTATGTAATACCTCTTTAGATTTCCAAATCCTAAAAATCTGTCTCTGCCTTTGAAATTGACTAGTAGGGGATCGCCATCTCGTCATCTATCTTCTATCTATAATAATATATATAAAAATAAATCCCTATTTCCCTTGGTCACGCCATCACGCGTGAACGCCTGGACCGATTTCACTAATTATTTTTTGTTGTATTTGTTATTGTCAGAACCTTCTCGTTCTTGTGAAAGAAAAAATAATAAAATTGCGCGGAAAATTAGAAAATTTAAGAATACGTAACCACCATATTGTCGGCCTCGATGACGTGGTGGTTAGTGTAACCGACTGCCACACCTGAGGTCGCGGGTTCGATTCCCGCACAAGTCAATCATTTGTGTGCATGAACAAGGATGTTTGTCTTGGTCTGGGTGTTTCTATGTATAATATGTATGTATTTACAAAAAAAAAAGTATATATGTATGTTTATCCATTGTCTAGTACCCATAGTACAAGCTCTGCTTAGTTTGGGCTAGATGGTGTTGTGTGTATGTGATAGAATATTATTATTATTATATAAAATTATTTCTAGTCTAACCGCTTTGGACAATATAAACTTTTTTAATGTAACCTTATGACGTTTGACATGGAATTGACAGAATGCGTGCTGCAAATACTTCGGTCGGAGTTATTTTATTGATGTTAAATAATTTATTTATTATTTCTCACAAAAATGATGTAAGAAAACTGAATTTCTTAGTGCACATCACGGTTAGTTCCGAGCCATCACGCCTAATATTAAAAGTTCAATTTAATATGCAGTTTTAGTAAGTTTGGATAGACTAACATACACGTTACTAACATAACAAGTGATATACTTGGTTATAAAGAAGAATACAATAGTTTTCTTTAATTTACAGTTGAATTTTCGTTTTTGAAAATGCCAGCAATTAGACGTACAAACTTAAGTCACAGAACTCGCAATGCTGCGAGCCAAAGATATACAAGAGCAAAACAAACTGACGAGCAACGCGAAGCGCGGAATGAAGTTGAACGGAATCGATAGAAACGAAATCAACAACATAGAAATGTTGCGTTTAACCCCTATCGAGCTGCATTCAATTATAACGTGAAAATCGATTACAGTTCACAGCAAATCGTCGCTATTGGACCAATGAACCTCGTGTACCAATATTGCAAGGCATTTAAGTTTAAAAATGATGCTCCTGGATTGCGTTGCGCGAGCGGTCAAGTCAAATTGACGCCATTGGTACCGCCATTAGAGCTACTACATTCATTGGTTTCCGGAAATGGGCCAGATTCTAAACATTTTTTGACTCATATCCAGCAATACAATAATTGTTTTCAAATGACGTCATTTGGTGCAACAAAAGTTATTCAAGAAAATTTTATGCCGACTTTCAAGATTCAGGGCCAAATATATCATCTAACAGGTTCCTTATGCCAACGCCGAATAGTGCCTACAAATTTTTGCAGCAAGACAAGTCGATCAGCGTTGTGCACACAACAATTCAGTGAAAAGACCAATTGTGAAACAACTCCAAACGTTTTTTCATCAACATAACGAATTGGTTGCATTATTCACGACTGCCTTGGACCGCATGCCGTCTAATAATCACAAAATTGTCATCAAAGCTGATAAGTCGCCTGCAGGACAACACGCGAGACGTTTTAATGCGCCAACAATTGACGAAGTCGCTATAATTGTCGTCGTGGGTGAAAATTTAGAAAACCGAGATATTGTTTTACATCGGCGTAGCAATCAGTTGATTGCTACGCTGCAGTTGCAGCGTGTGTCCAAAACACATCGATCATATGATGCGTTACAATATCCTATCTTATTTTGGCAAGGTGAAGATGGATATAATTTTTCAATGAAGATGATAATTCCAGTTACAGGTTCCGAAACTAACAAAAAAGTTAGTTCAATGAATTATTATTCAAACAGACTGATGGTTCGGGAAAATGAGGACAATCATATCTTAAAATGTCGGCGTCTCTTCCACCAATATGCTGTGGATATGTACGTGAAGTGAAAGTTGAAACTGAGCGATTGATATTTATCAAGTTGAACCAGGCAAAACTGCGTTCTGAAGAATACATTCATCTACGGGATGCCATCAATGCTGATGGAAATGCACAGAATGTAGGTAGAACAACTATTCTCCCAGTTACATACGTCGGAAGTCCGCGACATATGCATGAATACGCTCAGGATGCTATGTCTTGTGTACATCATTATGGCACACCAGATTTGTTTATAATGTTTACATGTAATCCACAGTGGACAGAAATTCGACAAGAATTATTTATTGGCCAATCACCCATTGATCGCCACGACATTACCGCAAGGGTGTTCAAAAGAAAGTTAAAATCACTCATGGACTTCATTGTTAAGCATCGCGTATTCGGCGAGACGCGCTGTTGGATGTATTCAGTCGAGTGGCAAAAACGTGGATTGCCACATACACACATTCTCATTTGGTTGGTAGAGAGCATAAGACCGAATGAAATCGACGATGTGATATCTGCGGAAATTCCCGATAATGATGAAGATCCATTGTTACATGAAATTGTTACAAAAAATATGATTTATGGTCCCTGTGGAATATTAAATCAAAATTCTCCGGATATGGTTGATGGAAAATGTTCAAAACGCTTTCCAAGACAATTAGTAGTAGAAACTATTAGTGGAAATTATGGTTATCCACTTTATCGCCGGTGATCCACTGATAACAACGGAAGGTCAACAATAGTTAAAGTGAATCAGCTGGAAATTGAAGTTGATAATCGTTGGGTTGTTCCGTTTTCTCCGTTACTCTCCAAAACATTTAAAACACACATAAATGTTGAATATTGCCATTCCGTAAAATCGATAAAATATATCTGCAAGTACGTGAACAAAAGTAGTGACATGGCTGTGTTCGGAGTTGCTGCTGAAAATTCAAACGATGAGATCACTCATTTTCAAATCGGACGCTATGTCAGTAGTAACTAGGCGATGTGGCGTATTTTTTCGTTTCCAATATATCAAAGACACCCCACTATAGTTCACTTGGCCGTACATCTGGAAAATGGTCAAAGGGTGTACTTTACAACGGAAAACGTATTACAGCGAATTGAGAGGTCGCCATCCACGACATCGACCAGCTTCTTTGAAATGTGCTAGAATGATGACTTTGCTAGAACACTGCTTTATTCCGAAATACTACGATATTATACCTGGAATCAACCGTTAAAGAAATTTCAACGACGGAAACAAGGACAGCCAGTTCCAAGTTACCCTCAAGTATTATCCACCGATGCACTAGGACGTCTTTACACAGTCCATCCCAGCCAAGACGAGTATTTTTATTTACGTTTACTGTTAGTCAATGTTCGTGGCCCAACATCATTCCAACATCTGCGAACTGTTGATGGTGTATTGTGCGGCACATACAGAGAAGCCTGTCAACATTTGGGATTGCTAGAGAATGACACTCATTGAGACCACACTCTCGAAAATGCTGTGATTTCGTCAAATGCTAAACAAATACGAACATTGTTTTCCATAATTTTGTCTACATGCTTCCCATCAACACCGATTAATTTATGGAACAAATATAAAGATCACATGACCGAAGATATATTACATCAGAAGCGTCTTAGAACATCAAATGCAAATTTGCAAATTAACGAAGAAATGTACAATCAAGCATTAATACAATTAGGAATGACAACGCCCAATCGTCCAATGCACGACGCATTAAATCAAGAGTTGAGACGTGAAACCCAATATGATTCTGAGGCATTAAAAGAAACTGTTCTAAGAAACGTTCCCCTTTTTAATAAGCAACAAAAATATGCCTACGATACGCTAATGAAAGTAGTGAACGATGGAACTGGCGGATTTTTTTTCTTAGATGCTCCCGGTGGGACTAGGAAAACGCTTTTAATATCATTGATTTTGGCAACGATTCGCTCGCAAAATGGTATCGCACTTGCACTTGCTTCGTCAGGTATTGCAGCTACGTTGTTGGAAGGCGGTCGAACAGCTCTTTCCGCACTCAAGTTGCCGTTGAACATGCAAATAAATGAAACACCAACTTGCAACCTTTCGAGAAATTCTGCGATGGCCAAAGTGTTGCAGCAGAGCAAATTAATAGATTGGGATGTGTGCACGATGGCACACAAAAATCTTTGGAAGCATTAGACCGCACGTTGCAAGATTTACGAAAGAACCAAAACCGGTTTGGTGGTGAAATGATTTTATTGTTAGGTGATTTTCGCCAAACACTACCAGTAATACGACGCTCAACGCCAGCCGACGAACTTAACGCATGTTTAAATTCATCCATTTTATGGAAAGACGTTAAAACGCTCAAATTAAATATGAACATGCGAGTCGAATTGCAGAACGACCAACCTGGAGAAGTTTTTCAAAACAATTGCTCGATATTGGTAATGGCAAAATACTTGTTAACTCCGATGAGTTAACAGGTATTTTGCCATTACCAATATCGAGCAATTCTGGATACACCATATACAGGATACACCAGACGATTCTGGATACACCATATTTCCTACCAATTTTTGTCACTTTACTGAAACTAAGACCGAACTCATCGAGAAGGTTTTCCCAAACATTGCTCAAAATTACAAAGATGATGTATGGTTGAGCGAAAGAGTTATATTGGCTGCAAAAAACGTTGATGTCAACGAAATGAATTTTCAGATTCAAAATAAGATAGCTGGCGAATTAATGACATACAAATCGATTGATTCCGTTACTAACCAAGATGATGTTGTCAACTATCCAACGGAGTTTTTTAATTCGCTAGAATTAGCTGGATTACCACCTCATAATCTGCAATCCAAAATGGGATCTTTAATCATAATATTGTGGAATATAAACCAGCCACGTCTTTGTAATGGCACCCGACTTGCGGTGAAGAAATTAATGAACAACGTCATCGAAGTCACAATTTTGAAAGGGAAGTACAAAGGCGAAGACGTTTTGATTCCACGGATTCCTTTGATGCCGAACGACATGCCATTCGACTTTAAACGGTTGCAATTTCTAGTCCGGCTAGCATTTGCAATGTCGATAAATAAATCTCAAGTTCTCTCGTTAAGTGTTTGTGGCATCAATCTTGAAAATCCATGATTTTCACATGGCCAGTTATATGTCGCCTGTTCTCGTGTCGGAATACCAACAAAACTATTTATATACGCGCAAGAAAAAAACTAAGAATGTTCTATATCATAAAGCATTAGAATAATTAACACTTTTTTTTAATATTTATTATTAATTATACCAATTCGAATTCAATATTCATAGTTAAGACAGGACAACGTCTGTCGGGTCAGCTAGTGTTATAATAATAATATTACAGCAGTGAGTATTGTCGTTACACGGGCAAAGACATCCTATCGAAAATCAATACTTACAGTCTATGCTCATGGTTGTGAATGCAGTGGCCTGCTGTTAAAACGTGTCGTGAGCTGATAAGAGATCCGCCACAGCTCCAGTCCATACCACGACTGCTGTTGTAGCCCAGCAGAGCCAACCAAGGAAAGTTAACTAATAAATAGCAAAAAGTCATTTAAAATTCCAATAATTAAAAAGTGTGGAAGTTTGGCAAACTTAACTATTAGTATATTAGGCTTTTCTCATGCCCGAATTAGAAGACTATCGTTAATGTCAAGTGGTTATGTATTGCTGTTTATTTAACATTGAATTTGGTTTAAATTACATTATTTTCATGAATATAAATATTAATTATAAATAAAAATTATTAAAAAAAATGTTAAACATCGACTAGGCACGGGTTCAATTCTGTCTTATGCTCTATTAGGCTTAAGATGCGCCGAGGATGTGCTTAAATGTAATCCATATCTATTTTAACCGATATCATTGACTAGAATATCAACGCAGATGCTATCTTAAACAATTTTTTTAAGTGTTTGCAAAAGTCTATTTAAGATGACTGTAAAAATCTACATCAGTATTCTATTTCTCTCACCTGGGTTAGCGTTCTTTCCTCCGATGACAGACGCAAACGTCCGTGATTTTCCAGTGTCTGGACTGAGTAATGCATTAAATCTACTCAGTCCACACACTGAAGGATCAAGAAAAGCAGGCACAAAGTCCTCCACTCCCATTTTAGATATTAACTTAGGTGTGTGTGTTGTTGTGGTCGGGGCAGGAGCGGACGTGGCAGTCCCTGGAACGGGACAGCAGACCTACGAAAGCCAATGCATCATGAGTGAGATGGAACGGTGATCAGACTTTCATAATATCAAAATTTAAGTCAGGCACAGCTAGAATTGCGTCTTGCTTGCATATTACCAGCAGCCGCTCGAATAGGTTCTCTACTTATTAATAAAAAAACAATGCTGTGCGTTGCTATGTCACTTAAGAATGGCGGAACGGTATTGGTAAAAAATATGTTAAAAACAGAAATACAAATCTTTATTCGCTTGAGACATGGTGTACAAAAAAGATGTTATAAGTTTTAAAGGTTCAAACATATCTCGCCCTCAGTGAAAATTTTAATATTAAGTAATGCTTTTACTAAATTACATCAATAACATCTATATATTTTTTCTTTTATAGCTAATTAATTCTTTAATATTCTAAAATCTATTTTCTAAAAGCCATGACTTAAGCCTACTTTTAAATTTATGTATCTCTAGATACTTTTAAATTTATGTATCTTTTTTTTTTTTTTTTTTTTATTTTGCTCGTCAAAATGACCACACTCCACCTGATTGTAAGCAGTCGTGTGGTCTAAGAGCAGTGGCCTCCACATCGCCCCCACAGTAGCCGAGGCGATGTTGAGGTCTCTACTTTGACGGCCTGAGAAGATGCTTTTTCACGCCCCGCTTAAAGAACCCAGGATTAAAGGAAGAAGGAAACACGTGCCTTGGCAGAGAATTCCATGCCTTGGTCGTTCGGCAGAGATATGAGGACCCAAACTTTTTGGTACGCGCTCTAATCGACTCTACCGTGTAAGGATGGCATCTGAGCCCAGCACGCGTTGTTCTGGATAGGAAAGGGGAGGGCGGGATAAGGTGGAATAACTCTTCAGAGCACTCCCCGTCGTATATTCTGTAGAAACATGCCAATGAGGCAATGTCTCTACGGAGTTGCAGAGGTTCCAGTGAACTCGTGACCTCTGGATCTCCGATGATACGGACAGCCCGCCGCTGTAACCGGTCGAGAGCGTCCAGCAAGTACTGCGCGGAGCCATCCCAAAGATGAGAACAGTACTCCACGCAAGGGCGCACTTGTGCCTTATACAATAGGCACAGTTGCCCAGGCGTGAAGAACCGCCTCACCCTGTTCAGAACTCCGAGTTTTCGCGAAGCTTGCTTAATGACGCTCTAGATATAGGTTTTCTGGTTAAGGGAGCGGCAAAGATCCATACCTAAGATGGAGAGACTGTCACGTATCACCAGTGGAGTGTTCTTCAGAGAAGGGAGGGGAAGGAACGGAGACTTTTTTGTTGAGAACGCGCATGCCTGGGTCTTCTTGGCGTTGAACTCGACCAAGTTCTTGGCACCCCATTCATAGATGCGGTCCAAGGTCCGGTCAAGTTCAACGACAAGATTCTGCCTTTTCCCCTCAACCTCAGCCTGGTTGGCCCCAGGATGTCCGAGATATCGCCCATGCACGGTACTGTCGTCCGCATAACAATGTATGTTGCCGAGATTCAACATATCATTGATATGCAGAAGAAAGAGCGTAGGAGATAAGACAGAACCCTGAGGCACTCCTGCATTGACCTGCATAAATTTGGAAGCGCGACCATCGCAAAGGACCCGAATACGACGCTTCTGCAGGAAACTTGCAATCCAGGTGCACAGTTGAGGGGGCAAGCCATAGGCCGGAAGCTTGGAAAGAAGAGACCGGTGCCAGACTCTGTCGAAAGCTTTGGCTATGTCAAGGCTGATAGCCAAAGACTCGCCGTGCTTGTCCATAGCCTCACCCCAGAGGTGCGTGACGAACGCTAGAAGATCACCCGTTGATCATTTAGACCGAAAGCCGTATTGGCGATCATTGATCAACGATTGATCCTCCAGGTAGCGGACAATTTGGGTGTTTATAATCCGCTCGAACACCTTGGAAAGCACCGAGGTGATAGCTATGGGTCGATAGTTGCTTGGCTCGGAACGGTCCCCCTTTTTGGGAATCGGTTGAACGTTCGCTTCCTTCCAAGCCTCAGGCATAATGCCTGCGACGTAAGACGTCCGGTATAGGCGCGTAAGTGTGGGAGACAACTCCGCTGCACATTTTTTAAGAACCACAGCTGGGATGCCGTCAGGTCCACTGGCTTTCCGAACATCGAGAGACTGCAGTATCGCACGAACGGTTCGTTGCCTGATACATATATCAGGCATGGTGTAGCCGCAGTTGGCAATGTTAGGCGGCTACGAACCGCAGTCATCGATTCGGGAGTTGGCCGCGAAGAGATTTGCAAGCAGATCTGCTTTCTCCTGCGGCCGATGAGCCAGTGACCCATTCGGATACCTCAGAGGGGGCAGCATGGTCTTGCAGAAGTTGGACTGCACGGCTTTGGCCAGGCGCCAATAGCTACGACTGCCCGTAGGATGCGCCATTAGTTCCTGGCCGAACCGTGCGACGCGCTGGGAATCCGCTCTTAAGTATGCCCTCTTGCAGACCTTTGTGGCTTGGTTGAACGCTGCCTTTAGGTGATCCACGTTAGGGTCGTGGAGAGTGCGAGCCCTGGTCCAAGCGCGATACGCTGTCTGTTTGCGTTCAACAGCATCGGCGCATTCACGCCCGAACCAGGGCCTTTTCCTGCCGCCGCTCGTGACATCACTGTATGGAATATAATATTCCATACCCAGGATGATTTCACCAGCGACAGCAGTAGCGCTCTCTGATGGATCCCTGTTCTCAAAGCAGTATCTCTTATCTCTCTAGATATGTGGTTGTAAATTGTGATAATCATCATTTCTTTGGTAACACATCATTTGAGAACGGCAGGACCGCTTTGGATATTGCTTTTTTAAACATCTGAATAAGGCTTTCACAAAGTGAAAATTAGAAGTTGCAGGGGAAAAGTGAAAATTAGAGAGTTGGGAAAACCTGAAAATTGGAAACTGAAGATTCAATAACATTGAAATTTGTACAGGAGAACGTGTGTCAGTTCAGCTAGTTACACATTATAATTTTAAGTTAGTGTGGCTCTCACAATTTTCCTCCCATGAGGCGATCGAAATTGCAACCCGCATATAAGTCTAATGACCGGTGTCCGACGACCTTACCTTAGGAACCTTGCCCTGAAAGCCACAGTTCGCCTTTGTCAGGGCGTCTATAGCCAGCGAACCCAACTCATTCAGCAAGTTTACATAGTATTCGCAGCTTGTCAAAGCTATGCAGCTACCCAGCGCACCATTATTTCCTTTGCATGGGTCACCTAGAACAAAATGTTATCTTTAAGAAATATAAACTCCTATTTGTAGTCATATATCTATCCTAAGTAACATTATAAATACGAATGTAAGTATGTTTGTTACGTCCGTGAAAATGCCTCAACTATTCTACCGATTATCATGAAATTATATCTCAATACTCACTACTTAAATACACGTTGTTAGAGTAACAGAAAATGACATAGGGTATCTTTCATCCAGCAAAAGTGTTCCTGTTCCTGATAGTGATAAAATGTACATTAACGCGAGCGCAGCCGCGGGCAAAATTAGTACTCTATAATTTACCTTAAATCAATGTTTAATTTACATTGTTGCTGTAGATAAAGGCATAAATAAATAGATTTCATTCACTATCTCCATCGGTATGTATTCCTGACCTTGAGCCATGTGCCAGAAACAACCAAAATAGTGATCAATGTACCACTAGGGTATGAAATTCTAAAGGGCTATGTCCACCTACCATACAAACTTCGGCCTAAAGTGAACATTCCTGCAATTCGGTTCGATTAAGTTTTGCCACTCTGCGACAGGCTCTTATATGACCGTTCTCTACCGGAACCTTCAAGAAGTCGCATAGTTTCTGAAATAATTTCAGCACATTCTCGTTCTTGCGCTCTGGTACAGCTTGTAGTTCAATGTTGCAGCTGCGAGATATTTTTCCATAATAGATAGCTTGCCATTCAAACGAGCGAGTTCATTTTTGAGTGTATGTTTTTCACCCTCTAGCTCCTTGCTAATTTTGTTGCTCCGTTCTAATTCCGAACGAATCGAAGATTGTTCTGCGCATATAAAGTCGGTAGTGGCAGTAAAATCGTCCTTGAGGGATTTCAACGCTGAATTTACCTCATCTTTGACCATGGCTTGGATGTCCTCTTTAAGCGCCACTCGAAAGTTTTCCATGAAAACCGACAACGATGCGTTAAGCTTTTTGTCTAGTAATTCACTAATCTTATCCATTGTTATATCACTGGGCATATTTGCAGACAAAAAACATGGGGTCGCCACAATAGGGGAAAGGGACAGGGCTGCAGGTGTAGTACTGTTATCAGAGTTCTCGTAGGACATATCCATGGCATTATCAGTACGTGAGAATAGTTTATTACGACGTACTGGAGTATTATCCTTAGATCTCGGACGACGAGTAACATTAATACACGGAGGGCACATCCATGCTAAGATATATTCTTTAGTGAATGCAAAATATTGTTCATTGTTGATATTCAGACATTCCAGGTGAAATTTGCCCACACATAATCGACATACATAACGTAGTGTAGGACGCCCTCCGACCAGGTGGGATGACGATCTGCGAAAGACTGCAGGCTGGATGCGGCAAGCTGAAGACAGGGCGCTATGGCGCTCTTTGGGGGAGGGCTATGTCCAGCAGTGGACTATTATAGCCTGATGATGATGATGATAATCGTCACTTCATAAATTCTTCAGATTCTAATTTCTTATGACATGCATTACAACTCATTGTTATTGTTTGTAAATTAAAACACGGGTTATGTCTCACCGTATAGTTCCAAAGTACCAAGTTAGCGGTTGACAGTTCGCGGCAAGCACAAGCGGCGCGAGAGACAGACAGCAAGGCGCGATCTATACCTCCCCACTCACACTCAGCGAGACCTCAACGCGATGACGTCGTCGTAGGCGACTGCACTCGTAGCACCAGTTGACTGCGTAGACGGCCGTAGCGGCGTCGTCGTAGTGCTCCAACCGTCGTCGTAGCAGCTCAGCGCGGCAATCGGCCGGCGGCCGCCTGTCTCTTATTGCAGCGGTGAGGTGTACGGTCCCCGCGCTCGCTGACTCCTGCCGCGACCCTCGCTCGCTTGTTTAACTCGAATATTGTTAACAGTTGAGTTAAAGTAAATTAATAACTTGTAATGACTATTAATAAGTACCAATATTGATTATTAGGTAAATTAAATTTTAAAATAAAATGGGTAACACGTCTACTCTCTAAGCTATCTAAGACGAAAGAGGTACCTACTTATGTAAAAATGTGAGTGATGTATCTAGGTTACAGTATTTTTTTCTATACCCCTGACAAAGTGTATGCAAAATTTCTTAATGATCGGTTGAGTAGTTAAGACGTGAACGCGTAACAAACAAACTTACACTCGCATTTATAATATTCGTTAGAACTAGCAAAGCTTTTTTGACATATCATATAATTGTCCATAGGTAACCAATTACTACGACACTCATAACTTTGATGTTTAAGTGTTATTTTGTGACTCAAATTATAGAAATATTTTTTAATTTTGGTGGTTGGTATTACAAAATAAGCTATGTTTAATTATGATCTGCTTGCTGTACCTACGAATTTTTGTATGTGTATACTCGTATGCATTATGTTATACTCTAATCTATATATTAACAGATTTAAATAATACAAACACTATAACCCAAGCTTATCTCAATACAACACTGACAACAACATGTTAATCGGTTCAGCCATTTTGGGAATTGGCGTGCATAAAACGGACATACATTTATTATTTTATTTATGAGTATACCTATCATTTAAATAAACGTTAACTTCAGTGGTATTAAAAACAACGGGTTTTAGAAGCCTTTATTTAAAACGATACTGATATTTAAGTGGAAGTTAATTTGAATGGAAAGCAAAACAATACATACATAATGAAAAGCATAGAGTACCTCGCAGAAACCCATATTTTTTTTTTTATTTATATCTGTAATCTCGCTATTACAACTGGTCAATTCCCTACAGTTTAAAAAAAAACAATAATTCATCCTATCTTTAAGGATGAGGACAGAAGTCGTGTCACCAACTACAGACCTATAGCAGTGATCCCTGCTCTATCCAAAATATTAGAGAAGATCATGAACAGCAGGCTCGTGGATTACTTAGAAAAATTCAACATTCTATCACCTACTCAATATGGATTCAGAGTTGGTAAATCCACATCTGATGCTGTCCATGATCTGACTAATTATGTTGTATCAAACTTGGATGGTGGGCAAAAGGTCCTGGAAATTTTTATAGACCTTGCCAAAGCATTTGACACGGTTTCTGTTCCCATTCTAATTGGCAAGATGGAAAAAGTAGGAATCAGGGATGTCCAGCTAAAAATGTTGAGTACTATCTAAACCAGCGAACCCAGTGCGTCAAAATTGGCGATGTTTTGAGCGATAAGTGCACAGTACCGTAAGCTACGGCGTACCACAAGGCAGCGTGCTAGGTCCAACGCTCTTTCTCATTTACATCAACGAACTAGGCTTGCTTACCATCCCGAAAGGCAAGATAATAACCTTCGCTGACGATACTGCTTTGCTGTTTAGTGCTGGCTCATGGCGTGAGATGTATGCATATGCCCAGTCAGGATTTAACGTTGTAACAGAGGGGCTTCATAATAATGTCCTCGCCTTAAACGCGGGCAAAACCAAATACATGACATTTTGTTTAAAACATAACTTACATACCACACCAACACCGTCATCGTACTCCATTGTAGCCCACTCATGTTCCAAACAAAATATTAATACATGCACTTGCAGTCACATAGACCATACAGATGATATAAAATACTTAGGTGTAATAATAGACAATACCCTAAGATTCCATAAGCACATCAGTACTCATAGTAATAGACTGCGTAAATTGATATATGTCTTTAAAACCTTGCGACATAATTATAGCAGATGAAAGATTGAGAAAATCAATTTACTATGCTCTTGTACAGTCGTTACTAGTATGCTGCATCACGTCCTGGGGTGGTGCACCAAAACACACAATTTTGGAAATTGAACGTGCGCAAAGGGTCATATTGAAAGTGTCTTATTGCCGACCATTTCGGTATGTAACAATGCTCATGTATAAAGAAGCAAGGGTCCTAACAGTACGACAACTATTTATATTGCAAACGATTCTAAAGCAGCATGGATTCTTAAGCTTTAACCCGGTTTTATCGCGGAATAAAAGGCGATTTAAACCTGTCAATCGGCAACAAAAGCAACTCACCATGTTTTGTAATCGCTTGTTTTGCTTCGTTGGTGGCTACCTTTATAATAAAGTAAACAGGACACTTTCAATATACCACCTCACCAAAATAAAGTGCAAAATGAAGGTAAGCTGTTGGCTGCAGGGCTTGAGCTATGAGGATACGGTAAATATATTATCTGTACTGGCATAACTCATACAAATTCATTACCATATAAAATATGTATGTATGTATACACATAAAAATACACACACATACACTACTCACACGCACGCGCTCGCGCACACACGCGCACACACACACACACACTCACACACACACAAACATGCACCCTCCCACACACACACACACACACAAACGCGCACACGCACACACGCATGCATATAATAAAACTTGTGCACACCAAATACTATTCATACTAACAATATATATAATACAATTATAATTAAAATGTAAAACATAAAAAAGAACTTAACGCACCAATAACTTGTATTTGTTCGTATTTCTTTATTATTATTTTTAATGTAACTTGTCCGTGAGGTAGGGACCTGGTGTCCTGAAACACAGACTCTCCGTCTACCTTAGGCACCAGTATCCCACGGTACTTCTAAATCAACTAAATTTATGTCTGATATCAAATGTACCTACTTCAATTACTGTATTGTGGTGTGAAAATAAATTATTTTTATTATTTTTATTATCAGAAAAGGAGGCGACGGCATTCCACGATCTCTCATTCCGGACCATATACTCAACCACGGCCGGGAGTGAGAGGGCAACCAGTCCTACTGCCGCGATAAACTCACGGCGCTGCGATGCCCAAGCGGAGCAAGCCACCAAAGTGTGCAGCGCCGTGTCCACAACATACTGTACTACACTCTGTACTGTGGGCAAATAAGTAGGTTCAACAGATTTTCGACTATAAAAAACGTGAACTAAGTCCAGCAAAACGAATAAAATATAGAAAAAGAAAGTACTCCGTTATCAATGTCATGTGGTCCCTCAGGGATCATTTTTAGGCCCACTCATATTCCTAATATATGTCGGGGACGGTCATTAGTACAGTTACGAAACGCGATGCGAGAGTCGAGATATGGCAGCACTGTTGCGAGGACGGCAACACGCATTCTACCGTCGTCGTGTGCGGACCTCCTCGCTAGGAACTGTCATTCGTTTCATGCAAGACATTCATGTTAATTTATTGTGAAGACAATCAAAGTGATTAGTGTACACTTATTGTTTCACTTTGCTCGATCGCCCTATTGTACGCCCGTATTATGTCAGTCGATGGTGTTACTGACGCACACTCTATATCCGACATCAGAAGTGGGATCGGATCGAGCAAATGAGAAAATACGTGGTGAGGCCTCCGAAACCTCACAATGGCGAATGAAGCTCGAAATGCAGAACGATCAAATGCAATCACTTATGCAAGCATGGAACGCGCCGCAACCCAAGAATTGAGTGACGCTGCCTGAGTTCGACCCGGATAAGGAAGAAGCCGACCCTCAATCCTGGTGTGGTATTCCTATCTCAATCGTAAAGCAGCGCAAGTAGTTCTTCGGATAGTGAGACACAATTCAAGATGTTAACGCCGCCGCTGAAATGCTTCATATGCGACAAGCCAGGACACAAGCAAATCGACGGCCGTTTCAACGGAAAAGAGTTTGAGAAGCACCCTACACCGTCTACAACGTCTACACGTTCAACTCAACAGCCGACACCAAAAGCAACTTTCGTCTGCTACAAGTGCGGACAGCCCGGCCACAACGCGTCGCGCTGCGGGAGCGCCGTCCCCACAGCCACAGCGAGCACCGTGCCCCGCACCGAGCGCCGAGTCGACCTATGTATGGTCGAGCTCCTTCAGGATCAATAACACATAATGGTCAGTCGATTACATTTCATTTCGATTCAGAAGCCGAATGCTCCTTAATTAAAGAGAGTTTTGCTAAAAAGTTGTCCGATAAACGTTTTAACACTGTTGTTTCACTAGTAGGAATAGGTAACAAAAATGTGAATAGCACTGAGCAGGTTTTATGTAAAGTAGAAATCAATGATTATCCAGCAGAAATCTTATTCCCCGTTTTACCTGACGTTTATTTACGTAGTAATGTGATGATTGGTCGCGAGATATTGTTTTCCGAATTCATTGTTAACATTGGTGCAAACGAATTTACGTTATTAAAGAGCAATGTTATTAATTCGTGTGCTACTTTAAATATTCAAAGTGCCATAGATTATCTTGACCAAGTAGACACTGACATTTCAATTGAACGTAAACAGTCTCTTGTTAGTTTATTAAAACGATTTGTGAAATATTTTATCTCTGGTTTTCCAACTACGCGCGTTAACACTTATGAATTAAAAATTCATTTAATAAGATCCAAATAAATCTGTACAGAGACGACCTTATCGTTGTTCACCGGAGGAAAGAAAAGTAATGCGCGAACGAGTGAATGAATTATTAGACGCTAAATAATAAGACCTAGTAATTCACCTTATGCGAGTCACGCGTTGTTTGTAAAAATAAGCTGACGGTACGAAGCGCATGGGCATCGATTGTCGTGAACTTAACAAAAATACGGTTTCGGATAGGTACCCGTTGACGTTAATTTCTGACCAGATTTCGCGACTTAATGGGGCTAATTATTTTACCAAGGTAGATTGTGCTAGTGGTTTTCATTTAATACCCGTTAGCGAGAAATCTATCGAGTGAACTGCGTTTGTGACTCCCGAAAGACAGTATGAGTTTTTAAAAATGCCTTTCGGGTTACGTAATGCTATTTCAGTTTTCCAGCGGGCAATAAGGATGCGTTAGGTGATGTACAGCTCGCTCTCAACTGTACGGTTAACAGAGTAACAAAGGCGAGTCCTCTCGAATTAATGATCGGTAAAGTCGCGCGTCCTCTTAGTTTAATGGCTTATGACGATGAAATGGATACGGATATCGAACAAGTTACAGAAAACGTAGCTTTGTTAATAGAAAAATCGGATCTATACGATAAAAAGCGGTTTGGTAGTACTAAGGCGAGACTGAATAGGTTTTCTGTAGGTGAGTTTGTGTTACTTCAAAACGAGGAACGTAACCAAGCAAAGTTAGACCCCAAGTACAAGGGACCATTCAGAGTCATAGAGGTGTTAGAGGGGATCGCTATACTTTGAAAGCATTGAACTCTAAGCGTACTTACAAGTATGCACATGGCGGGTTAAGGGGAATGCCCGAGGGCCAGGTACCAGTTGAAGTAAGGTAGAGTTGAGTGATAGTATGGAATCTTAGGTCAGCTGGTCAGACCGTACAAGTAGTCATTTCGTAGCCGTAGTCCGTTAGAAGTCGGCATCTGTTTAATCAGTCCGTGTATACGCGGTGCGCGGGTGGCGCTGGCGGAGGTCGGGTCTAATGGAGACCATTGAGTCAGGTGGACTCGGCATTCATGAGGAATGCAACAAAACAAACGTAGGTTTGTTGGTGGGGCTATACAGCCACAGGCCATGAATTTGATTCCTGCTTTGAGATTTGTGTTAATTCAAGTAATGATTTAATGGATTTGGAGAGGTACTTGGTTGCTCTTGCATTATTTTTGACCTGATTGTTTATTTGATCCAATATCCGCCCAAATAAACCTAAGTGACAATGTTCCTTTGTTATTCTAGAACGATACATCGTCTAAACATAGTTATGCGTTCCCACGTTCCCATGAGTAAGCTAAGAACGCATTACGTCACCGCACTTAGCAACAGTACTTGATCTTAACTTTAACTAAACCATAACATAAATAATGACCATAAACTTAAAAGTAACGAAATAATAAGTTAATTGATCCTGTCACTTGAACCGAGTAAACAAGCAACCCGTGGGGTCTCTCACAGGAGTCAACTTTATGTTATCGACAGTTTAAAAAAAAATGTTTATGAGCCCACCCATTGAGCGTGCGACGGGGAGCCACTTGTCTCAAACCAGATGACACTACTTAAGAAGATGTTTAGTTTTTTTGTAGATAAATAAGGACATTTGTTGTGACGAAGTTTATTTTTTGAAAGTAACAGATAAGCTTCGTGTCAGGAAAGACAGAACGATGGGTACTGTGCTGTTTTCCTTGTTACAGAATGAACACACGAGGACGTGTGTTAGCGCAGGATGGCCGTGTTGGTGACGGTCATTAGTACAGTTACGAAACGCGGTGCGAGAGTCGAGATATGGCAGCACTGTTGCGATGACGGCAACACGCATCTCACTTCGTGCTACGACAGAGCCTACATGAGAGGGGTGCACGCTATATCCGACGGATCTTTCTACCGTCGTCGAGTGCGGACCTCCTCGCTAGGAACTGTCATTCGTTTCGTGCAAGACATTCGTGTTAATTTATTGTGAAGACAATCAAAGTGATTAGTGTACACTTATTGTTTCACTTTGCTCGATCGCCCTATTGTACGCCCGCATTATGTCAGTCGATGGTGTTACTGACGCACACTCTATATCCGACATATATATAAACAACATTACAGAATTAGGATTAAACAGCCACGTAACTTTATATGCCGATGACATAATATGTTTATTTTATTTTGGGACTATATATATATATAATATACACGACATTATCACACAAGCTCAAGTAGACTTGGACGTTCTATCTGATTGGTTCCAATATAACTTACTTACTTTGAACACAAATAAAACTAGTTACATAATTTTCAAATCTAAAAATAAACCCATTTTACCACATGCCTCATTGACAATTAATAATATCCCTATTGAACAAAAATCTAAAGAAAAATATCTTGGCCTGAGAATAAATAATTATTTAACATGGGATGACCAAATAGATTAGATCAAAAATAAGCTCTCCTCACTAATTGGTTCACTTCGTAATCTACATGGTTGTGTTCCCCGACAGACACGTTTCATGATATATAACTCCTTAGTCAAGTCACACTTATTATATTTGACTGAAATCTGGGGCACCGCTACAAAAACAAAATTACAAGAATTACAGATAATGCAAAATAAAAAAGTAAAATCTCTCTTCCAACCCATCTGACATCATCATCATATTTGACATCCACAAAAAAGATCTATAACGAAACCAACTTACTTAATATTAATCAACTGTACGTATATAAAACATGTATAATTATTAGAAAAATTATTGAGAAAAACATAAATATTAATTTAACCTTTATAAAGAAATCAAAAATTACGAAACGCAGTACTCGCCGACAAGTTTGCTTGTATTATCTAGGGTACGGACCAATTCTGGCAAAAAAAAACATAAGTTTTGAAGTAGCACAACTTTACAATAAGTTACCATCCGATTTAAAAAATGTGAATTTATTATATACAAAAGAAAATTATTAGATTATATTAAACAAAATGACTTACCTAGAAACAAAATAAATAACTAAAAAACAAGCAAATTACCAAATAAATATAGTATGTTAAGTGAGCACCAAACTACCTATCGTTTTTCTTTTTTTTTATGTGGGGAATGCTTTGATGCATACCCCTCCGCGGAGGCGGGCGGAGGGGTTATGTCGGACTCGCCGGGGTACAGAAAGATGTTAAAACGATAGAATGGACCTCCCGGAATACCGACTAAACCTACCACGGTGTTCTTCGACAAAACCACTATCGGCGGGGCCGCGCGAATCACTTTCACATGCGGTCGCGACCCCGCCGAGGTTACGGCCCGCCGTATGAAACGGCAGGCCACTACACGAAAGACCTACCCTAAGATCACCACTAAAATAGAGCCCTACTGTCCCCCCCCCCCCCTAGAGGGGAGACGGACACGACACAGAGGCGCGCGTAGGAGCACGCATGCCGCCTCTCGGACCTGGTGCTGAACGGATGGCGGGCAGACCCACAAAGCTCGCCACCCCCAGGTCAAACCTCAGGGTGGCTGGAGGTCATCTCGCGCACTCCGGCGCCCGGTTCTGCGGTTGGAGAGAGGGTTTAAATGCTCCCTCTCCCGCTCCGCCGCCTCCTTGATGGAAATAACTTCCTCACAGAAGGAGACGACGGCGTTCCACGACCTCTCACTCTGGACCATAGACTGAACTACGGCCGGGAGCGAGAGGGCAACCAATCCGACTGCCGCGATCAACTCACGGCGCTGCGATGCCCAGGCGGGGCAAACCGCCAAAGTGTGCAGCGCCGTGTCCTCAACAACGTCGCGGCAGTCGCCACAGTGGTGACAACCGGGCATCGCTTGCCGGCCTATACGACACAGGAACTGGCCAAAACAATCATGGCCGGTCATTACCTGTGACAGCCGGAAGGTGAGGCCGCCATGCCGCCTCTCCAGCCACTCCTCAAACACTGGACTTACCGCCACGATCGTGGCGTGACCGGCACTGGGGTGCACAAGTACCTTTCGTGTAACGACCATTTGAAATGTATTTAATAATAATAATTATTATTATTTATTTTTTCTCTTCCACAAAGGTAACAATATAATTAAAATACTTAAATAAAAACAAAAGATCCTTGTGGGAGACTGGTATTTGCACTAGGCAACCCTGTCACACAGATTACCAGGCCCCCTAAAACAAATGCATAATTATACATAATGATAACCAATGTTCTCATGTAAGTAACTTTTGTCTTTTTTGAGAATAAAATTTTTTAAACCTAAACCTAATAATATTTTTGTATAAAAACTACATCTTAAAATTCTTACCAGACCGACAGACCACAGTCTGTAAACAGACACAAACGAGCAAAAACAAACACAGTTTCTTCACCATTATCACTGAAGGCTTTTGCGTACTAACAACATGAAATAAAAGGGGTGTATGAAGTCTGCCCCACTTCTATTCGTATTGACGATCAAATCCAAGATCATGTTTATTTATATGAAGCTTAACACGTCACAGGGAATTTCCGCCAATTTTTTTAATATATCAAACTATTTTCCAATGGCCGTTTATCTAAATACTGCTATATCTAAGTTATATTATGTATATGATAAATTCAGTAACTTTAGTATACTAATTAGCCTTTGACGATAACCTTTAACGGTCATAAGTGTGATTTTGCGTTCTAAACAAATACATTATTTTGACGTACTAAAAAAAATATAATAATAATATCAGCTCTGTTTATAAATAGTCCCACTGCTGTTTGCTCACTTCACTGCCACTGTCCACTTGCTGCCTATTCTCAGTGTTTAAAGAATTAGCTCCTGTGCGGGTTGGCAGACTTTACACATCTTTGAGAGCCTTAGTAAGACTTCTCCATGCAGGTTTCCTTACTTTGAAGCGAGAGATAAAATAATGAGCAATAATTATTTAAGCGTTGAGAAAGCCAAGTTCAAGAGTACAGCTCACACGTAAAGAATCAGTAAAGAAACTGGCCACGTCCAAGTCATGTAAATAACGCATTGACTAGAAAGCAGGACTAGCTTCCAATTTTTGTTTTCCTGTGTCTGCTTATGGCGAGCAAAAAAAATGTACCTAAATATGCTAAATCGCAGGCGATTGCACTGCATGAATAAAAACAACCTCGGTGTCGATGATATTCATTTATTGAATTCAGAATTAATTTATTGCAATAAATAAATTCTGAGATTGGAAGCCCGGGTGACAAACGTTACTGCGTTTTTAGTAGCAGCCTGCACGGAGTTTGAGACTGTTCCTGGTTCTGAGTCTAGATTATTATAACGTACAACAGTAATTCTCGAAATGTCAGCGTATTATACCTCCAGCTTCGTTCTAAAAATGCCATTAGAAAAGTCCTGAGTACAGCCACAATTTAAGTGCCAGCTTTCCTCCTGTAAATGACTAGGTTATTATGATCACTTGGTATGCGACGACAGGGGTTTGAAAATAACAAATAATAAAAAATAAAACAAACAAATTAATTGTGAGCATTTATTGCTAAAATCACTTTGATGTGTCTTCAGAGTATAAAAACAGTCAACAGTCACAAAAACTAACATAAATAAAACACAGTTATATTATCTTAAAAATAATTATTAAATTATAACAATTGTCAATACTTTAGACTTTAAACTTAAAAGCCTTATTAATTACTTGAGAGTTTGTATGACACTTATAAAATAATTAGTTGAGACAAAATTGTACATTGTATTAGTTTAGTCGAAATACCTCGGATTGAAAAAAAATTAAGGAATATAGACATATTATGAGAGCATAAAACAACAAAGAAGAAAATACATTCTTCTATATTCGATAAATCAAATTGAGCGTTTTAACGTCTTTCCATAAAATGGATGAATTTAAACATGCGTTAAGTTCGTCGGCTGGCGTTGATCGTCGTATTACTGGTAGTGTTTGGCGAAAATCACCTAACAATAAAATCATTTCACCACCAAACCGGTTTTGGTTCTTTCGTAAATCTTGCAACGTACGGTCTAATGCTTCCAAAGATTTTTGTGTGCCATCGTGCACACATCCCAATCTATTAATTTGCTCTGCTGCAACACTTTGGCCATCGCAGAATTTCTCGAAAGGTTGCAAGTTGGTGTTTCATTTATTTGCATGTTCAACGGCAACTTGAGTGCGGAAAGAGCTGTTCGACCGCCTTCCAACAACGTAGCTGCAATACCTGACGAAGCAAGTGCAAGTGCGATACCATTTTGCGAGCGAATCGTTGCCAAAATCAATGATATTAAAAGCGTTTTCCTAGTCCCACCGGGAGCATCTAAGAAAAACAATCCGCCAGTTCCATCGTTCACTACTTTTATTAGCGTATCGTAGGCATATTTTTGTTGCTTATTAAAAAGGGGAACGTTTCTTAGAACAGTTTCTTTTAATGCCTCAGAATCATATTGGGTTTCACGTCTCAACTCTTGATTAAATGCGTCGTGCATTGGACGATTGGGCGTTGTCATTCCTAATTGTATTAATGCTTGATTGTACATTTCTTCGTTAATTTGCAAATTTGCATTTGATGTTCTAAGACGCTTCTGATGTAATATATCTTCGGTCATGTGATCTTTATATTTGTTCCATAAATTAATCGGTGTTGATGGGAAGCATGTAGACAAAATTATGGAAAACAATGTTCGTATTTGTTTAGCATTTGACGAAATCACAGCATTTTCGAGAGTGTGGTCTCAATGAGTGTCATTCTCTAGCAATCCCAAATGTTAACAGGCTTCTCTGTATGTGCCGCACAATACACCATCAACAGTTCGCAGATGTTGGAATGATGTTGGGCCACGAACATTGACTAACAGTAAACGTAAATAAAAATACTCGTCTTGGCTGGGATGGACTGTGTAAAGACGTCCTAGTGCATCGGTGGAAAATACTTGAGGGTAACTTGGAACTGGCTGTCCTTGTTTCCGTCGTTGAAATTTCTTTAACGGTTGATTCCAGGTATAATATCGTAGTATTTCGGAATAAAGCAGTGTTCTAGCAAAGTCATCATTCTAGCACATTTCAAAGAAGCTGGTCGATGTCGTGGATGGCGACCTCTCAATTCGTTGTAATACGTTTTCCGTTGTAAAGTACACCCTTTGACCATTTTCCAGATGTACGGCCAAGTGAACTATAGTGGGGTGTCATTGATATATTGGAAACGAAAAAATACGCCACATCGCCTAGTTACTACTGACATAGCGTCCGATTTGAAAATGAGTGATTTTATCGTTTGAATTTTCAGCAGCAACTCCGAACACAGCCATGTCACTACTTTTGTTCATGTACTTGCAGATATATTTTATCGATTTTACGGATTGGCAATATTCAATATTTATGTGTGTTTTAAATGTTTTGGAGAGTAACGGAGAAAACGGAACAACCCAACGATTATCAACTTCAATTTCCAGCTGATTCACTTTAACTATTGTTGACCTTCCGTTGTTATCGGTGGATCACCGGCGATAAAGTGGATAACCATAATTTCCACTAATAGTTTCTACTACTAATTGTCTTGGAAAGCGTTTTGAACATTTTCCATCAACCATATCCGGAGAATTTTGATTTAATATTCCACAGGGACCATAAATCATATTTTTTGTAACAATTTCATGTAACAATGGATCTTCATCATTATCGGGAATTTCCGCAGATATCACATCGTCGATTTCATTCGGTCTTATGCTCTCTACCAACCAAATGAGAATGTGTGCATGTGGCAATCCACGTTTTTGCCACTCGACTGAATACATCCAACAGCGCGTCTCGCCGAATACGCGATGCTTAACAATAAAGTCCATGAGTGATTTTAACTTTCTTTTGAACACCCTTGCGGTAATGTCGTGGCGATCAATGGGTGATTGGCCAATAAATAATTATTGTCGAATTTCTGTCCACTGTGGATTACATGTAAACATTATTAAACAAATCTGGTGTGCCATAATGATGTACACAAGACATAGCATCCTGAGCGTATTCATGCATATGTCGCGGACTTCCGACGTATGTAGCTGGGAGAATAGTTGTTCTACCTACATTCTGTGCATTTCCATCAGCATTGATGGCATCCCGTAGATGAATGTATTCTTCAGAACGCAGTTTTGCCTGGTTCAACTTGATAAATATCAATCGCTCAGTTTCAACTTTCACTTCACGTACATATCCACAGCATATTGGTGGAAGAGACGCCGACATTTTAAGATATGATTGTCCTCATTTTCCCGAACCATCAGTCTGTTTGAATAATAAATTCATTGAACTAACTTTTTTGTTAGTTTCGGAACCTGTAACTGGAATTATCATCTTCATTGAAAAATTATATCCATCTTCACCTTGCCAAAATAAGATAGGATATTGTAACGCATCATATGATCGATGTGTTTTGGACACACGCTGCAGTTGATTGCTACGTCGATGTAAAACAATATCTCGGTTATCTAAATTTTCACCCACGACGACAATTATAGCGACTTCGTCAATTGTTGGCGCATTAAAACGTCTCGCGTGTTGTCCTGCAGGCGACTTATCAGCTTTGATGACAATTTTCTGATTATTAGACGGCATGCGGTCCAAAGCAGTCGTGAATAATGCAACCAATTCGTTATATTGATGAAAAAACGTTTGGAGTTGTTCCACAATTGGTCTTTTCACTGAATTGTTGTGTGCACAACGCTGATCGACTTGTCTTGCTGCAAAAATTTGTAGTCACTATTCGGCGTTGGCATAAGGAACCTGTTAGATGATATATTTGGCCCTGAATCTTGAAAGTCGGCATAAAATTTTCTTGAATAACTTTTGTTGCACCAAATGACGTCATTTGAAAACAATTATTGTATTGCTGGATATGAGTCAAAAAATGTTTAGAATCTGGCCCATTTCCGGAAACCAATGGCGGTACCAATGGCGTCAATTTGACTTGACCGCTCGCGCAACGCAATTCAGGAGCATCATTTTTAAACTTAAATGCCTTGCAATATTGGTACACGACGTTCATTGGTTCAATAGCGACGATTTGTTGTGAACTATAATCGATTTTCACGTTATAATTGAATGCAGCTCGATAGGGGTTAAACGCAACATTTCTATGTTGTTGATTTCGTTTCTATCGATTCCGTTCAACTTCATTCCGCGCTTCGCGTTGCTCGTTCTTTGGCTCGCAGCATTGCGAGTTCTGCGACTTAAGTCTGTACGTCTAATTGCTGGCATTTTCAAAAACGAAAATTCATCTGTAAATTAAAGAAAACTATTGTATTCTTCTTTATAACCAAGTATATCACTTGTTATGTTAGTAACGTGTATGTTAGTCTATCCAAACTTACCAAAACTGCATATTAAATTGAACTTTTAAAATTAGGCGTGATGTCTCTGAACTAACCGTGATGTGCACTAAGAAATTCAGTTTTCTTACATCCTTTTTGTAAGAAATAATAAATCAATTCCATGTCAAACGTCATATGGTTACATTAAAAAAGTTAATATTGTCCAAAGCGGTTAGAATAGAAATAATTTTATATGGTGGTTACGTATTCTTAAATTTTCTAATTTTTCGCGCAATTTTCTTATTTTTCTTTCACAAGAACGAGAAGGTTCTGACAATAACAAATACAACAAAAAATAATTAGTGAAATCGGTCCAGGCGTTCACGCGTGATGGCGTGACCAAGGGAAATAGGGATTCATTTTTATATATATTATTATAGATAGAAGATAGATGACGAGATGGCGATCCCCTACTAGTCAATTTCAAAGGCAGAGACAGATTTTTAGGATTTGGAAATCTAAAGAGGTATTACATAGCAGTAACTTCTCCCTTAAGAGGCTAGACCTAGTTTCAGAGTCAGGGTTTATATATTTGTGTACAGATTTCTGCATCTACAATACCAATATCGAAACTAAGGGCAATCTACCCATGGACTGGTTTAGTTTAAATTGTATAACTTTCTTATTAAATTTTTGCTAAATTGTTTGTATTACTGATATAAACTATACATATTGGTAATTAAATATATTTAATTATAATTAAACTTATAAAAATATATAAAGGTAAAAAGAATATATGGTTAACATGAATTTGAAAGTGATAAAGTAATAAATTGCAATATTATGTGTATAATACATACAAACCTCGATGGCGTAGTGGTTAGTGTAACCGACTGCCACGCCTGAGGTCGCGGGTTCGATTCCCGCACAAGTCAAATATTTGTGTGCATGAACATGGATTTTTGTCTTGGTCTGGGTGTTTCTATGTATAATATGTATGCATTTACAAAAAAAAAAAGTATATATGTATGTTTATCCATTGTCTAGTACCCATAGTACAAGCTTTGCTTAGTTTGGGCTAGATGGTGTTGTGTGTATGTGGTAGAATATTATTATTATTATTCTCTTTATTACTTATTTTCTCTAATAATTACATTTTTAAATATAAATATAAAAATTATATATATTTAAAAATATAAAAACTGAAATGACCCACCGATATCGGGTGCAGTATCGGGTAACCTCCGCACTATGCGCGCCGTGTCGAGCAATACTGCCTTCTGAATCGAGGACTTGACCCAGCTATTCAACGCGAGCCTCTTAAGATGGTGGTCGAGGCTCTTGGCAATTGACCCGTTTACCGAAACGACTATCGGTACAATGATCGCCGAGCCTACATCCCACATGTCGACAACCTCGCGAGCCAAGTCCAGATATTTAATTTGTTTATCTTTTTCAGCTTTCACGAGGTTCTCGTCATGAGGGATGGTGACATCGATGATCATTGCAAGGCGCTCTAATCGATCTATCACCACAATATCTGGCTTGTTAGCCACAACGGTTCTATCAGTGATGATAGATCGATCCCAGTACATAGTGACACGACCATTCTCGAGAACTGGATCGGGCACATACCTGTAGTACGGTATCTCTGAATCCACAAGATTGTACTTTAAGGCAAGTTGCTGATGGATTATCCTGGCCACTTGGTTGTGTCTGTGCAAATATTCGCCATTGGCAAGACGGGAACACCCAGAGACAATATGCCTGAGAGATTCACCGGGCTGGTGACACGCCCGACATATGTCGACCGTCCCATCCTTCAGGATATGCCGCCGGTAGTATTCGTCATAACAACTTCGTCCATTATTGCAAAGACAAAACCTTCTGTTTCGGCAAAAATATCGCCGAAACGTAGCCAGGCCACAGAAGATATTAAATCAACATCGGGCCCGTGTAAGGCCCGATAGAAGCGTCCATGCAGCTCTTTCCATACATCCCTGCGGTCATCAGTACTGAGTACCACAGGTTTGCGCCAGTTCTCCTTAGCCAGAGCCAGCGGGGTAAGGCCATTGTCCACTGAGACTACAGCCCGATGCACACCCGAGAATTATTATTATTATTATTTCATTTACTGGTTAACTAGATTATGCCCGCGGCTACTCTCACGTTAATATAGATTTTGTCAATATATTGCTATACCTCGGGAACAGTATATTTACCT
This sequence comes from Catocala sponsa, assembly GCA_963564715.1. NCBI lineage: Eukaryota > Metazoa > Arthropoda > Insecta > Lepidoptera > Erebidae > Catocala > Catocala sponsa. The sequence goes on along the minus strand of OY751347.1, from coordinate 20,725,018 downwards.
GGATGAAAAGTACCCTATGTCCTAGGGTTCTTTTAATATTCATGAAAATCGGTCGAATAGTTAGGTGTGAAAGCGTAACAAACAAATTCACAATTATAATATTAGTTAGGAGTAGGATTTTCCTCCAATAACATAAGTATAACTTTGTAGGTACGTCGTCCGACTTGGCGAACTCGATTTATCTCGGGAAGACGACGGTGCATATCCTATTGATGTACGAATTAAGAAGATGGTTACACACGAGGAATACAACGCTAACTCTTACAACAACGATATCGGCGTACTTGTACTTCAGAATGACGTACAATTTACAGGTGAGACTGAACCTAAATTGTTTTATATTTATTGTTTTATATATTTCGCGGGGGACTTTACAAATATTCAAACAACGGACACAAAGAACATCCAGATTCGGAACAACCATTTGTGAATCACACAAAGTTTTGTCCGGTGTGGGATTCGCACCCACAACACTCGGCGCAATAGCAGTGGCGAAGCGACCACTTAATCCACTACGCCTGTGCTCGGCAACCTTGTCGTCCAAAAGAGCCAAATTTAGACAATACACATTTCAAATCTATTCAAAGAGCCATATTTTAACTTAAGCTTTGCTTAAGCAGGCGACATTATTACGGAAATAATAAGGTTTCAAAGTACACTCTCGAGCTTGCCTCTCTCAAATAAGTCTTAGTTCAACTAACAGTACATAAAATGAAATTTGATATCATACTTTTAAGGCAAGATAATAAGTAATATTCCATGCCTGCACTAAACATTTCGTGGAAGAGCTGCAGCCGAGGAGTCAAAGAGCCGCATGTGACTCGCGAGCCGCAGATTGCCGACCACTGCACTACGCCATCCATCATAAATGGTTACAGTACAACAATAACACATTATGTTATTGCTTCTAAAGTAAGAACTAAACCGAACGCAATATCATACTAATTGCGATTTTGTTAGCGCGTAATATGTTCAACGCAGTCAAAAGCTTTATAAAGATTTAAATTATGCAGAAAACTAATAAGAGTTATTCAGGTCCATATAAAAATATCGTGATGTATGCTTCTACTGAAATTAAGCTTTATCGAAAGTTATGCAGCCGTCATGGTTACGGTGAGATTGTCCACGAATTCTGCAAAACATCGAAATCCACGATGAAATCCGTGTAAAGCAGTTTAGTTTTAATCTGTAATTAGAAAGGTAAATCAATATTATATTTCTGCTTTTCAGATTCGATACGTCCGATATGCATTCCTAAAGCCCAAAAATGGACGAGAGACAAGAGGACGGAGACATTCAAAAGCTACTCCCCAATTATAGCCGGATGGGGACAGACATCACAAAGTATGTTTAGTTTGATTTTTTAATGGGGCTTGCCAGCCGTAACCTTGAGAGTAGATTGTTGGCCTATCAGACAGAGCCATTGAGTTCGATCTGACTTTTAAAAGTTATATGCGTACTAGCTTTTGCCCGTGACTTCGTCCGCGTGGAATGGTTACTTTGGGCAGCATTTTTAGTTTTATAAGGAACTTCTTTCGCTTTTAATACACATATAAATGACGTGGTTTACGTAAAATAACTCATTTTAATGTATTTTTATAAACTAGTCTCAACTAGTTCTTTTTTTATCCATCCTTTATTAGAAAAAGATTTTGCGGGTTTGAAACTTGTGAGCACGCCACATAGAGTTGCCCATGGAAAACAGTTTTGTTTATTAATACCGTAAATGCTGCTTTTAGGGGAATCTGCACTCTTTTAGATTGAAATGGCAAATCGGTCTGACTTATCGGAATACGGGGAATCAAAACATTTTCTCCTTTTGCCATTCTAGTCATGATTATAGCTTTTATTGTAATGCGCCCTAGATCCGTAATTTGTAGCCGTGTACAATGGTACACGGCTACGGTACAAAGCCTTGGTGCGTTTAACGAGACTGGAATACCAACTTTCAGCCTTAACTTATGGGAAGGCACTGATAATTCTAAAGAGTTGTGAAACTCTATAGGGTACGATGTCACTTGTTCAGTGTCCTTAACATTATCTACTGAGAGTTTATAATTTGTTCGTTTATCTGGTCTACTGTCTCATTTGTCGGCGCCAAAGTTGACCTGTCACACAACTATTTTCAATTGCTCATACTTATTTGTAGATCTGGATATAAATTATTGTTTAAATCACCTGTGTTATCGACAATTTGACAGAATTCACATCTTAGTGTAATCATACCGTTACTGTCTGTTAGCATACAATCTTCTCCCACCTTTAAAAGAGCAGCCGCCTATTGTCCTGCGTAAGAATCGTTGTGTAGTTGTACTCGCATATTTGTAGTCAGACAAAACGTTTTTACGTGTATCCATAACACAGACGCCTTCAAACAGGCATTTATTTCATCTGCCGGTGTACCACCAGTAATAACCGGTAGGGTCTGTCTAATGTCACCAGCTAAAAATATCACCATATCTTTCATGGTTCATGGTGTGATAGGTATAGTGTTTAGATTGGTCTTTTATGGGGCATCGTACATTCATCCAAAACCAACAGCTTAGACTGCTGCAACATTTTTCCGCACTTGCCGCTTTTGCTAATGTTACAAATTCCTCCGCCGCCGGCGCATCGTTCATTGTGTATGACGCTTGGCGTGTCTCGCGCTCACGCGACTTGTATATATTAAGACGGCATTTTTACTAATAATGCAATGTTGTTTCCGATAAAAATACGTACCTATTGTAAAAATAGACACATTTGTTTCATTAAATAGAACACGAAAGTTCATGTGGAAGCCCCACACAAACTTTCGTCTCCTAATTAATTCCCATGTAGGTCGAAATTTCAAAATCGCTGGATCGAGTGTCCCATATGTCCGATACAAAGTCTCATTGCTTAATCTTCGATAATGATGATTTCGCATACAAAATTCCATCCCTTAATTCAACCTCTTCATGGCCTGTTTTACAATAAAAGGCAACCTATATCCTTTTCCAAGGTCTAGTCTCTCTCTGTACCAAATTTCATTAAAATCGGTTGTGGTTTAGGCGCAATAATGACGCATTGCCATGCAAAATTTTATCCCTTACTTCAACCCCTTCATGCCATTTTTAAAACAAAAGATAGCTTATGTCCTTTCCCAAGGTCTAGTCACTCTCTGTACCAAATTTCATCAAAATTGGTTTAGTGGCGTAGGCGCGACAGTGACGAATTCACATACAAACTTTCACCCCTTATTTCAACCACTTCATGTTCTTTTTACAACAAAAGATATCCTATATTCTTTCCCAAGATTTAGTCTATCTTTGTACCAAAATTCATCAAAATCAGTTGTGGTTTAAGCGCGATAATGACGAATTCCCATACAAACTATCATCCCCTTTTTTTGTAATAGAAGGTAATTCGTTTATATAAAGCAGGAACAAAAGAGGTCCCAAAATACTGGCCTTAGGTACACCATAGTTGTAAGATTGAGGGCTGGATCTGTAGCTAGTTTGTGTTAGGTCCTTGTTTAAGTTTCTCAACTCTACGAACTGTTTCCGACCTGTCAAGTAACTCTTTATCTAATCGAGGCTAAGTCTTCGTATGCCATACTTTTCGCATTTTTCGAGTAGCAGTTTGTGATGGACAAAATCAAACGCTCTGCTCATATCGAAAAATATTACTGAAACGAGTGTGCGTTTGTCAACATGCCGAGTGATATTCTCAAGCAATTTAAATGCAGCGAAGGTAGTCGATTTATTTTTTGGAATCCATTCTGTTCCTCTTTTATAACATTAAAGTTATTCAAAAATTTTGATAAGCCACCGTGTATAGTTCTTTCAAATATTCTGGCAAATATTGGTATCAGCGTTATGGGACGATAATTGTGCAAATTTCAACTCAAAAATCAAATAGGGTATGTCCTTTCCCAAGGTCTAGTGTATCTTGGTACAAATTTTTTTCAAAATCGGTTTTGTTTAGGCGCTATAATGACGAATTCCTATAAAACTTCCATCCCTTATTTCAACCCCTTCATGCCCTGTTTTACAACAAAAGGTAGCTTATGTCCTTTTCCAAGATCTAGTCTACCTCAGTACCAAATTTCATCAAAATCGGTTCTGTGGTTTAGGCGTGAAAGCGTAACAGACAGAGTTACTTTCGCATTTGTAATATTAGTAGGGAAATAGGGATTAAGTACTTTATTATAGCTCGCTTTAGCAGTGTAGGAATAGCTTTATAATTATGCAGTTTTTATTTTTATACTATTAATTCCTGAGTCGACATTCGGATACCAACATCTAGACCCAGTTTTTATCATTGTGTCTAGTTGTAGCTGTATTTAGTCATTAATATAAATATTATTAACTAGCTTTTGCCCGCGGCCTTGCTCACGTTAATTTAGAATTTGACAATCAATTCGGGTCGTACTCTGCTTGTAATAATATAATTCAATCATGATTAGAAAGACACGTGGCGCCATCTATTATCATAAGAACGTTATTATTGTTTTCCTCGGAAACAGTAATTTTTTTTAGGATGAAAGGTAGCCTATGTCCGTTTCTGTACACCTGTCAACGTATATGCAAAATTTCAGGATGATCGGTTCAGTGGTTTAGGCGTGAAAAGGCAACAAACAAACAATCTCATTTTCGCTTTTATAATATTAGTTAGGATTAGGATTAGTTAGGATACACTAGCTTTTTCCGTGACTTCATATGCTTTGAATTTGGCAGTATGTGCCATTTTTATATTTTCTTTCTTAATAGTCGACCTCTAGGCGGTGTATCAAAATAAAACATGCACCAGAATTTAGTTTGAGCCTCCAGCAGTACAATTCTGAAAACCGTATTTAATTTCGTGCAGTAGTTTTTATGTGATGCGCGTACGAACATACTGTCAGACAACATTTCTAAAATATTTGTTTTGGCTTCTATAGCTTTTATAAAACCCCCTGACTTTACATTTTTCATAAATAGGTATCTCCTATGTATAACATTTTAAAGGGTCAATGTCTGTACATTGAACTATTAACATTTTATTATAAGACATGATGACACAGAAATCCCTCTGGCCCGAGTATGTAAATGTTTCAATTCTAAATCCTTTTGGATTCCCAGATAAAATTGAAACAGTCCGACAGGCATGCCAGCGGCATACATCAACATTTTAAAATTTTGGTATGATAACCAGATTAATCAGGTAAGATGGGCTGATACAATGTCTGACGAATATAGACTGGAATGTGGGGTAAGACAGAGTGGACTAACATCTCCTGGCCTCTTCAGCCTATATATGAATCACTTGATCAAGGGACTCAGTAAAACGCATGTCGGATGCTACATTGACGGAACCTGTGTCAACAATATAAGCTATGCTGATGACATGGTTCTGCTGGCCCCATCGGTAAACGCCCTGAGATCATTCATACAAATTTGTGAACAGTACGCTTCAGAACATGGTCTCAGGTACAACTCACGCAAAAGTGAGGTATTAATTTTTAAAGCGGGGAATCAGAGGCCCAATACTGTGCCTCCAATCATGATAGACGGGAATGTACTAAAGACTGTGCAAACCTTTAAATATCTGGGCCATGTAATATCGGAAGATCTTAAAGATGGCCCAGATATAGAAAGGGAACGCAGGGCGTTGGCAGTGAGGAGTAATATGCTGGCCCGCAGGTTTGCTCGATGTACTAATGAAGTAAAATTAACTCTTTTTAGGGCATATTGTCAATCTTTTTACTCGAGCGGCCTGTGGGTTCGGTATACACAACCAGCCTACAACGTCCTACGTATACAATACAATAACGCTTTCAGAATGTTGTTGGGGCTACCGCGTCATTGCAGTGCGTCGCCGATGTTTGCAGTTGCGCGTGTTGACGGCTTTCACGCTATAATGCGGAAAAAAGCGGCGTCACTTTTTCAAAGATTGCGTAGTAGCACCAACAGCATTCTGCAAATGATTGCTTCCCGTAACGATTGTCCCATACAGGCACACTGGGTGGGCATCGTTACGGGAAAACTGTAATGTCCATGTACTTAATCTATTTCATTATTTCTTTTTACTAACATAGTTTGTAAGAAAATTGTTACTAACTCATATGGACTATGTCCGAAATAAATGTTTTTTATTATATTATTATTATTATTATGTCGTAATCTTTCAGAAGGAGGACGAGCCACTCATCTCCAATACTTACATCTGCCGATCCTCAACAACAGCGTCTGTGCAGAAGCGTACAAATCGTATCCAATGCTGGTGTTTGACGAGAGCGTGTTGTGTGCAGGGTTCTTGACAGGAGGCGGGGATGCTTGCCAGGGTGATAGCGGTGGACCATTAATGCAATCATTTGTAAGTTTTGCATATATCGTATATTTAATGCAACAAAGTTCCCTGCAGTATCCACGCTTGAATCTGTAGCAAGCTGACTCGAGATTAGCTCCCAGTCTAGAGAAAGTCGAGTATTCAGGTGGTTGAAATTAAAATGGTTGAAACAAATCTAAGAGCTTGAGCGACCACTCTTTTAGTATACCCGTGAATAGGCTGGTGAAAAGCAACCGAAACGTCGGTGATAGCATAAATGAAATAAAATACATGCTTTATGAAACCGCGCTAAAATCCGTTACGAGTAAAATTAATTATTTTTATACTACTTCAATTGTTACGTTTTCACTTAAGAAAACGTAACGCAACAAAAAGAAAATATAATACTCTGGTGGTAATAAGTAATTTCTTAGCTTAAAGAGGCTCTATACTGTCGGTAGAGAAAGTGGTTCTTATGTTAATGGTATAATGGTAATGATTCCTGTAGTGTACAAAACGATAACGCATATCGCTAGCAAACAGACAGAACGTACACTTCTTTAGAATACATAATAAACAGTAATGAAAAATGGAAGTATTCTCATGAAAGCTCTACTCCTCGAACAGGCTTTTTTCAATGCAAAATTTTTATTCCTGTTATTTATTTTTATTATTATTTTTTATTAATATAATAGTTAATTGTCTAGTGGGAAACCGTTGCACTGCCACGCAGAGGTCTCGAGTTCGAACCTAAGGTGCACATCTCTGACTTTTCGAAGTTATATGCGTATTAAATATGTAGTTAATTATCGCTTGCTTTACCGGTGAAGGAAAACATTGTGAGAAAACCTGCATGTCTGAGAATTCTCCATAATGTTCTCGAAGAAATGTGAAGTCTACCAACCTGCACTAAGCCAGCGTGGTGGACTGTGGCCCAACCCTTCTCACACTGAAAAGAGTCCCGTGCCCAGCAGTGGGACAGTCTAATACAGGACTGATATTATTATTATTATTAATAATTAATTAACGTGTCCAAGAATTGTTTACACATTTTTTAGGAAAATAAAGATTTTTGACTTTGACCGTCAAAATGGCACCACGCAAACTAAACAAAATGGGCGGAACTTTATAAAACTAAGCAGTGTCGCTATAGTCCTTATTCTGAATGAAAGTTACCGTTTGTCCTTTTCTGTATCCCTGACAACATGTATGCGAAATTTCATGAGATACGGCGTGAAAGCGTAACAAACTCATTGGTCCAGTGGTAGTGTATACCACTGCGGATCGTGAGGTCCCGGGTTCTATTGCCGGGTCGAGCAAAGTGTTATTGGGTTTTTCTGTTAGGAAATTCTCAGTAGCTGCACGGAGTCTGGAAATGTGCCCGGTAGACGACAGTAGGCTCGCCCCCTATTACGTGGGACCAAAAACATAGTTGGCGAAATGTGGGTTTGTCATGCACCTCTGCCTATCTGCGACTGCTGTGCATGAGGTCTCGGGTTCGAATCCCGAGTTGGAGCATCAAAAACGTATTGGGTTTTTCTGTTAAGAAATCTCAATACGAGCCCGGAGTTAGGAAGTTGGCGGTGTTAGACACCCCGTGCCTCGGAAAGCACGTAAAACCGTTGGTCCTGCGCCTGAGCTCTCTCCAGTCGTGTCGGATTATCCGTCCCATCGGATCATGAGGGAACAGAGAGTGCACTTGTGTTTGCGCACATACTTGCGCACTATAATATCTCGTGCGCAGTTGGCCGGTGTCCGTTAATATTGGCCGCCGTGACCGAAATTCGGTCTGTAGGACATTATGTATGTATGTATATAATATTACTTAGAATTAAGAACTAAATCACTGTTTAAAAATAACTCAAATCACTTATAATTTTATCCAGCGGTCGAAAGCAGATAATAGAACATACTTCTACGAGATCGGCGTGATTTCCTTTAGTCGAGGGTGTGCTCAATCACAATTCCCAGGAGTTTACACTAGCATCATTTACTTCTTACCCTGGATTGAGGAGAAGGTTTTGGGACACAACACGCAATGAACATAATGTACTTAATAATATGTAATAATAATATAGAGAGGGCCGAGTTAATCACCATACTTCAGTATGGTATGGGTTTCAATAATACTGTATGTCCTCCACTTTTTCAGCCATATTTGTAATTACTGCGCCGCTCCCGTGGGTCATACCCTGCCGATGCCTACTAGATTTTGCCCGCGGCTTTGATGGCGTAGCGGTTAGTGTAACCGACTGCCACGTCTGAGGTCGCGGGTTCGATTACCGCACAAGTCAAACATTTGTGTGTACAATATTATTATTATTATTTAGATTTTGTCAATAAATGGCCATACATTAGGAACAATAATATATCTGATCAGATTCGGGTGATATACATATTTATATATTTTTCTGTGTCCCTGACAAAGCGTATATGAAATTTAATATGTCGATTAGTTAAAGCGTAACAAATAAACAAACTCACGTTCGGATTTATTAACCTTTGAGTCTTCTTCAGAGGTTAATGAAAACAGTATGTGGGTCTGTGTGTCTGTTTGTTAGTGACAGGCATAACTCCGGAAACACTGGACCGATTGACGTAACTTGGTGTGCACATACCTTGAGGTCATACCTCGGTCGAGATTGAATATGGGCCTTGTGGGTCAAAAGACCCCCGAGATATAGGGGTCACAAGGTCACATGAAGACGAGACAAGACGAAGAGGTTGAATCCTAGGTTTTTACACCCATCTTGTTTCACTTAGGATGTTACCACTGAATAAAGTTGCTTGCTAATGGTAAAAGAAGTATTGAAATCAGTTTAGTAGTTTTGAGTTTATTCATTACGAACAAAAATACAAATCTTTTCTCTTTATAGTATTACTACAAAAATATATAATTATTTATTAATTGTATCACAATAAAATCACAGGTTACTTGCCCAACGGACGTAGACCTAATGGCGACCACAGCTTTTGTTCTCTACAGTCGGCTCCACTGGCGAGTAAGGGCGGTCGCGAGTAAAGCGGTGTTTGGCGGTAATCATTCTCGGTTTCTATGGGTACTGTTGAAGTAATCATAGAGTATGAGATCTAGAAACCTTACTCTCCACTGGCACCTCTAGCGGTGAATTCAAACGCGATAACCCTCATTGACTATCGTGCCCTTAACCACACGCGAGGTGTATATAATTTATTAGGTGATTAATTGATTATAAAAGCATTATATAATAATAATAATAATAATCACTTTATTTGCTGAACAAAGGTTAATACATTGGTCTTACTGTTTATTCAAATTAGAACTCTTTGTTCTGCCTTGTAGAAATGCAAATATTAATAAAACATACACGTACTATTTACTTTACAATAAAAATTAATAAGGTAGGTATAGTTAATTAACAATAAGATAGCATAAATAGTAGTGGTCATCAACAAATCCTAATAAAAATTATATTAACAATGTCATCATTATAATAGTCATGCTAGTGAATTTTATTTAATAAAGTCAAGATAACATAAAAAGTAGTAATCATAATTAATAAAAAAGTCACAATTGTTTTTTTCAATATGTCATATCGTCAATAAATAATCATTATTTAAAAATTATCATAAAATATTTTCTGATAAAAATTCGGTAATGGTATAATAACATTTATTTATCAGGAAATTATTGAGATGTTTTTAGAACATATTTGTATTCAGAATTGTAATACTGTTTGATAGTTTATTATATATTATAGGCGCCATACAAAATATACTTTTGTGCATTAGGGCCGTACTGGCTTTTCGTATACGAAGCCTATTACAAGTATTGTTTCGCCTGTTTCGTATAACTTTATCCCCTAGCTTTTCGAATAGATCTGGATTAGACCTTACAAAGACAGCTGTTTCGTATAAGTACAAGCAGGGCAGTGTTAAATAATTGTATTTTATAAAATATGGTTTACAACTTTGTATGTATTTAAATTTAAACATTGCTCTGATGCATCGTTTTTGTGCCTTGAATACGATGTCTTTGTTTGTTGAGTTGCGCCAGAATATTATGGCGTATCTCAGTTTTGAGGCATCTGTCATAAGTAATGCGTCATCGCTTAGAATATGCGCGAGATTAAAGAGAGCTTATGCAGTATTACTGATTTTTCTACATAAATCCTGTGTATGACATTTCCAATTAACTTTGTTATCAATATTAACTCCTAAAAATTTTGTTGTGTCAACTTCGTTAATTTTAATAGAATTATCGTTTATGTCAAGATTTATTACAGAGGGTCTTTGTGAGAATTGTATTAAGTTAGTTTTAGAAATATTTATCTTTAAATTATTATTGTCCATCCATTGTATAATTTTTAATAATGTATAATTAATGTTATTTTCATATGTATTCCTATTTTTGCAATAAATAGCAACGGTGCTGTCGTCCGCAAATAATGTTACTGGGTTGGGGGTTATTCTAGGCAAATCATTTATATATAAATTAAATAGCAATGGAGCTAAAACGGTGGCCTGTCCCACGCCATAACTTACAGTTTGGATGTGAGAAATATAATATTTCAGGTTCTTGTTCCTGTAATTTATATTGTTAAGCTCAGTATATTGTTTCTTAATGTCTAGGTATGATTTTATTAAGTTTAATATATGCATTGCGTGGCGCATTAAGTTTATAAATATTATAATTAATTACATGATTATATGATTTATATAACACATTCAAACGTTACTTTGTATTAAATAAGGCAGTTGAGTAGTAACATTATAAGAACATTATTATATTTTCATTCGACTACTGATCTTGGTACAAAATACTTGTAATTGAGTGTGCGTGTGTGACTTTTATTGGAGCCCATTTCAATCCTTGATTACGTACATCATACTCTGATTTACCATTCAATATTTCTGGTGATTAAATCGGCTCCTTCTAGATTAGAATTTAGGAATGAAGGCTATTATTTGTTTTGAATAATTACGATGGTAATAATAAATTTACATTATATACATTTTAACCGTCATTTGTGCCTCACGATGCTACCGGCCTCTCTCCATATCTAATCTACAGGGTGTGATGTTATAATATGATTACTACAGCCATGTATATAACGTGTCACACTGCGGGACACGAGCCACTTCTCAGTGTGAGACTTCACATAATATCCTCAAGAAGATTTTGGAGAACTCTGTGACACGTACTGGTCCGAACGAATGGGCTTTATCAAAGTTTACACCAAAAAATCTTTGATAAAGAGAATTCCCAGAGACATCCTGTGACGTCTCTGGTCAATGAATATCACGGACTCCAACTTAGTACGAGTGGTTATTAATTGGTCCGAGGGAATCTACGTGCACTCTGTAGAACGGTTGTTGTGTACCCACCGAGCGAGCGGTGCACGGGCCGGGGACGGTCTGAGCTGTGTACAAATGTTACACCCCCCTATCATCGTTTCGATGGCCTTGTCAATACCAGGGAACCAAACTCTACTCCGTGCGTCAGCCTTACATTTTACTATGCCTAATTGGGACTTGTGAAGCTCCGAAAAAATGTTATTATGCAGACTTGCCGGTATAACTACTTTATGGCCCCGCATAACAATGCCATTTTCTACTGACAACTGATTTCTACATAAAAAATAAGGTAAGATACTTTGATTGATGTGTTTTCTTTGCCAACCATTTAGAATATACTTTATTACCCTGGACAACAGTACATCATTTTTTGTTGCATCGCGTAATGAGTTTAAGGTTACAGGCAAACTTGCGACGTGTTCCGTTCTGGCCCAGCCACAATCGCTTTCGTTATCGCAAGTGATGTAAAAGTAATGTACTTCGGGTGTACTTAATGTACTTAGAAAAGATATTTTGTGTGCCTCAAAGGATAACACGTAATATACTTAACAAAATGGCCGGGCTGCTACGTGTACGCCGCAGTCCGGCCACGACGATTTTTATAGATAGGATGGTTAAAATCAAACGTAATATCAATTAAATACTTGTACCTTTATTGTTCTTCCATTTTCTATGTATAAATCTACATTAAAACTTCCTTACTTTTTTTATACAACGAAAAAATTATTACTTTTAATTTTGTACGTAGCGCCTGTACAAAATAATGTACGAAAACCTGATCCGAAACGAGTAACTTTTTAATTGTATTAAATGCATTATCATGGTTTGATCCCACTTCCATTTAGAATTGTTTTGAAGTAGATTATATAGAGGACTAAGAATTGATGACGCGTTCGGCACAAAGGTTCGGTAATAGTTAACAAGCCCTAAAAAGGATTGTAACTTATTAACATCTTTCGGAACCGGCGCCTTTACAATAGCAGACACTTTCTGAGGCGACTTTTTCAACCCGTGTCTACTTCATCTTGGAAAAAGGTACATTTAGATTTCTGAAGTTTGAGTCCTGCGTCCTGCAAGCGACGCAATTACCTCATGTAATCTACTTGAATGGACTTCTTTAGTGACCCCAGTCACCAATACATCATCTAACATACATAATACGCCTTCCATAATAGATAACACAGACTCCATTACCCGCTAAAAATATCCGGTGCGCTTGCTAACCCAAACAATAGACGCGTATATTTATATACACGTAGGTAATATTTTGTGATTCGTCATCTAACACGCATTAGGCATAGGCTTGTGACAAGTCTAACTTACTGAACTGCTTTCCCCCATGTAATTTGGTAAACAATTCATGCGCGGTAGGAAGCGGGCATTGATCCACTTACAGCTGTTTATTGATTGTTACCGAGTAATCTGCACACAAACGTAACGCGCCGTCCCGCTTTAATACCTGCAACATGGGCGACGCATACTCGGAGTATTCGACCGGTTTTAATATACCTACATGTACTAGTCGATTTAACTCCTTATCAATTTTATCTCGCAGTGCAAAAGCTATCGGTCTCGGTTTAAAAAATATCGGCATTGCGTTATTCTTTAATTTTAATTTTACTTTGTATTTCTTAAATGTGCCAAGCTCAACAGAAAGCACAAACAACACATAGGGTATTGAAGTTGTAACGATTCCATAGTATTTTCGGAGTTTTCATAATAGTTTACCGCTAGCATTTTCAATTTATAAAAGGAAATAAAATCCCTGCCCAAAAGCGGTGGGCCGCCACCGCGTCGCGCCGCCGCGAATTATGTACACATCCAAGGTATGTGTTTTACCAGCATGAGAGAAGGGCATCCGTGCATCTCCTATGCAATTAATACAACAAGATTGGCTACATCTTGAAGCGAGCTTCAAGCAACACATACTTCAAGCCGCCAACGAAGATAAGTCAATTTTTACCATCCGTCAAGATTGTGACTGCGATACATTGGTCAAACCAAGAGAAGCATAGGCACCCGCATAAAAGAACACATAGCTGATGTAACACACCAACGCTCGTTGAAGTCTGCTGCGTGTTCCCCAGCTAGCTGAAGGGGTTAGCAGGAATACTAATAATTTGCTCGTAACAGTTAAAATGATTTGCTCTAATACTTTTTATATATCTAAAATAGTTTAAGAATGTATTTTCTACTTCGTTGTTGTTTTATGCTCTCATATTATGTCTATATTACTTAAACTTTTTCGACTAAACTAATACAATGTACAATTTTGTCTCAACTAATTATTTTATACGTGTCATACAAGCTCTCAAGTAATTAATAAGGATTTTAAGTTTAAACTCTAAAGTATTGATAATTGTTATAATGTAATTATTATTTTTAAGATAATATAAATGTGTTTTATTTTAAGTTGGTTCTTGTGACTGTTGACTGTTTTTATACTCTGAAGACACATCAAAGTGATTTTAGCAATAAATGCTCTCAATTAATTTTTATTTGTCTTATTTTTTACTAGCTTTTGGTACCTACATCAATAAAAAGTAGCCTATGTCCTTTCCCAGGTTTTAAACTATATCTGTAGCAAATTTCATCTAAATCGGTTGAGTGGTTTAGCCGTGAAAAGGTAACAGACAGACAGACAGACAGACAGACAGACAGATAGATAGACAGAGTTACTTTCGAATTTATAATATTATATAGTAAGGAAGTAAGGATTAGTAAGGAAGTAAGGATAGTAAGGATTAATTGTTATTTTTCAAACCTCTGTCGTCGCATACCAAGTAATCATAACAACCTAGTCATTTACAGGAGGAAAGCTGGCACTTAAATAATTGTGGCTGCTCCACTTTGCTCAGGACTTTTCTAATGGCATTTTTAGAACGAAGCTAGAGGTATAGTACGCCGACATTTTGAGAATTGCTGTCGTACTTTATAATAATCTAGACTTACTTGTAATCCAGGAGCAGTCCCGAACGCCGTGCAGGCTGCTACTAAAAACGCAGTAACGTTTGTCACCCGGGCAACCAATCTCAGAAATCATTTATTGCAATAAATTAATTCTGAATTCAATAAATGAATACCACCACCGACACCGAGGTTGCTTTTATTATTGCAGTGCAATCGCCTGCGTTAGCATATTTATTTATTTATGTAAGTTTTTTTTGATCGCTGTAAGCAGACACATCATCATCATCATCATCATTTCAGCCTATTGCAGCCCACTGCTGGACATAAGCCTCCCCCAGGGTGCGCCACAAGGCCCGATCTCCCCGTTTTCGCCATCCAGTCACCTCCAGCCACCTTTTTCAGGTCATCGGTCCATCTGGCCGGGGGGCGTCCTACACTACGCTTGCCGAGTCGAGGTCTCCACTCGAGAACCCGTCTGCTCCAACGATCATCGAAAACAAAAATTGAAAGCTAGTCCTGCTTTCTAGTCAATGCGTTATTTACATGACTTGGACGTGGCCAGTTTCTTTACTGATTCTTTACGTGTGAGCTCTACTCTTGAACTTCGCTTTCCTCAACGCTCAATTATTTATTGCTCATTATTTTATCTCTCGCTTCAAAGTAAGGTAACCTGCATGGAGAGGTCTTTTTAAGGTTCTGGAAGATGCGTAAAGTCTGCCAACCCACCTGTGCGGGTTGGCAGACCTAATTCTTTAAACACTGAGAATAGGCAGCAAGTGGACAGTGGCAGTGACGTGAGCAAACAGCAGTGGGACTATTTATAAACAGAGCTGATATCATTATTATATCTTTTTTGTACGTCAAAATAATGTATTTGTTTAGAACGCGAAATCACACTTATGAACGATAAAGGTTATCGTCAAAGGTTAATTAATATACTAAAGTTACTGAATTTATCATATACATAATATAACTTAGATATAGCAGTATTTAGATAAACGGCCATTGGAAAATAGTTTGATATATTAAAAAAATTGGCGGAAATTCCCTGTGACGTGTTAAGCTTCATATAAATAAACATGATCTTGGATTTGATCGTCAGTACGAATAGAAGTGGGGCAGACTTCATACACCCCTTTTATTTCATGTTGTTAGTGCGCAAAAGTCTTCAGTGATAATGGTGAAGAAGTTGTGTTTGTTTTTGTTCGTTTGTGTGTGTTTACAAACTGTGGTCTGTCAGTCTGGTAAGAATTTTAAGATGTAGTTTTCATACAAAAATATTATTGTATATTTTATTAGTTTTGCTGGACTTAGTTCACGTTTTTTATAGTCGACAATCTGTTGAACCTACCTATTTGCCCACAGTACAGAGTATAGTACAGTATACAAGTAAATATTTCGTTAGTTAATCTATACTAATATTATAAAGCTGAAGAGTTTGTTTGTTTTTTTGGTTGAACGCGCTAATCTCAGAAACTACTTGCTCGAATTGAAAAATTATTTTAGTGTTGGATAGCCCATTTATCGAGGAAGGCTATAGGATATATAACATCATGCTACGACCAATACGATAAAAAATGTTACAACAACGGGGAGAATTCTCTTATGTGAAGCAGACGAAGTTGCGCGTGTCAGCTTGTGTTCTATAAAATAGCGGTGAGCCTATTGCTGTCGAGCGGGTAAATTTACAGACGACGTACTTAAAATGTGATAACAGAAAAAGAAAGAACATTTTGTAGGAATTCTCCTTTATATTCGAGCAAACCCGATCAGTTTTACCCACGCAATTAAGTACATGTGTTTGGAATGATTTACCATTAGCTACGAATTGTAAAACTACTAACCAAAGTTTGCGGTGTTCCTTTTTCATGTTTATGAGCATATAAGGATGGCAAATTAGCATATGGCCGGCCTATAAGCGGTTACCATAGAGTATTACCGCTTGCATACCATGAGTATTACGCGTTGCCGACCTAAGGTAGGTTAGTTAAAGGTATAAAATATTGGAAGAAAGGAGAGAAATGAGGGAGGTAGGTGTGTAAGTTTCCTGAACTATTACTCACCGGTGTGAAATGCAGTATAGTGTTGCTACTCGTATGCTTATTTTCGGGCTGAGGTTGGTACCTTGAGGCGAGCCTGCTTCACAGAATGAAAGACTTTTTTAAACCTAAACATATAGATACTAAATACATATGTATATATATATAAATATGTCACAACATATACGACACTATCCTGCTATCATATTATATCCTTTTTTGTAAATTTAATAATTCTCTGCGCAGGTGCGCTTTCAAAGTTTGTTGGGACATACTTTTACGCAGCGGTGGGAGCAAGTCGTTCCAAATTTTGGTAGCAGAATATTTGAAACCTCCCTTATATTGAGCCGTTCTGTGTGCTGGTACAACAAGTTTATTGGCTTCTCTCCTACGTGTATTCCTCTGTTGCACATCTTTTACCCACTCAAGCTTGTCATACAGATATTTAGGATTCTTTTTAAAAATAATTTTGTGTACCAGACATGTTAGGTGTATTTTTCTCCGCGCATCCATCTTTAATGTATCTGTATTATTTAAATACGGTGTGACGTGGCCTCGCTCGGGAACACTATAACAATAACAGACGCAAGCATTTTGTACTCTCTGTATCGCCTTCTCAGTTTTTTCGTGCAGCCGTGGACCATAAACTGTATCACAGTAGGTAAACTGCGATAATACAATGGCATCTACAAGGGTTTATCTAATTGATTCTGATAAGTATTTCCTAATATTGTAGTGTCTTTAATCTAACAAAGGCATTTCTTATTTTAGAATTAATATGTTCTATAAAGCGCACCTCTTTATCCATTACTATGCCTAAATTAACGGCATACCGATGGAGACAGTGAATGAAATCTATTTATTTATGCATTTATCTACGGCAACAATGTAAATTGCACATTGATTTAAAGTAAATTATAGAGTACTACATTTGCCCGCGGCTGCGCTCACGTTAATGTACATTTTGTCACTATCAGGAACAGGAACACTTTTGCTGGATGAAAGTTACCCTATGTCCTTTTCTGTAACTCTGACAACGTGTATTTCAGTAATGTGTATTGAGATATAATTGCATGATAATCGGTCGAATAGTTGAGGCGTTTTCACGCACGTAACAAACAAACTTACATTCGCATCTATAATGTTACTTAGGATAGATATATGACTATAAATAGGAGTTTATATTTCTTAAAGGTATATTTAGATATAACATTTTGTTCTAGGTGACCCATGCAAAGGAAAGAATGGTGCGCTGGGTAGCTGCATAGCTTTGCCAAGCTGCGAGTACTATGTAAACATGCTGAATGAGTTGGGTTCGCTGGCTATAGACGCCCTGACAAAGGCGTACTGTGCCTTTGAGGGCAAGGTTCCTAAGGTAAGGTCGCCGGACACCGGTCATTAGACTTATATGCGGGCTGCAATTTTGATCGCCTCATGGGAGGAAAATTGCGAGTGAAGTGTGCCACACTAACTTAAAATTTTAATGTATAACTAGCTGAACTGACAGACATTCTCCTGTACAAATTTCAATGTTATTTAATCTTCACTTTCCAATTTTTAGGTTTGCCCAACGTTCTAATTTTGACTTCCCCCTGCAACTTTTAATTTTCTTTTTGTAAAAGCCTTATTCGGATGTTTAAAAAAGCAATATCCAAAGCGGTCCTGCAGTTCTCAAATGATGTGTTACCAAAGAAATGATAATTATCACAATTTACAACCACATATCTAGAGAGATAAGAGAACTCCCTTTACATAAATTTAAAAGTTAAATCATGGATTCTAGAAAATAGATTTTATAATATAAAAAAATGTATTAGCTATAATAGAAAAAAATATGTATATATATAGTTTATGTTATTGATGTAATTTTGTAAAAGTATTATATAATATTAACTGCTTATAGCTTTAGCTGCTGGTAATATGCAAGCAAGATGCAATTCTAGCTGTGCCTAACTTAAATTTGGTATTATGAAAATCTAAATCACCGTTTCATGTCACTCATGCTGCACTGGCTTTCGTAGGTCTGCTGTCCCGTTCCAGCGACCGCCACGTCCGCCCCTGCCCCAACCACAACAACACACGCACCTGCGTTAATATCTAGAATGGGAGTGGAGGACTTTGTGCCTGCTTTTCTTGATCCTCCAGTGTGTGGTGCAAGATTAGTGGCCATGATACCGTTAGTATCCGGAGGAAAGTTCTCTAATCGAGGTGAGAGAAATAGAATACTGATGCAGATTTTAACAGTCATCTCAACTAGACTTTTGTAAATACTTAAAAAAAAATTATTTAAAATAGCATCTGCGTTGATGTTCTAGTCAATGATATCGGTTAAAATAGATATGGATATCATTTAAGTACATCCTTGGCGCATCTTAAGCCTAATAGAGCATAAGACAGAATTGAACCCGTGCCTCGTCGATGCTCAATATATTTTTTAATTATTTTTTATTTTAATAATAGCAATATTCGTGAAAATAATTTAATTTAAACCAAATTCAATGTTAAATAAATAGCAATTCATAACCACTTGACATTAAAGATAGTCTTCTAATTCGGGCATGAGAAAAGCCTAATATACTAATGGATAAGTTTGCCAAACTTCCACACTTTTTAATTATTGGAATTTTAAATGACTTTTTGCTATTTATTAGGTGACTTTCCTTGGTTGGCTCTGCTGGGCTACAACAGCAGCCGTGGTACCGACTGGTTGTGTGGCGGATCTCTTATCAGCCCACGACATGTTCTAACAGCAGCCCACTGCATTTACAACTATGAGCATAAACTGTAAGTACTGATTTTCGATAGGATGTCTTTGCCCGTGTAACGACAATACTCACAGCTGTAATATTATTATAACATGACGAGATGGCGATCCACTACTAGTCAATTTCAAAGGCGTCCAATCCTTTGAAACAGATTTTTTAGTATTTGGAAATCTAAAGAGGTATTACATAGCAGTAACTTCTCCCTTAAGATACAGGCTACATCTAGTTTAAGAGTCAGGGTTTATATATTTGTGTACAGATTTCTTCATCTACAATTCCAATATCGAAACTAAGGGCAATCTACCCATGAACTGGTTTATTTTGAATAACTTTATTTAATTTTTGCTTAATTGTTTGTATGACTGTTGTAAACTATAAATATTGTTAATTAAATATATTTAACTATAACTAAACTTATAAAAATATTAAAGGTAAACAAAATATATGGATAACATGAATTTGAAAGTGATAAAGTAATAAATTGCAATATTATGTGTATAATACATACCACTTAATTATTTAATTTACTGGTTAAGTAGATTATGCCCGCGGCTTCTTTCACGTTAATCTTGATTTTGTCAATATATTTCTATACCTCGGGAACAGTATATTTACCTGGATAAAAAGTACCCTATGTCCTAGGGTTCTTTCAATATTCATGAAAATCGGTCGAGTAGTTAAGGCGTGAAAGCGTAACAAACAAATTCACATTTATAATATTAGTTAGGAGTAGGATTTTCCTCCAATAACATAAGTATAACTTTGTAGGTACGTCGTCCGACTTGGCGAACTCGATTTATCTCGGGAAGACCAGGGTGCACATCCTATTGATGTACTGATTAAGAAGATGGTTGCTCACGAGGAATACGACACCAACTCTTACAACAACGATATCGGCGTACTTGTACTTCAGAATGACGTACAATTTACAGGTGAGACTGAATTTAAATTGTTTTATATTTATTGTTTTATATATGTCTCGGGGGACTTTACAAATATTCAAACGACGGACACAAAGAACATCCAGATTCTGAACAACCATTTGTGAATCACACAAAGTTTTGTCCGGTGTGGGATTCGCACCCACAACACTCGGCGCAATAGCAGTGGCGAAGCGACCACTTAATCCACTACGCCAGTGGTCGGCAACCTTGTCGTCTAAAAGAACCAAATATAGACAATACACACTTGAAATCTATTCAAAGAGCCATATTTTAACTTAAGCTTTGCTTAAGCAGGCGACATTATTACGGAAATAATAAGGTTTCAAAGTACACTCTCGAGCTTGCCTCTCTCCAATAAGTCTTAGTTCAACTAACAGTAAATAAAATGAAATTTGATATCATACTTTTAAGGCAAGATAATAAGTAATATTCCATGCCTGCACTAAACATTTCGTGGAAGAGCCGCAGCCGAGGAGTCAAAAGTGGTCGGCAACCTGCGACTCGCGAGCCGCAGGTTGCCGACCACTGCACTACGCCATCCGTCATAAATGGTTACAGTACAACAATATCACATTATGTTATTGCTTCTAAAGTAAGAACTAAACCGAACGCAATATCATACTAATTGCGATTTTGTTAGCGCGTAATATGTTCAACGAAGTCAAAAGCTTTATAAAGATTTAAATTATGCAGAAAACTAAGAAGAGTTATTCAAGTCCATATACAAATATCGTGATATATGATTCTACTGAAATGAAGCTTTATCTAAAGTTATGCAGCAGTCATAGTTACGGTTACATTGTCCACGAATTCTGCAAAACATTGAAATCCACGATGAAATCCGTATAAAGCAGTTTAGTTTTAATCTGTAACTCGAAAGGTAAATCAATATTATATTTCTGCTTTTCAGATTCGATACGTCCGATATGCATTCCTAAAGCCCAAGAATGGACGAGAGACAAGAGGACGGAGACATTCAAATACTACTCCCCAGTTATAGCCGGATGGGGACAGACATCACAAAGTAGGTTTAGTTCGATTTTTAATGGGGCTTGCCAGCCGTAACCTTGTGAGTAGGTTGTTGGACTATCACACAGAGCTATTGAGTTCGATCTGACTTTTAACAGTTATATGCGTACTAGCTTTTGCCCGTGGCTTCGCCCGCGTGGAATAGTTACTTTAGGCAGCATTTTTAATTTTTAAGGAACTTGTTTTGCAATTAATACACATATAAATGCCGTGGTTTACGGCAAATAGCTCACTTTAACTCGATATCCCAGATAGTTTTTCACGTATATGCTCAACATATGCCATATGACTACAGATGTAACCGTTACGTGTACCTGACATTCAAATGAACCTCGACCGTATACATTTTTATAAACTAACTAGGTACGTTTTTTGGTTTTCCATCCTTTAAAACAAAAAGATTTTGCGGGTTCGAAACTCGTGAGCACGCCACATTGAGTTGCCCATGGAAAACAGTTTTGTTTATTATTACCGTAAATGCTGCGTTTAGGGCCAACTGCACTCTTTTAAACTGAAATGGCAAATCGGTCTGAATTATCGGAATACAGGGAATTAAAACATTTTCTCCTTTTGCCATTCTCGTCATGATTATAGCTTTTATTGTACTGCGCCCTAGATGAGTAATTTATTGCCGTGTACCATTACATAGCCTTGGTGCGTCAAGATTTCTCAATAACAGGACTGGAATACCAACATTCAGCCTTAACTTATGGGAAGGCACTCCTGATAATTCTAAAGAGTTCAGAAACTCTATAGGGTACGATGTCATTTGCTCAGTGTCCTTAACATTATCTACTGAGAGTTTATAATTTGTTCGTTTATCTGGCCTACTGTCGCATTTGTCGGCGCCAAAGTTGACCTCAATCATTTTCGAATGCCCATACTTATTTGTAGATCTTGATAGACATTATTATTTAAATCACCTGTATAATCGACAATTTGACAGAATTCACATCTTAGTGTAATCATGCCGTTACTGTCTGTTAGCATACAATCTTCTCCGACCGTTGAAAGAGCAGCCGCCTATTGCCCTGCGTAAGAATCATTGTGTAGTTGTACTCGCATATTTGTAGTCAGACAAAACTTTTTTACGTGTATCCATAACACAGACGCCTTCAAACAGGCATTTATTTCATCTGGCGGTGAACCCCTAGTAATAACTAGTAGGGTCTGTCTAAGGTTACCAGCTAAAAGTACCACCATATCTTTCATGGTGTGATAGGTATAGTGTTTAGATTGCTCTTTTGTGGGACATCGTACATCTATCCAAAACCAACAGCTTACTCTGCTGCAACATTTCTACATGTTACAAATTCCGCCGCCGCCGGCACATTGTTCCTTGTGTATTGGTATGTCCCGCACTCAGGCGACTTGTATATATTAAGACGGCAGTTTTACTAATTATACAGTGTTTCCGATAAAAATACGTACATATTGTAAATATAGACAGATTTGTTTGGGCTTCCACACGATCCTGCGTCTCCTATTTAATTCCCACGTAGGTTGAAATTTTCAAATCGCTGTTTTTTTTTACGTGGTGGAATGCTTTTTCACATACCTCTCTGCGGGGCGACGGAGAGGTTATGTCGGACTCACCGGGGAAAGATGGTGAGCTACATCCCGGTAATATCGATTAAACCTACCACGGTGTTCCTCGATATAACCGCAATCGGCAAGGCCGCGCGAATCGCTTTCACATGTAATCGCGACCCCGCCGAGGTTTCGGCCCGCCGTATGAAATGGCAGGCAACTACACAAATAGATCTGCCCTTTGCCACCACTAATTTTATCCCTACTCTCCCCCTGAGAGGGGGACGGACACATGGTACAGAGGCGCGCGTGGGAACACGCACGCCGCCTCTCGGACCTGGTGCTGATCGAGTGGCGGGCAGGCTCTCGAAGCCCGCCCCCCCCCCAGGGTGGCTGGAGGTCATCTTGCGCCCTCCGGCGCCCGGTTTTGCCGTTGGGGAGAGGGTTTAAGCGTTCCCTCTTCCGCTCCGCCGCCTCCTTGATGGAAATCACTTCCTCACAGAAGGAGGCGACGGTGTTCCACGACCTCTCACTCCGGAGCATAGACTAAACTACGGCCGGGAGCGAGAGGGCAACCAATCCGACTGCTGCGATCAACTCACGGCGCTGCGATGCCCAGGCGGGGCAATCCGCCAAATTGTGCAGGGCTGTGTCCACAACAACGTCGCGGCAGTCGCCGCAGTGGTGACAACCGGGCGTCTCTTGCCAGCCTATACGACATAGGAACCGGCCAAATTTGTACTCGCAATATACGAATCACACACCCCAAACCTGTGTCAGCCGGAAGGTGAGGGCGCCATGCCACCTCTCCAGCCACTCCTCAAACGTGGGACTTACCGCCACAATCGTGGCGTGCCCGGCACTGGGGTGCACAAGTCGCTCTTTTCACTTCTCCACTAGTATCTGGCGGAGCTCGGACCTTGCCGCCTCGACAGCGGGAAGAACAGGTCCTTCGCCCCGAGCTAGCGCCTCCTGGCGCCAACGATAGAGCGACGCCAGGAGCGTTGCTTCCAGGTCCCATGACATCGATTCAGCGAGGAGGCTCGCAACCTCGAATGAGATCTTACGGTAACCTCTAATCAACCTGATGGCCTTGGCGCGCTGTGGCGTACGAAGTGTCGAAATGTTTCGGGCCATCAGGTTGTCCGGCCAAACTCGGGCCCCATAGAGGTCCATGGACTGCACGACCCCCTCATTGAGCCTCCGGCAGGAGGTGTTTTTTTTTGTGTTTGGAGGTCTGGGCGGAGACGTCAAACCGTATGTATCGATGGTCTGCCAACGTCTCCACCTCCTCGATGACGCGCCAGCCTTGGACACGGCGTACTATGGCGGGGCTAGCAAAAGAGACATCGACGATGGAACCGCCCCGCTGACGCACGCATGTGCACGCACGCACGCAATCGTGGGACAGTGCACATGTGTGCACTGTCCCACGATTGAGGACACTCCTCAAGCAATTCACCCCTCGCGTCCGTGGTCGGTGAACCACAAGCCACGGACTTGGCTTTGAGGTCCCCGACGACGAGTACGAATCAAGGGTGACTACGAACAACGACGAAGCTAAGGTGATACTCCTCGAAGTCGGCGAGAGGTCGGTTGGGCGAGAAGTAACCGCCCACCACAACCGCTTCTCCTACGAGTGCTGCGATATAGCCTCGTCCTCGGATGACATTCTCGATGTTCAGAGTACCGGCGGCGACCAGTGAAATTATTGCCACCAAGCCATCAAGGTCTCCCACCCAGTCAGCCCTGGGAGGGATAAAATAGGGCTCGGCGGCAACGGTGACATTGATTGACCACTGCGCCATGCTCTGGAGGAGGTCTTGAGCCCTAGCGCAGTGGTTAAGATTTCATTGGAGGAGGCGAAGGTATGGAGCCATTACGTCTCTATACTGAACTCCGCCCCTCCAACTGCGGGAGCAGCGACTCTGGTTGTTGCCGATGTCGACGTAGAGGTGTTTTATAGATGGCAACGTAGCCCTTGTCACCCGCCCGGTGCTCCGCAGGTTTGCCCGCCGCCGCACACAAGATACACAGTGGGGTGCGGCCTCGCATGTTGCGGTCATGTGACCAGGTTGACCGCAACGGAAACAGCGGCCGGTGCAGTCAACCCGTGAGGGGCACTTTACATCTACATAGTCGCTGGATAGGCAGCAGTAGCACCGGGCGGGCCTGGGCTCCAGCACTTTAACTTGCGCCGACACCCACCCCACCAAAATATGTCAGCCATCAGCTAACGTTTTAGCAGCGGCAACGGGACAGCTAATTATAGCTGTCCCCGTTCCGGCGCGGTCCGTCTTGATGTCGCGATATCGAACCTGCCCCTCTGAACAGTCTCCAGACTTGGCAACGGCGGCGACAACCTTTTCTTTGACGACGGAGTCATCCAGGCCGCTAATGCGTATATCGACGCATTTCTGCGACCTGGAGACGCGGACGTCATCTGCCTCCAAAGTCTGGCGGAGGCTTTCTGCCAGACGGTTCGCTTGGTCGCCGCTAGCGACCCCTGGCAATTCAATGAGGCGAGCACCGGTCTGGGTTGTCCGGCACCGCAATCCCGTTGTAATCCCCAGCTTGCCGGGGTTGATTGCAGACAGCGCCTTCTTTAGCAGTTCAGCATCAGTTGTATCTCGCTTGATGGCGGCTGGCTGCAGTGTTAGTACCACTGCTGTAGAGCGAGGGGCTAGGAGCTTTCGAACTGCCTTCTTAGCCGCTGCTTTGGCTTTCTTCGCCGCTTTTTCTGTTTCTTTGCCGCCTCCTTTTAGCGTCCCACAGTCTCCCAGTTGTCATCCGCATGAATGGGAGTCACTGCACTCTCCTTGGGCGCTTTGGGGCCCTTTTTGGGTACTGCGGGTGCGGGTACAGTTTGCGGTTTTTTTTGCCCTTGTTTTTTTTTACCCTTTAGTGGTGCACATTTTAATGCAAAAGCTCGATTCGGAGACAAGCCAGTCGTTTAAAGAATCTTAAAAAGACCCTAGAAACATGCCAACATTGAATGAGTTCTTAAAATTCATTGAAACTAAATTTATGTCAATGGAGTCGAACACCAACTCAAATCGCCCTCGTAACAATGTTACTAGTTAACATTTCAACAATCCCCCTAAAATAACTTCTAATGCAATATGTAGTAGGCCGAGAATGCAACAACAGAAATATCAGTTTGAACCTAGGACCGCGCAGAGAACATTCCAGAATACAAAAACATTTCATAATTATATTATAACTTGCCTTTAATGTAATAAGCTGCACGGCCTCTATAACTGCAAAGAATTTTTGTGCATGTCAGCGGAAGAGAAATTAAATACTGCTAAGAAGTTACATTTTTTTAGAAGTTAGTATACACATGTTTGTACGTTAAATAAACCCACACGTAATATGCGGAATCAGCAGATACCATGCGAAATTGACACGATAACAAATGCAACGCTACCAAAATGTACTTTACATCTGACGGCTGTACTAATAAATGGACATCTCTACAGAAAACCCAACATATGGCTTTATGGTTGCTGTAGAGGTTGTCAATTGTAAATAATATGTGAAGGACAAATTACTTCTCAGGCTAAACATTCGACAGGACTCGTAGAAGCCAAGGAAGGATGCATAATCAGGAACGGTGAAGTGACATATTACACCCAAGTACATTACACAAACAACATCTTTGTCAATCCGAAAGTGCCGCTTATTGACCTTGGAGACATAAACAGTTTAACTTCTCTACAACCAATCAACATCTCAAAGGCAGACATTAAACCAGCCTTGTCTTCCAATAAAAATTAATACAGGTAAATTCGGAATTAGAGAATTTGAAGAATGAGGCAGAATATACACAAATGTCGCAGCATGATATGCATCAATACATTATTTCATAATATGTTACATTAGGAATATTGATCATATCATTGGTTGTCGCGGGAGGAACCTGCGTGAAGCGTGCACTGCTCCGAAAATACCACCGCCGAAGCCAACGAGGGCCACTTCATCCATTTAAAGATAATAGACATACTTATGCAACTCCTCATACATTTGACATTTAAATATAACAATAGTTTAAACATTAGTCCAATATGATATTAACTTTAAATTTTTTAATAACTTCTTGTTATTATTAATTATTTTTATATAATTTTTGCCAGTATGTACGGTTAGCAACAAACCGCACATTGCACTTTGTATCAGTGGCCGATTGGTCTAGTTAACAAATTGCTAATTGTGTAATTTATAATATAATGATGTACGTTTAGTACAGATTCGTAAGCAGTGTTCTCAGTAAAACCGAGCGCGAATAACATATATATAACATTTCATTTAACATTTCTTTTGTTATTTTATTTAAGTGGACTATTTTATTAAACATTACTTTCAACATTCAACATTTTATTTAACAAAACATTTAACATTTTCATACAACATTTAATGTTAGGCATCTGCCCTAACAAGGCGTGAAAGCGTAACATACAGACAGACAGAGTTACTTTCGCATTTATAATATTAGTAGTGAAATAGGGATTAAGTACTTTTTTATAGCTCGCTTTAGCAGTGTAGGAATAGCTTTATAATTATGCAGTTTTTACTTTTATACTATTAATTCCTGAGTCAACATTCGGATACCAACATCTAGACCCAGTTTTTATCATTGTGTCTAGTTGTAGCTGTATTTAGTCATTAATATAAATATTTTCAATATACACTAGCTTTTCACCGTGACTTCGTACGCGTTGAATTTGGCAGTATGTGCCATTTTTATATGTTTCTTTCTTAATAGTCGACCTCTAGGCGGTGCAGGTATATCAATATAAAACATGCACCAGAATTTAGGTTGAGCCTCCAGCAGTACAATTCTGGAAACCGTATTTAGTTTCGTGCAATAGTTTTTATGTGATGCGCGTACGAACATACTGTCAGACAAAATTTCTAATATATTTGTTTTGGCTTCTATAGCTTTTATAAAAATCCCTGACATTAAATTTTTCATAAATATCTCCTATGTATAACATTTTAATGCGTCAATATCTGTACATTAACCTATTTAAATTTTATTATAAGTATAATACTGCCGTGCTTATCATAAACAACGCAATCGACATTTTTGACGAAATTGAGTTAAAAGTATATTTGGAATCACCGAAACGAGATCTACCAGGATCAATCACTTAATTTTAATATCTCTATACTTTCATTTTTTTTGTTATTTATAAACAGCGTACTTGATCCATTCCAAACTGATTACTGTCATAAGCATCGTAATGAACGTTGCAGTGATAAATCATAACCTAATATTCTATGTAGACTAGTAATAAGCATCGTAAACAAACATGCGATTTTTATGACTTTTTTACTCAGAATTTAGATCTATGAAAATACTAAGCATAAGTAACGCATTTGGCACTGGTGACGTTTATAATTAGCAACGTAAAATATTTTTTAGTAATGTGAACAAGTCATAAACATTAC
The DNA here is from genome assembly GCA_963564715.1 of Catocala sponsa. Taxonomy (NCBI): domain Eukaryota; kingdom Metazoa; phylum Arthropoda; class Insecta; order Lepidoptera; family Erebidae; genus Catocala; species Catocala sponsa. Next base: position 20,696,740 of record OY751347.1, on the reverse strand, counting down.
AAAATCACATACGATGTGTGATGATAACCTATATTTTATTTCTCACAAACATTTTAACTGCCACGTCTTGTGTTATTTATGACTAGTATTTAATACGAATTTAAACTAGGTAGCAATAAGAAAAGTAACGCAAGTATGACATTTGCGATTATTATGATTAGTGAAGGGTATAAGGGCAAGGTATAAGCAAGTACGGGGTGAAGAGAGGTGAGTGACTGCAGTGAGCATGGCAGCCATGCATGTTCCTTTTGCAGCTGTTTGGAACGAAACTATAACAGGCAGGAATCAAGAGGATATAATTTCTACCTTTCGGGCACTCTTGATTTACAAACGCGATGCTGAAAATTTAACTATTTATTTGATTGGACAACTACGCTGCCCAGAATAAAAACTGGGCATTGCTAAGTTTTCTCTTACAAATTGTAAATAGCAATTTAATTGCCACCAAAACAATAACCCTCAAATAGTTCGAACCCGGCCACACTTTCATGTTGGCAGACTCGTTTCATCACCAAGTCGAACAAGCTTTAAGAAAAATGGGCAAGGTGTACGATATTTCTGATTTTGTGGAGTGTGTACACACCCTTTCTTCCTTTTCTACAAATTCAAATAAGAATTTTGTCAAAATAATCGAGGTATCGGATTCTTTTAATTATCAAGATCACCCACCCCAACCTAAATTAAAAAGAAAAGAGCCATTTAAAAGATATGATGGGAGTAAGGTTTGAGAAAGGGCTCTACAAAATTAAATTCTTGTGTACTTAACACAAATTTTACTTGCAAAAAACAAAGTTTATTACAAAAATATAGGCAACACTTTAATTTCTTAATTAATAAATTACACGTAATGAGCTAATCAACTGAAAAATGTTAGACACGGATAATATGCAGAAGGCTCCCAACCCGTTATAAAATAAACTAGACAACGTTGGTCCCCAAGGGTGGACTACCACGGACCTCGGCTTGGGGCGTTGTCGGCAACGTGGATCTAAGGTGATCCACGGAATTAACATTAGCGCGACGCGTATTCCGGCCTCTGCGGCGAGGGCGGAACCGCGGACGACTTTGTATGGCTTCGCGAGCCGTGTATGCTTTGTCTTGTGCGAGTGTGATGCTATCATCTGGTTCGTCTAATATGAGCCTAGGTCTCCTAATTTTGGATATCCTAGATTGAGTGTAGTTTATCGCCGCAACCACTAGCGGGTTGGGGTGAGTCTGAGCAGGAGACGCGACGTTCGGTGCGCGCTGGTTTTATGCCCTCTGCGATACCAAAGGGATGTGACCTCCAATACGGCCTATAAGAAGGCATTCTGATGACGAGTTTCAGGATCTTAATTTTTTGCAAGTTAGAGTGATAAAATCACAGGAATTTCCTACAGTTGCTGCAAAGGTACAATCAAGAGGAATTAATGAAGAGCGAAAAAAGGCCATTATTTCAAAGCTTGTTCCTCTTATGCCAGAAAATAGAAACATTTTTGGTATAATTCATTTGTTTCTGATGCCAAAGATTTAACTCAAAATGACTGAATTTTTACTATTAAGTACCTTTATTACAACTTATTTTGATAGTTTTAGTTTATGAAGGAAGGCAAATTTTGTTAGTTTTCAAGGGATCATATTTTTCAATTTTATCATCCTTATTTGTTATATTTACGTATTAAATTGTTATTAATTACGTAAAAATGTTTTATATTCTGTAGTAAATTACAGATTGAACAGATTTGTTGTTCGATTTTAGATTATGTGTTTTATTATAATGTTATGAAAAGATTATTAAATTAATGCTTAAAGAAAACCTGATCTCAATATTTTAGTCTAACTTATGATATAATTAAATAAGATTTGCCTTAAAATAATAATTGTGATAACCTAAGTACAACTAATAAGCAATAACATTTCATCCATAAAGTGCTACCCACCTATTTTTAATCATTTATTTCCTTTCTTTTTCGAATGAATGTTTTGTATGATAAAAGTATTTTAATTTTTTGTTCAGTTACATAAAACTAAACGCATTTTAACTCCTCTTACCATTATTTGCTAGTCATAATGGACACATTTGCAACATATACGTTATAAATGTGAACATACATCTAAGTAATCCCATTATCTTTGCTAGACATAAACATCACAAATGCATTTCCTAGACATAAACAACGCAATTGCCACACATGCGTTGATTGTTCTTGATAAATTAATATTATTGCAGTCCATGGTTACTAGTATAACAACTTTTCATCTTATAAAATATTTAAATTAACTAAATATAAACATAAATATAGTATCGCACATGCAAAGTTGACATTTAAAGGTACCAAACAAAACAAAAATGTTTGGAATATTCCTGTTAGTTTCATAGAGACAACAAAAAAACGAAATAACTTTAGGCGCGATTTACTCGAAAGTTACCTCCAAGCAAGTGCATTGTTTATGATAAGGACGACAGAATATCACAGAAAACCCACTGATCCGAGTATGTAAATGTTTAAATTCTGACTCCTATTGGATTTCCAGACAATATTTAAACAGTCCAACATAATGTAATCTTTCAGAAGGAGAACGAACCACTCATCTCCAAGACTTAGAGTTGCCGATCCTCAACAACAGCGTCTGTGCAGAAGCGTACAAATTGTATAAGACGCTGGTGATAGACGAGAGGGTGTTGTGTGCAGGGTTCTTGACAGGAGGCGGGGATGCTTGCCAGGGTGATAGCGGTGGACCATTAATGCAACCATTTGTAAGTTTTGCATATATCGTATATTTAATGCAAGAAAGCTCCCTGTGGTATCCACGCTTGAATCTGTAGCAAGCTGACTCGAGATTAGCGGCCAGTCTAGAGAAAGTCGAGTATTCAGGTGGTTGAAATTAAAATGGTTGAAATAAATTTAAGAGCTTGAGCGAACACCCTTTTAATTTAACCGTGAATAGGCTGGTGAAAAGCAACTGAAACGTCGGTGATAGTATAAATGAAATAAAATAGGTACATGCTTTATGAACCCGCGCTAAAATCCGTTACGAGTAAAATAAATTATTTTCATACTACTTAAATTGTTACGTTTTTTACAGCCAGCACGTACACTTCTTTAGAATACATAATAAACAGTAATAATCCTAATCCTAATCCTATCCTGATCCTAATCCTAACGAATATTATAAAAGCGAAAAGTAGTTTGTTTGGTTGTTACCTTTTCACGCCTAAACCACTGAACCGATCATCCTTAAATTTTGCATATACGTTGTCAGGTGTACAGAAACTGACACAGGCTACCTTTTATCCCGAAAAAATTACTGTTCCCGAGGAAAACAATAATAAGTAATAACGTTCTTATGATAATTATAGATGGCGCCACGTGTCTTTCGAATCATGATTGAATTATATTATTACAAGTAGAGTACAACCCGAATTGATTGTCAAATTCTAAATTAACGCGAACGAAGCCGCGGGCAAAAGCTAGTAAATAATAAAGTTCTTTAGAATACATAATAAACAGTAATAAAACATGCAAGTATTCTCATGAAAGCTCTACTCCTCGAACAGGCTTTTATCAATGGCAAATTTTTATTTCCTTGTATTTATTTTTATTATTATTTTTTATTAATATAATAGTTAATTGTCTAGTGGGAAACCGTTGGACTGCCACGTAGAGGTCTCGGGTTCGAACCCAAATCTCTGACTTTTCGAAGTTATATGCGTATTAAATAGTTCATTATCGCTTGCTTTAACGGTGAAGGAAAACATCGTGAAGAAACCTGAGAGTTCTCCATAATGTCTTTGAAGGTATGTGAAGTCTACCAACCCGCACTGGGCCAGCGTGGTGGACTATGGCCTAACCCTTCTCATACTGAGAAGAGGCCCGTGCCCAGCAGTGGGAGAGTCTAATTCAGGGCTGATATTATTATAATAAATTTAATCTTTAATCTTTATTCATAATACGTTTTTACAGATTGTATGAAGTCTCTGGCTCCTGTGCTTGATGAAACCTGTGTTACAGAAGCCAGTGCCCTCTCCCAGAGTAATGAAACATATTTATCCTATGTAATAAAATCACTATTACAATTAATAATAAAAATAATATTACAAAAGGAAAATAAAACAAAAACTCAAAAACAAATAAATACCAAAACTATAACTACTGCTGCGTGATTGTGTGTATGTGTATGTATGTGTGCGAGAGCGTATGAAACTGAGTATGTGTGTGGGTTTTTGATGAATGGTAGTGTGGTGTATGTAGTGAGGTGAGAGTGTGGTACAAAGTATAAGCGTATGATGATGTAGGGGCGTGTCGCGTGTAGCTGCTTCCGTAGTATTATTTGTAAGACAAGTGCATTTTACGAAATAGCAATTATAATTTTCTCGGTTTCGTCGTAATTTAAAGACTGTAACCATAACTTAAGTTTATTTTTCACCATATGCGGTGTAAGTTTATAAATAGCAAGAGCCTTATTGACTTTTTTGTAGATTCGAGAGCTCTGGGCAAAAAGTGTCTATGTGCTAACTTTGTGTTCAGAGGCAGCATGGAATGTCGGCGTAATGCGGTGCGGAGAATGTAAAGTGGCCTTACTGTCAGGGCTTGGGCATCCGAGTACATCTGGGCGATAGGATAATCTCTTTTCGGAAATACATTGTTTTAAGGATTGCGCGTTGTGCTCGTTCTACCTCAAGCATCACAGTCTTAAAGGTCCCTCCCTATACCAGAATACAATATGTGATGATAGATTCATAGGGAACGATACACGAGTGCGCTTGTTTCCATGTCTGTCGAAAATCTAAGTTCCTTTTTTTTTGTTTTTTTATTTTGCTCGTCAAAATGACCACACTCCACCTGATAGTAAGCAGTCGTGTGGTCCAAGAGCAGCAGAGAGTTCCTTAAATACATAGATGAATTTCCGCACCTGGGAACAGAGATTCTGCGTGTGTTTCCGCCGGTCCAATTTCTCATCAAATATTTAATATTTGGAACTATCGTGAGGGGAAGATAATTACATAAAGAGGGATTCAAACATTGATGGGCTTTGATGGTTTTGGAATCTATTGGAAGTTTGGCTGAGAGAGATGGTGTGAACTGGATGATTTTGGTCTTGGCTGTGTTTAGTGTTAGTAGATTGGATAACCAGTCCGTAACCGATCGCAAGGAGAGTTCAGTTGTATGTTTGGCGCACATCCAATCCTTTTCATAAGTTAGAAGGGCAGTGTCGTCGGCGTAGATGAATATACTGCAGTTATTTAGGGATAGTTGACAGAGATCATTAATATAAATGTGAAATATGGTAGGTGCTAAAATGCTGCCTTGTGGTAAGCCGTAGTTATTTTTCTCCTCATCACTGATGGTTCCCTTGACTTTGACACACTGGCTACGTCCACTGAGGTAGTCTTTATAGATATCCAATGCGATACCACGTATTCCTATATGCCCCATCTTGTTGACAAATATGGGAACGTTGACCGTATCGAAGGCCTTGGTTAGATCTAGAAAGACACCATAGCATTTAAAGTTACTGTCTAATTTATCAACCAGGGTGTTTGTAAAGTCCGATACGGCGTCCTCAGTAGAAACTCCTGAGCGAAATCCGTATTGGTTCTTGCTATAAAGTGGTTTTTATTCAAAAATTTAATTAAGGTAGTCTTCATAATGTGTTTAAGAATTTAAGATAATCCGCTTAATACAGAGATTGGTCGGTAATTTGAAATATCATTTTTGGCTCCGCTCGTATATATTGGGTGAACGATCGCTTGCTTAAATGCTAGGAAAGATGCCCGAACCGATTGCACAATTGCAAATATGGGCAATGACAGGGGCTAGAGTGCTGCGAGACAGTTTAAGGGTTTTGGCTGGGATATTGTCCCACTCGGTAGCGCAGTCGCTCCGAAGTCTATATATCACTGTCTTCACATTATCTGCATCAACGAGAGGGATACCGAGTGAATTACATGAAGATGTAGGAGAAAAAGAACTCATAGGCTGGTTCGGCGGGTTAAATTTAGATGCAAGGGTCATTCCAATACAAGCAAAATATTGATTGATGCTATTTATATCAGTAGATTGTTTGAGTAAGGCATTAGGAAACTCTCTTTGCTGACTCCTGTTTGTGATGGACTTTATTACTTGCCATGATGCCCTCGGATTGTTTTCAGCTTTGAGTAGTTCAGCTTTTAGATAGGTGCGTTTTAACTTTTTACCGATCCGTTGCAGTAGTTACGGTAGCACATATATGTCATTTTCAGTATGCTGTCATTGGGCGATCTTATAACCTCACGGTGCATTCTGTCACGATTGCAGAGGCACCGAAGTCGACCAGCTGTCATCCAGGGTTTTATGATTGTTTTACGATTAGAAGTGCGAGTATTTTTACTTTGTTTTGTTATGGCTATTGTTATTAATAGTTAATTAACGTGTCCAAGAATTGTTTGCACATTTTTATGAAAATAAAGATTTTTGGCTTTGAATTTGACCGCCAAAATGACACCACGGAAACTAAACAAAATGCTTTATAAAACTAAGCAGTGTCGCTATAGAACTTTTTCTGAATGAAAGTTACCGTTTGTCCTTTTCTGTATCCCTGACAACATGTATGCGAAAAATCATGAGATACAGCGTGAAAGCGTAAAAAACTCATTGGTGCAGGGGTAGTGTATACGACTGCGGATCGTGAGGTCCCGGGTTCAATTCCCGGGTCGAGCAAAGTGTTATTGGGTTTTTCTGTTAGGAAATTCTCAGTAGCTGCACGGAGTCTGGAAATGTGCCCGGTAGACGGCAGTAGGCTCGCCCCCTAATACGTGGGACCAAAAACATAGTTGGCGAAATGTGGGTGTGTCCTGCACCTCTGCCTACCTGTGACTGCTGTGCATGAGGTCTCGAGTTCGAATCCCGAGTCGGAGCAACAAAAACGTATTGGGTTTTTCTGTTAAGAAATCTCAATACGAGCCCGGAGTTAGGAAGTTGGCGGTGTTGGACACCCCGTGCCTCGGAAAGCACGTAAATCCGTTGGTCTTGCGCCTGATCTCTCTCCGGTCGTGTCGGATTATCTGTCCCATCGGATCATGAGAGTTAGGGAACAGAGAGTGCACTTGTGTTTGCGCATATACTTGTGCACTATAATATCGCCTGCGCAGATGGCCAGTCTCCGTTAAGATTGGCCGCCGTGACCGAAATTCGGTCTGGAGGACATTATGTATGTATGTATGTAATATTAGTTAGAATTAAGAACTAAATCATTGAGTTTAAAAATAACTCAAATCACTTATAATTTCTTCCAGTGGTCGAAAGCATATCATAGAACATATTTCTACGAGATCGGCGTGATTTCCCTTAGTCGAGGGTGTGCTCAGCCAGAGTTCCCAGGAGTCTACACAAATATCACTTACTACTTATCCTGGATTGAGGAGATGGTTCTGGGACACAACACGCACTGAACATGATGTACTTAATAATATGTAATAATAATATAGAGAGGGCCGAGTTAATCACCATACTTCAGTATGATATGGATATATTTTTTAAAATTAAGGTAATTTTTGCTTATGTCGGTAGTACAACATGTACTTCAAATCAATCAAATACATTGAAATAATACATTTCTATAAATATATAATTAAATCCAACAATAATTGAATAGGTGTATATCAATTATCAAGTGATTAATCTATACTAATATTATAAAGCACAAGAGTTTCTTTGTTTGTTTGTTTGAACGCGCTTATTACGGAACTACTGGTTCGAATTGAAAAATGATTTTAGTGTTGGATACCCTATTTATCGTGGAAGGCTATAGGCTGCATAACATCACGCTACGACCCACGGGAGCGGCGCAGTAACTATAAACGCGGGTGAAACCGCGGGCACATCTAGTTAATTATAAAAGCATTGCGTGGCGCCAACTTCCGGCGCCACTTAATTATATATTATAATACTTTTTATTGTATAAGTAACAAATAATAATGTTTATAAATATTATAATTACATGATTATATGATTTATATAACACTTTCAAAGGTTATAATATAATAATAATATCAGCCCTGTATTAAACTGTCCCACTGCTGGGCACGGGCCTCTTCTCAGTGTGAGAAGGGTTAGGCCATAGTCCACCAAGCTGGCCTAGTACGGGTTGGCAGACTTCACATATCTACGAGAACATTATGGAGAACTCTCAGTAAACGCAGGTTTCCCCACGATGTTTTCCTTCACCGTTAAAGCAAGCGATAATCAACTATTTAATATGCATATAACTTCGAAAAGTCAGAGATGCGCGCCTTGGGTTCGAACTCGAGACCTCTGCGTGGCAGTCCAACGGTTTCCCACTAGGCTATCGTTGCTTTAAACTATCGTTGCTTACTTTGTATTAAATAAGGCAATTTGAATAGTAACATTATAAGAACCGTTGTGACATTATTATATTTTCATTCGACTACTGATCTTGGTACAATATTGTAATTGAGTGTGCGTGTGTGACTTTTATTGGAGCCCATTTCAATTCTTGATTACGTACATCATACTCTGATTTACCATTCAATATATCTGGTGATTAAATCGGCTCCTTCTATATTAGAATTTAGGAATCATTTATTAATTTTGTCTAGATATTTTTGTATTAATTACATAATGTTTAGGCTACTATTTGTATGGAATATATACGATGGTAATAATAAATATACATTATTTACATTTTAAACATTTTTTTTATTTTTTGCTCTGTCCGAAGATAGGACATTATGGAAGAGACTCCACCAACAAGAGCTTGGTTCTTAAATTGAAGAAGAAGACATTTTAACCGTCATTTGTGCCTCACGATGCTACCGGCCTCTCTCCATATCTAATCTACTGGGTGGGATGTTATAATATGATTACTACAGCCATGTATATAACGTGTCACACTGCGGGACACGAGCACAAAAAGATTTCTTTTGATTGTTATTTGCTTTTGGCTTTAAAATAATATACAAAATGAAACGGGCAACTATCCTATTCCATGTTTTTACATAAGTGATAGTAAAGGTTAATACAGTTCTTAAATGTGTGTGCTTGTATTCGCCACCTTCGACGTAACTGCACAATTGTTCACGCCCAGGCCAGGGTCCTGTTACAGGGCAAGTCAGAGAGGGCTTTTTAAAAAAAAACTCGAAGTTCTAAAATATACTAAGTTTAATAAAACAGTATAAAAATACAAAATATTATAAAACCCTAGTGCCCACAACGAAGTCTAGAATAGAATTAATTTCCTTAGAAACAAGTAATAACGCTTGGATCCATTTCTATGACGCACATCGTTCATGCCTACTGCTGATCTAAGCATTATTATTTTATATGTACTTTATGCAATATAATATTATAATATCCCCCCCGTTAAGATTGATCATACCGGGTCAAGGGATGATCAATAGAAACAAAATCAAGAATGAACTTTAAAAGACTTCGTTAGGGCTTACATTTTAAGAGTATAATTAGATTTGGTTTATAAACCTAGACATAGCAACTACAACAGTAAACTAGAAAAATATAAAACTCATGAAAGTCTTATATATTAAAAATACCACAAGACTGAAGTTAATATCAAACAGCTTTAAATCATGTTTACTTTTAACTCGTAGATTAAGAACTAAAGCTTATCATTATTCCCTAAAAGAAAAATAATTTGACAGTAAAATAACTAAGTAGTTAACATATAAGGTTAACATTTAACTTTATACCTTTAATGGATATTAAAACAGGTTAACGTTAAATGAAAGCTATGTATATTTGATTATGATATAACATTTCTTTTTAAATTTGGCAGCGACCTTGTAGAGAGTTTTACATCATATTCAAGGTCATCAGCTGACGAGTCAGACGTCAAGTCAATGGTTGACACATTTTGACGAATAGCAGGAACAGGAGTTCGATCTGCGTAGTTTTTATTATAAATTCTTATACAACATCCCTGTCTCGGGCAAATAACCCTCCTAGTTTTAAGCAAAAAATATATCAACATTATTATGGATATTTTATAAGTGAGAGAAAGATAACTCGTAGAATATTTCTCATAATGTGACGGTTCAGAGATCTTATTTAACTGTTTCTCAAAATCACTCATCTGCACACTGGCTTTTACTAATGAGTCTAAATTATTTAATTCGTTTAATTTAACTAGCGGAATGTCACTTTTATTGAAATGTTCAGCATCACAACAATCACTAACTATACTGAAGTTAGATAAGGTAGTAGTAATGTTGGAGGTGTAAGTGTCACTCGGGAGAAACGTTAGTGTTTTAAAGGAAGCTTTGCAAGATTTAGGTAAATGTAATATACCAGAACCGAACAAGATTTCATCAGAATTATTAATGTTCTCGTAACAAACAACGTGACATTTACCGGGATCTGACTGAACAAAAATCCAACGATTATAGGTGATCTTTTGGAAGACATCTATTGAGCCGCGCAGGACTCTGGTTTGGCAACTTTTTGGTAGCTTGACATAGGCTTCTGTCAACAACGTAGTTTCACACGTCGGTTTCGCCATCGTGGAATACACGTTACCTAGAGGACACACATAGCACTGACCTTTCACTTGTTTGCACGCACTGACACTCGCGAGCTGTGAGTAGAATAGTCTGTCCAGAGATGTTGTTTGTTCAGTGCTATTAAAACATAAGTATCTGGCGTATTCAAGTCTAACGGGACTGGAAATGGGATAACATGATATAAATTATAGAACTGCGAAAGAACGAGTGGAATCTGCAAAATAAATACTAACTTATTGTCTTGGTAATAACATACAATATCACTGACAGTAATTATTTCATTTACATTCGCTAGCGATAAAGGTATAGGCAGCTCAGAGTGTTTAGGCATGTAGTTGATATGTAACTCGAGCTCTTTATGCAACTGCATAAGACTTAGTACAGTCGGGTGTAAAACGTTCATTTTACTGTCATCTATATCAAAAGATAGGGCCATTATAGTACTTTCTACTGAAGTTAATATGAGAGACAACTGGGACCTTGATTCTAATTTATCAGTAGTTTGACTTAACTTTTCGAATGCACTTTCTATAGTAACTAAATTTTGGTTCAAACGATGTTCGTTATCTTTTACTTTAGACATAGTGCTGTTAAACGTGGATATCGTAGACTTAATTACATGTATATTATCGCGCATTAATACTGTGAGCTCTTTTTCGTCTGACTGTACTTTATTTATAGCATTTGTGAACTTGATAGCATCGTCAACATCTAAGGTGCCAAAGAACGTTTTTAATAAAGAGCCACCGGCGTCAATTGACCTCGTTTTGTGCGTCTGGTTTCTTTAACCTGAGTTAGATATGAAATAGATGAAAACTTACGAATATTACTGCCTTGCAGGGCTCTCAAGGAACTTAACGAATTATAGCATTCGGTTTTAAGTTTAGAGGATTGGACTATATTGCAATGCTTAGTAATGCGTTCAAGCAAGAGCTCTATACTGTCTAAATGAGATTGAATGTGACTCAAATCTACAGAAGTAACAACGTTCCAATTATCGTTAGAGAATTTTAAGTCTAACAATTGATCATAGTATAATCCCGGATTGCCGACCAGCTTTGATACGAACTGGTTACCGGACACGGTCGTGAGGAACCCGGAGACAATAGATATGGGTATATTTATTTCTAAAAGTCAGGTTTGATTTCGTCATAGTGATAGCGTATATGTTTCCTACCTACTTGTATTGTTACAGTATGATTGCCGTTTATTTTTATAATTTTATAGGGACCTTTCCACACCGGGGATAACGCTTTGTTTTGTTTATGATGGCATCGTAAGTATATCATGTCGCCGGCGTTGTATGTTATCGGTCGCGCATGTGAATCGTAATATCGTTTTGAACGTTCTTTGGACGTTTGTATGTTTTGTAAAGCTTTTTGTCTACTATAATATAACCTGTGATTAAGAGCTCGTATATAATCGGTGTATGTGTTATTTTCGAGAGTATCTATAGACATTTTTATATAAGGCTTGTAACCAAATAAAAGTTCGAACGGAGTGAAGCCAGTAGTGGAATGGACATTCGAATTATAGGCTAACATTGCTGTGTTTAGATACAAATCCCAAGTGTGAGTATTTTCGTCAATGTATGATCGTAAGTATTCTTTCAGCGTTGAATGACTACGCTCTAACGCGCCACACGTTTGTGGGTGGTAAGGTGACGCGTATATATGTTTTATACCGAATAACTTTTCTAACTGTTTAAACAAATCTGAACAGAAATTTGTACCTTGGTCAGACACGATCTGTCGTGGAATACCCATATGTGAAATGAAATGAACAAAACGTTGAGCGGTTTCTTGAGCCGAACAAGACTGCATGGCATATGCTTGCGAATATTTAGTCAAATCATCTTGTAGGGTTAGGATGAACTTATATTTATCAATTCGTGTTTCTGGAAGAGGCCCTACAATGTCAAGGTATATCTTATCGTTAGGTCGAGTCGCGGTCGATGTGATTATCATCGGCGCTTTATTTGTGCAGCGCAAAGGTTTATTTATTTGACAAGATTTACAGTTTTTAACGTAATTCTCTATATCCTGCCTCATATTTCTCCACCAATATAGGGATTTGAGTCTATCATACATACGAGATACACCTGGATGACCAGCAGATGGTAAGTCATGATTATCTTTTAATATGAGCGGGACCTCGGATGGTGTTGGAAATAGGATATTAGTATGATAAACATGTATTTTAATGTCTGTATTATGAAATAGGAATGCAAGAATGTTGTAAATTTTTGTGAATGATAGTTTGTTGTTTGTCTTTAAAGTCAGAAATTGCAAATTCTTTTTCTTCCATGTACCAAGTTGTTATCATATCGCGATAGTCTCTCAACATGTTAAATATATCTTTATAAAATTTTTTGAAAAACTGTTACACTACTATAATCACTATTAAACTTTACAAATTTTTAAGCTAATTAAATTATTGAAACTATTAAAACTATTTATACTATTACTATACTATTATACTATTTAGATTTATTTTTACACTTTCCCCGACGTTTCGGTTGCTTTTCAGCAGCCATGGTGACGGGGAGACTAAGATGGTAGTTGTTTCAATGTTCCAGTGTAGTTATTTCAAAGTACCCGAACATAATTTAATCATGGGTGTTTCTATTTACGCAGAATGAGCTCAAAGTATCATGAAGTCTAGCTGAGGTTTGCTTCTTCTTTGGTTTGACTATTTGAATTACTGGATCCCAAGCTGGTGGTACACTCCAACCATCTTCTCTATTGAAATTAGGATGTTTCTTGATTTCAATAGCCTCGAGAAGCATCCTTGGTAGGAATCGGTGTTCTTTAGCGAGCATCTGTGGTTTGTCAAATCTCAGGTAGTGGTTGGTCCCCTGTTGCACATGTTCACACACAGCAGACTTCAACGAGCGTTGGTGTTTTACATCAGCTATGTGTTCTTTTATGCGGGTGCCTATGCTTCTCTTGGTTTGACCAATGTATGAGAGTCCGCAGTCACAATCTATTTTATAGACCCCTGCATCTTGTAAAGGTAGTTGGCACTTGACAGATGGTAAAAATTGACTTATCTTCGTTGGCGGCTTGAAGTATGTATTGATTGAAGCTCGCTTCAAGATGTAGCCAATCTTGTCAGTGACACCCTTCACATAAGGTAGTATAGCAGGCTGGCGCTCGACTGTGGCTGGCTTTTCTCGGGATCTGTGACAGCGGCGCGGCTGTTGGAGCTTGTTGTCTTGCAGTACTTGCTTGACATGTTGAAGCTCGGCGTCCAGGTGTTTCTTGTCACAGATCCCGTGGGCTCTCTGAAACAAAGACATTCCCACGGTAGCTAACTGTTTAGGATGGTGGTGAGATTCACCGTTTAAGTACCTATTTGTATGGGTCTTTTTCCTATATACAGTGTGGCTCAAAGTATGATCAGAATTCCTGATGACAAGGACATCTAAGAAAGCTAATGAATTATTTGCCTCTAATTCCATAGTAAATTGTATGTTGTTATTAAGGGAATTAAGATGTTCTAGGTACTTAAACGGTGAATCTCTTAGGTCATTTAGAGTCAGAGTGTCATAGTAAGTTGAAACGCGACAATACGCCGCGCTTACAGTATCAGCCGCGTGCGCAAAATAATTCTTTCCACAGTTGTCGCAATAATACGACACCAATTGTTTGTCGATAGTGTTAGAATATAGGCCATGATATTTCGCAATGCCGTAAACGTCAATATAATAACTCTAGAACATTTAATAATAATTCGGATAATAACAACTTATCAAATAACTCTAGGAATTTTCAACAAAATTTTATAGAGTCGGCTTCCGAAACATCATCGCCTCCACAGATTCTTGAAATCGAAAATACTTTAAACTAGAATTTGGGCCTGCAAATGAGTACCGTTGCAAGTCCCAAACTTTAGGTACTAGAAATTCTAGTTCTATTTCAAAATCCACTGTTTCTAAGAAACTCTTCAAAAGTCTCAAATATTTTATTTGAACATGCAATTTGAGCTTTACCGCTTAACTTGGATATTATAAATTTTAGTAAAATACTTTTCTGTGATTCAGATGCTAGATCTAATGCATTTCTGCAATTAGTTAAGAATCCGGGGAGAGTTGCCCGTTCCCCGCTAAATGAATGAACGAAATCACATAAAACTTTAAGTGGAACTTGTTCCGAGAGCAAGATTTGAGACTTTTCACCTTTCGACATTATAATGACACTATTGTATAAGGAAAATATTCAAACACGCGAGTGGCAACAGCAGTGGACAAAATATGGTACTCACAGGCAAATCACGCACTGGACGAACATAATCGGCGGACACGGTGAGTAGTCGGCTTGGCTGGTGCGCTGACGTTGTCAGCAACGACGATATTCTTGCAGTAGGTGAGCAGTCACAGCGAGTTGCAGGACAGCACCACGTCCTCGGGACGACGTGCCGGTTCTCTCAGGATGCGTTGAAACGGCGTAACTCAGCGAGATGCTGCGCAACGCGGCGAAACAGAGCCAGGACCCAACAGTATAAAGTGGGGCCCCGATAAGACACGGCGGGATACAGCGAGATACGGCGAGATACGGCGAGATACGATTTGGTTTAGAGAATTCTACTTTACTTGGTTTGAACTTCCGAAACGCGGCGAAAAGTGGGCACTGGTCAACGATATTTCGAGGAATACCGGGTTTATTGAACTGGTATAAAACTCACCCGGTATCCCACTTCTGACACCACTGTTACAGGGCAAGTCAGAGAGGGCTTTTTAAAAAAAAACTCGAAGTTCTAAAATATACTAAGTTTAATAAAACAGTATAAAAATACAAAATATTATAAAACCCTAGTGCCCACAACGAAGTCTAGAATAGAATTAATTTCCTTAGAAACAAGTAATAACGCTTGGATCCATTTCTATGACGCACATCGTTCATGCCTACTGCTGATCTAAGCATTATTATTTTATATGTACTTTATGCAATATAATATTATAACAGTCCCATACAAGGAGGTCGGTCTCCTTTGTGTGCTTGTATTCGCTACCTTCGACGTAACTGCACAATTGTTCACGCCCAGGCCAGGGTCCCATTCAAGGAGGTCGATCTCCTTTGTGTGCTTGTATTCGCTACCTTCGACGTAACTGCACAATTGTTCACGCCCAGGCCAGGGTCCCATTCAAGGAGGTCGGTCTCCTTTGTGTGCTTGTATTCGCTACCTTCGACGTAACTGCACAATTGTTCACGCCCAGGCCAGGGTCCCATTCAAGGAGGTCGGTCTCCTTTGTGTGCTTGTATTCGCTACCTTCGACGTAACTGCACAATTGTTCACGCCCAGGCCAGGGTCCCATTCAAGGAGGTCGGTCTCCTTTGTGTGCTTGTATTCGCTACCTTCGACGTAACTGCACAATTGTTCACGCCCAGGCCAGGGTCCCATACGATGTGGTCGCTCTCCTTTGTGTGCTTGGATTCGCTACCTTCGACGTAACTGCACAATTGCAATTATGAAAGGTTTTTTCAAGCAATTTGTTCCTCTCCTTGTCAATTATTATTGATGTTACCGAGTGAATGGCAGTAATAGTCAAAGTCAAAAATCATTTATTCATTTATGTCACAAAGTAACACTTACGAACGTCAAAATATAATAATAGTAAAAATATTCATATTTTTGCTTACAGATAGCAATGATAGCCTAGTTAACAATTGAACTGTCACGCAGAGCTTTCGGGATCGATCCCTGGGCAGGAACGTTTGATTTAAAGAAATCATGTGTAACGCTATGCTGTATGAGTCCCTAGATATTCATTGACCAGTGATGTCACAAGATATCTCTGGGAATCCACTTAATCAAAGATTTTTGGTGTAAACTCTCCAAGAGAACTTTTCGTTCGGACCAGTACGTGTCTCAGAGTTCTCCAAAATGTTCTTGAAGATAATATTATGTGAGGTCTCACACTGAGAAGTGGCTCGTATCCCGCAGTGTGACACGTTATATACATGGCTGTAATAATCATATTATAACATCCCACCCAGTAGATTAAATATGGAGAGAGGCCGGTAGCATCGTGAGGCACAAATGACGGTTAAAATGTCTTCTTTTTCAATTTAAGAACCAAGCTCTTGTCGGTGGAGTCTCTTTCATAATGTCAGTCCATAATTGTCAGCACCTACCAGAAAATAGACTTCGGACTACCGCAAGGTAGTATTCTGGGTCCCACGCTCTTCCTTGTTTATATGAATGACCTGTCAGCATTACCTTACATAGCCAATTCAGAAATAATCAATTATGCTGATGATACAGTAATCATTTTTAATGGAAAGTCATGGGAACAATTGTTTGGGACCGCCCAAGTCGGTTTTAATCATGTGATCAATTGGCTGGATAGTAATTTGCTGTCACTAAACGCATCCAAGACCAAATTAGTGTGCTTTCATAAAACTGCCGCTACCACTCCACCAGCAAACTTAAGAATAATAGCGCACTCTTGCATAAAATCAGGAATGGGCTCTGTCTCACCTCCAGGTTGTAAATGCATACAGATAAGTAAAACAAAATCTGTAAAATATCTGGGGGTCATTATAGACGAAAACTTACGTTTAGGGAGCACATCGTCGCGACGTCAGCGAGAGTTAGGAAACTAATATACGTCATGAAAGCACTACGAGATGTCGCCCCGATGAGCTTGCTAAAGACGGTATACGTTTCCTTGTGCCAGTGAATCTTAATGTACTGTCTTACAGCCTGGGGAGGCACAGCACTTACTCACCTTATTGGTCTAGAGAGAGCACAGCGCGCGGTTTTTAAGACTATGCTAAAAAAATCTTACCATTTTTCCACCACCCTACTCTTTAACAAAATGAAAGTACTGAGTGTTAAAAGGTTATAAGAATTACTCTTTTAACCCATAGAGAAGTATTAACCTCTAGTTACTTTGAAAACATGGTCAAGAAACGCGTTTACAAACTTTCTCTGCCCAACTCAACGTTCGCACATAGTTTTAGTGCATACATGAAACCTTTCGTATATAACTTAATAAATAAAATCTTCAATCTGTCGAAAGTAACGATCAAACAAACTTACAGAAACTTTTGGTAACATGGACTTATGATGATACAGAAAACTATTTAAAACTTTGTAAAATATTATGATAGATGTATTATACTCAGCGTGGGCCAAATTAATTGAATAATTTTATTAAAAATATCGCATAAATAAATTATATGTAGGTATATTTTATGATATTAGACTTAATTATTGGTATAATTTAAAAACGCATGCTAATCATGAAGATTGTTTTAATTATTTATCGTCACTATTACAGATACTCATAATTTGTATTTAAAAACTGCCCAATAGGACAGGCTTAGCTTAGTGTGGGAGGTTTACATAAAAGCGAGTTCTAGGATTTTATAGTATTATTTAATCCAAATTATGTTAAAAACAAGTCCTATCTTCAGAGAGCGCAAAAAATAAAAAAAAATGGTCGAAATGTAAATAATGTAAATTTATTATTACTATCGTATATATTCAATACAAATAATAGCCTTAAACATTATGTAATTAATACAAAAATATCTAGACAAAAGTAATAAATGATTCCTAAATTCTAATCTAGAAGGAGCCGATTTAATCACCAGAAATATTGAATGGTAAATCAGAGTATGATGTACGTAATCAAGGATTGAAATGGGCTCCAATAAAAGTCACACACGCACACTCAATTACAAGTATATTGTACCAAGATCAGTAGCCGAATGAAAATATAATAATGCCACAACAGTTCTTATAATGTTACTATTCAACTGCCTTATTTAATACAAAGTAACCTTTGAATGTGTTATATAAATCATATAATGATGTAATTAATTATAATATTTATAAACATAATTATTTGTTACATAAACAATAAAAAGTATTATAATATATAATTAAGTGGCGCCGGAAGTAGGTGCCATGCAATGCTTTCATAATCAATTAATCACTTAATAATTTATATACACCTATTATCTTATTGTTGGATTTAATTATATATTTATAGGTATGTATTATTTCAATGTATTTGATAACATGTACTACCGACATCAGCAAAAAATACCTTAATTTTTATAAAAATATCCATTAGGTATGTGCTTCAAAGTCAATCCCGTTATCGCGCCGATCGTAATCGTACGATACCTCACGTGTAGTTACATAGTGTATTTACTGAAGAAGATTCAGAGGTTAATAAATCCGAACGTGAGTTTGTTTATTTGTTACGCTGTAACTAATCGACATATTAAATTTTATAGACGCTTTGTCAGGGACACAGAAAAATATATATGTCACCCGAATCTGATCAGAAAAATTACTATTCCTAATGTAAGGCAATTTATTGACAAAATAATAATAATATTGTACACATATACACAACACCATTTAGCCCAAACTAAGCAGAGCTTGTACTATGGGTACTAGACAATAGATAAACATACATAAATACTTTTTTTTTTGTAAATACATACATATTATAATAATACATAGAAACACCTAGACCAAGACAAACATCCATGTTCATGCACACAAATGTTTAACTTGTGCGGGAATCGAACCCGCTAACTCAGGCGTGGCAGTCGGTTATACTAACCGCGATGCCATCAAAGCCGCGGGCAAAACCTAGTAGGCTATATATTGGCACGGTATGACCCACGGGGGCGGAGCATTAATTACAAATATGGCTGAAAAAGTGGAGGACATATAGTATTATTGAAACCCATACCATACTGAAGTATGGTGATTAACTCGGCCCTCTCTTTATTATTATTACATATTATTAAGTACATCATGTTCATTGCGTGTTGTCTCCCAGAACCTTCTCCTCAATCCAGGGTAAGAAGTAAGTGATCCTAGTGTAGACTCCTGGGAACTCTGATTGAGCACACCCTCGACCATAGGATATCACGCCGATCTCGTAGAAGTATACATTCTCATCTGCTTCCGACCACTGGAAAAAATTATAAGTGATTTGAGTTATTTTTAAACAGTGATTTAGTTCTTAATTCTAACTAATATTATATACATACATACATAATGTCCTCCAGACCGAATTTCGGTCACGGCGGCCAATCTTAACGGAGACTGGCCATCTGCGCAAGAGATATTATAGTGCACAAGTATGTGCGCAAACACAAGTGCACTCTCTGTTCCCTAACCCTCATGATCCGATGGGACGGATAATCCGACACGACCGGAGAGAGATCAGGCGCAGGATCAACAGCTTTACGTTCTTTCCGAGGCACTGGGGTATCTAATACCGCCAACTTCCTAACGCCGGGCTCGTATTGAGATTTCTTAACAGAAAAACCCAATACGTTTTTGTTGGCCCGACTCGGGATTCGAACTCGAGACCTCATGCACAGCAGTCGCAGATAGGCAGAGGTGTATGACACACCCACATTTCGCCAACTATGTTTTTGGTCCCACTTAATAGGGGGCGAGCCTACTGCCGTCTGCCGGGCACTTTTGCAGACTCCGTGCAGCTACTGAGAATTTCCTAACAGAAAAACCCAATAACACTTTGCTCGACCCGGGAATTGACCCCGGGACCTTAAGATCCGCAGTCGTATACATTATTTAAATTTTTTGTTTCCGTTAGTGGCCAACCTGTTGTCAAGAGTCGTTCAAGCCGCCCGTAGGCCTCTGACATGGCTTAACGACTGCTGTCAATTTGACAACAACAGGGACCGACTTTTTACGTGCCTTCCGAAGCACGGAGACGCTCAGTTGAAATACCACTAAGCGGTTACCCAGATGGGTAACCGATGGGTGCGGTCAGTCTATAGATATAGACTGACCGCACCTAACGTTACTTAACCTCGCTAATCGTTTACCGATCAGTGAGTGCATACGCTACCACTGGACCAATGAGTTTGTTACGCTTTCACGCCGTATCTCATGAAATATCGCACACATGTTGTCAGGGATACAGAAAAGGACAAACGGTAACTTTAATTCAGAAAAAGTACTATAGCGACACTGCTTAGTTTTATAAAGCATTTTGTTTAGTTTCCGTGGTGCCATTTTGGCGGTCAAAGTCAAATTCAAAAAATCTTTATAAATAATAAAAATGTGCATACAATTCTTAGAGACGTTAATTAACTATTAATAAAAATAATATTAGCCCTATATTAGACTGTCCCACTGCTGGGAAAGGGCCTCTTCTCAGTGTAAGAAGGGTTAGGCCATAGTCCACCACGCTGGCCTAGTGCGGATTGGTAGACTTCACATTTCTTCGAGAACAGTATGGAGAACTCTCAGACATGCAAATTTCCTCACGATGTTTTCCTTCGCCGTTAAAGCAAGCGATAATTAACTATTTAATACGCATATAACTTCGAAAAGTCAGAGATGCGCGCCTTGGGTTCGAACTCGAGACCTCTGCGTGGCAGTCCAACGGTTTCCCACTAGGCTATTAACTATTATATTAATAAAAAATAATAACAAAAATAAATAGAAGGAAATAAAATTTTGCATTGAAAAAAGCCTGTTCGAGGAGAAGAGCTATCATGAGAATACTTTCTTGTTTTATTACTGTTTAATAAGTATTCTAAAGAAGTGTACGTTCTGTCTGTTTGCTAGAGATTTGCGTTATCGTTTTGAACACTACAGGAATCATTACCATTATATCATTAGCATATAAAACTACTTTCTCTACCGATAGTATAGAGCCTCTTTAAGCTAAGAAAATACTTATTACCACCAGAATATTATAATTATTTTCTTTTTGTTACGTTACGTTATCTTAAGTAAAAACGTAACAGTTTAAGTAGTATAAAAATAATTTATTTTACTCGTAACAGATTTTAGCGCGGTTTCATAAAGCATGTATTTTATTTCATTTATGCTATCACCGACGTTTCGGTTGCTTTTCACCAACCTATTCACGGGTAGACTAAAAAGTGGTCGCTCAAGCTCTTAAATTTGTTACCTGGATACTCGACTTTCTCTAGACTGGCCGCTAATCTCGAGCCAACTTGCTACAAATTCAAGCGTGGATACCGTAGGGAACTTTCTTGCATTTTTTTTTAAATTTTTATTTTACATAGGTCATAAAAGTTACAATTAAATTATCTTTTTGTGATGCAAACACAAACTCGTTCGAGTTTTACCGTGCATCATCTCATCGATTTCGACATAACTACGTCAATTCATGCATAGTAAAATACCTTACAAACTTATAATTCAATGAACAAAAATTTTATACACTGCGTAATATTAGATTTTTACATATTGAAGGTAGATTCAAAAATACGAATGTTGAACCAAGCATCGCGCACGTCACCGCATTGGCTGTCTTTTGTATGAAGTCAGTGTTCATATTACGCATATACAGAATGTTCCATAGTGTGACTGTTAAATTTTACTTAAAAATAATATATACAGTAATGTTATTATATTTTCTATATACATATTGGGACTGTTTAATGTACGTTGTTATGTCTGTGAATTTAATAATGAGTGGGTTATTATGATAATTGTGGTGCTGTTTATATAATGTATTAATATAGATTATGTCCCTTTGTTAACAAGTTACTATAATTATATCAATATTATGACGTAGTTTTTAAATAATATTTTATTGTTCACTATCACAATATATATATATATATATATATATATATATATATATATATATAGGTACACACACACATACACATATATTATTTATATTTATCTATTTCATCTATTTTGTAAATAATAATATTTTAACTTATATTTTATGTTTATATAGATTTTAATATTGTGGAAGTAGTAGTTTCGTATTTGTGACACTACGTGTTCTAATTTCATTATTTTGTAATATTTTAACTTTTTTCAGATTTTCATTATAATATTCTTCGTCGTTCGTTGTAGATTTAATGTTCGTTGCAGATTAAATATGTGATATATGCAAAACTTACAAGGGGTTGCATTAATGGTCCACCGCTATCACCCTGGCATACATCCTTGCCTCCTGTCAAGAACCCTGCACACAACACCCTCTCGTCAAACACCAGCATCGGATACGATTTGTACGCTTCTGCACAGACGCTGTTGTTGAGGACCGGCAGATCTAAGTATTGGAGATGAGTGGCTCGTCCTCCTTCTGAAAGATTACGACATTATGTTGGACTGTTTCACTTTTGTCTGGGAATCCAATAGGTGTCAGAATTGAAAATTTACATACTCGGGCCAGAGGGATTTCTGTGTCATTATACTTATAATAAAATTTTAATAGTTCAATGTACAGACATACCTATTAAAATGTTATACATAGGAGATACCTATTTATGAAAAATGTAATGTCAGGAGTTTTATAAGAGCTATAGAAGCCAAAAAAAATATTTTTGAAATTTTGTCTGACAGTATGTTCGCACGCGCATCACATAAAAACTACTGCACGAAATTAAATACGATTTTCAGAATTGTACTGCTGGAGGCTCAAACTAAATTCTGGTGCATGTTTTATTTTGATACACCTGCACCGCCTAGAGGTCGCCTATTAAGAAAAAAAATATAAAAATGGCACATACAGCCAAATTCAACGCGTATGAAGTCACGGTAAAAAGCTAGTGTATATAAAAACTGGGTCTAGATGTTGGTATCCGAATGTCGACTCAAGAATAAATAGTATAAAAATAAAAACTGCATAATTATAAAGCTATTCCTACAATGCTAAAGCGAGCTATAATAAAGTACTTAATCCCTATTTCCCTACTAATATTATAAATGCGAAAGTAACTCTGTCTGGCTGTCTGTTACGCTTTCACGCCTAAACCACTGAACAGATTTTGGTGTAATTTCGTACAGAGGTAGACTACATCTTAGGAAAGTACATAGGCTACCTTTTGTTGTAAAACAGGGCATGTAGGGGTTAAAATGAGGTATGAATTTTTGTATGCGAATTCGTCGTTATCGCGACTAAGCCAATGAACTGATTTTAATAAAATTTTGGTACAGAGACAGACTAGATCTTAGGAAAGCATATAAGCTATATTTTGTTGTAAAAGCGGACATAAAGGGGTTGAAATAAAGGATGAAATTTTGCATGGCAATGCGTCATTATTGCGCTTAAACTACAACCGATTTTGATGAAATTTGGTACAGAGAGAGACTAGACCTCAGGAAAGGACATAGGTTGCCTTTTATTGTAAAAAAGGGCATGAAGGGGTTGAATTAAGGGATCAAAGTTTGTATGCGAATTATATAATAACCATGGAACTTTATATGTAGGCACTCGATCAAGCGATTTTGAAATTTCGACCTACATGGGAACTAAATATAAGACGAAAGTTCGGGTGGAAGCCCAAGCACATCAGATCTGTCTATTTTTACAATAGGTACGTATTTTTATCGGAAACATAATTAGTAAAAATGCCGTCTTAACATATACAAGTCGCGTGAGCGCGAGACACGCCAAGCGTCATACACAATGAACGATGCGCCGGCGGCGGTGGAATTTGTAACATTAGCAAAAGCGGCAAGCGCGGCAAAATGTTGCAGCAGTGTAAGCTGTTGGTTTTCGATGAATATACGATGTCCCATAAAAGAGCAATCTAAACACTTTACCTATCACACCATGAACCATGAAAGATATGGTGGTACTTTTAGTTGCTGACTTTTGACAGACCCTACCGGTTATTACTGGTTATTAATGAAATAAATGCCTGTTTGAAGGCGTCTGTGTTATGAATACACGTAAAAAAGTTTTGTCTGACTACAAATATGCGAGTACAGCTACATAACGATTCTTACGCAGGGCAATAGGCGGCTGCTCTTTTAAAAGTCGGAGAAGATTGTATGCTAACAGACAGTAACAGCATGATTACACTAAGATGTGAATTCTGTCAAATTGTCGATTACACAGGTGAGTTAAATAATAATGTCTATCCAGATCTACAAATACGTATGGGCAATCGAAAATGGTTGTGTGACAGGTCAACTTTGGCGCCGACAAATGAGACAGTAGGCCAGATAAACGAACAAATTATAAACTCTCAGTAGATAATGTTAAGGAAACTGAGCAAATGACATCGTACCCTATAGAGTTTCTGAACTCTTTAGAATTATCAGGAGTGTCTTCCCATAAGTTAAGGCTGAATGTTGGTATTCCAGTCCCGTTAATGAGAAATCTTGACGCACCAAGGCTATGTAATAGTACACGGCTACAAATTACTCATCTAGGGCGAAATACAATAAAAGCTATTGTCGAGTAGTCGCCATACATCTGTTGCGGCGGCCAACAGCTGATCGGGGCTAACGGGACTTCTACGTCATCGTCCCACCGCCCCACTCCAGCCATCGGCGCTCGCCCGCCGCCGGACCAGAAGTCAGCGACAGACCTGAACCCACACGGCCGCGCTCGCGCATCATTTTAAATATTGTTTTTCGCGCTCTTATGTAAAAATATTGTAATCATTCCTTTAAATCAATATACATCTTTCAAATTACAGTCCACTAGTTGTCATTTTATACCGTTAGTTGTGGTGGTCGGCAACAGCTATAATCATGACTAGAATGGCAAAAGGAGAAAATGTTTTCATTCCCCGTATTCCGATAATTCAGACCGATTTGCCATTTCAGTTTAAAAGAGTGCAGATTCCCCTAAAAGCTGCATTTACGGTAGTAATAAACAAAACTGTTTTCTATGGGCAACTCTATGTCGTGTGCTCACGAGTTTCAAACCCGAAAAATCTTTTTGCTTAAAAGGATAGAAAAACAAAAAACAAGTTACGTTTTTTGTTTTAGTTGAGATTAGTTTATAAAAATGTATTAAAATGAGTTATTTGCCTTAAACCACGGCATTTATATGTGTACTAGCTTTTGCCCGCGGCTTCGCTTGCGTTAATTTAGAATTTCACAATCAATTCGGGTTGTACTCTGCTTGTAATAATATAATTCAATCATGATTCGAAAGAAACGTGGCGCCATCTATTATCATAACAACGTTATTTTTGTTTTCCTCGGGAACAGTAATTTTTTCGGGATGAAAGGTAGATTATGTCCGTTTCTGTACACCTGTCAACGTACATGCAAAATTTCAGGATGACCGGTTGAGTGGTTTAGGCGTGAAAAGGTAACAAACAAACAAACTCATTTTCGCTTTTATAATATTAGTTAGGATAGGATTAGGATTAATTGCAAAATAAGTTCCTTAAAAAATTTAAAATGCTGCCCAAAGTAACCATTCCACGCGGACGAAGTCGCGGGCAAAATCTAGTACCCATATAACTGTTAAAAGTCAGATCGAACTCAATGCCTCGGTGTGATAATCCAACAACCTACTCACGACTTACTTACGTTACGGCTGGGAAGCCCCATTAAAAAATCAAACTAAACATACTTTGTGATGTCTTGCCCCATCCGGCTACAAATGCGATGTAGCCTTCGAATGTCTCAGTCCTCCACTCTTGGCCTTTAGGAATGCATATCGGACGTATCGAATCTGAAAAGCAGAAATATAATATTGATTTACCTTTCTAGTTACAGATTAAATCTAAACTGATTTATACTGATTTCATCCTGGATTTCGATGTTTTGCAGAATTCGTGGACAATCTCACCGTAACCATGACTGCTGCATAACTTTACATAAAGCTTAATTTCAGTAGGATCATATTTATCACAATATTTGTATATGGACTTGAATAACTCATTAGTTTTCTGCATAATTTAAATCTTTATAAAGCTTTTGACTGCGTTGAACATATTACGCGCTAACAAAATCGCAATTAGTATGTTATTGCGTTCGGTTTAGTTCTTACTTTAGAAACAATAACATAATGTGATAATGTTGTACTGTAACCATTTATGACGGATGGCGTAGTGCAGTGGTCGGCAACCTGCGGCTCGCGAGTCGCATGCGGCTCTTTGACTCCTCGGCTGCGGTTCTTCCACGAAATGTTTAGTGCAGGCATGGAATATTACTTATTATCTTGCCTTAAAAGTATGATATCAAATTTCATTTTATTTACTGTTAGTTGAACTAAGACTTATTTGAGAGAGGCAAGCTCGAGAGTGTACTTTGAAACCTAATTATTTCCGTAATAATGTCGCCTGCTTAAGCGAAGCTTAAGTTAAAATATGGCTCTTTGAATAGATTTGAATTGTGTATTGTCTAAATTTGGCTCTTTTGGACGACAAGGTTGCCGACCACTGGCGTAGTGGATTAAGTGGTCTCTTCGCCACTGCTATTGCGCCGAGTGTTGTGGGTGCGAATCCCACACCGGACAAAACTTTGTGTGATTCACAAATGGTTGTTCCGAATCTGGATGTTCTTTGTGTCCGTTGTTTGAATATTCGTAAAGTCCCCCGCGACATAAAAATTATTCGTAGTACGGAAGTTGTCTTTTTATAAATGAAAAATAATATAAAACAATTCAAGTTCAGTCTCACTTGTAAATTGTACGTCATTCTGAAGTACAAGTACGCCGATATCGTTGTTGTAAGAGTTGGCGTTGTATTCCTCGTGTGCAACCATCTTCTTAATCAGTACATCAATAGGATGTGCACCGTCGTCTTCCCGAGATAAATCGAGTTCGCCAAGTCGGACGACATACCTACAAAGTTATACTTATGTTATTGGAGGAAAATCCTACTCCTAACTGATATTATAAATGTGAATTTGTTTGTTACGCTTTCACACCTTAACTTCTCGACCAATTTTCTTGAATATTAAAAGAACCCTAGGACATAGGGTACTTTTCATCCAGGTAAATATACTGTTCCCGAGGTATAAAAATATATTGACAAAATCAAGATTAACGTGAGAGAAGCCGCAGGCATAATCTAGTTAACCAGTAAATTAAATATTTACCTTTTTATATTTTTATAAGTTTAGTTATAGTTAAATATATTTAATTACCACTATTTATAGTTTACAACAGTAATACAAACAATTTCGCAAAAACTAAATAAAAAAGTTATTCAATTTAAATTAAACCAGTCCATGGGTAGATTGCCCTTTGTTTCGATATTGGAATTCTAGATGCAGAAATCTGTACACAAATATATAAACCCTGACTCTTAAACTAGATGTAGCCTGTATCTTAAGGGAGAAGTCACTGCTATGTAATACCTCTTTAGATTTCCAAATACTAAAAAATCTGTTTCAAAGGATTGGACACCTTTGAAATTGACTAGTAGGGGATCGCCATCTCGTCATGTTATAATAATATTACAGCACTGAGTATTGTCGTTACACGGGCAAAGACATCCTCTCGAAAATCAGTACTTACAGTTTATGCTCATGGTTGTAAATGCAGTGGGCTGCTGTTAGAACATGTCGTGAGCTGATAAGAGATCCGCCACAGTCCCAATCGGTATCATAACCGCTTTTATAGCCCAGCAGAGCCAACCAAGGAAAGTCATCTAATAAATAGCAAAAAGTCATTTAAAATTCGAATAATTAAAAAGTGTGGCAGTTTGGCAAACTTAACCATTAGTATTGTTTACGCCTATTAGACTTATATAAGCAATAGAATAATTTTTGTAGGCGCTTTAATATTTGTAATAATTATGTACCGTTGTGTGGGTAGCGTGAGAAGCCATTAAAATCGTTAACACGAAAGCAACCAACATTATTTATTTTTCACTCTTTAATATTCCTACTGGAACCATATATCCCCAACAAGTATATTAGGCTCTTCTCGTGCCCGAATTAGAAGACTATCTTTAATGTCAAGTGGTTATGTATTGCTGTTTACTTAACATTGAAAATATTAAATTATTTTCACGAATATAAATATTATTAATAAAAAAATATAATTAAAAAGTTTTAAACATCGACGAGGCACGAGTTCAATTCTGTCTTATGCTTTTTAGGTTTAAGATGCGCCGAGGATGTGCTTTTTAAATGTAATCCATATCTATTTTAACTGATATTCTTGACTAGAATATCAACGCAGATGCTATTTTAAATATTTTTTATTAAGTATTTACAAAAGTCTAGTTAAGATGACTGTTAAAATCTGCATCAGTATTCTATTTCTCTCACCTAGTCTAGCGTCCTCTCCTCCGATGATAACAGGCATAATCAAGAAATTACTCAGTCCACACACTGGAGGATCAGGAAAAGCAGGCACAAAGTCCTCCACTCCCATTTTAGATATTAACTCAGATGCGTGTGTTGTTGTGGTTGCTGGTACGGGACAGCAGACCTACGAAAGCCAGTGCAGCATGAGTGAGATGAAACGGTGATTCAGATTTTCATATCTAAATTTAAGTCAGGCTCAGCTAGAATTGCATCTTGCTTGCATATTTATTTATTTATTTATTATTATTATTAATTACAACGGTTATACACCAATAACAGTAATTAATTAATCTCTTATGATCTAAATAGATTACATTATCATTATTATTAAAATTACAACAGTCATATCAAAATTATAAGCTATTAAATACAGATAATAATTAGATTATACAACATTATTCAGATGCAATGTCTTTCACAAAATTTCAAACATGATATAATAATTTGGTTGAATCTATCAGTCAACACGTCACAATCGGGTAGGTCAAGAATTAGGGCATTGATTGCGCCGTGCATGCGACACAATGGGGAATGCGCACGCGACACGGTGCGGCACGGTGCAGTCGCAAACAATCTGGGACGGCGGTTGGGCCGGTGACGTAGATAATTGTCGGGGACATAAATCGCACATAGTATGTTGTGTAATTCTGGGCAATCAATCGCATTCCGCAGAATTTTCAGAGCAGTGATGACCTGCGTCTGAGACCGCCGGACAGCTAGGGAATTATATCCTAAACTACCAAGCAAGAAATCTGTAGGGTACATAAATGGATAATACCCATGATTTCTCTTATATAAGTAGCGTAGAAAGGCCTTTTGAATCTTTTCAATAAGTAAGGTGTATGTTGATTCATATGGACTCCACACACAAGCTGCAAATTCCAATTCACTTCGAACAAGGGAATTGTATAGTATTTTGATGATGGTGGGATCACGGAAATCACGTGCATTGCGCAAAACGAAACCCAGTCGCCTATATGATTCGGCGGCCACTGCGGAGATGTGCTGGTGAAATGTCAGACCACAATCGAAGATAACGCCAAGATCACGCATGTTGAATACGCGAGTTATCTCGGTGCCCCCTAATTTGTATACAGTTTGACTAGGTCGTGATTTACGGCTGAACGTCATAGTGTGACACTTACTGGTGTTGAAATACAATTTATTTGTTAGACTCCATTGTAAGACTCGATCAATATCACTTTGGAGGTCCAAGCGAGTGCGACTCTCAGTAATTTCGAGTACTAACTTCAAGTCGTCCGCATAAAGCAGGCATTTGGCATGTTGTACTACGCTGACGAGGTCATTAATCATTAAAATAAAAAGTAATGGACCAAGAACTGATCCTTGGCTCACTCCAGATCGCGTGTGATATGATCCCGATAGAAAACATCCATGAGCAACAAATTGTTTTCGGTTCAAGAGATAGTTAGCGAAAAAATGCAGAAGCTTTGGCGTGAATCCTATGGCTTGTAATTTGCTCAGTAAGATGTCATTGTCTACGGCATCGAAAGCCTTTTTAAAATCAAAATAAAGAACATCTACTTCATGTCCCCTATCCAAACCCTTCGAGACGTAGTCAACGAGCGACAACAGATTCGTTTCCACTGAACGACCAGGTCGGAAGCCGTGTTGTTCATCACACAAGTAGGATTTTAGTTGATGGTAAATTTCTCTATACACAATTGTTTCGAACACCTTGGCTGGACATGACAAAATCGCAATTGGACGATGTTCCTCAACTGAGGATTTATTATTAGTTTTCGGTATCGGAGTAACTCGGGATACCTTCCATTGATCAGGATATATGCCACTTTGAAGGGCCAAGTTAATTATTTAAGTGAGTGGGGGAGCAAGAAAATCCACACAACCAATTAATACATATGGTGGAATCTTGTCTGGACCGACTGAGCTTCGCGGTTTTAATTTACGAATGCCGGCCTTAACCTGAGATATAGTGAAATTACTAATGTGTATGTAGCCTCCATGAGTTGTAGCTGCGACAGGTAATATATTATCAGCGTCCAGTTTGGGGCTCTGTTGCAAAAACACACTAGAAAAATAATTAGCAAATGCATTCGCTGCGTCACTGCCGGTAAACGTTTTGCTATCGTAGGTCATTGTAGGCTCAAAGCCACCTTTGGACCGAAGACGTTTGATGTGCTGCCAAAATTGAAGTGGATTGTGTCTAATGCAATTCTCAGTTGATGCAATATATTGCTTGTATGCACAATCAATACGTTTTTTTAAGTTGGATCGAATACTACAAAATGCAAAATACACACTAGGGTCGGCGTGACGTTTCCATTGTCTGTGAAGCTTAATTTTGTGCTTTAAATCTGTAATGATGTCATAGGAAAACCAGACGGGATAACGTTTTCTATTAGATATAGATCTCTTTTTTTTGGTACACAAATATCAAATATGTTAGATAGTATTCTGTAAAACTCACCAACAGCGGACGGTACATCCGTGGCACTAGTGATACTGCTCCAATCAGTCTGTGACATGAGTTCGTAAAGTAAACGAAAGTCAGCCTTACAAAAATTCCAGTCGGTCGTTGAGTCGAGGTTACTTGAACTGGTCTGCTCCCTGCTCAACGTCGTAAGAAGTTTCATCTCAATGTCAAGGGGTGGATGATAAGAGTCAACGTTTACAATACCACCAGCCTCAGCGGGCTGAACTTGCACAGCGCAATCAATATCCCTTGATAGGACTACATCCAATTTGCCGCCAAAAACATTACGTATATTATTATTATCTAACATCGAGCAAAATGAAAGGAAGTATGCAAAATAATTGTTGACAGATTTTGATGCACTGTTAAGGTTAATATCACCAATTATAAATACATTACTTTTAAAAGCAGCTGTTCGAATAGGTCCTCTACTTATTAATAAAAAAACAATGCTGTGCGTTGCTATGTCACTTAAGAATGGCGGAACGGTATTGGTAAAAAATATGTTAGAAATAGAAATACAAATCTTTATTCGCTTGAGAAATGGTATACAAAAAGATGTTATAAGTTTTAAAGGTTCAAACACATCTCTCCCTCAGTGAAAATTTTAATATTATATAATACTTTTACTAAATTACATCAATAACATCTATATATTTTTTCTTTTATACCTAATAAATTCTTTAATATTGTAATATCTATTTTCTAGAAGCCATGACTTAAGCCTACTTTTAAATTTATGTAAAGAGAGTTCTCTTATCTCTCTAGATATGTGATTGTAAATTGTGTTAATTATCATTTCTTTGGTAACACATTTGCGAACGGCAGGCCCGCTTTGGATATTGCTTTTTTAAACATCCAAATAAGGCTTTTACAAAAAGAAAATTAAAAGTTGCAGGGGAAAAGTGAAAATGAGACAGTTGGGAAAACCTGAAAATTGGAAAGTGATGATTAAATAACATTGAAATTTGTACCGGAGAACGTCTGTCAGTTCAGCTAGTTATACAATAAAATTCTAAGTTAGTGTGGCACACTTCACTTACAATTTTCCTCCCATGAGGCGATCAAAACTGCAGTCCACATATAAGTCTAATGACCGGTGACCTTACCTTAGGAACTGTGCCCTCAAAGCCACAGTGCGCCTTTGTCAGGGCGTCTGTAGCCAGCGAACCCAACTTATTCAGCATGTTTACATAGTACTCGCAGCTTTTCAAAGCTATACAGCTACCCAGCGCATCATTCTTTCCTGTGCATGGGTCACCTAGAACAAAATGTTATATCTAAATATATCTTTAAGAAATATAAACTCCTATTCATAGTCATATATCTATCATAAGTAACATTATAGATGCAAACGTAAGTTTGTTTGTTACGTGCGTGAAAACGCCTCAACTATTTGACCGATCATCATGAAATTATATCTCAATACTCACTACTTAAATACACGTTGTCAGAGTTACAGAAAAGGACATAGGGTATCTTTCATCCAGCAAAAGTGTTCCTGTTCCTGATAGTGACAAAATGTATATTAACGCGAGCGCAGCCGCGGGCAAATGTAGTACTCTATAATTTACTTTAAATCAATGTGTAATTTACATTGTTGCTGTAGATAGATGCATAAATAAATAGATTTCATGCACTATCTCCATCGGTATGTGTTCCTGACCTTGGGCCGTGTGCCAGAAACAACCAAAATAATGGTCAATATACCAATAATTGATATCCTAAATTTAGAGTCCAGATACTTGCGTTAAATGTCTTGGATTTACATACAATGTGCAATCTTTATGAGCGTTGGCAGTACCTACAGCTGTGCTGTTATATAAAACTTTTGTATATTGAATCGAATTAGGTGTTACTTGACGGAAATTCATTGTAATAAAAGAATTGGTAAGTGAGTAACCCGCCACGCACCCTCGTATTGGTAAGAGAGTAACCCGCCACGCATTCCTTGTGGTCCACATTGAAAAACCACGTCTTATAAAGGGGGTTAGAGAAGGATGGAATGAGCCGAAGAGATGATAGTCTCCGGCGGTCTCACTTACCAAATGAAACGCAATTACTACTTTACATCGATATTCTAGTGCTTCTTCGGATATTCTAGTGCTTTTATGATGTAACTAGCTAACAGTATTTTTTTCTATACCCCTGAAAAAGTGTATGCAATGTTTCATAATGATCGGTTGAGTAGTTAAGAAGTGAACGCGTGACAAACAAACTTACACTCGCATTAATAATATTCGTTAGAACTAGCAAAGCTTTTTTTACATGGCATATTATAATTGTCCATAGGTAACCGATTACTACGACACTCATAACTGTGATGTTGAAGTGTTATTTTGTGACTCAAATTTTTGGAATATTTTTGACTTTTGGTGGTTCGTATTATAAAATAAGTTATGTTTTTATTTATGATCTGCTTGCTATACCTACGAATTTATGTATGTGTATACTCGTATGCATTATGTTATACTCTAATCGATATATTAACAGATTTAAATAATACGAACACTATAACCCAAGCTTATCTCAATACAACACTGACAACAACATGTTAATCGGTTCAGCCATTTTGGAAATTGGCGTGCATAAAACGGACATACATTTATTATTTTATTTATAAGTATACTGTCATTTAAATAAACGTTAACTTCAGTGGTATTAAAAACAACGAGTTTTAAAAGCCTTTATTTAAAACTGATAAATAATAGACGTGTGTAGTTCAAACATATTTCAACTGACGATATATTACAGAGCGCCGGCCGCGCCGCCGCGCCTCCAGTCACCGTTCACAAATACCCACATATATTTATTATCATATGTAACACCTCCACCCTTAATTTATTACACAACAATCTTATTTACTAATGAACTTAATTTTAGTCTTAATAACATAACATACTCTTAATCAAACATACAATGGTGCCATTTCTGTTGTCACAAAATTCTCTAAACTTAACTAAAAATCACTAAAATTTTGTTTAGTCCTGTCACTTTACTATACGAAATGTCATTTGACAGGACTAAACTAAATTTTAGTAATTTTTCGTTAAGCTTAGAGAATTTTGTGACAACAGAATTGGCACCAATATCTCCTTTCTTTAAAAACAATCGTCAATACCATATCTCTTAACTAGTTTTTGTATACGCTTACTCGCGGGTATATCATAAACAATAATAGGTACGTTGGAATTACCTTCCTCAGGCACATTGGGTACATTCGAAGGTACGTTAGATGTCGACACGGATTCGGTTGCTATAGTATCAGTCCCATCTGTTTGCGTGCAGGGAGTGTCCACGGCCAACGATTCTGTTAAGCTACTATCAATCACTAGCGAAGGACGAGACCTCTTAATAGGCTGAACTGGTTCAAAGTCCCTACCAGTTTTGTCTACTAGTCTATTTCTTACTCTTGGCTTTAATTGGTCAATGTGTCTATGCACTTCAGTGCCATTATATAGATTTAACTTTATAATCGGTACTACCCATTTTCTCTATAGTCGTCTCTGCCGTCCACTTATTCGAGCTACGGTACTCTCTGAACCATACAGTGTCTCCTGGATTAAATTGTCTAATCACGCCACCCGATGTCGCTACGACACGCTTCTGATGAGTTTTAATGAGTTCTTTCTGGTCTGGTTTCATACAATCTAATCGCATGCGCAAGGTGCGTCCTAACAGCATCTTAGCAGGGCTTTCACCAGTTGTATAGTGTTGTGTGTTTCTGTAAGCGAGCAGAAACCGACACAGCGTAGAGTGTATGTCTGATCCCGATTGGATTGCTTTTTTAATACTCCTTTTACAAATTTTTACGGCATTTTCTGCTGCTCCATTAGAGACCGGGTGATACGGTGCCGAAAATAGGTGTTCGATGCCATTGTTATTTAAGAATTGTTTAAATTCGTCACTGAAAAATGGAGGTCCGTTATCGCTAACTAATTGCTTCGGAAACCCAAATCTAGCCCACATCTCTCGCAATTCTTTTATTACCGCTTGTGTTGTAGTCCTAGACAGTCTAATGGCCTCTAGCCACTTTGAATGTGCATCAACCACAATAAGATAAGTAAGACCGGCGATCGGGCCTAAGAAGTCCACGTGTAACCTGGTCCACGGGCGGTCGGGCCACGGCCAGACGCGCGGCTCGTGCGCGGGCGGCGCGTCCGCCACTGCGGCGCAAACAATGCAGCCGCGGCACGCCGCCTCGAGTGCCTCGTCCACTCCCGGCCACCACACGTAACTTTGTGCTTAATGCCTTTGTTTTAACTATGCCCATGTGACTCTCATGAAGCTCCGCGATTACTTTATTTCTACATGTACTAGGGATTACTACCCTATGTTCGCACATTATACACCCCAATTCTGTATATAATTCATTTCTACGGTTGAAATATGGTTTCAATTCTTTTACCTCAATGTCGACCGGCCACCCGTCATTAAATTTATATATCTAACTACTCTGTTCAATGCTTCCGTGGCAAAATGTAAGTACGTTTGTTTCAGTGTGTCTAATTGTTCTAACTCTTCTTTATGATTGCTAATTAACCTAGACAAAACATCTGGCGTATTTTTATCTGTTCGTATATATTCTATATTAAAATCGTAAGCCGATAGTTTAATGGCCCACCGTTGTAAACGACTATCCGCCGTGTTTGGAATACCTGAATGAGATCCAAAAATTGTGACCAGTGGCTTATGATCTGTACGTAATGTAAACTGCCTACCATAAAGATACTGATGGAACTTGTCCACCTCAAAAATGATAGCTAATGCTTCTTTATGTATCTGGCTATAGTGTAACTCCGTGGTGAGCGTCCGAGACGCGTATGCCACCACCCGCTCGCTGCCGTCGCGCACGCGCTGCGCGAGCCCGGCGCCCAGACCACGCGCGCTCGCGTCACATGTATAGTGCTCTCCAATGACATGTCAAAGTGTGTCAATACTTCAGTACTACATAAAAGTTGTTTGATGTTATTAAAGACAAATGTGCGTGTTTTAGTCCATTGCCAGTCTTTACCTTTCCTAAGTAATTCGTAAAGCGGTGTAATATGTGTACTTAATTTTTTTATAAATTTGCCGTAGAAATTAACCATACCGAGAAAAGATTTTAATTCTGAGACATTACTTGGTTCCGGCATAGATAAAATTGGTTTTAATTTATTTGGATCGACCCGTACGCCATTTTTGTCTATTATGAAGCCTAAATATTTTACTTGGCTTGCTATAAACTCACACTTTTCTTTTTTAATTTTCAAACTGTTCTTCTCTAAAATACTAAAAACTTGTTCTACTCTCTTTAAATGTGATTCCAACGATTTACTCTTTATCAAAATATCATCATAAAAATACTATAACGTCTGGTACGTTTTTAAAAAGATTCATTATAAATTTTTGAAAAATGCCTGCACTGGAAGAGAGACCATATACGAGACGATTATATTTAAATAGTCCTCTGTGTGTATTAATTACCGTGTAATTCCGAGACCTCTCATTTAAAACTAATTGATTATAGGCTTGTGATAAGTCTAGCTTAGTAAAATAATAATTACCACTCAAATTACTAAATAAGTCCTCTACCGTCGGGACCGGGTATCTATCAACCAGTAAAGCCTTGTTAAGTGTCACGTTATAATCCGCGCATAAACGTATGCCGCCATCCGCCTTTCTCGCTATAACCAGCGGGGTGGCCTAGTCGGACCGCTCCACAGGCGCGATGACCACGGCGCGCCGCATCGCGTCTAACTCGGCGTCGACCCGCGCCAGCAGCGCGTAAGGCACGGGCCGTGCTCGACAATAGATAGGCTCGGTACCATCCCGCACGTATAACTTGACTTCTGCCCCCGTATATTTGCCCAATGTGCCCAGGTTGTTATGTCTGGAGATAATATCATTAAACATTTTATTTTTACATACGCTAATATAATAATAATAATATTTTTTTATTTCTTAATTTACAAGACACAAGACATTACATGGTGAACAATAGTGGTAGTGCGTGTAACAATGTCAATAGATAACATTATTTAATATGTATTAAGCGTGTGTGTTGTGTGTGTGAGTTGTGTGTATGTGCGTGTATGTGTGTGTGTGTGTGTGTGTGTGTGTGTGTGTGTGTGTGTGTGTGTGTGTGTGTGTGTATGTGTGCATGTGTGTATATTTTTGTACGCGTGCTGCAATTGTTATTTTATAATATTTAGTAGTGATTCCGAATCTTCATAATTCTGCTCTTGGAGCCAGATCATCAATTTCATTTTACACTTCTTGTACTTAAGAGGATAAATGTTCAGTGTTTTATTTATTTTATTATATAGAAAGACACCAAGGAAAGGGTAAAACCTTTGAGCAAACGAGGATTTGAATTTATTGTTGTAAGCAATTGATACCTTATCTATCACATACAAATCTAATTATTTTATTTTTTTGTTATATTGAACTTCAGTCTCTAAATACCCAATAGGTTGAATAACAGAGCCATTATAAAATTTTAATTTCATTTTACAAGGTTTCAAAGGTAGCTGTTTAAACCGTTCGTTATACGCAGATTGGCTTATACGGGATAACGCAGATCCCGTGTCGATCTCCATCGTTAAGGATTAATTATTAACTAGAAGTGTCATACACACCGGTCGGTAGTTTGTTAGTGACATTTGATACATAGGTTCCTCTTGTTCCGAGCCGGAGTTTTCGTTCATTGTGGTTTCGTTCAGCCAGTGCGCCGTCGCTTGAGCTAGCGCTTAACCGCTCCGCCCTCTGTCGCACCGATCACGCGCCCTCTGCGTGACCTTGCTCGCTCGCCGTCCTTACCGCGGTTTCAATTCGTGGGTTTTATGCGACGATCGAATTCTTTCTTCCTACAAACTCTCCGTAAATGGCCTGGTTTCCCACAATAACTGCACTCAAAGTCCTTGAACCTGCAGTTATGTGCTCCATGACCGTGCACTCCACATACTGAGCATTTGTCGAGCCCCAACTTGTGTATCCTCTCGCTAAGTTCCCGGTTAGAAACATGTTCCCGCGTTCCCTCTACGGCCCCGGCGTCCCGCTCGGCTGCTTCCAGGGTATTAGCTAAAAATAGTGCTTTTGATAACCCAGGTTATCTTCTGCGAATAACCTCTGACGTATAAATTCGCTACGCAGCCCACACACAAACTGATCCCTTAAGTTTTCCTCAAGATTGTCCTTGAATTCACAATAGCGCAATAACTTTTTCAAATCTGCTACGTAATCAGCTATTGTTTCTCCCAATGCCTGGCGTCTTTGTCTAAATTTATATATTTCCAAAAGAATAGATCGTTTCGGCTGTAGGTGTGCTTTGCAGTAAATCCACCGCCTCCTGATACTGTAGGGTTGATGGCTTTTTTAGGCTCGCCAAAGTCGTCAATAACTCATAAGCTTGTTCACCGATAAGTGCTATTAAAGTCGGTAATTTCAAAACAAAATACATTTCGAGACGATCGACGTACGCACACCAATTCCGGTTCTTAATATCAAAATCTCGCACTTTGCCTACAGACATTTTTAATTTTCAGCACTGTTGCCTCAGTCCCTCACAAAAACAATTTCGGTATTCTTCTTACTGCACCGATATTACCGTTATCCTCGTCGCCACTGATAAATAATAGACGTGTGTGTAGTTCAAACATATATTATATTTCAACTGACGATATATTACAGAGCGCCGGCCGCGCCGCCGCGCCTCCAGTCACCGTTCACAAATACCCACATATATTTATTATCATAATGTAACAAAAACGATACTGATATTTAAGTGGAAGTCAATTTGGATGGAAAGCATGACAATACATTCATAATGAAAAGCATAGAGTGCCTCGCAGAAAACCATAAAAATGTCATAGTTTTTATTTTTGATTTTATTACAAGCTTTTATTTATTCTTGTATTTTCCTTAATGCCGTGAAAATTATTTCCTCACAAAAGGAGGCGACGGCATTCCACGATCTCTCACTCCGGACCATAGACTGAACGACGGCCGGGAATGAGAGGGCAACCAGTCCGACTGCTGCGATAAACTCACGGCGTTGCAATGCCCAGGCGGAGCAATCTGCCAAAGTGTACAGCGCCGTGTCCAAAACATACTGTACTACACTCTGTACTGTGGGCAAATAAGTAAAATTCGGCTGGTAATCTGTCATACAGGTCGAGCCTAGTACAGATACCAGTCTCTCACATAGTTGCGAATATATATGTCTAGATTAAGTTTCTTATGTGAAATTTCTTATTATGTACCTATGTGAGAGAGAAACAATAAACTATTATTATTAAAAAAAAAGTAGGTTCAACAGATTTTCGACTATAAAAAACGTGAACTAAGTCCAGCAAATCTAATAAAATATACAATAATATTTTTGTATAAAAACTACATCTTAAAATACTTACCAGACTGACAGACCACAGTTTGTAAACACACACAAACGAACAAATACAAACACAGTTTCTTCACCATTATCACTGAAGACTTTTGCGCACTAACAACATGAAATAAAAGGGGTGTATGAAGTCTGCCCCACTTCTATTCGTACTGACGATCAAATCCAAGATCATGTTTATTTATATGAAGCTTAACACGTGACACGTAATCTCCGCCAAATGTTTTAATATATCAAATTATCTTCCAGTGGCCGTTTATCTAAATACTGCTATACCTAAGTTATATAATGTATATGTTAAATTATGCATAATATGCATAATCTATACTAATATTATAAAGCTGAAGAGTTTGTTTGTTTGTTTGTTTGTATGTTTGTTTGTTTGTTTGTTTGCTTGAACGCGCTAATCTCAGGAACTACTGGTCCGATTTGAAAAATTATTTCAGTGTTAGATATCCCATTTATCGAGGAAGACTATAGGCTATATATCATCACGCTAAGATCAATAGGAGCTGAGCACCAATGAAGAATGTTTCAAAATCGGAGGGTATTTTTTCCTTTTGAGAGCTTCCGCTGCGTGCGCTGCGTAAACAGTTAAAGTTTCGTAAAAATAATGTATGACAGAATTGTTTCCCTTTAAAAGTTCTTAAAAAAAGTACGCAACAGCATATGTCTATCTTTTAAGGTTGGCTCACTATAACCATTTTTATGGTAACCAAATTTGTTCTAAAATAATGCATTATTTGCGAAGGTATTATTATAAACATGATATTAATCCTTATCCAAATAAATACGTTATTTATCACAAATATTTAATTTAAAACAAAATTGCCCTTTACATCATTCTATTTCAATGAATATCTTAGGAGATATCGCAGTTTTAAACTAACATTGCAGCAAAATAATTACCCATTACAGACATAGTACAAACGATTTTTCTCCTGGTTTATTCTGAATGATTACTACTGGTTCGAATTGAAAACTTCTTTTAGTGTTGGATAGCCTATTTATCGAGGAAGGCTATACGTTATATAACATCACGCTACGACCCACGGGGGCGGCGCAGTAACGATAAACGCGGGTGAAACCGCGGGAACATCTAGTAATGTATATGTATAGTTATGCGAGGCCATAAAGTAGTTATACCGGCAAGTCTGCATAATAAAATTTTGTTGGAGCTTCACAAGTCCCAATTAGGTATAGTAAACTGTAAGGCTGACGCACGGAGTAGGGTTTGGTTCCCTGGTATTTACAAGGCCATCGAAACGATGATAGGGGGGTGTAACATTTGTGCACAGCTCAGACCGTCCCCGGCCCGCGCACCGCTCGCTCCATGGCCGTACCCACAACAACCGTTCTACAGAGTGCACGTAGACTTCCTCGGACCAATTAATAACCACTCGTACTTAGTTGTAGTATATGCTTATTCCAAATGGGTTGAGGTATACAAAATGACAAGCACTAATTCAGCTGCAGTTATAGCAAAATTGTATGATTTTATGTCAAGGTTCGGTCTTATTCACACTTTGGTCAGTGACAATGCCACATGTTTTTTATCTGCTGAGTTTGTACAATTTCGTTCATCAATTAATGGAATATCGCACGTAACATCTCCCGCCTATCACCCGACGAGCAATGGACAGGCGGAGAGCTTCGTAAAAGTAGTTAAGAAAGGTATTACATTTTAATCATGTTTGATGATGAGTAATAATGTAAAACAAACTAGCGAAAACTTGTTAAAATACCTATTCTATATATCCCCGCCTGCGCAGTTAGTGTTTGGACGGAAACTTCGTTCGCGCGTAGATTTGTTAGATCCAAAGCCGCGTTTATCATCGCTTTCATCTAACGCTCTCGTTAAAATTGTAAAACGTATTCAGTGTGTCACGTAGTCAATTCGTGGCGCACGGCTGCGTGCGCAACGAGTGAGGAGGTACCATCTCTAGTCCTCCCCCAGCGGCGGCAGCCTGTATAAGTGGATCGCACCCTGGTGCAGTCTCCTTCCGCTACGCTGCGCTGACTAAGTTAAGTGGTCCTTGGAGCTATCCAAACCACGTAATGAGCCTACACGAACCACGCCCTGATTACTACTTAATATCTAGTCGTTGGTTATATTGTATAATTCGGGTTATTGTTATTGTACAAGTTTATATTTAAAATATAAACCATTTAATCGTGTCGAATAATATTTTAATTGTCTCCTCTTAGTTCATTCCAGGGTCAACCACGCCTCTAAAGCGGGTTACACCAACTATATCGTGACAAATGTTCACAGAGTAAAGCATAATATGGAGGCACAAATAAATATTTTTTTAAGACTAGTGATATAATTATGTATAAAAAGTATTTTGTAAACAATAAATTTACGTGGATAAAGGGCGTTGTTATAAAGCATATAGGTAATGTTATATATTTGATCGAAGATTATAAAACCACAGTAAAATTAAAAAAACATAAAAATCAACTAGTACTTTGTAAGGGAACTGATAACAACAGATACGCCCATCACAGCGCTGTTGAAATCACGGACGTAATACCTGAGGCAAGCGCGCTAGCTGTTAATGATCCAGCACATCAATCGGTTGGAATGAATATGGAAAGTGATCAGAATCAGAGTACTCCGACGTCGGAAACTCAGCCATATAAACCTTTAGAACCAGATGAGATTGCAGATCCAACCTCAAAAGCGGAACAGATCACAGAACCTGAAGAATTCTTTGAAGCTGCCTCAGATCGGCCTAGTGAGCAAACTGCTGAGCCTGAGCCTGAACAACATCGGTTTAGATCAGAGCGTTCAGATCGGGTATTGCGTCCCCTTCCAAGAGTTAATTATAAGCCATTTTTTTGTATTGATTTATAGAAATTAAAATTTATTAATGGAAATTTAGTGTACTTACACTAAGGGGGAGAAATGTTGTATATTGTTATACCTATACAGCTATAGCATAGTGGCTGCGCCCACTATTTGAACACGTCCAATAAACGTCAGTACGTATCCAACTATCTTGCGTTTCACTTGTCAAATTCAAATTCAAATTTATTTATTTGCTAGAATGTAGGTTTACATAGTATGATCTTAAATTCTAATGTCCCATATACATTCTACCATTACATATGGTGTGCAAATATTTGTTTTTGTTGTCATGTCATGCTACTATTATAATATAATAAGTAGGAATTAAATTTTGATATTAGGTACAGCGAAAACAAAAATAAAATTAAAATAAAATAAATAATCCTCACATACTTAACACTAAAACAAGTTTTATTTGCTGTTTATATATTGTAATTTGCTCACATACTATATATATAAGTCCTGCGAATTTTCAACTGTAACAATAGCTGACGCAGGTACCTAATTTGGTCTCCATACTGCTCTGTATGTATTTATATTTTATTGTACTGTGTAAAGGAGATACAAATAAACATATTTTTCTTTTTTTCTTTTCTTTCTTTCAATTCCGCGTGAGGCCCTGTCGATCGTGTTAAAGAAAGCTGGCTGTCCTGAAAAGTTATTAAACTTAATACGCCGTTTACATGACAACATGATGGTGAGAGTTCGAAACGAAATTGACTTCTCAGACCCATTTCCAGTAACCAGTGGCATGAAACAGGGCTGTGTCTTGGCACCTACTCTATTTTCGGTATATTTCGCTTCTGTAATGCAAGATGCGGCGAAGACTTGTACCGAATCTATACAAATTGATTCAAGAACTGATAAGACTATTTTCGATATTTCCCGCTTTAGAACTAAACAATATGTTGCGAAACTTTCAGTCTTTGAAGTTTTGTATGCAGATGACGTTCGTATTATGGCCGATTCTATGGAGTCTTTCCAGGCGTACGTGGAATCTCTACACACATCGTGCCGCAGATTTGGTCTGGTCATAAATACGAGCAAGACTCAAGTCTTACAGCAACCTATCAGAGGATGCCAGAGAGA
This sequence comes from Catocala sponsa, assembly GCA_963564715.1. NCBI lineage: Eukaryota > Metazoa > Arthropoda > Insecta > Lepidoptera > Erebidae > Catocala > Catocala sponsa. The sequence continues at coordinate 20,653,446 of OY751347.1, read as the reverse complement.
TTCCTATAACTTATCATCTTGGAATCCGCAATGTTAGATGAAGTACCACACTTCAAGAACCTGGGTAGTCACATAAAAAATGACAACACCTTGGCAGCGGAAATATCCGCCCGAATAGCAAGTGCAGCAGCAGCTTTTGGCAAACTAAGAACACGCGTTTGGAACTCACACGATCTTGAATTGACAACGAAAATTATGGTGTACAGAGCCATTGTCTTGCCCACATTATTGTATGCCTCAGAAACTTGGTGCTGCTATAAAGCAGATATCAAACAATTAGATACTTTCCACCTCAAATGTCTGAGGTATATTCTGCGGATTAAATGGCAGGACCGGGTTCCAAACACTGAGGTATTGAGACGTGCTGCTGTACCTGGAATAGAAACGCTCATCATAAAACAGCAACTGAGATGGAGCGGCCACGTTTCACGTATGGATGGCAAGAGGCTTCCAAAGGCAGTTTTCTATTCCGAGCTCTCTTGTGGGAAACGTAAACAGGGTGGACAATATCTTCGTTACAAAGATAACCTGAAACTTAACCTTGTAGCGTGCGATATACATGTAGACAGCTGGGAGAAGCGTGCACGTCTCAGATCAGAATGGCGGCGTACCATCCATAAAAACGCGGATAGGTATGAAGAAGAACGACTCCAAAATCTTGATACCGTGCGCCAATTACGTAAGCTCCGACCCAAGGCACATTACAACTACACATACAATTTGGCGGTTCAGCTCTATTGTGCGCCTTGTAATCGAACTTTTAAAACAAAGCTCGGTTTTGCAAGTCACATACGCGCCCACCGCAACAACAATTTAGACTAAATTGAAGGAGTCGCCGTCACCGGACACGGTGAGAAGGACATGATGATATCAGTGAACTCCTTCTAAACGGCTGGACCGATATTGCTTTTTTTGTTTGAGTGGCTCCCTGGATGGTTTATATTCGCAATGTTTAGGTGGGACAATGTCTGTCGGGTATGCTAGTCTAAATAAATAAAAATTAATTGCCTCATGCATGACGTAGCATCACTTAAGAACAGACAAGAATTTACGTTATTTTCCATATTCAAGTGATAACTTATTTATTAGTGATATAAATAAAAATGTTAGTAAATTAGATATTAAGATACAGGTATCCTAAATTGTAATCTCACTAACAATAACATCACTCACATAAAACAAATTTATTTACCCGCTAATATTGTTATTAATAGCCGATTGGTGCACCTTTGCTAACTATAACTTGTTACAATCGTGTCCTCATGCTAGCAACCATGTTCCCACACAAATCAGTGCCACGAAACAATAACAATACTTTGCGACCGACCTTGTCAGACTTAAAACATTTTGAAGTTGGAGCAGTTTAAGATTAACGCTTGCTCATCCATAGTAAAGCTTAGAAATGTCCCTACATCAGAGTCCAGTCCAGTGGGTCCGGAGTTATGCCTGCCACTAACAGACAGAAACACAGAACCACATAGAGTTTTCATTAACCTTTGAAAAACACTCAGAGGTTAATAAATCCGAACGTGAGTTTGTTTATTTGTTACGCTGTAACTAATCGACATATTAAATTTCATATACGCTTTGTCAGGGACACAGAAAAAAAAATATGTATATCACTCGGATCTGTTCAGAAATATTACTGTTCCTAATGTATGGCAATTTATTGACAAAATCTAAATAATAATAATAATATTCTACACAAACACACAACACCATCTAGCCCAAACTAAGCAGAACTTGTACTATGGGTACTAGACATGGATAAACATCCATAGATACTTTATTTTTTAATAAATAATATATAATATATTCTACCACATACACACAACACCATCTAGCCCAAACTAAGCAGAGCTTGTACTATGGGTACTAGACAATGGATAAACATACATATATACTTTTTTTTTTTTTGTAAATACATACATATTATACATAGAAACACCCAGACCAAGACAAACACCCATGTTCATGCACACAAATGTTTGACTTGTGCGGGAATCGAACCCACGACCTCATGCGTGGCAGTCGGTTACACCAACCACTACGCCATCCAGGCCGACTAATAATATACGTATTGTTACGTGCTGGGTTCGAGGAATAAAAATGTAAACAACATTACCGAATAAAACACGTTTTATTCTAAACACACAATTAAATTTAAAACACAACACACACTATACTAAACTTCTCCACTATAACTAACTTTAAACTCTGTAGTGTTTTCGATTCCGTTCGCTCCGAGGTACTTGATCGCTTACGATTGTAAACTGACTTGGCGAGCGTTGGCCTGGCCTTTTATACGCGGGTAAAGCGATTCTGGAGCTTTATAGAAAAGCTATACCCGGTATGTAACAGTACGAAGATTCGAGAAAGTACCAGTGCGCTCTCTACTCTTCGCGTACCGTTCTTCGTAGCTACGTAGTTCCATAAGATGTTATTAGATGGCGCTGTAATAAATTATTAGACGGAACTGCCGAGTCTTCCCCACAGTGCCGAGAGATGGCACTGGGTGTACAATATTATACATAGAAACACCCAGACCAAGACAAACATCCACGTTCATGCACACAAATATTTGACTTGTGCGGGAATCGAACCTGCGACCTCAGGCGTGGCAGTCGGTTACACTATCCGGTACGCCATCAAAGCCGCGGGTGAAATCTAGTAGGCTATACATCGGCACGGTATGACCCACGGGAGCGGAGCAGTAATTACAAATATATTATGGCTGAAAAAGTGGAGGACATATAGTATTATTGAAACCCATATCATACTGAGGTATGGTGATTAAATCTGCCCTCTCTATATTATTATTATCTATTATTAAGTACATCATGTTCATTGCGTGTTGTGTCCCAGAACCTTCTCCTCAATCCAGGGTAAGAAGTGAGTGATCCTAGTGTAGACTCCTGGGAACTGTGACTGAGCACAACCCCGCCCGTAGGAAACCACGCCGATTTCGTAGAAGTATGACTTCTTGTCTGGTTTCGACCACTGGAAGAAATTATAAGTGATTTGAGTTATTTTTAAACATTGATTTAGTTCTTAATTCTAATTATTATTATAAATGTGAATAAGAGTTTATTTTTTACGCTTTCACGCCGTATCTCATGATATTTCGCATATTCTAAAGAAGTGTAGGTACGTTCTGTCTGTTTGCTTTATCGTTTTGAACACTACAGGAATCATTACCATTATATCATTAGCATAAAAACCACTTTCTCTACCGACAGTATAGAGCCTCTTTAAGCTAAGAAAATACTTATTACCACCAGAATATTATATTTTCTTTTTGTTACGTTACGTTATCTTAAGTAAAAACGTAACAATTTAAGTAGTATAAATTGATTTACTCATAACGGATTTCAGCGCGGTTTCCTATAGCATGTATTTTATTTCATTTATACTATCATCGACGTTTTGGTTGCTTTTCAGCAGCCTATTTACGGGTAGACTAAAATGGTGGTCGCACAGAGTCTTAAATTTCTTTCAAGAATTTTAATTTCAACCACCTGAATACTAAACAATCTTATTTGATCTCGACTTTCTCTAGATTGGCCGCTAATCTCAAGTCAGCCTGCTACAAATTCTAGCAAGGATACCTCAGGCAGATATCTTGCATTCAATATATGATGTTTGCAAAACTTACAAGGGGTTGTATTAGAGGTCCACCGCTATCACCCTGGCATGCATCCTTTCCTCCTGTCAAGAACCCTGCGCATAATACCCTCTCGTCGAAAACCTGCGTCTTATAGGATTTGTACGCTTTAACACATACGCTGTTGTTAAGGACCGGCAGCTGTAAGTATTGGAGATGAGTGGCTGGTTCTCCATCTGAAAGATTACGACGTTATGTTGGACTGTTTCAATTTTGTCTGGGAATCCAATAGGAGTCAGAATTGAAACATTTACATAATCGAGCCAGAGGGATTTCTGTGTCATCATACTTATAATAAAATTTTAATAGGTGAATGTACAGACATTGACCCATTAAAATGTTATACATAGGAGATATTTATGAAAAATGTTATATATCAGGGGATTTTATAAAAGCTGTAGAAGTCAAAACAAATATTTTATACATTTTGTCTGACAGTATGTTCGTACGCGCATCACGAAAAAACTACTGCACGAAATTAAATACAGTTTTCAGAATTGTACTGCTGGAGGCTTAACGTAAATTCTAGTGCATGTTTTATTTTGATACACCTGCACCGCCGAGAGTTTGACTATTAAGAAGGAAAAATATAAAAATGACACATACTGCCAAATTCAACGCGTACGAAGTCACGAAGCTAGTGTATATTTAAAATATTTATATTAATGACTAAATACAGCTACAACTAGACACAATGATAAAAAAAGGATCTAGACGTTTGCATCTGAACGTCGACTCAGGAATTAATAGTATACAAATAAAAACCGCATAATTATAAAGCTAACCTACACTGCTAAAGCGAGCCAGAATAAAGTACTCAATACGCATATAACTGTTAAAAGTCAGATCAAACTCAATGCGTCAGTGTGGTACTCCAACGATCTACCCACAAGGCTACGGCTGGCAAGCCCGATTAAAAATCAAACTAAACATACTGTGTGACGTACGTCCCCATCCAGCTATGAGTGGGGTGTAGTTTTCGAAAGTCTCCGTCCTCCATTCTTGGGCTTTAGGAATGCATATCGGACGTATCGAATCTGAAAAACAGAAATATATCATTGAATCATTGAATCACTTCTAGTTACATATTAAAACTAAACTGCTTTATACGGATTTCATCGTGGATTTCGATGTTTTGCAGAATTCGTGGACAATCTCCCCGTAAAGATGACTGCTGCATAACTTTAGATAAAGTTTCATTTCAGTAGGATCATCTATTGTATATAGATGGACTTGAATAACTCCTTTTACTATGTTTATACAGCATTTTAATCTTTATGAGACTTTTGACTGCGTTGAAAATATTACGCGCTAAGAAAATCACAATAAGGATGGTATAGCGTTCGGTCCAGTTCTTATTTCCTAGAAGCAATAACATATTAAATGATGATGATGTATCAGTAATCACGTTTGGTCTAAAGCAAATACTTTTAATGTCTGTGCATTTGTCTAAGGTATGCCACAGGGTAGTATTCTTGGTCTTATATGAAATATAATTAAGGTTCCATCTTACTTGTAAACTGCACGTCATTCTGAAGTACGAGTACGCCAATGTCGTTGTTGTAAGTGTTGGCGTCGTATTCCTCATGCGCAACCATCTTCCTAATCAAAACATCAATAGGATATGCACCCTCATCTTCCCGAGACAAATCAAGCTCGCCGAGTCGGACGACGTATCTAGAAAGTCATATTACAGGTAAATCGTATTTAACAAAATAAAAATAATAATTACACATAATATAGGAATTTATGAATTTCAAATGAATCTTATCCATAATTATATTAAAATGAAGTAATTGGTCACTTTTTATTTTTGTTTGAAGAAGTGAGTCTAAAAAGTTATTATTTACAAAAATTTTACATAATATATTGATAAAAACAATTTAATAAAAAGGATCTCTTTCAAAGGCTTGGAGACATTTAAAATTTACTAGATGGGGATCACCATTTATGCTAAGGCCTACCATCATGATATAATTATAATATTACAGCAGTGAGTATTGTCGCTGCACAAGCACAGACATCCAATTGAAAATCAGTACTTACAGTTTATGCTCACGGTTGTGAATGCAGTGGCCCGCTGTTAGAACGTGTCTTGAGCTGATAAGAGATCCGCCACAGCTCCAGTCGGTACCACGACTGCTGTTATAGCCCAGCAAAGCCATCCAAGGAAAGTCATCTAATAAACAGCAAAAATTCATTTAAAATTCCAATAATTAAAAAGTGTGGCCGTATGGCAAATACCATTAGTATATTAGGCTTTTCTCATGCCCGAATTAGAAGACTATCTTTAATGTCAAGTGGTTATATATTGCTGTTTATTTAACATTTAATTTAGTTAAAATTAAATTAATTTCATGAATATAAATATTATAATAAATAAAAAAATATTTAAACATTGTTAAAATTTGACGAGGTACGGGTTCAATTCTGTCTTATGCTTTTTTAGGCTTAAGGTGCGCCAAGAATGTACCTACTTTTTAAAATGTAATCCATATCTATTTTAACCGATGTAGTTGACTACAATATCACCGCAGATGCTATTTTAATTTTTTTTTAAGTGTTTACTAAAGTCTCGTTAAGATGACTGTGAAAATCTGCATCGGTATTCGATTTCTCTCACCTAGGTTAGCATCCTCTCCTCCGACAATCTTGCTGAAAGACGCATTACTCAGTCCACACACTGGAGGATCAAGAAAAGCAGGCACAAAGTCCTCCACTCCCATTTTAGATATTAACTCAGGTGCGTGTTTTATCGTGGTCGGGGCAGGAACAGATGTTGCAGTCGTTGGAACGGGACAGCAGACCTACGAAAGCCAGTGCAGCATGAGTGAGATGAAACGGCGATACAGACTTTCATATCTAAATTTAAGTCAGGCACAGCTAGAATTGCGTCTTGCTTGTATATTACCAGCAGCCGTTCAAATAGGTTCTCTACTTATTAATAAAAAAACAATGCTGCGAGTTGCTATGTCACTTAAGAATGGCGGAACGGTATTGGTAAAAAATATGTTAGATATAGAAATATAAATCTTTATTCGCTTGAGACATGGTATACAAAAAAGATGTTATAAGTTTTAAATGTTCAAACACATCTCGCTCTCAGTGAACATTTTAATATTATATAATACTTTTACTAAATTACATCTATATATTTTTTCTTTTATAGCTTATAAATTCTGTAATATTGTAAAAACTATTTTCAAGAAACCATGACTTAAGCCTACTTTTAAATTTATGTAAAGGGAGTTCTCTTATCTCTCTAGATATGTGGTTGTAAATGTGATGTGATAATCATAATTTCTTTGGTAACACATTATTTTGAGAACGGCAGGACCGCTTTGGATTTTGCTTTTTTAAACATCCGAATAAGGCTTTTACAAAAAGAAAAACTTGCAGAGGAAAAGTAAAAAATTAGAAATTTGGAAAAACGTGAAAATTGGAAAGTGTCGGTTAAATAACATTGAAATTTGTACAGGAGAATGTCTATCAGTTCAGCTAGTTATACAATAAAATTTTAAGTTAGTGTGGCTCTCACAATTTTCCTCCAATGAGGCGATCAAAATTGCAGCCTGCATATAAGTCTAATGACCGGTGTCCGGCGACCTTACCTTAGGAACTGTGCCCTCAAAGCCACAGTGCGCCTTTGTCAGGGCGTCTGTAGCCAGCGAACCCAACTTATTCAGCATGTTTACATAGTACTCGCAGCTTTTCAAAGCTATACAGCTACCCAACGCACCATTCTTTCTTTTGCATGGGTCACCTAGAACAAAATTTTTTATCTAAATATATCTTTAAGAAATATAATCTCCTATTTATAGTTATATATAAAATCCTGAGTAACATTATAAATGCGAATGTAAGTTTGTTTGTTTGTTACGTGCGTGAAAACGCCTCAACTATTCGACCGATTATCATGAAGTTATATCTCAATACTCACTACTTGAATACAGGTTGTCAGAGTTACAGAAAAGGACATAGGGGTACTTTTCATCCAGCAAAAGTGTTTCTGTTCCTGATAGTGACAAAATGTACATTAACGCGAGCGCAGCCGCGGGCAAAATGTAGTACTCTATAATTTACTTTAAATCAATGTGTAATTTCCATTGTTGCTATAGATAAATGCAAAAATAAATAGATTTCATTCACTATCTCCAACGGTAGGTACGTATGTGTTCCTGACCTTGGGCCATGTGCCAGAAACAATCAAAATAATGGTCAATATACCAATATTTCATATCCTAAAACAGCATGTTAATCGGTTCAGCCATTTTGGAAATTGGCGTGCATAAAACGGACATACATTTATTATTTTATTTATAAGTATACCTATCATTTAAATAAACGTTAACTTCAGTGGTATTAAAAACAACGGGTTTTAAAAGCCTTTATTTAAAACGATACTGATATTTAAGTGGAAGTTAATTTGGATGGAAAGCATGACAATACATACATAAAATGAAAAGCATAGAGTACCTCGCAGAAAACCATAAAAATTTCATAGCTTTTATTTTTGATTTTATTACAAGCTTTTATGTATTCTTGTATTTTCCTTAATGCCGTCGTGTCAAGTGGTACCCACGCAATTATTTAAAACGTCCGAATTCTTTAGCTTGTTATTATTCAACAGCAGTCGAAATAATAAAATAGTTGTGCAATTTCTGTAATATAAATAAAATTAATAATGTCCTCCAAACCGAATTTCGATCACGGTGGCCAATCTTGTTATATTCTCGTGATATTATAGTGCACAAGTATGTGCGCAAACACAAGTGCATTCTTTGTACCCTCTTTGTACGACGTGAAGGCAATCCGACACGACCGGAGAGAGATCAGGCTAAGGATCCGTGGCTTTCCGTGCTTTTTGCATGCACGGAGGTGTTTAACCGCCAACTTCATAGCTCACGGCTGCTGCAGATGTCTTGCCAGAAGAATCAAATAACTTTTTTTTGGTCCGACCCGGGATTCGAACGCAAGTTCAACCATCAAGTACAGCATTCACTGCGGCACGGAGATAGTGTAACACAAGCAAGATATAATATGTAAGATCATATAAATGTAAAACCCCGCTATCACCAAAAAAATCTTTCATTCTGTGAAGCAGGCTCGCCTCAAGGTACCAACCTCAGCCCGAAAATAAGCATACGAGTAGCAACACTAAACTGCATTTCACATCGGTGAGTAAGGGTCAGCGCCGACGGACGGAGTGGTGGCAAAGAGACTAATTCAGTAAAAATTTAAATTCAACCTAAAGTGCTTCAGAATACGACTGTATTTGGTACAACGAAACAAAATGACGGCGAGCGACTCAAAGCGCGGTCATTTTATTTCACACTAGATGTTCCCGCGGTTTCACCCGCGTTTATCGTTACTGCGCCGCCCCCGTGGGTCGTAGCGTAATGTTATATAGCCTATAGCCTTCCTCGATAAATAGGCTATCCAACACTAAAAGAATTTTTCAAATCGAACCAGTAGTAATCACGCAGAATAAACCAGGAGAAACATCGTTTGTACTATGTCTGTAATGGGTAATTATTTTGCTGCAATGTTATTTTAAAACTGCGATATCTCCTAAGATATTCATTGAAATCGAATGATGTAAAGTGAAATTTTGTTTTAAATTAAATACTTGTGATGAATAACGTATTTATTTGGATAAGGATTAATATCATGTTTATAAAAATACCTTCGCAAATAATGCATTATTTTAGAACAAATTTCGTTAGCATAAAAATGGTTATAGTGAGCCAATCTTAAAAGATAGATATATGCTGTCGCGGACTTTTTTTTAGAACTTTTAAAGGGAAACAATTCTGTCATACATTATTTTTACGAAACTTTAACTGTTTACGCAGCGCACGCAGTGGAAGCTCTCAAAAGGAAAAAATACCCTCCGATTTTGAAACATTCTTCATTAGTGCTCCGCTCCTATTGATCTTAGCGTGATGATATATAGCCTATAGCCTTCCTCGATAAATGGGCTATCTAACACTGAAAGATTTTTTCAAATCGGACCAGTAGTTCCTGAGATTAGCGCGTTCAAGTAAACAAACAAACAAACAAACTCTTCAGCTTTATAATATTAGTATAGATATGAGAATTTTCTCCGTTGTTGCAACATTTTTATATAATTATGCTCTGCTCCTATTAGTCGTAGCATGATGTTATATAGCCTATAGCTTTTCTTGATAAATGGGCTATCCAACACTGAAATAATTTTTCAATTCGAGCCAGTAGTTCCTGAGATTAGCGCGTTCAACCACACAAACAAATTCTTCAGCTTTATAATATTAGTATAGATTAACTAACGAAATATTTACTTGTATACATTCTGTACTGTGGGCAAATAAGTAGGTTCAACAGATTTTCGACTATAAAAAACGTGAAAAAATTATATTCTATATTTTATTAATTTTGTTGAACTTAGTCCAGCAAAACTAATAAAATATAGAATAATATTTTTGTATAAAAACTACAACTTAAAATTCTTACCAGACTGACAGACCACAGTTTGTAGACACACACAAACGAACAAAAACAAACACAGTTTCTTCACCATTATCACTGAAGACTTTTGCGCACTAACAACATGAAATAAAAGGGGTGTATGAAGTCTGCCCCACTTCTATTCGTACTGACGATTAAATCCAAGATCATGTTTATTTATATGAAGCTTAACACGTCACACGGAATCTCCGCCAAATGTTTTAATATATCATACTATCTTCCAATGGCCGTTTATCTAAATACTGCTATATTTAATGTACATTAGGTTGAATTACAGTCATTAAAGGGGATTTACATGGATCGATTCTCGCCGCACGACTAAACCGCGTAGCGGAAATTGGCTATGGTCAAAATCAAAGGCAAATACTTTATTCCCACGACACGTCAAATTAGTTAATGGCGATTAAAAAACTGGCTGTGAGTTTTTGCGTGTATTTTCTTACAGACTCAACCGTTTGCCTGAATCTTATAATTAACATAAATTAATGTTAATTCTGTAACTTTAGTGCATTCATTAAACCTTTGACGATAACCTTTGACGTTCATAAGTGTTATTATGTGACCTAAGTAAATTTATTATTTCAGACTTAGATAATTAAGAATAATATTACCTCTGTTTATAAATAGTACTGCTAAGCACAAATCTCTTCTCAGTATTAAAATAATTAGTTCCTGTTTAGGTGTGCAGACTTAAATTGTTCTCTCGGCCATGCAGGTTTTCTCACGACAGATCCTTTACTTTAAAGCGAGTAATCCTAATCTTAATCCTATCCTAATCCTAATCCTATCCTAATTCTAACTATCCTTACTAATATTATAAATTTGAAAATAACCCTGTCTGTCTGTCTGTTACTTTTTCACGGCTAAACCACTCAACCGATTTAGATGAAATTTGGTACAGATATAGTTATAAACCTGGGGAAGGACATAGGCTACTTTTTATTGATGTAGGTACCACGCGGGCAGAGCCGTGCGCAAAAGCTAGTCCTAACTATCCTAACTAATATTATAAAAACGAAAATGAGTTTATTTGTTTGTTACCTTTTCACGCCTAAACCACTGAACCTATCATCCTGAAATGTTGTATATACATAGTCAGGTGTACAGAAACGGACATAGGCTACCTTTCATCCCGAAAAAATTTACTGTTCTCGAGGAAAACAACAATAACGTTCTTATGATAACAGATGGCGCCACGTGTCTTTCGAATCATGATTGAATTATATTATTACAAGCAGAGTACAACCCGAATTGATTGTCAAATTCTAAATTAACGCGAGTGAAGCCGCGGGTGAAAGCTAGTATAGAATAACGCCTTAATAATTGAGCGTTGAAGAAAGCCAATTTCAGGAGTAGAGCTCTCTCACTTGAAGAATTATTCAAGACACTGGTCATGTATATAATATATTGCCTATACCTACAGCTGGTTAGCTTCCGAATTTTGTTGTGCTGTGTCTGCTTACTGCGAGCGAAAAAAAAACGTACATAAATATGCTGAATCGTAGACGATTGCACTGCAATGATAAGCAGCCTCAGTTTTCGTGGCGCAATAAATGAATTCTGTGTTTGGATCTCTGGGTGACAAAATGTTATATTATTGGGATTTTCGTGATGTAATTGTCAGTAGCAGCCTGCAGCACGTAATTTGGGACTGTGTTTGGTATACCTACAATTCATAGATCTGTATTATTGTTGCGCGCGACTGAATATTTAGATTGCTTGATAGTTTGCTAAGATAAACGCAAGTATAGCTTAAGACCGTTTATTGCCAATAGAGATTCTTCTTCTTCTTCATCTTAGCGTTTATCCCGGTTGCATCCGCGGCGTTGGCGTTGGAACCCAAGGTCCGCTTTCCCGCTAAGTCTTCTCCATTTCGCACGATCGTCAGCGTCCTGTGGTGAGGATGTTGGCACGCATGTCATCTCTTACGACGTCAAGCCAGCATTTCTTGGGTCTGCCCCGTTTACTCGGGCCAGGCGGAGGTGGCATGGCAAGACGTTTGTTCCCCACGTAACATGCCGGTTTTCGTAATGCCAATAGAGATTAATAATTTAAATGTTAATAACCGATGGATAATGTACCTAATGCTAGATAATATGAGTGATTCCAGTTTGCTGTCCGTAAACGCACTAAATTGGCTGCGCACTTTCTGCGACAAAGTTATGTATATTGTCGGATCAGCAAACGTGTGTTCGATCATTGCATCAAACAATTGTAACGTTAAACAGTAAATGTCAATATTTTGGCATACTATACCTTTGGCTTCCTTTAAAAAGTGCCTTTAGAAAAATCCCGAGCAAAGTGCACAACAGCCAAAACTTAAGCGCCAGCTTTCCTGCTGTAAATGACTAGGTTGTTATGATCGCTTGGTTCGCGACTAAAATAAAACTAAATAAAAGAAAAGTATTTTTTGGTTAAGATATAAAATAAAACAAGCAGTCATTAATAGTCAGCATTTATTGCTAAAATCACTTTGATGTGTCTTCAGAGTATAAAAACATTTTAGTCACAAGAACTAACTTAAAATAAAATACATTTATATCTTAAAAATAATGATTAAATTATAACAATTGTCAATACTTTAGAGTTTAAACTTAAAAACCTTATTAATTACTTGAGAGCTTGTATGACACTTATAAAATAATTAGTTGAGACAAAATTGTACATTGTATTAGTTTAGTCGAAACACCTCGGATTGAAAAGGTTTTAAGTAATATAGAAATATCAGAGTATAAAAAACAACGAAGTAAAGAAATACTTTCCTAAACTATCATTGCTAACTACAAAAGTATTGGAGCCAATAGACTAAGTAGAAGAAACAAAAAGAATAATAGGCAAATGCTATATGTATTTTAACGGTTACTAGCAATTTGGGTTACAAATAGGGTTTGGTTCCCGGGACGTCTCGTTTCTCGAAGTCCCGCGACTTTTCGTAATTCTAGTTGTCTTGAGTCCCGGGACTTTGAAATTGTCGGAAATTCCTAAAACCTAGTTACAAATTACGAGGATTCTTGTTACCCTAACCCTTCAGTTAAGCTAAATGTTTATGTTACACGTCGCCGCGTCGGTAGCAATGAGTGGAATATGAACCTGTCTATATCTAAAATATTTATTACTGTTGAAGGGAATTCAAAGAAACATAGGGTGTTAGTCTATTATAATAAATATTGGACGTGCATTTTTCGCCTCAGATGTATCATCTGAGGCGAAAAATGCACGTCAAATGCACACGTTGTGAGAATTTACAACTTAAGAAAAGCAACAAAAAGAACAAAGTAAAACTAAAACAAAATAAGAAGATCATAAATATATGGTAATATTGGTAACTACTGATTAACATATTATTAATAGTTAACTCAAGAAACACATGGATGAGTAAGTGATAAATACACACATATTGCGTGATATGTTATTTAATAAATAATACTTATTCGTGATAAGTATGGTCTTGACTATAGCAAAAACTTCATCTAAAAATACTCAAAATATAAAATCACACGATTGTAACAGAAATGTCTACTAAATCGCAAGTCAAAAAATCACAGTTATCGCGGCCCTAAAACCTTTTCTTCGATCCAGGGCACAAAGTGAGTGACCCTGGAGTAGACGCCGGGGAAGCCTGCTTCCGCGCATTTCTTACCGTAGGAAACCACGCCGATCTGGTAGAAATACGTTTTGTATGTTGTTGATGACCACTGAAAGTAAATTTTGAAGATTATTACTTAAATTGTACTAGAATTTATGGATAAGATAATGGCTGACTAGTTTTGGCTTTCTACAGAAATGATAATGAAACAATATATTTGGAGGCTATGGTTGCATACATAAACGATGGAGACATGCAAATTTTTTTGACGGCACCAATTGCGTAGTTGTTTAATTGGACGCCTCACCATTACCACTACGTCGAATGTTGTGGGTTCGAATTCCAGACGGGACTAAAAAAATGTGTGGTCCACAAATGGTTGGTCCGAGTTTGGGTTTCTTTTGTGTCCGTTTTTGAATGTCCCCCGTGACACAGGAATAATTCCTAGTGCGGACGTTGTCTTTTAAAAACAAACAAAAATTATAAACAAGAAATTGAAAATTTAAAAATCTAAATGGAAATGGTCACAATTCTAGATATTTTTCACAACAAGTAAAGTATATCTCTAACTGATACGTCTTTTGATACTACCAGAGTTTACTTAACCCATTCGCTGTCCCGTGAGAGACACTATAGAAAATCTATTGTTATGTATCATATGTGATTCATCGGACAGGGAACCTGTTAATCACCCATCTTATGAAACATATAACCCTTAGTTCATTATTTTATTTCCATAATAATAAACTTTACTAACTGCTTACCATTAATCGGAGAGCAATGATTAAAGCTGGCCGCAAACATACGGTTTCCTGATCAGGTTTCCGAAACAGGGATTCAGATTCGTCGTTCCGTCAGGTTTGCGCAAACGTTGGGTTTCCATCAGGAATAAGTATTACCAGTACGTACGGTAACGCCACCGTGTCTAGCTAGCTCTGAGTGTCTAGTGCAAGTTTGTTTTACGTTAACGTGATCGACAAGTTTATGACGTTCGGCGCTCCGATTGGCCCGCTCCAAGCTCTTGGCCAATCAGAGAGCCAAACGCGGTAAACGATCGTGTTAACGTAAAAACAACTCAAACTATGCCTATTTTGAGTTCAACCATTTGAGTTAAACCATTCTGAATACACCCTGATGTATTCAGAATGGTTTCCGTTCGTGTGCGGCGGTACATACAGAATATTAGCGAGCGCTGCGTTCGGAATGACGTCATTCGGTTTATTCCGTTATTCATTCTGAACACACCGGCGAGATTCCGAATCGAACGACAGGAATTATTTTCGCACGGAAAATATAAAAACGTGTGCGGTATATAGCAAATTCGTATAAAAAGTGTGGATTCGGGTATCCGAATCTGAATCCCTGTTTTGGCAATCTGGTCAGGAAACCGTATGTTAAAACAGGCCAAATATACAATCTTCCTTCGTTTAGGTAAACCATTTGCACTAATTGATAAATGAGGGCTATCGCGCTTAAATACATCTCTAGAGATGCTAGTGGATAGTAAGATCTCTAGACGTCACACTCAATAGTCACTTCAACAGTAACCATAGAAACTGACAATGATCACCGCTAAATACGGCTTTTGACAGCAGCTGTGACAGGATTGACAGGAGCTTACTCGCTAGTGGCACCCGCTGGTGAGCACAAAAACGATAGACTCCATTTAAACAGCTTTTTATAAAGTAGAAAACTTACAATAGGTTGCATAAGTGGTCCTCCGCTGTCACCCTGACAAGCGTCCTTGCCTCCAGCCTTGAACCCAGCACAAAGCACACGCTCATCAATCTTCTGTGTCTTATACCGGCTGTATGCAGTAGTGCAGAAGTCGTTACTCACGACGGGCAGTTGTAACACTTGCAAATGAGTGGCTGATGGACCTCCTAGAAGGTGAAAGCGTGATTAAGAAGATGGCAGAAATCGGTTTTACGGTCTTTCTTCTAAGAAGTATTATTTACTAGCTTTTGCACGTGGCTCCGCCCGCGTGGTACCTACATCAATAAAAAGTAGCCTATGTCCTTTCCCAGACTTTAAACTATATCTGTGCCAACTTTCATCTAAATCGATTTAGTGGTTTAGCCGTCAAAAGGTAACAGACAGATAGATAGACAGAGTTACTTTCGAATTTATAATATTAGTAAGGATTAGGTCAAACATCATTTATTCATTTAGTTCACAATGTAACACTTATGAACGTCAAATGATATGCATTTGTAAGTATACTAAGTTACTGACGTAACATTTAGGTTAGTTAGTGCTAGGTTCAGGCAAAGGGCCTATGAGAAGAAACCTGCAAGAAACTTACGACCACTTTAATAGTTGCATGTATGATAAATAATGAAATTATAAGCACAATATAATGTTGACAAAGAAGACTTTAAACTTACGGAATTCCGTATGCCCCCATCCAGCTATAAGCGGGTTGTAGTCCTCATAGGTTTTTGACCTCAACTCAGTATCTCTAGGAATGCAAATGGGCCTGACGGAACCTGAAATAAGAAATAAAAGTAAAAAGTGTGAACATCCTAAACATGTTAATATGTTAGACGCAGAATTTTATACACAATATAAATAAATATATTTATCTTGTATATAAAATTCTGCGTCTTTTATAAGGCATTCGGCAGCGTCACGTTAAAGACATTTTTGTACATTTCCATATGGCATTTTCATAAGCATCTTCTCAAGCCGTTAAAGTAGGGACCTCAACATCGCCTCAACTGCTATGAGGATGGTGTGGAGGCCACTTCTCTTGGACCACATGACTGCTTACCATCAGGCCGAGAGTGGTCATTTTTAAGAGCAAAAAAAAAGAACTTAATTACTAGTTCATATGTAACGCCTTAATAAATGATTGCAAACGAGGCAGAATTTTCTGGATCACCAGCTTTTATGAGTATGCACAGGGCAACAATCTTAATCCTATCTAAACTAATATGACATATTCTCACTTGTGAAATCCACGTCTTTGTCAAGTACAAGGATGGCGATATCATTGGTGAAGGCTGTGGCGCTGTATTCCTCGTGTTTGATTTTCTCCTTGATGAGAACGTCGATCGGATGTGCACCCTCGTCTTCTCTGGCTAAGTCCAGCTCACCGAGACGAACGACGTATCTGGAACAAAATAAAGCTATTGAGATGGAGGTCTAGTTGTTTCGTAGAAAGAGGCTACGGAACATTCCTTAGCCCAACCCAATTATTATTAGTATAAGTATGTCAAAAATTTACGCTTACTGAAATTGTCAGTGAAAACATAGATCATTAATAATAATTGATGACATGATCAAAATGATTTCACGGTTGTAGGGGCAATATTTTTTTCCTGATTGTTCACCGTTTGCAAAACTCTTACAAAGGGAAGAGATATCTTTGTCGCCAAGGTATATGTAAGGATCCTTCGATCAGGTTGATGGCACAATTGTTTATATCGGTAGTGGAGTAACTGTAGTCTGGAATACATGTGAAGTATGAATATTAATACCAAACAAAGTTCGACAGCGTGATTCAGGATCTGCAATGACGAGATCTTATGTTCTGCTATATTCCGTTTTGTCATTAGTGATATTTTAAGCTTAATGACACATAATAATAAGAACGATGATTAATTAAAATATTTAAAGTAATTGGACACGGATGGCTTAATGATTTAGTTACCTAAGGGATTAAATCATCAACGAATCCATCTATGATGGTTATAATATGGGTACCCCAGTCATACATACTTTTTATGCAATCCATAAAACATTCACTAAACAAAACATTGCGTAAGTTGACTATATGTGCCGAATTCGATATTAAGTTTATCCAGGCCTCGATCTCAAATGTATGTACTTATCAGCCAAACAGCAGGTGTTCATCCCGAAAACAATTACTGTTCCCGAGGAAAACAATAATAACTTTCTTATGATAATAGATGGCGTCACGTGTCTTTCGAATCATGATTGAATTATATTATTACAAGTAGAGTACATCCCGAATTGATTGTCAAATTCTAAATTAACGCGAGCGAAGCCGCGGGGAAAAGCTAGTCATTTATATTTTGTGTAGTACGCAAATCAAACAATGCAACAATGCATTTCTATTTATTAACAGGTTCATTGCCGATGTCCAAGCTATTCAAATCAAAAATTGTCACCCAGAATCCATTTTCTGTTTATGTACTTTTTTAGTGCTTTCGTATATTTTAGGTTAGATAGCTTTTGTTCCCTATCCCCTTCTAATTAATAATACCCGCGCGGAATTAGCGGCAATGTTTAATAAACAGAAATAAAAAAATAACACATTCTTTAATGAATCACCAGAACAATTTTTTTTCAACTCTTGCACTATAAATAATTCTTTTGTCGCGGGAGACTTTACTAACATTCAAACAGACACAAGGAACACCTAGACTCGGAACAACTATTTATGAGTAAATTATAAGAGAAATAGTGCGCAGAACTTCACAGAAGTATATGCCATAGCTCCTTGTAAGGCCTAAAGCGCCTACTGAACAGTAGTCGTAGCTTTTGATACACGTAATATTAACATGCGCGTTGCCGATCATACAAAATAGGAGTTACTGCTATCGGAGGAAAAATATACTGTTGCCTACCTAACAGCAAATTATCTTCTTAGAGATCTTAATAAAGCCTTCACACTGCAGAAACACAATAGAAGGCTATATAGCTGTGTTCCTATTTGAACCTTGAAATATCTGTAAGCCTGCACCAAACTAAAGGAAATTATTTTCTCTTTGACGTGACAACGTCTAATAAATCAATAAACGCCGGCTGCACGCACGAAAAAGGATGATTGTCCCGTTACGCTCATTGTCCTGTTACGCTCAATGTCCCGTTACGCTCATTGTCCCGTTACGCTCATTGTCCCGTTACGCTCATTGTCTCGTTACGCTCATTGTCCCGTACGCCATCGAGGCCGACAAATAATCACTGTACCAGAATAAAATATACTTTACGACCTATTTTCATACCTACCAAATATACATATACAATATCGGTCGAGCCGTTTCGGGTGAGTGCAACCACAAACAACGTGACATGAGATTTCTATATACATATGTATCTATATAGAAGTTACAGCGGAACTTAAACGAAGTTCTAGACTTAAAAACTCATGTATCTCATCTCTCTTAAAAACAACTAGAGCAGGTTCAATTAGAACATGATTGTATGTCATTACAAGCTTAAACTCCTGCATTAAATTTTAATAACAGTTTTTATTAAATTACGGCAGCGGTCAACTGGCTGTTGGTCTTGTACATTACAATTGATATGATTACATCGATGACTCATTTTAACCCTAGATAGATAACCTACGTCGAATCTACGTAATCGTTTCTGAAAAATCGTTATAATTCCTTTGTTATTTGCGTCACTAAACTGATCGTTCCCGCCAACTCAGTCGGCGGTTGGAGCTTACAGGACGTACCCATATCGCTCAGGTAAGTGCAATACTTTCGTCAGTATTTACCTACCGTGCGTCGAAGTGACGTATGGTTATCTTTAGTCGACTTATAGTAAAATGTGTTTTATGATTTATTTGTGAATAAATTTACATATTTATAGGTTTTTTATATTATAGGGATAGCAAATAGTTGATTTTTAAAAGCTTTAATAGTAAATCATAGGACTGACGGAGAGATTCCTAAATATTTAAGGTTTTTAGAGTAAGAAGTACCGTATTTTGTTTTTGTTTTTTTATCTCATAAAACTCGAAATAAACCGTAATGTTTTTCATTTACTCACTACACAAATACATATATTACAAGATCTTACCACTTTCATAAACATATTATATATAAAAATAACCTAAACAATGCTCACTCAAACCTTACGTAGAATTGACGTATGGTTATATTTAGTGTACAGTGAAATATGGCTATTTATCTAGGGTTAAACACGTCACCACATTGTTAACAATTCGATACATGTAGTGAATTTAATTCCTCGACACAAATATATCTGTGATTCACAAATAGTTGATCCGGGTTTAGATGTTTTATGCGGATTATTACGGATGCACAATCCGTATGAGGTTGGAGCTTAACTTGACTTATTACCTACGTCAGATTCACCTCAAACTAAAATAAGAAACATACATACTTATGTATGTAATATTGCATGTAATATTGCATGGATTGGAATTAGAATAAATATGAATGAACTAGATCGCGTTGTTTTATAAATATTGCAACGCGTAAACATTTTAGCAAATAGGTAGGTGTTTATAACAAATTATAATCTCAACCGAAAAGACACTCGAACACAGGGACAGAAAAATGTTTGCGTACGAACAGAATAACGAGTCATCGAAAGTATCTATAAAATAAACTACCCACTATAAATTTATTAATTCATTTATAGTACTTTGCTTCTTGTTTTACCCTGAAATGTGATCTTTTTAAGAATACTATTGTAAATAGAGATTAAAACATTTTTAAAGTAAATTTATCAAAAATGAGTCATTAAGAAGTCTACTTCTTTTTAACCGACTTCAAAAAAGGAGGAGGTTCTCAAATTGTCGGAAGCATTTTTTTTTATAGTAGTGCACCGCCTTCTATAACGATATAAATAATCTACTTAACAGTTCTTCTATCGATTTCCGTTAGGTGGCGTCAAATACCGGCTTACACCATTTTAATTTTGACATGGGTATGCATTTTTGCAGCTAATTAACGTTGAGATTGAAGTATGAGATTATTCACACACCTATGTGAGAAACGGGCATGTATTACAGCAACCACATTTCACTACCTATGGGTTTAGATTTCACGTACATAATAGGATCTGAGTCTGTTGCCATTTATTAGAGAAATTCTTAGTAGGAGCTGCAGTCTCGCACTCTGCCCAATTCGAGACTCCTTGCTCCTTGCTCGAACTTCTTGACACAAAGCCAAATAATATTTTGTTTGACCTGAAATCGAACAATAAATCTCATGCACACTTGCATGGCAGTCGCAACCATTACATCTGCGCCAGATATACAGAAATTCACATCAAAAGCTATGTTCATTGTTGCCTAAATTTATTTTATATTCTAATTTATAATTTTAGCTAGTACTGCCTACATCATTGTGTCATCTATCCCGCATGTCAAAGGCAAGCTGTGGAGAACCGACCATATGTAAATTGGAAAATAATTACTGACCAAAAAGTTTTTTTTTGAAGTGAAAACTTCTTTAGGCTCGTTAAGTCGCGTTATCGTCACGCTTCCACGCTTCATTATTTTTGAAGTGAAAACTTCTTTAGCGGCGTTGTGCACTTTTTTTGTGATGGGTGAAAAATGTTAAACTCGCGTCAGGGCATGTGACCTGATCGAAAATTCGTAAGACTGAGGGAGAATTGTCATGTTTGTGTACGATAGCGCAATAAATGAATATTGTATTTTACCACATAAATGATAGTACTTTTATATTGATAATTAAAGCAATTCGTGCAAAATTATTCCGTAACCATTCCAAATATCAAAAATGTACAACGTTAATATTCAAGTTTTCTCTTCTGCCGGCACTCCCGGAGTGCAACCCGTTGATTTTTTTTAGAATATTAACGATATCTCAGAAATGGTGCGTCCTACGCAAAAATTAACGACTCTCTTAATAACCCCTAAGAGAGTATCAGGAACTAGCATCCGACCCGTCCCTTTTTTATTACTTTTATTTTTTTATGATAAAGTTTTCACTTCTATCGGCAGTCCCCAAAGACTGCCCCAAAGTTTTTTTTTAGTTGTAATATGACAGAAAATAAACCAAGGTAAATTACAAAGCTAAGCCTTCCAATGACTTGAAATCGACTAACGCTAACAACACTAGAAAATTATTCCTTGACCGACTGAATACTTTAACGAAAAGTGTTTATTCAATTCGTCGCAGTAATAGTATGTGTGTCAATGTATGCAGCGTACTGGTCAAGTGCAACAAGGATATTAATAAAGAAAAATACATCGACGATTCGCGTGCAAAGATACGACCTTGTTGTACAGAATGTTGTTTAAAGTGTCGTTATGTCCACAGAAGTGACGTTACTCCATGTCACTCCTGTGGTTCTGTGACACGTGTAAGGAATAAAATGTTGCTAAATCTACATACATACATAGGCCTCATGCTTATATTCCCGAATCTGGAATCCATAATATCAGCCCTGTATAAACTGTATATAAACGGCAGACACAGGGGTATTACATCCAAATTATGAAAGCTATAGGTATTTTCAGGTACAGTCAGTGACATAACGCGATACTTGCAGGATTTGAATTGCCTTTATCTTACCATATTGTAAACATTAGTTATTCTATAGCAGTAATAGCTAAAAGATAGTTGATTTAATCATAGCGTAAAAATACAGATTAATAATTAGGGTTCTATAGTCATAAAATACTTACAAAAAATTTGTTAAATGTTGAGCTACATATGTCGCTGGCTGTACAACGTAAAAAGTAAAGGGAGAGTGAGCCTATTACTGACCACCGGGCATATTGCTAGACTCCGTACTGCTAATGAAAAGCACTTGACAGAAAGGGCCAATAGCACTTGACCTCATGTGACGTTGAATACAGTTTTGAAAAAATAAACATGTTTTGTTAGCCGACCAGTTTAATATAGACGATGTGGTTTAAACAACTCGTTTTATATGACCACAGAAGTGATGTCAATCAAGCGGTACTAATGAATGTACGGCCCTACAGGGAGCTTTTATAGTACCTTGAAAAGGCATTATGCCATCGCTTTCTTCATAGCGTCGGCCATAACCATTTTTGGGAAAAACGTAAATGCAAGAGATGAATTGTATGAATGTGACTTTGCTATATTTTACCAAGTAAACTAACCGATAGGTTAATGATTGAATGAATAGGTTATAGACCGTAATACAACCACAAGCCGTTAGTACAGCAACTGTTAGTTTATGCAGGTCACTGGTGGCCATTTTAATATCCAAAAATCTAATCATTTCGCTTACTGATGGTTAATTTTTGAAATGAAATGAAATGAAATGATATTTATTTCACATAAAATAGAGTACAATTAGGTGGTTAGATTGGTACACGGTGCTTCTATTTTGCCACAAGTGGCATGTCAAAGTTTACTACACATTAAATTCTTAAACATCGAAAAGTATAGTCAGTCTATTAAATACATTTTATAAAATGAAACAAAATAAAGAAAATACATAGATTATTGAAAATGTCAAAATTTCATACAATAATAATAATGAAGAAATGTCAATACCCACTTTATAAAATATTAAAATGGGCATGCAATGTCATAAAAATATGATTGATTTGATTACGTGGAAAGCATTTCATTTACAGCGTAATAACACTTGTCCAGCAGCCAATTTTTAAATGGTTTTTAAATCTATTTAATGTAAGTAATTTGATATGTTCCAGTATTTTGTTAAATATACGTACACACATTGCATAACAGTTTTTTTGGAACATTGTAGTCTTTGGCTTTGCCTCTAAAACTAATCTGGTAGAGTTCCTCGTGTTTCTAGGAAATTTATCCTTCGCCGTTAAAAATAGATTTGGGTTAGTTTTAACAAAAATGCCTATTTCATATATGTACATACTTGGTAACGTTAATATACCCATTTTTTTTAATGTGGCTTACAAGAAACATCGAGAGGTATGCCGACTATTGCTCTGATGCAACGTTTTTGAGCAAGGAAGGCTCTTGTTACATCGGTGGAGTTACCCCATAATATCAGGCCATATCTAAGTACAGAGCTTACATACCCGTGATAAGCTAACAAAGTTGTCTCCAATGACGACGTTTTATTTAATCTACTTAGCACATAGACAAACTTGTGAATTTTATTACATGTTACCATCACATGATGCTTCCAATGAATACATTTGTCTAGATTTATTTCAAAAAATTTTGCAGTGTCTGTTTCATTAATTATATTATTATTATAAACGATATTTCTGTGAGTATGTTTCGACTTATTACTTTGAAATTGGATAACATTAGTTTTATTTAGATTTACGTTTAAATTATTAGATTGTAACCATTGCATCACCGATTGAATTGTCTTATTTATTTCGTTGTCATAATTAGTGGAGTCATTATATGTCAATATTATAGAAATGTCATCGGCAAATAAAATACATTTATAATTAGTTATGTCAGGAAGATCGTTTATATATAATAAAAATAATAGAGGTCCGCTACCTTGCGGCACACAGCAGCTATTAATTTTATATGAAGATCTAATATGCGCTAAGGTAGAATTTTTGTGACATATATTCTATGAAAAATATGTCAAAACATAAAAGAGCCGTTTCTTAAATATAAATATCGAGCCCTAGCGGTTTACTTTGGCAAACGTCACACAAAATTATAGAATAATAGTTTTTATTCTACTATACTACCTATCTATCTTACTATACTATCTATTACATCAAAAGAAATATATTTAGATAGTCAAGTTACAACACTTTGGCGGCGGATCTGCAAGAGCTTTAAGCTAACGACCGGTTAAAAACAATCAAAGACCGAATATACCTCTCGTATCGTTGACCAAGAAACTCTTTGGGTCTCTGAGCCAAAAAAGTATCTTATCTTATCTTATGTGGGGGCCAGTCAGTGCAGACCGGCGACACTTCGACCCAGTGGGATCTTTTGTGTCAACACTCTCCCAATAACGACTGCCATAGATGTTCATGGCAGCCAGGACCAACGGCTTAACGTGCTTTCCGAGGCACGGAGCAGGCGATAATTGTCAATCAATACGCACATAATTTCGAAAAGTCATATATAACTTCCGAAAGTCAGAGGTGCGCGACGTGGGTTCGAACCCGAGACCCTCTGCATTGTAGTCTGTTGGTCTCCCCACTGAGCTATCGCTGCTCTTGAGCCAAGAGAGTAAGTAAGTACCTACATATTATATCCATAATCAACTATATACTACTGTAACTCACTATCAGCCCATATACTTGTTTACAACTTCGTATTATACAGGCTGATTGGTAAAAGACTGGATATATTGAAGGAGGGTATTCAGTACTCGATTGTAGACTAATATCTAAAAAAAAAAAATAGGTACTTAATATTTGACCTAGTTATCCAATAAAAACTTAATGTGCGCACACTCTTGCGCATATACCAAAGCTAAACAAAACCTCTGCCCCCACCCCCAGCTACCGCACTCCGCACTCTCCCGAATTTGCACCCCGCCCGTCCTTTTCTTATCAAAGATCATTAGCCTCGACAGCTGTGTGCGCAGTGTCCACATTTTATGGATATTGCATACAAATTTTCATAAGTTTTCTTTGCAGGTTATACAGATTTAATTTTTATTTCTTTTTTATAAGTTACGTCTGACCATAAATTATCATGTCCTTAAATATGTACAATGTTTAACCAGTCACACTATAAAAAGAACAACCTCTATACACGTGACATTGCTAAGTACTCGTATGGCTGCGCGGGCGCATCTTACACAATTAACCACAAACCGGTTCGTTCGGCAGCAATTCGACGCAATATTCACTCGGAACTTGAAAATAATCGATATTGTGTGTTTCCGATGTTCATTCACTTACTTATTCGTTTTATTGGACTACTAGCTATGCCCGCGGTACACCCGCGTTTACAGTTACTGCGCCGCCTCCGTGGGTCGTAGCGTGATGTTATATAGCCTATAGGCTTCCTCGATAAATAGGCTATCCGTTACTAAAATAATTTTCAAATCGAACCTGTAGTTCCTGAGATTATCGCGTATAACCAAACAAACAAGCAAACAAATTCTTCAGCTTTATAATATTAGTATAAATTCGGAAATCAGACACAATGAAAAAATAATTATATCTGGACCCCGAGCCCCGAGCGATGCACAAGAGATTGTGGTGAGAAGTGACTCCTCAATAAAGTTTTACCATCAATAATCTTTACTACGAATTCATAAGAAATCAGTGAATATCTCTGAGCAGTTATAGCCAGTTCTACATCTTTTTTTTTTTGTTTCCCTTTACACTGCGATCTGTCACCACAGGGACATTTATCAGTGGGTTGGTTGGGTTTCTGATTGGCATGCTCGGTATACGACCTGTGTCGTATCCTATTTTACTTCACTGTTGCAATTTAAGTGTCTTGCTTGGGGCATCTTTCGTTTCAATCTGCGAATTATACTGCTGTCTTCCATCAAGACATTGGCCAGGCTGTTCGGATGGTCTTTAATTCTTTCCTTGTAGGTGTTTGTATGGAAGAGAATGTCCTGTTCGACAGTGGTCATGTTCAGGTCGTTATGCAGTTGTTCATTTGTGACGAACCAGGGAGCACCGGTTATCGTCCTCAAGATTTTGTTTTGAAATCTTTGTATGATTTCGATATTGGAGTGTTCTATATCTAACAAGTAAAAGTTATCCGAAAGATAAATCGCATGCTGTCTTACTCATGTTAGGTTAAAGAGAAGAGATAGCGAGACTTTTATCTTATAGATAAATGCTATCTAGAGGTGGTACGGCAAGCCCTTAGTCTATCAATTTTAACAGACTAAGCGACTGCTGAAGTTTGATACCCGGTAAAAGAAAATTTTGAGAAGCGGTACAAAATCAACTAAGGGACTACCTTTTCTCAAATCTGTCTGTACAGTCTAAAGGTTAGACTCTACATTAATTGAACCTGTGTTGAAGACTGACTGACAATGGATCGTATACAATTAGTGCTGGAATGACAAATAGCATAATGAATAATCCTAACTAATATTATTAATGCAAATGTGAGTTTGTTTGTTTGTTTAAAATAAATAATGTTTCTTTCTTTATTTAAATTTTTTTTTATAGGTACTGTAATAGGCTTGCGTTTGACCGCGATCTGACCTGATCTTAAGTGAAGATGCAATCGACGATGGAGCACACTTGCCTAGAAGATACCTATTCACTCGCGACTCGAAGACACTCAGATTGTATTCATCGGGAAACCTAGACTTAGGTAGCGAATTCCACTCTTTAGCGGTACGCATTATAAAAATGGGAGCAAAGCGCTTCGTGCGTAAATGTGGTATATCCACCATGTACCTGTGTCGCTGGTCTGATTGTCTGGTCGTCCGATGGTAGAATGGGGAACGAGGAATCAAATAATGCATTCACCATATTAGCACCAATTTATATTATTAGTACTATTACTTACGGATGCAAGCGAAAACTTTGACAAATATATTAAAACTAGCTTTTGCCAGCAGCTTCGCTCGCGATAATGTAAATTTTGTTACTACATTTTTATCCGTCGGGAACAGTACTTTATTCTGAATGAAAGCTACTCTTTTTATCATCGCACCGCTCGCCATCGGCAGGTTTCATTCTCACACCTTACAACCTAATTGGTGTCGCACCAAGCGGCTCCCAAGGAATTTTCTACCGCGGATCCACAGGTTTTCCCACAAGACTACAGTACGGCGTTCTTCAAAAAGGGCGTTAAAAGGTTTTCCAAGGTCGGCAAAGTGCAAGTGATGACTCTGGTGTCGCAGGCGTCCATAGGCTACGGTGACCACTTACCATCAGGTGGGCCGTATGCATATTTGCCACTTTATTAGTACTAGCGGTCGCCATGTGCTCGAAATTCGACCAAGGTTTGCCTGTAAGATATTGCTGATATATGTCATTATATATTGATATATGTAACCATAGTTACGCGCTTCGACTGCGTGTGTCAAATGCATGGTTGTGTGTGTAACGTGTTATTTATTGAAAATAATGTATTTTTACGCATAATTTTAAAGAAATATTAGCATTCGTCACTTCTTCTCTGTATAAACTATAAGTGTGCGAAATTTCATACTCCTCCGTCCGCCCAATTTTCGTAAAAAGGGATCCAAAGTTTTCGCTTCACGTATTAATATATAGATAAAAAAGTCCTTATCTATATCCCTGACAACGTTAATGCAAAATTTCATGATAATCAGTCGAGTAATTAAGGCGTATAAGAGTTGTTTGTTACGCTTTAACGCCTTAACTACTCGACCGATCGTCATGAAATTACGCATACACGTTGTCTGATGTACAGAAAAGGACATCCAGAAAAAGTATTGTTCGCGAGGGATAGAATAATATAATATAATATAATATTCTATCACATACACACAACACCATCTAGCCCAAACTAAGCAGAGCTTGTACTATGGGTACTAGACAATGGATAAACATACATATATACTTATTTTTTGTAAATACATACATATTATACATATAAACACCCAGGCCAAGACAGACATCCATATTCATGCACACAAATGTTTGACTTGTGCGGGAATCGAACCCGCGACCTCAGGCGTGGCAGTCGGTTACACTAACCACTACGCCATTGAGGCCTAGAAATATATTGATATAACCTAGATCAATGCGAGTGAAGCCACGAAAAAAATCTAGTTTATTCAATGAACTAAGTTATCGCGTGAGAGAATTAATTACATTGTGTTCCACGTATTTCCTTATTCTTGGTTTTATAACAAAATAAGATATCTTTAGTACGGCCTCGATGGCTTAGTAGTTAGTGTAACCGACTGCCGCGCCTGAGGTCGCGGGTTCGATTCCCGCACAAGTCGAACATTTGTGTGCATGAACATGGATGTTTGTCTTGGTTTGGGTGTTTTTATGTGTAATATGTATGTATTTACAAAAAAAAAAGGATATATGTATGTTTATCCATTGTCTAGTACCCATAGTACAAGCTCTGCTTAGTTTGGGCTAGATTGTGTTGTGTATATGTGATAGAATATTATTATTGTTGATCTGGTAAAATAGGTTTTGTGCATATCGTTAGATATTATGTTAAATTCCCGGGTCGCATAAAATATTCATAGGTTTTCTTTAACATAATATTCAGCAAGAAATGATTCACTATACCGAATATACGATAACTTGTGGCTTAGTGGATGATTTGCCAAGTATTTAAATCTTACTCATATTTTCAGGCACATCTATAGTTTTTAACTACAATAATAAAAATATTGACATGTAGGTATATTTATTTAATTTATCTGCAATCTATTTCTTTATCTGTAATAATAAAGTAAACTTTTTTTTTGGGTTTTGTTTGTGGTTTGGTGGTATTCATTTGGACTGTATTATTTATTACGCTCATAATCACTATTGAGGTGTTGCTGAAAATCAGCGCTGTATCGCAACTCGCATGCGGTGCGGCATTATGCTGAGCAACATCTCTTTTTAATGAACACTGCGACGCACATTGAACAGCAAGGACTCCATATATATATTATGTGTATTCTATATTATTTATAATAATGTTGGTATATAAGTTTTATTATTTATTTTAAAATTATTTATAATTTTCTCTTTAACTATATTATTACTGTTACACATTAATTTTGTTATGAAATAGTTTTGATTGTGTGTTGCAATGTTACATTAAAATAAAATATTTCTTTCTTTCTTTCTTTCTTTCATTCGCCCGAATTTAACTCGCTCGAATCGGACAAATTGACACTTTTAAAAATATTATTTTTCAGTAGGCGACTCACCCGAATTGTATTTTATGCAATGAAAAGTACAGTCGAGTAAAATATATCTAGCTGTATACTAAGGGTAGTATTTAACCTCAAATCAAAAAATCTTCCTTTTTAATTTTGTTTGTTTGTGTAAATAAATTGTTTCTAGCACTCGCCTGCTGCGGCACACTCGCTTGGCTCGCTCGGCTCGTGCGTTGTATGGTCGCAGATCTAACCTAACCTAACCCACTATTTTCTTTTGGGTAGTATGTTGGGAAAATTTTAAAATGCTTTAAAAACATGTTACAAGAAGAGGTTATATTGTTACGGCTGTCAGTATGTCAAAATATACTACCCGTGTCACTTCTGTACTTGACTGTACTTTTCTTAACTTCTCTGCAATAAATACAATTCGGGCGAGACGCCTACAGAAAAATTATATTTTTTTAAGTGTCGATTCGCTCTATTCTGTCGAGTTAAATTCGGGCGAATCGCCACTAAGCCTAAATTGTGAAACTTTTTCCCTAACTCTTATAGCTTCCTATATTTTCCTTTAACGTTAAAGCCAGCGATAATAAATTATTTTGTACGCATTTATCACTATCACTACTTATAAAACAATTTCTCCCGCCACGTCTGTCTGTCTGTTCACAATAAGCTCAAAAACTACTGAACGGATTTTCATACGGTTTCCACCAATAGACAGAGAGATTCATGAGGTAGGTTTAGGTGTATTTTGTTAAGATTTTGTAGTACCCATGCGAAGACGGGGCGGATCGCTAGCCTTCGATAATAATTCATGGATGCCTCCCCTGGGATTAAAATCGAGACCTCTACTAGTTTCTCAATAGCGGCCTTAAAACGTATTAATTAGGCAACCATTGCTCAAATTTAACAATCTGGGGCACAGTAGTGACCCCGCCAAGTCAAACCAAGCGAAGCGCACACTACCTACGTTTACTCGAAACATTCGTCATTTTCTGAACCCTCATAACTTGGGTTTGGTTTTAGATTTGCTGTACATTTTGACAGACTTCTAATATTGTGTTTTATTATTAGATAGTATATAATAGGCCTTAAGGTTGTACCATGCCAAATAACAAATAATTAACTATGGTTAAATTTCCTATCTACCGGATCAGATTAGAAAACTCCTCTATGGTCAGAGGAAACCCCCATAGCCTGCAAGCGTGACGCTATGGTTGATGATAGTCTTATTAAAAAAGGTCATTACGGAAAATCCTAGTTGACCACAGAGATTTTATTATTTATTTTTCTATTGCCAGTAATGTGTGTTCATCATTGTAAGGTGTCATTACGGAGACATAAAATAGATTGTAATCATCACTGAATAATAATAATAATATTTTCCTGCAATTGAAATTAAACTGCTATATCTATACGGCGTTTATTGTGGTACTAGCTGTTACCTGCGACTTCGTCCGCGTAGATTTTAACTAAAAAGTGTTTGTCACCGCGGAACCCAACTATATTTCTTTGCCCAAGTAACTTAAATGGCGTAGTTTTTATAGTGTAAAGCTAGATAATAGCATGGCTTACTCAAAAACAACATTTAAATATGCGTCGTTAGATTACGCGCTGTCACAGAATGCGTAAGAAAAAAAAGGATTCACAGCTCCTCCCCCGTAGGTGATAGCGTGATAATATGTAGCCTATATGTTGACCCGACCTGTTAGTAATATTCATGCAAAATTTGAAGTAAATCCATGCAGTACTTTTTGAGTTTAGCCCGGACATATATACAGACAAACAGACAAAAATTCTAAAAACTATATTTTTGGCTTCGATATCGATTGTAGATCACGCCCCAAGTATTCTTTAAAAAAATATTCAATGTACAGTTTTGACTTTCCTACGATTTTATTATATGTATAGATGTTTGAAAACCACAACTTGTAGGTATTTGTCAAAGTATTAATGCATTTACAGTTGCTGATTTCCCGACGTGTCGGTTGCTTTTTAGAAGCTAAGCTTACAGGAAGACTACCGTGAATTGTTCTAAGTTAGGATGTTCTATGTAGTATTTTGGTATCTCTCTATGAAGTTTCTTCGGAATTTGACCAATGACGGCCTCGATGGCGTAGTGGTTAGTGTAACCGACTGCCATGCCTGAGGTCGCGGGTTCGATTCAAGTCGAGACAAGTCAAACATTTGTGTGCATGAACATTGATGTTTGTCTTGGTCTGGGTATTTCTATGTATAATATGTATGTATTTACAAAAAAATAAGTATATAAGTATGTTTATCCATTGTCTAGTACCCAAAATACAAGCTCTGCTTAGTTTGGCCTAGATGGTGTTGTGTGTATGTGGTAGAATATAATTTTTATTTCAATATGTAATTTTTCATAGTTCAGTCTACTTCCTGAAAGGGCTGAGAAAAATCAAGAAGTTACGTACCGATATTCAGATCCAGTTTTTACAGTACAAACAGTCGGCCTGAAACTTTGGCATTTACATTTCATGCTAAACTTACACAAGTATATGGTGCTTATTCTTAACCAAGTAAATAAATTCGTGTCCGAACTAAAGATAACGTAGTCAAAATTACGGCCAAATTAAATTATTATTTCATATTATATTCTGACTAATATTATAAAGGCAAATGTGACTTTGTTACGCTTTCAAGTCTTAACTACTCGACCGATTATCATGAAATTTTGCATTCACGTTGTCAGGGGTACAGAAAAGTACATGAGGTATCTTTCATCAAGAAAAAATGTATTGTTGCTGAGCGAATAAAGCCGCAACCAAATGTTCGTCAGAAAAGAAGATAATTAACACTTACAGATCATTTTCATGGTTGTGAATGCAGTGAGCAGCGGTGAGTATATGTCGTGAGCTGATGAGTGATCCGCCGCATAACCAGCTGGTGCCACCGCGACGACTCTTGTAACCCAGCAGGGCCATCCAGGGGAAGTCGTCTGGGGGAACAAGTCATGAGATAAGCTGTGAATACTTGGCTGATGGTCTGGGCCATACAGCACGGCGTATGGTTTTCCTACTACAAAGTGTGGTCTTCAGTATTCCTTTTACTTGAGACGATAGTTATAAAAATATTTGTGTAAAGTATTAGACAGTTAATAATTAAAAATTACTACTAAAAATATTCATCATCATCATCATCATCATTTCAGCCTATTGCAGTCCACTGCTGGACATAAGCCTCCCCCAGAGTGCACCACAAGGCCCGATCTCCCGTTTTCGCCATCCAGTCACCTCCAGCCACCTTTTTCAGGTCATCGGTCCATCTGGCCGG
This sequence comes from Catocala sponsa, assembly GCA_963564715.1. Lineage (NCBI taxonomy): Eukaryota > Metazoa > Arthropoda > Insecta > Lepidoptera > Erebidae > Catocala > Catocala sponsa. The sequence goes on along the minus strand of OY751347.1, from coordinate 20,620,963 downwards.
AGGGCGTCCTACACTACGCTTGCCGAGTCGTGGTCTCCACTCGACACTAAAAATATTGACGTCAAAAAATGATGATACAGCTAATATCTCATCAGATAGATGAGTTGATTTAAATTAACTATAATGACTGCTGAAGTTCCTGAATGCAGTCAGAATATGTCCGAAAATATCCAAGAGAAAAATTTAGGAACTGAAAGACTAACATTTACGTGATAGTCGAATTGATTCCAATTAAATAAATATTATAACTTTAAGGCCCCGATGACATGTTTTGTAAATTTGTCCGAAAAAGACTAATAAAAAAGGAAACTGAAATACTAATATTGACATGCAATCATAGCAAAATGTACTCAATATATTATTATTCAGCGAGCCTTAATCACGTTGATAATTATTTAACATATTGAGTGACAGTGGCACACCGGCGGCCAGACACAATAAGTTTTTATTTATGTCTGTCATTCCAACAATTGACAGATTAAAGATAACACGACTGAGATGAGGATGCTGAGATGGGCAGGTGTCACTCTTAAAGACAGAGTAAGAAACGAGCATATTCGAGGAAGTTTTAATATCCACCCAATCGAAGAAAAACTGTCTGAAGCGCGTCTGAGGTGGTATGGGCATGTGATGAGAAGGCCCGACGAACATATGACTAAGCAAGTCCTCTACATGGATCCAGTTACAAGGAAGCGAGGCAGACCCCTTCTTACTTGGATGTCTGTAGTCAACAATGACCTGAAGCAAGCTCAAGTGAATGACTCGACGACCGACAATCGAATCATCTGGCGAAGAATGACGAGAGACGACCCCAATTGAAATGGGATAAGGCTAGGCAAAGAGAGACAGATTGAAGATAAGTAACAAATAGTTTTATCGCGATTAAGACCCGTTAAATTAAATATATACAGATCGCGAAAGTCTTAAAACGTTTATAACTTTATTACAAGGCAAATTTTAAAACAAGATATCTAATGATTTTACTTACGTCTCTAAAATATGACCACACCTCATTATCACACGCAGTATATAACAAAATACCTCACCTAGATTCGCATTGACTCCTCCAACGACCCTGCCCAAAGATGCATTACTCAATCCACATATGGGCGGGTCGGGGAGCGCTGGAACGAAGTCGCCTCCCACAGTCTTGGTAATGGGAGTGGGAGATGTTTCTGGCGCTGGTGTAGTGGTCGTAGTACTGGTCGTAGTAGTCGTAGTAGTATCAGCTACTGGGGCCGATGTTGGGATCCCCGGTCGGGGACAGCAGACCTACACAAAAATGATTCTTTAAGGAACATCGTACTGCTATACTGATTTATTTAAATTTCTCATAGTTTCTTTTTAGGGTACTTAGACAGTTTTTGTATTTGCCACTTACCTTAGGAGCATTGCCGTCGAAGCCGCAATGCGCCTTCCTCAATATCTGAGTGGCTTGAGTTCTTGACTCCTGAAGGATCTTCAAGTACGGCGAGCAGTCGTAGAGGGAGATGCAGCTACCTAGACCACCGTCCACTGTCTGACAAGACTCTTCTGCAACAAAATGTTTGGTCAAATCCTGCTTTGTTTAGGTCAGCATACGATCATGTCAATTAATGTCATGTGATTGCCTGGGTTGGGTAGTGTTATTTGGATATACTGTTCAAGATTTTCAGTAGCCGGATGGATTATCGGTATATATGTGAGACCTAAATAGTTGGCGAAATATAGGTGTAATACACCTCTGAAATATACAGGTGTCATTTTATGTTTGTATTAGATGTTCCCGCAGTTTCACCCGCGTTTATCGTTACTGCGTGCCCCCGTGGGTCGTAGCATGATGTTATATAGCCTATAGCCTTCCTCGAAAAGGCTATCCAACAATAAAATATTTTTTTAAATCGAACCGGTAGTTCCTGAGATTAGCGCGTTGAAAAAGCCAAACAAACAAAGTCTTCAGATTTATAATATTAGTATCGAAAGGAAACTCTTTAGATTTAGGTATGTTCCAAAGTGGTTTAGCTAAGCCTACTAGTACTAAAGCTAAGTTAGTTTATAAATTTATATTTACCTATATCGTGTGAATTTATGGCACTGGCATGAACCTTGATTGGTTAAAAGTCCCTAACTAAATAAAGAAAAAAAGAATAAAATATATATATATATATATATTTTATTTTTTATTTTCCTCGTCAAAATGACCACACTCCACCTGATGGTAAGCAGTCGTGTGGTCTAAGAGCAGTGGCCTCCACATCGCCCCCACAATAGCCGAGGCGATGTTGAGGTCTCTACTTTGACGGCCTGAGAAGAGGCTTTTTCACGCCCCGCTTAAAGAAAACAGGATTGAAGGAAGAAGGAAACACGTGCCTTGGCAGAGAATTCCATGCCTTGGTCGTTCGGCAGAGGTATGAGGACCCAAACTTTTTGGTACGCGCTGTAATCGACTCTACCGTGTAAGGATGGCATCTGAGCCCAGCACGCGTTGTTCTGGATAGCAAAGGGGAGGGCGGGATAAGGTGGAATAACTCTTCAGAGCACTTCCCGTGGTATATTCTGTAGAAACATGCCAATGAGGCAATGTCCCTTCGGAGTTGCAGAGGTTCCAGTGAACTCGTGACCTCTGGATCTCCGATGATACGGACAGCCCGCCGCTGTAACCGGTCGAGAGCGTCCAGCAAGTAGTGCGCGGAGCCATCCCAAAGATGAGAACAGTACTTTACGCAAGGGCGCACTTGTGCCTTATACAATAGGCACAATTGCCCAGATGTGAAGAACCGCCTCACCCTGTTCAGAACTCCGAATTTTCGCAAAGCTTGCTTAATTACGCTCTCGATATAGGTTTTCTGATTAAGGGAGCGGCAAAGATCCATACCTAAGATGGAGAGGCTGTCACGAATCACCAGTGGAGTGTTTTTCAGAGAAGGGAGGGGAAGGAACGGAGACTTTTTTGTTTAGAACGCGCATGCCTGGGTCTTCTTGGCGTTGAACTCGACCAAGTTCTTGGCACCCCATTCATAGATGCGGTCCAAGGTCTGGTCAAGTTCAACGACAAGATTCTGCCTTTTACCCTCAACCTCAGCCTGTTTGGCCCCAGGATGTCCGAGATATCGCCCATGCACGGTACTGTCGTCCACATAACAATGTATGTTGCCAAGATTCAACATATCATTGATATGCAGAAGAAAGAGCGTAGGGGATAAGACAGAACCCTGAGGCACTCCTGCATTGACCTGCATAAATTTGGAAGCGCGACCGTCGCAAAGGACCCGAATACGACGCTTCTGCAGGAAACTTGCAATCCAGGTGCACAGTTGAGGGGGCAAGCCATAGGCCGGTAGCTTGGAAAGAAGAGACCGGTGCCAGACTCTGTCGAAAGCTTTGGCTATGTCAAGGCTGATAGCCAAAGACTCGCCGCGCTTGTCCATAGCCTCACCCCAGAGGTGCGTGACGAACGCTAGAAGATCACCCGTTGATCGTTTAGCCCGAAAGCCGTATTGGCGATCATTTATCAACGATTGATCCTCCAGGTAGCGGACAATTTGGGTGTTAGCACCGAGGTGATAGCTATGGGTCGATAGTTGCTTGGCTCGGAACGGTCCCCCTTTTTGGGAATCGGTTGAACGTTCGCCTCCTTCCAAGCCTCAGGCACCATGCCTGCGGCGTAAGACGTCCGGTATAGGCGCGTAAGCGTGGGAGACTACTCCGCTGCACAGTTTTTAAGGACCACAGCTGGGATGTCGTCAGGTCCACTGGCTTTCCGAACATCGAGAGACTGCAGTATCGCACGAACGGTTCGTTGCCTGATACATATATCAGGCATGGCGTAGCCGCAGTTGGCAATGTTAGGCGGCTGCGAACCGCAGTCATCGATTCGGGAGTTGGCCGCAAAGAGATTTGCAAGCAGATCTGCTTTCTCCTGCGGCCGATGAGCCAGTGATCCATTCGGATACCTCAGAGGGGGCAGCAAGGTCTGGCAGAAGTTGGACTGCACGGCTTTGGCCAGGGGCCAATAGCTACGACTGCCCGTAGGATGCGCCATGAGTTCCTGGCCGAACCGTGCGACGCGCTGGGCATCCGCTCTTAAGTATGCCCTCTTGCAGACCTTTGTGGCTTGGTTGAACGCTGCCTTCAGGTGATCCACGTTAGGGTCGTGGAGAGTGCGAGCCCTGATCCAAGCGCGGTACGCTGTCTGTTTGCGTTCAACAGCATCAGCGCATTCACGACCGAACCAGGGCCTTTTTCTGCCGCCGCTCGTGACATCACTGTATGGAATATAATATTCCATACCCAGGATGATTTCACCAGCGACAGCAGTAGCGCTCTCTGATGGATCCCTGTTCTCAAAGCAACGTTGAGCCCAAGGGATGGATGCGAAGTACTCCCGCATTCCATCCCAGTCTGTCGACGAGTAGTGCCACAGTCGTCGTCTTGCCTCCTCGGGTCGTGGGGGCGTAACAACAACAGCTGTGGCACAAACCAGACAGTGGTCTGAGGTGCCCAGAGGAGCACGAATCGACACACTGTACCGGTTTGAGTTACTCGTCAGCAGCAGATCGAGCAGAGAGGGCGCCTGACCTGCAATGTCTGGTATCCGGGTGGGCTGGAGTACCAGTTGAGACAGGTCATGCGTGAGAGCGAACGCATGGGCAGTTCGTCCCGCGTGGTCTGTTTTGGGAGAACCCAACCAGGTCTCATGGTGGGCATTGAAATCTCCCAAGAACACCAACTCAGCGTTCGGAAACCGCTCCTGCGCGTCGTCGGCCGCCTGACTTAGGTAATAGAAGAGTCGAGTTGTCTCAGCGTCTCCTGAATGGGATCGGTAGAGGCACATGTAGATTTGGCTGAAAGAGCCATGATCTACGTGTACCCAAAGGACAGAGAAGGAAGGGTCCTCTAGGCATTGTAGACGGCGACAGCAAATATCCGCCCTAACAAACAAGCATACCCCGGCTTTCGCGAGGAAACACTCCTCTAGCACGTAGCCGGGATATTGCAGGTAGTTCGTGTCTGCAGGACGGCGTATTTGTGTCTCCGTTAGAAAAAGCATTGATGATGGACGGCATTAAGGTTAGCGTGGAGTCCTCTGATGTTAATAAACTCCACGACACAGGAAGCAGCAGTGGGGTTACGGCGATTGGCTGCTGTTGAACGACAATGCTTTGTTCGTACTGCCATAGAGGGAAAGGAAGGATATTATTATAGATATACAATGTTAATTATAAAAAATGTAGTGTCATGTTAATGGAATACCTACGAAAATTAAATTATACGGACACAGAAAAACTGCTAGAAGTCTTAAAATGATATTGAAAGTAAATTTAAAGTTTTATATTACTTCCTAAACACCTTTAATCGTAGATGTACTTTCGACTGTAAATATTTGTATTAATTATGCGCTAGTGTAAAATAAAATTGTCAAGTGACGTCCTGAAACACAGGTTTATCCTAGTTCAGGCAGGCTTAAACATAACCTTTTGAACTTCATTTATTTTTATACACTATAAATCAACATAGTTTAAGAATTAATTTTAATTTAAGCTTAAATTATATAAGGCAGGTTTGCTTTAACACTGTTAATGATGTATGATGTAGTGTAAGGATGTATCTTATTTTTTCTATCTATAAATAATAATTATTATTATTATATTATCCTAATCCTAACTAATATTATAAAAGCGAAAATGAGTTTGTTTGTTTCTTATCTTTTCACGGCTAAACCACTGAACCGATCATCCTGAAATTTTGCATATACGTTGGCAGGTGTACAGAAACGAACATAGGCTAGCTTTCATCTCGAAAAAAATTTTTGTTCGCGAGGAAAATAACAATAACGTTCTTATGATAATAGATGGCGCCACGTGTCTTTCGAATAATGATTCAATTATATTATTACAAGCAGAGTACAATCCGAATTGATTGTCAAATTCTAAATTAACGCGCGCAAAAGCTAGTTATATATATATTGAAACAACAGACACAAGGAACACCGAGACTCGGGAGAACTGCTTGTGGATCGTGTAGTGAGTGAACCCACAACTCAAGCCGAAGATCATAGATTCCTGATAGCATAGGCGATTCGAACACTTTTCTCACTACACCATCTATGCAGTATTTTCTATTTTCTTTTTTTATACGACTAAGGTGGCAAACAATCATACGGCCCACCTGACGGTAAGTGGTCATCGTAGCCTATGGACGCCTGCAACACCAGAGGCATCACTTGCACGTTGCTGACCCTTTAGGAATGGAAGTGGGAAGGAGAAGGAGCGGGAAGAGGGAAAGAGGGTGATTGGGCGTCCGGCACTCTTACTCGCCGAACGAAACACAACAGTAGGAATACTGGTATTTCACGTCGATATTCTGTGAGAGGGTAGTCTTTCCCCGGTCGAGCCAGCCCATTCATGCTGAAATACTTACCTAATTTTGAATATTTAGTGTTATATAATATATTATTAGATTGCATATTAATTTTATAGTTCTTATTTATTTATATATTGCCTAAATAATTATTTACATACACTGTTTCCAAATTAATTTTCTCAATTTCGCTTTATTAACTTTACAAAACTTGTGTATGCTGTGCTTGCCTGTAAAAGGTTACTAGACTATTATGTAGTTATTAATTATGTAAAAGAAAAGTGTGTTAGTATAAGTAGTTGATGGTAAGCCAAAATAAATAAACAAAATCAGCGAGGCTCTACTACTCATAATTGATAACTGTATTCCACATAGTAAGGGGATTAAATATAATGATCAACAAAAATACTAATTGGTCAGCAAATATTGCACAGCATAACGAGCATCTATACGCCTCAAATCACTGCATTCCGTCTCGGAAGTGTTAGGTTATGTTAGGATCCTTTTTTTAAACCCACCCAAAAATAGGAGCCCCGCTTCGCGGGGCTCCGTCGACTTAGTTTGTTCTCTTTAAAGTTTGCTGGCCATGAGTTGCTGATCAATTAGCTTTGTTTGCTGCGCAATTAGTATTTTTTTGCTGTGCAGTTAATACTACCCCATAGTAAGTATTATTTAACACTGCGTAACCCACGTTAAATGTAAATTGCAAGTTCTTTCTACCGTTTAAATTAACTAGGCGGTTCAGTAAATACATTTAAGTACATAAATGACCTCTATTTAAAAGCAGTTAAATACTCGTAACTTGTCAGCACAACGGCACACAAACAGGTTCTTAATATTATCTATACAGTCTACACAAATAAATAAAATTGAAGTGTCTGTTTGTAATGTCAAAATAACAGCTTTTTATCTAATGCATATGAAAGTATATAAGGTACCTGTACGATAACATCTATTTTTAAAATATATGTCTGTCTGTATGTCTGTTTGTTCCGGCTAATCTCCGAAACGGTTAAACCGATTTTGACGGGCCTTTCACTGGCAGATAGCTGATGTTATAAGGAGTAAATTAGGTAAATTAGGCTACTTTGATTTTAGAAAAAAATTGGGTGCCGCGGAGACGAACACTTTTTAGTTAAAATCTACGCGGACGAAGTCGCAGGTAACAGCTAGTCAATAATAAAATAATTTAATGCTTTTTCTATAATGATGTCGAAAGGTTTATTGGATATAAAACATGCTCATATTGATTTTATGAAGACGAAACTATATACTATATAGTATATATATATATATATACTATATAGTATATATATATATACAACTTGTCACAGATGTAACGCACAACCTCAAACACCCCAATTAGATTATTAAGTCGTAATAATAATATAATCATTAAAATATTACTTTTATGTACTTAAATATTTTAATTTAACGAATTAGTTCTCTTTACTGTGCGCACATAGTATGGATATATTACAATAAATCTAACATTATTGCCTTTATTGCATCAAAAACCTTATTGCCTTGAATTATGATACATTTTCGTTTATTTCAGCTGTTTAATAAAAGGGTGACTATAATTTATTTCGTTTTAATTATTTTAGAGATAAAAATTACCTATATTAAAAATTGCTGGAATTGATTCAGTAGCCGATTTTGAACAAACTACTTTCAGGATGTGCGTTTATTATGTTACATGTTGTATAGTACATAGATGTGCCCGCGGTTTCACCCGCGTTTATGATTACTGCGCCGCCCCCGTGGGTTGTAGCGTGATGTTATATAGCCTATAGCCTTCCTCGATAAATATGCTATCCAACACTAAAATAATTTTTCAATTCGGATCAGTAGTTTCTGAGATTAGCGCGTTCAAACAAACAAACTCTTCAGCTTTATAATATTAGTATAGATCTCATATCTATAGATAGCCTAGTGCCAAACCCTTGAATTGCCACGCAGACGTCTCAAGTTCGATCCTAAGATAAGCACCCCTGATATTACATGCGATCAAAGATATTTGCTAACATTGTTTATAAAAATATTAGATACTAGTTTTCACCCGCGGCTTCGCTCGCATAAATGTAGGTTAGGTTAGATTTGCAACAGTTCTTTTTTCTGGATGAAAGGTACCCTATGTCCTATTCTGTACCCCTGACAATGCATATGCAAAATTTCATGTTGATCGGTTGAGTAGTTAAAGCGTGAAAGCGTAACAAACAAACAAACTCATATTCGCATTTATAATATTAGTAAGGAAGTAAGGATTGCCCGCGTCTTCGCTCGCATAAATCTACGTTAGGTTAGATAAGTAACAGTACTTTTTCTGGATTTAAGGTACCCTATCTCCTAATCGGTACCCCTGACAGCGTGTATGCGTAATTTCATGATGATCGGTCGAGTAGTTAAGGCGTGAAAGCGTAACAAACAAACTCATATTCAAATTTATGATATTAGTTAGGATTCTTACAATAAAACTAATAAATAACACGGTATCCTAAGTTCTATGATATTTTAAAGAGTTAAAAGAGGTTTAATGAGAGTATTGCCATCACGGTAGCCAGCGCAGCGGTTTGACTGTGTACCCTTGATATTGCCGAAACCCATGAGCGGCTGTTGACACTTACCATCAGACGCGTGCACACAATCCTCACTAATATTATAAATTCGAAAGTAACTCTGTCAAAAGTAATTCGCAAATACAATGTGTTTGGTGAGTGGAGTCGGAGATTTTAATGGCATAATATATGGTCATTTATATCTACAATCCATGCTTCAGTATTATTTTTTTATGTTACTTGGGCGAAATGGCGGCCATTTTGTTTATTTTGTTATCTAATCACGGACACACGTGGTAATTTAGCGATATAGTCGCTTGTGAAAGTCCAAAAAAAACAAAAACGGTCTTGTTTTACAGCTCATAGTACAGCTAACATGTTTATGATAAAACATTTTTAGAATCTATCTCAATTCAATTTAAAAAATATATGATAACAGAAAATTAAGAAAATTTTTGCTGTTATTTTTTTGTTATTTCACTTTTTCACAAAAACAAAGTAACATAAAAATGATACTGAAGCATGGATTGTAGATATAAATGACCATATATTATGCCATTAAAATCTCCGACACCACTCACCAAACACATTGTATAATATTAATATTAGTTAGGATTTACCTACATGGCAACATATAAATACACGTAGATACTATTTTTATTCCATCAAGTCATAAAACACAATCAAAACGGGTATGTTAATTAATACAAAGAGTACTTAATTGTTTGTTCGTATTAATGACTGCAATAAAATTAAAATGGCCGACTGCAAACGATAGTTGTATGTCTAACTGAACAACTGCAGTACTAGGATATAAGTAATTTGCAAGCGATCGATCACTGACAAGGACAATTCCACATCCGTGTTTCGAGCCAAATGTTTGCTACATCTTATATTATATGACACCCTATTACACCAAATAAGTTTATGATACCTAAAGTATACAACGGACATGTTAAGACAAACCTCTAAAATAATTTATTAAAGATAAGTCTGAAGGATATATTGTTGGATGAAATATCGATGGATTAATACATCTTCTTCTCCTTAGCCTTTATTATTCCCAAGTCACTTGGGGTCGGCTTTCTAATTTAACCGGATTTGACTGGATATCAATTTTTACACATAGCGATTGCCATCTGACCTCTGCAACCCAAAGGCTAACGATACCCTAAGGCTAGACCAGTGTCAGGATATTAGAGGGCACTGACTTCCCAATAACGACTGCCATAGATGTTCATGGCAGGCGGGACCGACGGCTTAACGTGCTCTCCGAGGCTCGGAGCAGGCAGGAATAGCAGCGATAGCACTGCAATGCAGAGGGTCTCGGGTTCGATCCCACGTCACGCACCTCTGACTTTCGGAAGTTATATAACTTTTCGAAATTATGTGCGTATTGATTGACAATTATCGCCAAAGGATTAATACATATTATTATAAAAAAAAATTATTGATAGTTTTTGTTGTCTTTTATATTTTATTTCGTTTTTCTTTGTTTAACGTATATAACGTTGTTTATGTAGTAGATTTAAGAGCGGGTCTCGCTGTAAAACAATTACGTTTACTACTACGCTATTCGCGCAGTCAACATCTATATATACTTATGTACCATTTATTTGTATACTAACAAGATACCACACGGTTCTACATTACGCAACGGTGTGACAGGCGTCGTTCGTGGTACGAGTTTGACCCGCACTGGCCAACTTGATGGCCTTCAATATACGAATACACGAGTATTAAGCGATTAGTTCTGTTAATAACTAATACTAGTTTTATAATTAGTTATGCTGTGAGATTATAAAATTGTCTTGGTGACGCAGTATATGCCACTGCTGTGTGGTCTCGAGTAAGATTCCCGAGTCGGACAAAATGGTTACTGGGTTTCTTAGACTAGTTTTTTAGTAGCAGAACGGTGACTAGAACTCATCATCCTCTTGCCCTAGTCCCAATTTATTTGGGGTCGGCGCAGTATGTCCTTCGCTTCTATACATCTCTGTCACCCGTCATCTGATCATTTACTCCTTTCCTTTTCATATCCATCCTCACACAGTCCATCCATCTTTTCCTTGCCCTTCCTCTTCTTTTTCGTCCCTCTACCCTCATATTCATCACTTGCATACCTACATACGCATAACATGTCCATACCAAGCCAAACGATTTCCTTTCACCTTCTCGTCTATAGGCACCACTTTCAGACTACCTCTTACGTGTTCATTCCTAATTCTGTGACTAGAACTGTGCATGGTTAACGGCAAAAGGCTTACACCCGACAGGTCTATACAAAATTTCTGACGAACGAAATACTAAGACTATACCTACCACGAAGTTTCTATGGATTTCTTTCTTTCAAAATGACATTAGTCGGAGCTCTTTAGGTAGGTGTAGGTTAAGTGTAGGTCGATCAAAGCGTTACCTACTTTATGTGTTTTATGGTGCTTATGGCACTAACAATAGGCCCGAAATATCGGCATTTTCATGGTATACTAACAATTTTGTATCATTTGTTTTTGGGAAGGAACTAATTCTCAATATACAGCTCACACTAATTTGGGAACCAGGGCTTACACTTTAATTGTATGTACCTTTTTATTACAATAATTTATTTATTTATTTTCGCGTCTATGTATGTCTGCGATTTAATTATTTATCAATTAAACAATATAAGCTTACAGTTAAGCCAAAAGGCATATACTATACAATTAGTATATAATAGTTCCTAAAATTAGCTTGTTAAAAGCGAACAAGATCGGAACGGATCGAGCAAATTGCGATTAGGTTTATCTGTAACAATTTATTCAATATGATAATATTCAGCATGTAATCTAGAACTGAGCTCAGTAGACGACAATAGACCCTAAAATCAAATCTAACGAAATATTAATGTAAAATACCTCTACGTGAGACTAAGTACGTTTTTTGACACAAAAGATCCCACTGAGTCGAAGTGTCGCCGGTCTGTACTGACTGGCCCCCACACACAAGATAAGTACGTCTTTCAAATATTTCTGCGATGATTTACTGACCTCTGAGAGTCGACCTCAACATTATTTGTTCTACATATTATTCAACACGAGGCCGCGGGGTTTGCCAAGTGTACGTTAATTAAATTGAGTCATACTCAATTCCTTAGAGTATGATTTAAGTAAAGACCAAACAAGTCCAACAACTCACAAGTAAAAGTTACCCGAAACAAATCGCATGCTGTCTCACTCTTCTTAGGTTAAAGAAGAGATATGGTAAGACTTTTATCTTAAAGATAAATACTATCTGGAGGTGATAGTACAAGCCCTGCGTTTATTGACCTTTGATTCTGTATAAAGTTTAAAGTGATCAGGAATATCACTAATACTTAAGTTGTTATTATTTAACCTATTAAGTCACCACGGCACTCCGGCGGCCAAAAACAGCTTTCAATTACATATGTCTGGCATTCCAATAATTGTCATGTTCATACTTATTTCGTTCTTAGCCATCTAAAAGCTGCCTGAAAGATTTTAGATATCGCTTTTAAGATTGAAGAGATTGCTTTTATAGATAAATCTGCCCTTTTTAAATTACTAGCTTTTGCCTACGGCTTCACTCGCGTAAAAGTAGGTTAGGTTATGTAATGTTAGTAACAGTGCCTTTTTAAAATGAAGTATAGTCTATGTTCTCGGGGCTAACATAAAAAGCTTTCGAATGGTGAAAGAATTCTTAAAATCGGCTTTGTAGTTTTTGAGAAATAAACACACAAAATATCAAATCTTTCCTCTTTATAATATTAGTATAGATAATATGCTTTATTTTTGTTGTGAACTAAATCGATATATTAATACGTGAAGCAAAAACTTTGTACTCCTTTTTACTAAAATTGCGCTGACGGAGGAGAATGAAATTTTGCACAGTTAAAGTTTATATGGAGAAGGAGGGGTGAATCCTAATATTTTTATAAAATATCCATTAGATATACATTAAATTAATGAAAAAACACTACACGCACACAACCATGCATTTGACACACGCAGTCGAATCGCGTTCGTAGTATTTTGGCATTGTTCGTCTGACGTCGTAAAATTCTTTGTAACTATTTTTACAAGTTTGCTTTATTACAATAAATAGTACCTTATTTATATGTTATAAAGAAAAAAAGAAAACAAAGTAGCAAACTTAGGGATTTTGGTCGAATTTTGACCACTAGGCGACCACTAGTTTCTATTAATGTACAATGTAGCTTATTCTTTTCTATTATATTGTGTTTTTAAATAAAATGTGTCAGGTACCTGCTCAATATAATTATATAGTTTTCGCGTTAATATTAGCACCTAGAGTGCAACCTGTCGACCGGTTTACACGTGTTATTAGACAAAGTAAAGTCATCGCAGTATTGGCATAATTAGATGTCATGGAAGAAGAATTATCTTAAGATTGCGCCGAGCGAAATGTGCCAAAACAGGCGGTCACAGTTAAGTAAATAAAATCAACACTTTTTGTTAAATACAAATATAAAATATACATTTACCATAACAATGAATGTGTTTACAATTTAGTACTCCGTGTAAAAAACTTATAATAATTAATATTTTCGACTACAAAATTACGTAAATTTACAAAAACGTAAGCTCCTATTACGTGATTTTTAGATTATAATAGTAGAAGTTTATCCTAGTTTACCTACAGCTTAAACAAAACATAAATAGTTACATTACAATTTTACCGTCCCAAATATTTAAGTTATTAGTTGACAATAAAGATACATATTTATCAAAAAAGCACTTCTAATCCTGCATACAATGTTACTATGGCGGCCGCGCGCCGATTTGAAGATGCGCCGCTCGAGCTCTGTCATTATCTGTCTTACGCTCGGCGCAGTCTTAAGTAATATTATAAGTGCGCATCTGAGTTCGTTTGTTACGCTTTCACTGATCGTCATGAAATTTCGCAAACAAGTTGTTAGGGATATGAAAAGGACATAACTATGACGTAATAATATTATTCATACAGAAATAAAGAAGCGAAACCGCGGGCATCTAGTAATATAGGTATATGTAGAAAAGGGAAGAGGAATGAGGAAAAAGTTGCTAAGAGAGTATTAATTTATACTAATATAATAAAGAAAAAAAATTATTTGTATGCTGTTTGTTTGTAATGATTTAAAGCAAAAACTAATCAAACGATTTTTTAAATTATTTGCCTTAGAAAGCTGAATTATCACTGAGTAACACAAGGTATATTAAATTTTTTTTAAATTAGTTTTACGCCTAATCTAAGCTACTTTTACGCGAGCGAAACCGCGAGCAAAAGCTAGTTATATACACCTAGAAAAAGGCTTATTTACACGAGGCAAGTTTCTTGAATATCTAGCGCTATATTTGTCTTACGTGGTGACAAAGCGGCGATGGAATGACACTTGCTTTAAGAAACCCGCCTCTTCTAAATGGGCTTTAAGAGTAAAGAAGAACGCTATAAAGGAATTATCGTGTAAAAAAGAGTGCGAAGATTGATAGTGGATATCTGATGATCAGAGGTAATTGCGGTCTATGATCTCTTGTAATACCTCCAAGAAAGAAGTCGTTGTTCTACCATTCAACGGTCAACAATCGCTTTATCTTTTTATTGACAGCAAACCACCTTCATCTAAAGAACACAGCGTTGACCTTTATTTGCTAGCGCTTTTATTATGGTGTTGAGGTTTCGAAAACTAAACCCAATTTAACCAGTCAGCTCCTAAAAAAACCAGACATAATTAAGAACGATGTCTGGCTGCTGATATCACTAGGATATCGCATCGATACCGCTGAGAATCAATGGGTTAATACAAGATTTGAAGGAACCATGTGTCAACTTACCGAAAACTGGAGTGGAGCCAAAGTTAAAGTTGTTTCTGGATTCCGTTTCCACAGCAGGGACTGGTGTGAGGGGTGGTAGTGTCGTGGTTGTATCCTGCACTGCTGGACTGTCGTCAAACTTCACCGGGTCGTTAGGTGGTACTGGTATGCTCTCTGTGAGAAATAAATACGTATTTAATTATCCAATTTTCTGAAAGAAATGTTTGGAATATTGAACAAAGTGTTAAAAGAATTTATGTAAAGAAACTTCTTCATTTTACTACAACTATGTGGTTGTAATTTAGTGGCTGGCAATATTGTCAACAATGGCAACCATACTGCGCAGTAGGTGGCAATATTTTGCGTATGGCAGGGCCATATATGCTGGAAATTATATTTGGAATATCCTAATATCCTCCAGACCGAATTTCGGCCACGGCGGCCAGTCTTAACGGAGACTGGCCAACTACGCAGGAGATATTATAGTGCACAAGTATGTGCGCAAACATAAGTGCACTCTCTGTTCCCTAACTCTCATGATTCGATGGGGCGGTAATCCGACACGACTGGAGAGAGATCAGGCGCAGGATCAACGGCTTTACGTGCTTTCCGAGGCACGGGGGTGTCTTAAATCGCCAACTTCCTTACTCCGGGATGCTATTGAGATTTCTTAACTGAAAAAACCATTAACTGTTTGCTGGTGCGACTCGGGATTCGAACCCGAGACCTCATGCACAGCAGTCGCATTCACTACCACTGCGCCACGAAGGCAGCTTGGAATATCCCACTCATTAAAAATTTGTGACCTAATGAAATATTGCTATGAAAATATTTTTCCGTTTAGGAGCCTTTTAAAATATATAATACATATTGCTTAAGTAAAAATATCACTAGTTTTAAATCATGATTTATATAAATTAACGCTTGCATATAAAGTATGTTAATCCTTGACAATTAATTAACTTCAGATTAATAGCACAGCATTGGATTAATGTAAAATATTATATTAATCGAGGTATTAAATACTAGTTTATTTACAACTTTTGATCTTTTATTTGACACTCAAAGTCGTTGACCGCTGCCTAAATTGACCGCTATTTAAATTTTACGCGGTTAAACTCACAAAATTTATCATAATGTACCTGATTCATGTGAAGGTTATATAGTCATTATGCTAAAAAAGTACATTGTGGTTTCTAAATTCACTGGTCATGCAAAGTGTTTTGGTGTTATTGTCACAAGCTGCACACCATCTAGCCCAAACTAAGCAGAGCTTGTACTATGAGTATAAACAATGGATAAACATACATAATTATATACGTTTTTTTGTAATTACATACATATTATACATAGAAACACCCAGACCAAGACAAACATCCATGTTCATGCACACAAATGTTTGACTTGTGCGGGAATCGAACCCGCGACCTCAGGTGCAGCAGTCGGTTACACCAACCATTACGCCATCGAGGCCGACAAAGTAGAAAATGTATCAATTTGACTAATTCTATTAGTGATCACCCGGTGATCGAAGCCAATCTTTTATTTATATAAATGTTATCTCTGTGCACTCCTTCTCCATATAAGTTTGTATGGCAAAGCAGAGAAAGGTAAAATTTATTAGAAGAAATTAGAATTCCGTGCGCGCAATATGCTTAAATAGGAATATAAAGTTTATAAGGCTAGTGTGAATGGAACAGTCGCAAGAGGAAAACCTAGGCGAACGTTTCTCGATCAGATCGGAGGCGTTCCGGACAAAGGCCAGGTTAAGAGCTCCTTGAATCGACGGGCGTGTATGAGGAATGTGAGGAAAGTGAATGCAGCCAGAGAAGTGTCAGGATCGTAGCAAATGGAAATCCGTATTCTCTGTCTACCCCTCTGGGTAACAGGCGTGAATCTATGTATGTATGTATAAGTTTTCTCTTCACTTATTAATAGATACCTACAGTTATATACATATAAACTCACCTTCTTGACCCTTGTTCTCCTGATTACCTGCTTGATTATCAACGAACCCTTGATTACCACCATTAGGTTGGTACTGTTGATTGCCATCGAAATTCACAACTCCATTGCCATTATTCGGCTGCATCATGCCATTGCCTTGGTTTTCAACAGACTCTTTTTCTGCCCCAGAAGGTCGGTACTGATTACCATCAAAGACTATTCCACTATTGCCATTATTTGGCTGAGCCATACCACTTCCCTGATTTTCAACATAGCCTTGGTCTACCGCAGGAGGTCGATACTGATTACCCTCAAAAATGACACCACCATTGCCATTATTTGGCTGAACGCCTTCATTGCCTTGATTTGGTCTTTCGAAGTTGACTTTGCCGTTATTTGGCTCTTCAACTACTATGTAAACATTTTCTTGAGGTGGTTGCTGGTTGATCATTGTGGGTTTTTGACGGTTTGGGTTGAATAGTCCCTGGATACCTTCACGTATCCTCTTCGGGCCTTGGAAAACGTTTTGGAGGAAGCCATTTTGATTTTCTCTTGGTTGGAAGAATCCTGTGAAAGAAATTAGACAGCTTTAGTATATGGAAAATGTCGCTTTTAATAAACCTGGCAAGTTATCTAAGGAACACGACATTAATCTTTATTTGGTTGCGCTTTTATATGGAATCAAGGCGTTAAAAATCTTTTTGAAGTATCCAATTTATCCTGTCAGGGCTTGGATAACCAGAAGTACAAAATTTAGATACATGTTCTTTGGACAATAATAAGCTTGTAGTATTTTTTTTTGTATAATAATATAAATTTGTATTATACTTATTTATATAATATATATAATCATATCTTCTATCGTACAAGCTCGAATTCTCACTTTCTTCGGGCACGTATCAAGACGTGAAGGTGTCTCCATAGAGCGCCTTGTGGTACAAGGAAACGTCGAGGGCAAAAGAGCACGTGGTAGATCGCCTATGCGGTGGACCGACCAAATTAAGGCAGCATTAGACAATGGTCCCTTGTATGAGTGCACCAGAAAGGCAAAGGTGCGTGAAGAGTGGCGACGGATTGTCAAGCATGCTACACAACCTTATCTTATCTTATGCGGGGGCCAGTCAGTGCAGACCGGCGGCACTTCGACCCAGTGGGATCTTTTTTGTCGACACTCTCCCAATAACGACTGCCATAGATGTTCATGGCAGCCGGGACCAACGGCTTAACGTGCTTTCCGAGGCACGAAGCAGGCGATAATTGTCAATCAATACGCACATAATTTCGAAAAATCATATAACTTCCGAAAGTCAGAGGTGCGCGACGTGGGTTCGAACCTGAGACCCTCTGCATTGCAGTCTGTTGTTCTCCCCACTGAGCTATCGCTGCTCTCACAGAACCTTAAAAATGACCACGACCTTTCCGTCAAGAGTGAAACGACGTAGAATAATATAATGTCATGATAAACAGTTGAAGATAATAATAATAATATGTTGATGTGTTGATTATGAATTAAACAACAGTTTTATAAGTATTTAATAAAGCAATTAATGTCGCAGTTGTTAGAACTATCTGCCATATGTAAAGCCGGTGTATCATAATAATATGCTTATGAGATTATAAGATATTATAACAAGTATATTGCTGAGTAATTGATAAATATTAACCACAGTAAATTACTTATGCATCTTTAATTATAAAACACCTACACCTAAGTTTATATTAATACTAGCTGTCCCGCGCAACTTCGCCTGCTTCACATTAGATAACTTTTAACCGTTTGAAAAAAAAACTCTTTTACAGACCGCGCACTGTACAATGACCGGTCTGAACATTGCGCGAGTGGCGTCGCAGTTACAAGTTT
Source organism: Catocala sponsa (assembly GCA_963564715.1). Lineage (NCBI taxonomy): Eukaryota > Metazoa > Arthropoda > Insecta > Lepidoptera > Erebidae > Catocala > Catocala sponsa. The sequence goes on along the minus strand of OY751347.1, from coordinate 20,602,451 downwards.
TAGGTCTCTTTGGTGACAGGGGGCGGGGGTGTTACGCATCTTAGCGACTGTATGTACATGCGCAACAATTCGGAGACGCTATGTTCAGTCCGGCCATCGTAGATTGCGCGATCTGTAAGTTGGAACAAATTACAGATGGTTACGAAGTTTGATCAAAATCAGTTCAGTAGTTTAGGAGTCCATAGCGGACAAACAACGTGACACATAATTTATCTTTATATACTAGCTGTCCCGCGCAACTTCGTCTGCTTAACATTAGATTAGTTTTGCCCGTTTAAAAAAGAACTGTCCTATCTTTTAAGTTGGACCAAATTACAGATGGTTACGAAGTTTGATCAAAATCGGTTCAGTAGTTTAGGAGTCCATAGCGGACTAACAACGTGACACATAATTTATATATATTAAGATTAAGATAAATCCTGAACCCAGAAACTAACCTAAATGTAGTTTCAGTGCCTTAGTAAACTCACTAACTTATATATTTTGACGTCCATAGGTTTACTTTGTGACCTAGATGAATAAATGATTTATGACTTTGACTTTAAATATTTAGCAGTCAAATCTAAAGTTATGGTTCTATTACACAATGCCGGAAGTTGGTGCGGGTTATCACTGAGTCAGCGAGGCAGTATCAGAGCTATTATTAACCATAGTCTAGTCTCCATAGTCTAGTTATATTTTATTTTATTTAGAAAATACTAAGCAGTTCTCAATTTATTAATAATTCTAAATTCATTGATTGATGATGTAGCAGTTTAAGTGGTCGCCTCACGACTGCTGTCGTGGCGATTATGTACAGACTGATTGGTAAAAGACTGGACATATTGAAGGAGGGTATTCAGTACTCGATTCTGGATCCGAATATCTACAAAAAATAGATACTTAAAATTTTACCTAGTTATCCAATAAAAACTTAATGTGCGGACACTCTTGCGCATATACCAAAGCTAAATAAAACCTCCGCCCCCAGCCCCAGCTACCGCACCCCGCATTCTCCCGAATTTGCACCCCCGCCCGTCCTTTTCTTATCAAAGGTCGTTGGCTCGGTAGCGCGTCGCGCTCGACAGCTGTGTGCGACGCGCGCAGTGTCCACATTTTATGGATATTTCATACAAATTTTCATAAAGGTTTTCTTTGCAGGTTACATAGACATTTTTTTTATATACGTTACGTCTGGCTATAAATTATCATGTCCTTAAGTATGTACAAGGTTTAACCAGTCACACTGTATAGTATATTCAAACAGGGAACAAAAAATTGTGTGATCCACAATTGGTTGTTCCGAGTTCTGGGTGTACTTTCTGTCTGTCTGTTTGTAAAGTCTCCCGCGTCACAGAGTTTATACCTCGTGCGGGACTTGTATTTTTTAAAAGAGAAAAGATTCGAATATTTTATTACCAAAAATTGTTAGAACACGTCATAATTAAAATATATATATACATATAAATAGAAAATAATGTAATATTAGAAAAGCGAGCTCAAAGAGTAATTCAAAATTTAATCCATACTAATATTATAAAGCTGAAGAGTTTTTTGTTTGTTTGTTTGAACGCGCTAATCTCAATAACTACTGGTCCGAATTGAAAAATTATTTTAGTGTTGGATAGCTCATTTATCGAGGACGGCTATAGGCTATATAACATCACACTATGACTCACGGGGGCGGCGTACTAATCATAAACGCGGGTGAAATCGCGGTCACATCTAGTACTTAATAAAAATGTACTTGAAAAATACCGGACACTTCTAAATTCGGAAGTGAGTTCGACAATAATCTTACAGAACAGCACAGCCTTCGAACGTGGAATAACCTATTTAATGATATCGAGAAACCGTATGACATATGACACACTTGATGTATGATGAAGGCCATTTCCTATTGGCGTTCCGGTTACTGGTCTGTCTACCTTTCCGGATCGAACTACGTGTTGGCGACAACAAGGGTCTGATTAGTTGACTCACGTCATCTAGAAATACCAGTGACATTGATATATATTTGTAGTTATTGTTAATTTTTAGCATATCCGCAACCTAGCTAACAGGTTTTTTTTTTCTAACGTTCGATGTTTATTTATTTGGATCACAAAATAAGCTACAATCAAAGAGAAACAGGGTATAAATTATAGAATATAATGGCAAATTGTAGCTCTATGTGTGGATAGAATATGTAACTATCAATCTACGACAATATCTTTAGGTTCAAGTTGTTTTTTTTATATTGACCTTTGTTTAGTCTTATATTAAAATATTTTGGCATAACATTTCGATCATATAGTGGCTTCCGATGTGATCAATCACCCTTTTCGCTATTTCTTCGTAAAAACCAAACATCATGAAGATCCACTTCCTGAACGAAATGTGCCGACCCAAATGTTCCTAAAATTAAGAAAATGTGTAAATTTGGGACAATAATGTCCATGACCTCATAATCAGCAATTACGCGAGCGTTAGCTCAAACCAACAAACCATTAAAACTACAATTAATGAGTGTACAATACAATTAGCCCTGTATATAAATTTTCCCACTGCTGGGCATGGGCCTCTTGTCACTGTAAAAAGGGTTAGGCGATATTCTACCACAGTGGCCCGGACTTTCGATTAACAGATCTTTCATATCATCGATAACTTTCAAACATGCAGGTTTCCTCAGAATGATTTTTTTTTATTTAATACGCATATAACTACGAAAAGTCAAAGGTGCGTGCATTGGGATCGAACTCGAGACCTCTGCGTGTCAGTCCTACGATCTCCCACTGAGTTACCGCTACTTGGTGTTAAAAACTGTGCTCACTAGAATTTGATGGAAGTGCAGTAATGACAGGCCCTTTTTTATATGGGCGAATGCATTGACACATACCTCACAGCGGAAAAGATGAGCGGAAGGGTTATTTATTTATTTATTTTTTATATAACTAAGGTGGCAAATAAGCATACGGCCCACCTGATGGTAAGTAGTCACCGTAGCCTATGGACGCCTGCGACACCAGAGGCATCACTTGCGCGTTGCCGACCCTTTAGGAAAGTATGTGGGAAGGAAAAAGAGCGGGAAGGGGGAACGAGGGTGATCGGGCCTCCTCCGGCATTCTCACTCACCGAACGAAACACAACAGTAGGAATACTGGTATTTCACGTCGATATTCTGTGAGAGGGTAGTAATTCCACGGTCGAGCCGGCCCATTCATGCTGAAATCAGCAAGGCATGGATCTACCCGACAGTGAGTAATGCCGGCCTTCCCCAATCTTGATATGAAGTATGACAACTGATTAATCAGTGTTACAATGAGTGCGCACTTTGTATACTTACTTATATAACTACCATTTATATGATAAGTCGTACAAGGTTCTAGTCCTTGACTTACTGTATTTATATTATATTAGTATTTGCCCCTGACTTTGTTGTGTGGTCTGCAATTTGTCAGTGGCTTAATGTACTATCGGCTCCAGCGACGGATGACCATTTCAGAAAAATTTTCGCTTGCACATGTTGACCATTTGAGTTTGTATCGCCTTAGAATCAGTAAACAAATGTAAAGTGTAAAAAAACTCAAACAAAGAAAGGGGCGTGTCACGGGTACGGGTACCAAGTGTTGGCCTGCTATGCAATTTTAACCTTAGGAGTGATGCGATTACTGCTGAACCTTAGATGCGATTTTGTTTTCTGCATTTATAATTTAAATACAGAACGTCTATATTCCAAACTCAAATATCTATAACCGTTTTTTCCTTTACAAATGGCGGCGCTATTACTTAGTTCCGGTCATTGTAGAACTATCTACTTATTGCGCCATCGATCAAGTCAATGTTACACGACGCCTACTGACAATGACAAGCTTGTTATGGTCAAGTTAAATCTATTATATACACATGCAACAAAATATTATGGTCATAGTAAAGTACACCTATTAAATAGTAACCCTATGTTTGGAAGTAAAACGTATGGTATTTGGCCAATCGGTTGGCTCCCAAAGATGATGAATGATTATTATATGAGCTTGCCTCTTATAGCGCCAAAAGGAAGTTGTTCTGCTCGAAATTAGGTAGATAGCCCACTAATTAGGGAACCGTTCTCGCGGTCCAAATTGAGTAATTATACTCAGTTTGGACCCTTAAAACGGTTCTCAGTGTATTTTAAGAAGTATCTACAAAATACGATAAATATTTGTGTAAAAATGCCAAATGAAGTACCTACTCTTAGTATAGGTACATTCTACTTTTCTTCTCCCTAGCCTTTATTATTCCCAAGTCACTTGGGGTTGACTTTCTAGTCTAACCAGATTTGCGTGGATGTCAGTTTTTACACGGAGCGGCTGCCATCTGACCTCCGCATCCCGAAGGCTAACGATACCCTAAGGCTAGACCAGTGTCAAGATATTAGAGGGCACTGACTTCCTAATAACGACTGCCATAGATGTTCATGGCAGCCGGGACCGACGGCTTAACGTGCTCTCCGAGGCACGGAGCAGGCGATAATTTTCCCCGTTTTCGCAACATTTTTCATTGCTGCTCCGCTCCTATTAGTCGTAACGTGATATTATATAGCCTAAAGCCTTTCTCGATAAATAGGCTATCCAACACTAAAAGAATTTTTCAATTCGAACCAGTAGTTCCTGAGATTAGCGCGTTCAAACAAACAAACTCTTCAGCTTTATAATATTAATATAGATTTCGCGGTAGATACTTTTTAATGTCAAAAAACCCAAATTTACCTAATACGTGATTGTCACAACCCGTAATGTTGGAACGAAAACTAATTACATAATTTTCGTTCGACGCGCCACACAAAGCGAGGCTCAGGGAATAACATACCGGATTTACAATGAAGTTTTTATAGTAATTGCCTTCATTAGCTGTTTAATGTTATAGCCTTATAGCACATATCGTTTTTTGTATGGATATGTTGTTGATCAACATTTATGTGACCGTGACCGTCGAGTTTTGTTATTAAACAGGTCTTTCATTACGTTATTTTTATGAATACTGCCTCCGTGGCACAGCGGTAGTGAATGCGACTGCTGTGCATGAGGTCTCGGGTTCGAATACCGGGTCGGGCCAACAAAAGTTATTGGGTTTTTCTGTTAAGAAATCTCAATACGAGCCCGGAGTTAGGAAGTTGACGGTGTTAGATACCCCCGTGCCTCGGAAAGCAAGTATCCTGCGTCTGATCTCTCTCCGGTCGTGTCGGATTACCGTCGCATCGGATCATGAGAGTTAGGATACAGAGAGTGTACTTGTATTTGTGCACACACTTGTGCACTATAATATCCCCTGCGCAAATGGCCGATCTCCGTTAAGATTGGCCGACGTGACCGAAAATCAGTCTGGAGCACATTATTATTATTTACAAATAATTTTGTGTCGCGGGAGACTTTACAAATATTCAAACAACGAACACAAAGAACAGATAGATTCGGAACAACTATTTGTGTCTCACACAAATTTTTGTCCGGTGTGGGGATCGAACTCACAACAGTCGGCACTGTAGCAGTGGCGAACACTTAAACCACTGCGCTATCCATGCAGTCATTGGACAGACACAACAGATTTTTAATTATGTCTAATATTTTTTTTATTGCGTTCATCGGTGACGAACGAGCCAGCAGCCCACCTGATAGTAAGCGAGACCTGTGGCTCGTACACATGGCTGTGTTTTCTTAGCATTACAGAAGAAATGTCAAATAAACACAACCAAGTCGCTGCCTACCGGAAGGAATGGAGCAGGCTGGGGTTTGGGATGGGAAGGGTGATAGGGTCTCCGGCGCTCTCACTTACCGAACGAAACATAACAGATACTGTTATTAACCGACTTCAAAACAAGGAGGTGGTTATCAATTCATCTGTATTTTTTAAAATGTTTTTTACCTCATAACTTTCGACTGGGTGAACCGATTTTGATGATTCTTTTTTTATTTGAAAGCTGGTGCTGCCCTTGTGGTCCCATTTCCCATTTTAATCAAGATTTGACCATTCGTTATCGAGTTATCTTTAATAATGCGTATTTGGCTACATTGATGATGTTCTCGTTGTTGTCAAGGTTCACTAAACGCCGGAAAATAAACAAAATTTTAACAAAAAAGGAAACAGACTTCAAGGAAGAATATTCTAAAACTTGTAAAATGCAGTAAAAGGCTAATAAATAATTGCATATTCTCGTGAATAATTAAATTATTGTTATTTTTGGAGTCGGTGTCAGCCGCCCGCGCCGCGTGCTGCGTCTATGTTGCACACATGTGCATGCCAATGTTATGTTATGATTATAGTAAGACATCTCATGTTTAATTAGTTACAAAACTACCTTGGCTGACACCGACTCCATTAATAACAATAATTTAATTATTCACTGGAATATGCAATTATTTATTAACCTTTTAATGCATTTTACAAGTTTTAGAATATTCTTCTTTGAAGTCGGTTTTCTTTTTTGTTATTTTACGTCGATCGTCTGTGAGAGGGTGGTACTTCCCCGGTCGAGCCGGCCCATTCATGCTGTAACCAGCGTGGCCCTACTAAGGCTTGATTCTAAGACTTGATTGATTAATTGCCCACAGCTATAGCCTTAACCCCTGACGCGAGCGCTTCGCACTTTTAACTTTGTAGCAGAGATGGACAGTTTTGCTTGTACACGGAGTGAATTCACAAGGATAACATTATATTATGTACCTAATAAGTTTTAGAAAATAGGTTGTTTAATTATATATTAGGTTTTCTTCAACATTGGGTTTGCCTGTAATATAGTTGTAAGTGATGATTACATAAATAAATAAAAAAATCAACGGGTTGCACTCCGGGAGTGCCGGCAGAAGAGAAAACTTGAATATTAACGTTGTGCATTTTTGATATTTTGGAATGGTTAGGGAATAATTTTGCAAGAATTGCTTTAATTATCAGTATAAAAGTACTATCATTTATGTGGTAAAATACAATATTCATTTATTTCGCTAGCGTACACAAACATGACAATTGTCCCTCCGTCTTACGAATTTTCGATCAGGTAACGTGTCCTGAAGCGAGTTTGACAATTCTCCCTCCGTCTTACGAATTTTCGATCAGGTCATGTGTCCTGACGCGAGTTTAAAATATTTTACCCATCACAAAAAAGTGCACAACGCCGCTAAAGAAGTTTTCACTTCAAAAATAAATAAATAAATAGTTAAAAATATGTTGTTTAGGATTTAACGAGACCTTAACGTGGTCATTCAGCGATGACTGATCGTTGTGCCACGCTGAGGTCTGGAGTTCGACCGCAAAACACGCGCCTCTGACTTTTTGAAATGATGTACGTATTAAGGAAAAACTGCCTGGTTTCACGTTAAAGGAAAACATCGTGAGGCAACTCGTATATCTGAGAGCTCTCCATAATGTTAACAAAGATGGGTGAAATCTGGTGATGGGGTTATAAGTTAAGCAAGAATACTGTACTTATTATGATATGCCATGATTACTCTTGACCTCGCCTAGCTGTTGCACGTCCATGAACCGAGATGAAGTAGCTACATGCTTCTGAACATGTCGAGAATGCCTTGCGTTTACTATGTACATATTTTCCTCAATGGTTATGTACTCCGAGTAGGTATATACATACGTTCCTTCACCAGGTTGCAATCGTTCTGAAGAGCCATCAGAATTGTGCATCGGTATGGTTGGTTGCCCGTCCAGTTTTGTATCGAGGTTGTGATTAACTATGGTTACTACTAAACAACTTTTCAGGTAAATATCATGTGTTCTTTTTTTAAAGATCAATTTACTATTTTTTTATTTTTTTTTCTTTATTTAAGGAGCTTTGTCACAATGTGACTATGTCGCTCCATCATAGTCACCGGGTAATCTGTCTATATATTTTTTTATTATTGCCTTTGTCTACCAAAGTTTATAACTGTGAAGGAAAGTCATGATGGCAACAAATACAACAATGTCAAGGATACACAGCCATGCCACTTCTTGGATAGTGATATTCTCTTTAGTCCCCGTCTGAAGTAGGATTTTTAATTACTTCTTACTTATCAATTCATATTATTTAAAGAATGTGACATTTTTCGGCTGTTCCTTTACTTACTTTGGCGAAGAGCAGCGATAGCTCAGTGGGGAGACCAACAGACTACAATGCAGAGGGTCTCGGGTTCGAACCCACGTCGCGCACCTCTGACTTTCAGAAAGTTATATGACTTTTCGAAATTATGTGCGTATTAAATGACAATTATCGCCTGCTCCATGCCTCGGAAAGCATGTTAAGCCGTTGGTCCCGGCTGCCATGAACATCTATGGCAGTCGTTATTGGGAGAGTGTCGACACAAAAGATCCCACTGGGTCGAAGTGTCGCCGGTCTGCACTGACTGGCCCCCACATAAGATAAGATAAGATACTTTGGCGAAACTGAAGCCGAAGACTATTTAAAGACTGCCAAATCGGCCATGCTAATTTATGACCAGGCGGAAGATTTTCAGCAGATGAAAGAAATGGAGCCGGTGGGGATCGCGTTTACTCCAATGATTGCACCTCGCTTTTAGTGGCACCAAATGTCCATGTATTACGCACTTGATAAAACATCTGTAGTTTTCAGCCTTTGCTGCATTGAATTGACATGAGCCTCTGAACGGGGTTAAATGAAATTTGGCACAAAGATAGACATATCCTGAATTAACATATAGGAGGTTTTTATCCCAGTATACCTTACCATGAGATTCTCGCGGAAAAAGCCGCGGGCAGACGTTAGTTGTTAATATATTATCTCTGCAAACGAGTTTCGTGACATGATGCTACCTTTAGATATGCAAATGAATTTACAATCACGAGCTCATCAAGAATTTTAAGAGTTCGATTTACGTGGCTTGAATTAGAATAGTGCAGGAACGTTTGACCTTAATGCTCATAATATATTAAGTCTATTTTAAAGATCGCGATAATAGTATAACTTGTTGTTTCAAGTATTGGCAAAATTTACTCTTTTTTGTGTGCGTTCAAACCAACAATATATGCTTAATAATCCATGTTAATTTTAATAATACAACTAGGTATGTGTCTTCCACAATGTATCTATTTACGGCCTCCGTGGCGCAGTGGTAGTGAATGAGACTGCTGAACATGAGGTCTCGGGTTCGAATCCCGGGTCAGGCCAACAAAAAAGATATTGTATTTTTCTGTTTAGAAATCTCAATACAAGCCCGAAGTTAGGAAGTTGGCGGTATTAGATACCCCAGTGCCTCGGAAAGAACGTAAAGCTGTTGATCCTGCGCCTGATCTCTCTCCGGTCGTGTCGGATTATCCGTCCCATCGGATCATGAGGGTTAGGGAACAGAGACTGCACTTGTGTCTGCGCACATACTTGTGCACTATAATATCTCCTGCGCAGTTGGCCAGTCTCCGTTAAGATTGGCCGCCGTGACCGAAATTCGGTCTGGAGGACATTATTATTATTATTTGAACAGCAATTACAGATGTTGATTTCATACAATCATCTTTCTATTCTTACTTCATTGACTCTTATCAAATTGTTTTTTTATCGGTTTGGAGTACTACAAACTTGACCTCAACCCGAGCGTTTCTTATCAGGACGCTCGCCGAGGCCTTTTTTTTGTCGCAGGAAAATCCTTTATGGATATCCTCTCCCCCGAAGGGGGTCGGTATACACACTAAAAACCTGGTGTGAGCAGTCCCTCCGCCGACGGGTTGGGGCGGGATGTGGTTGCGTTAGCAATCACCATCACGCTCGTCGAGGCCTGCCTTAAGCCCGGTTTCCATTGCAAAAGGAGCGAGAAATAACCGGAATGTCATCCAATAAGCAAAAATATATTTTACATTCTACTAAGAGTATAGTTTTGGTCAATTATGAGAGTTAAAGTAACTCCGTACAAAACTCATTCTGCTAGCAGTAAGTACGTTCGCTGGAAGTATAACTTTAAAAATAAGCGAGGTATGGTCCTGATTCCCAATTCTGCCCTGATACGAGAGAAGGCCGTTAGTGCCTTGTGAATGCGATATCCTAATCGATGAATTCAAATAATAACGTGAAATTTCAGGGTATTTTTTGCAGATTACATCTTTAACCAATTGAAATTTAGTCGAAAGCTTGTAAATATTTTTGTAAATCAAATAACCAAGAATGTATTATAATTTACGAAATTTCCTTTTATCTTTACCTGAAAGGACAGAATCATAACATCTATTAATATATTACCAGTTATTTATAACTAATATATTTTGAGAAATAAACATGACCATACGCACTTATAACTACTTGAATAGTTTATATCGACAATGAATTCTCAGTATCTATCTAGTTCACGGCTAAGTTCGAAGTGCGTAAACAGGAGCTAAGATCAATATGATATATAAGTAATTCAAGGGTATTCTAATGGACTCCACTCCACGATTAATATCGGATTATCTTAAGCGTGGGTTCAAAGGAAATAATCACATTACGTGATAATTCATGCTTTTTTACATGAAGAAGCCTTTTACCAATTAGAATTAAAATATTTACATAGTATATCAGTATACTGAAAAATACAGATGACACGAATAGTCTAGTGACCAGACCAGTGCCTGGTTCTTGGGACCAGGTGAACTGGAGTCAGGGCTGAACTGGAGTCCTGATTGCTGCAGCTGTAGGTCGCATGTGTCTCAAGATGTTTATTGTTTTTTTTCTGTTAATCAGTTTTTTTCTGTCATCTTTTTTATTATTATTATTGTTATTTCTTTTTATCTTTATACACATTGTGCCTACCTGATAGCTGTGTATCAATAAAGATTTCTTTCTTTCTTTCTTTCCTAGTGGGAGACCGTTGGAGTAGCACGCAAAAGTCTTAAGCACGGTTCCAATGTTCATGGCTACCGGGACCGACGGCTTAACGTGTTCTCCGGGGCACGGAGCAGGCAATAATTGTCAATCAATACGTACATAATTTTGAAAAGTCATATAACTTCCGAAAGTCAGAGGTGCGCGACGTGGGTTCAACTTGCGCGCGGCTCCACCCGCGTGGTACCTACATCAATAAAAAGTAGCCTATGTCCTTCTCCAGGTTTTAAACTATATCTGTACCAAATTTCATCTAAATCGGTTTAGTGGTTCAGCCGTGAAAAGGTAACAGACAGACAAACAGATAGACAGACAGAGCTACTTTCGAATTTATAATATTAGTAAGCATTGTGTGCACGCGTCTGATGGTAAGTGTCAACAGCCGCTCATGGGTTTCGGCAATATCAAGGGTACACAGTCAAACCGCTGCGCTGGCTACCGTGATGGCAATACTCTCATTAAAACTCTTTTAATTCTTTAAAATATCATAGAACTTAGGATACCGTGTTTATTTATGAGTTTTATTAAGAATTCTAACTAATATTATAAATGGGAATATGAGTTTGTACGCCTTAACTACCCGACCGATCACCATGAAATTCCGCATATATCAGGGGAACAGTAAAGGACATAAGGTACCTTTTATCCAGAAAAAAGTATTGTTACCAACCTAACCTACATTTATGCGAGCGAAGCCGCGGACAAAATTTTGTTAGAAATATAAATATGATAATTTGGTTTGACCTTAAGATGTAAGCATTACTATAATACGCTCATACGCTGCTGTTCAAAGCTGTGTAAGATATTACAAAAATAATGCTTTTTTATCTGAACTGCATGGTAATACTCATTATTTGTGATAAAAATATGTAATGCAATGTTTTCGGCAGATGTTTTCAACTACCTTCAGATTTATTTTGTTTGGATACATGTTTGGCTGTCTACAATTAAAAGTGACTACAAATAAATTAAAAACCTGTTTTCACGTAGGTTAAACGAAAATAATTTAAATTCTTGGGTAAAAAAAAAGATGCCGAATCTTTTTTGGAGTATTTGTATACATTTATGATGTTTTTTATTTACTAGTAGGTAGTAAGGATTTATGTTGCATTTAAGATAGCAACGAGTAAAAGCATTGATTTCTAAAGAGCATATTTTATTTCGCTGTTAAAAGGGACGTACACACCACAAAAAGTTAGCTAAAATAACCAATTTATTTTAAAAGTTACTTGGATTGTTGGACTAACCAAAAACCGAAAAAAGATTGATTAAAATTAGCTGTAACTTTTTTATTACAATTCTGGCTAACCAACACTTGAATTGCGAACAACAAAAACTGCAAACTTTTTATCAAAAGTGACAGATCCCGCTCTTTTTATCTTAGAAAAAGAAAAAGAAACCGTTCAAAAACTCACCGAACTGACAGAACACCGTTTGAAAAATAACACAGATACAAAAAAGCACAAACAGAGTCTTCGCCATTGTCACTTAACACGTTTTTGCGTCAACTATCATGAATTGATGCGACGTCGACACGTTACCAACTCAGGTCGGCGTAACACTGACGATCAAATCCAACATGATGTTTATTTATTAAGCTTTACACGCGTCACAGCGTTAGCTATTGAAAGTGTCTTTGAGGAAATTTTTATAGACGTAGGCATGCGTAACAAGGACTGGAGGCCGTTTGACATTTGTTTAATCGTTTAAAAATCCATACGTGTGTAATCGAAAGCAAGTCACCGTTACGTAAATGGAGTACCTACTCATACACCATTAATCAAATCTAACTCATTATGATCACAAACACTAAAAAAATTTTTAGGACTGCTCACCCCAGGATTTTAGTGTGTATACCGACCCCCTCCAGGGGCGGAGAGTCTCACATAACCCCCCCTCCCCCCCGGGGAGGGGGGGTTATGTGAGCCTCTCCCCCCATCCATAAAGGATATTCCTGGGTCAAAAAAAAATGTGTACTAGACAATGGATAAACATACATATTATATCCTTTTTTTTGTAAATACATACATATTATACATAGAAACACCCAGACCAAGACAAACATCCATGTCCATGCACACAAATGTTTGACTTGTGCGGAAATTGAAACCGCGACCTCAGACGTGGCAGTCGGTTACACTAACCACTAAGCTATCGGGGACATTCACAATTGCCCGGTTCATACAAAAGACCCCTTTCTTTGATGTGATGAGAAATATCCTTTATTAATTTTATTGCTGTTATACATATTTTGTACGTATGTTGTATGCCCTGTATGTAAGTTTGTATTTATTTTCGTAGCCGACTGTAAGGTCCCGGATCTAATAATAATTTTCTCGATCTGGGCTAAATACCCGGATCGAGCAAAATGTGATTGGGTTTTTCTGTTAGCAGTTCTCAGAAGTAGCATGAATTCCTCAAATGTGTCATTTAGATGGTATTTACCTAACTGTTTACTCGTCTACATCGAATCTTGAGTAGTAGAGCCTCGCTGATTTCAGCATGAATAGGCCGACTCGACCGGTGAAGGACTACCCTCTCACAGAATATCGACGTGAACTAGCAGTATTCCTACTGTTGTGTTTCGTTCGGTGAGTGAGAGTGCCGGAGGCCCAATCACCCCCATTCTCACTTCCCGCTCCATCTCCTTCCCACTTCCTTTCCTAAAGGGTTCGCAACGCGTAAGTGTTGCCTCTGGTGTCGCAGGCGTCCATAGGCTACGGTGACCACTTACCATCAGGTGGGCAGTATGCTTGTTTGCCACATTGGATTTAAAAAAAAAAAAATTTAATAAATAGATAGTTAAATGGGAATTTTATACAATTTAGGGATATGTAAAAATATTAATAGACCTTTTAGGATATGTTCAGGTGTCAATATAATATTATGTTATGTTATATTAAAATATTGCTATTTAGCAAATTATATGAGTACTAAGTAAGTTTCTGCTGTTAGAGAAATACCGGCACCATACAAAAGATGTTAGAACAGTGAACAATAAGTACTTATTATTTATTTATTTTACGTTCACTATCTCAGCACTGTACATTTTTGTATTTTCAAAGCTTCATTAACTAAAAAAAAGTATATATGTATGTTTATCCGTTGTCTAGAACCCATAGTACGAGCTCTGCTTAGTTTGGGCTAGATGGCGTTGTGTGTATGTGGTAGAATATTATTATTATTATTTGTTTCTCTTTCACGGGTATATTCCTAATTCGTTAGGAAAATACCCGGCCCTTTGGAAGGCTTACACGGAGACATGGGTCCAACGTGAAGAGGCCCTTCGAGAGTTTTAATCAAAGGTGGGATGGAACACCTACAGCGGCACTAGCCGCAGCAGGCGTAGGACTATTGCTTTATTGGTAACTATGGATGATAAAACGGCGTCTGCCCTGAATACTCTGATAGCATCAATCGAATGGACAGACGGTGACTCGCCAACTCACTAGATGGGCCCCCTAAATAGCCACTATAGGCATACAAGCCAGCAGCAGAGGGCAACACCGGTGCGAGCGGCTAGGGATGTCGAGCGGTGCGGCGCCGGTTTCGCCATCACGGGTCTCGTGAAAACGGAGACCCGGAGCGGGTTTCCCCGTAATTATGCCCTTGAAAATGACACTTCCACCCCCAAGCATGTAGCTCTAGCGGCCCCCCTCTGACCGGCCGATCAAGGCAAGCCAGAGTTGAGAGTCCTACTGGCGCTCTTGAAGTTCCACCCCAGCCAACCAGTAACGGCAAACTGGGGACGAGGCCCTCACCGACTCTCTGAGGCATTCAAGACCGCAGTGTCGCCACTCACATTATTATTATTATTATTATTATTATTATCTGTACTTTTAGTAGAAGAACGCCAGTTTTTGAAGTGAAAACTTCTTTAGGCGCGTTGAGCACTTCTTGGGTGAACAAAAATCATAGAACTTGCGTCATCGTCACGCTTCCACGCTTTCTATTTTTTAATTATTTTAGAATATTAACAATATCTCAGAAATGGTGCGTCCTACGCAAAAAATAACGAAATTATGACCCCCTTAAAAGCCCATAAGTGATTATCAGGAATTCGACCCGCCCCTTTTTTTTGGTTTATAAAGAAGTGTTTATGATCAAGGTTTAAGTTTTCACTTCTATCGGCAGTCCCCAAAGAAAGCCCCAATTTCTTTTTTGTTTGTAATTCCTATTTATAGTAGTCTTGTAAGCATTATAAAATATAGAAAATGCTTATCATTAGGCGAGTCTTAGAAGTTAAGTAAGAAATGCACTGGTTAGCGTAATGGTTTAAAAGTTATAAATTAAATACCGTAACGAGAAAATTAATATCTGAGATGCATATAGTTGCTCTGATGTTATTTGGGTCCGTTGTTTTAATATTTGTAAAGGCGCCCGACTTAGGAAATATTCCGTGTGGAGTTACCTTTTATAAAAGACAAAATAAAGGAAAGCTGCTTCAGTAATTTAGTAAACTCACTAACTAATAGTTTATGACGCTCATAAGCACCCCTTCTGCCAACACAAAACATGGTTATGCGATAGAACCACGGAACTACACGAAAAACAGTGGACAGAACAAAGGAATGTAGACAGACGAAGGAAGCCCTTCCATGCTTAGACAAACATCTGTCACGCAAACTGCTACGTTCCACAAGGAAAAACTTACGCCACCTAGTGGGTATAATAACAGGCCACTGCTCACTCAACAGGCACCTATTCAACATCAGCATCACTGACAGTCCCTTATGTAGTGGCTGCATGGATACCGAGGAGACACCGGCTCACGTGCTCCTACATTGTAAAAGCGTGAGCAACCAACGGGCGAAATTTTTAAACAGTCCAGAAACGATGAAAGAGGATGGATGGAGCTGAGGTGGTATGAGTAACCGACCAATATTTCGCGTCGGTTACTTACGCGCAATGACCCAATTGTGGGGCTAAGTGCGGATAACACACGTCCAACTAACTAACTAACTAAGAACCTAGTAGTCTAAAAAAGCTACTGCATGTACATTAAGAATAAACAATCAAATGTACATTTTGGTACAGTTCACTTGCGTAATAAGTTAACCTTGATATAATTTTTGAATGATTAATTAGTAAAAGCCGCTGTAGCACAATAGATAAATCTTTGAACTAGACTTTGAATTTAAAGCAGCTATTGGCCGGCACGGATGGCGTAATGGATCAAGTCGTCTCCTCGATACCGCCACTGCGCCAAGTGTTGTGGGTTCGAATCTCACACGGGATAAAAATTGTATGATCCACAAATGGCTGTTCTGTATCTGTGTGTTCTTTGTGCCCGTTGTTTGAATGTTTGTAAAGTCCCCCCGACACAGAAATTATTATAAGGGCAGATAAAGCCTTTAAAAAAAAATTCCGTTACCAGCGTGAAGCCATAAGCATTGCCCAAATTGTAGGTTAACAAGCACAATAGCAATTTGCAACCAGAATTACTTGTAATATTTAAAAAGAATACTTGAAAGGCAATGTTTGTGTAATGAAAACCTATGAAAAATCTGTGATCACAACACCATCTACGCCAAACTAAGCAGAGCTTGTAGTATGGGTACTAGACAATGGATAAACATACATGTATACTTTTTTTTTGTAAATACATACATATTATACATAGAAACACCCAGACCAAGACAAACATCCATGTTCATGCACACAAATGTTTGACTTGTGCGGGAATCGAACCCGCGACCTTAGGCGTGGCAGTCGGTTCCACCAACCACTACGCCACCGAGGCTGACTTTCGGAAGTTATATGACTTTTCGAAATTATGTGCGTATTGATTGACAGTTAATTATCGCCTGCTCCGTGCCTCGGAGAGCACGTTGGTCCCGGCTGCCATGAACATCTATGGCAGTCGTTATTGGGAGAGTGTCAACACAAAAGATCCCACTGGGTCGAAGTGTCGCCGGTCTCCACTGACTGGCTCCCACATAAGATAAGATAAGATAAGGTGTGAAAGCGTAACAAACAAACAAAAAAACAAACATTCGCATTTATAATAAAGTTAGGATTAAAAGCCCAATTTTAATTATTCTACTTAATTAAATTAAAATTAAATACAATCACAACAACAAAAATTTACCACTTAATAATATGATTATTAGACATCCTATCCTAATCCTAACTAATATTATAAATGCGAAAATGAGTTTGTTTGTTTGTTACGCTTTCACGCCTTAACTACTCAACCGATTAACATGAAATTTTGCATACACGTTGTTAGGGCTACAGAATAGGATATACCTTTCATCCAGAAAAATAACTGTTGCAAACCTAACCTAACCTATATTTACGCAAGCGAAGCCGCGGGTGAAAACTAGTTTGAAAATAAATATAGGCTATTTTTTTTCATTGTGGTCTATGAGTTTATCAAGCAGGCCTTGGTCAAGGCCATATGGCCTCATAGAACTACTGAATCATCTTATAAACTATCATAGACTCATAACATCCGGTACCAACATCATTAAATACTCTTCTCACGAGGCGAGGCGAGCACACGAGATGCATAACAAGAATGATCTGAACGAAAACCCCAATAACACATTACCCAACCAGGAAATGAATCCGAGACCTCAAGATCACCAGTTACGCAAGCGCACTTACTTACCAGTGGACCATTTAATATAGGTAAGACTAGCTGTTACCTGCGACTTCGTTCGCGTAGATTTTAACTAAAAAGTGTCTGTCTCCGCGGAACCCTATTTTGTTTCTAAAATCAATGTAGCCTAAGTTACTCCTTATAACATCAGCTATCTGCAAGTGAAAGTCCCGTCAAAATTGGTTCAGCCGTTTCGGAGATTAGCCGGAACAAACAGACAGACAGACAAAAATTTTAAAATATATATTTTCGCATACGACGAAAAACCCCCATTTCTCTCGACTGAACCTACCAGGATGTGCCAGCTCGCCTTCTTGAATGGTGAATGGGTCGCTGGAACTGAAAATACATCAGTGATCTACCCATCAGTGCCTGATGCAGGCTTAGCGCCAGTGGGCGATGACTGCTGGGCGACGCCCCAGCACAACAAAGGACGTATTTTGACGTTTATAAGAGCTATTTTGTGGTCTAAATGTATTGAATAACGAAAGCCGGCCAAGTGCGAGTCGAAATCGCGCACCGAGGGTTCCGTACAAACCTGTAGGTATATAAGTAAAAGTTATGATATTTTTATTGCTAAATGAAATCCATAACATTACAATGTGGAAAGCTGGAGGAGCATAAATTTAAGACAATTATAAAAATTATTTTTATTATATGATGTAACTAAAAATGTATGCTTTTCACAGTTTCCTTTATCTATCCTATAAGACGTTGCTTCGTACCAAAATTTAAGACTCGGAATTCACGGGAGGTACCCTATAGTTTTGATTCCCTTGCGAGTGTCGAAAATTTGCAGCATAAACGGCTGTATCTTTTGATTGCGTTGGCTTAGAAGTTTGATTTTTTCACAGCTCAAAGGGATAGTCGACCTGAGTATTTGATATAAATTTCAGCTTGATACCTCCACGCGTTCTTCAGAAAAAGGGTCTTGACAGACAGACAGACGGACAACAAAGTGATCCTATAAGGGTTCCGTTTTTCCTTATGACGTACGGTACCCTAAAAATGACTGCATATCACTAAAACGGATATTTCGTTGCACGGATAGCGAAGTGGTGTAAGTAGCCGTCTTGTCTCTGCCACTGCACAGAATGTGGGTTTGATCCCCACTCGGAAATTTGTGTGATCCACTAATAATTTTTCCGAGTATAGACATTCTTAGTATCCGTTGTTTGAATGTTAGTAACGTCTCCCGCGAAACAGAATTTAATTCTAGAGCGAGAATTTTCTTTAAAAAAAGAAAGGATATTTTTCTTTCAGGTTATTTAAATAATATTTTAAACAACTACTTCCACGAGTTGATTTTGTGATATCGTGTATATCATAGGAATAGTGGGGATATATCTTTATCACTTGATTCAGAGGTCAATAAAACGTTCAATGTTACGCCGGCGCCGCTCGGATCAAAATGGTGGATTAGTCATACTGCCTTGAATAATTTTGTTCGATCATTTGGTTTTTTACATTATATTTTGTTTATTTTCCTTGTATATCTGACATAACGTGCATTTAACGTTTATAAAACCGGTTGAGTGTCATTCTTTAGTGAAGTATATACACCTATCTATATCTATAGGAGTGCTCTGAAGAGTTATTCCACCTTATCCCGCCCTCCCCTTTCCTATCCAGAACAACGCGTGCTGGGCTCAGATGCCATCCTTACACGGTAGAGTCGATTAGAGCGCGTACCAAAAGTTTGGGTCCTCATACCTCTGCCGAACGACCAAGGCATGGAATTCTCTGCCAAGGCACGTGTTTCCTTCTTCCTTCAATCCTGGGTCCTTTAAGCGGGGCGTGAAAAAGCACCTTCTCAGGCCGTCAAAGTAGGGACCTCAACATCGCCTCGGCTACTATGAGGGCGGTGTGGAGGCCACTGCTCTTAGACCACACGACTGCTTACCATCAGGTGGAGTGTGGTCATCTTGACGAGCACAATAAAAAATAAAAAAAATATATATCTATAGCTGACTTGGAAAACTTTGTTCTGCTATTTAAATTATTTATTTGCAGTATGAAATATACTTCACGAACTACTCTCATACCTACTAAATATACGTACATACATAAACAATTTCATAGAAATCGGTTGAGCCGTTTCCGAGGAGTGCGGTGCGACC
Organism: Catocala sponsa; assembly: GCA_963564715.1. Taxonomy (NCBI): domain Eukaryota; kingdom Metazoa; phylum Arthropoda; class Insecta; order Lepidoptera; family Erebidae; genus Catocala; species Catocala sponsa. Next base: position 20,582,935 of record OY751347.1, on the reverse strand, counting down.
ATAAACACAGTGACACAAGATTTTTATAATTCCTAAAGTCTGTTGCGCTTTCACGGCTAAACAACTGAACCGATTTTGATATAATTTGGCAATGAGATAGATGATAGGGAATGATGTAGGGTAACTTTAACCCTGGTATGAGTGCCCGTGGGATTAGCGCAGGCAATGTCGCGAGCAGACACTAGTAGTGTAGTTAATAAGTGTTTTCAAACAACACTAGCGCGGCTGCTTCGTGGACGCAGCAGTAGTGGATGCAACTATTGTGCATGAGTTCTCAAGTTCGATTCCCAGATCAGGGTAAAATTATATCGGGCTCGGTGGCGTAGTGGTTAGTGTAAGTGACTGCCACGCCTGAGGTCGCGGGTTCGATTCCCGCACAAGTCAAACATTTGTGTGCATGAACATGGATGTTTGTCTTGGTCTGGGTGTTTCTATGTATAATATGTATGTATTTACAAAAAAAAAGTATATATGTATGTTTATCCATTGTCTAGTACCCATAGTACAAGCTCTGCTTAGTTTGGGCTAGATGGTGTTGTGTGTATGTGGTAGAATATTATTATTATTTATTATTAATGTTATTAGGTGTTTCTGCCCAGAACATCTCAGTAACAGAAAATCTGGAACTGTTCCCGGTAAACGGTAATAAGCTCGACATCTACTCTGAGGGACTTAAAGCATAGTTGGCGGAGTGTGAGCGCGGTACACTTGTGCTGACCCCTTTCGAGACTATAGACGGAGACTGAGTGTGTATGTATATATGTATAAATTATTATCAGAACAGTTGTGATAGTTGTTTTCTTTTTAACACGCTTTTATTAGTTTGGTATGTATCTATGAATCTATGTAACGGAATCTTTGAAGTTGATTTTCACCCCTTTCAAACCGACAGATTGATTTGAAACTTTGCACACTTATCGAGGACCGACGACAATGCAATAGTTTAGAAAAAAAAAATTATAACCACGGTTAAAAAAATAAAAAATACGCATTTTAATTAGTTTTATATTTTAATTTTGTGTAAATTTTAAATTAAAATTTGTTTATTTCGTACAGAGCACACACAATTAATTAAAACAAAATAAACAAACATATTATACATATTATAAAACAAAATGTGTATGCCCTCGCCGAAAAGGGTCACCACCTCAGCATTAGCTGGGCACCCAAATTGAGTACACCAGCGCTGGTTTTCAGTGTAGAGTATAGTGCAATTTTAATGCATGTCGAGTTTGCCTATAATTAGATTTACATTATATTCAAGAATATATTTACCTATACGAACCTTACGAAAAAATAAAATAAAAATTAGTAACTTAATAACTAGTTATTCTTGCTAATCCCTCTAAAGTGTTAGGAGAGAGTTCAGGTCAATAGTAGTATTTAAAACCGAGACCTTTATACTGCATGGATGGCGTAAGGGGTTAAATGGGTGTCTAATACACCTTTTATTAAAAAGGGGCCCGTCATAGCTATTAAAAATTTCGTTATATTTCAATATAATATCCACCACTAGGGGATCGAAACTGTGTCTCCTAAACACAGGCTATCCTGTAGCCTATCTAGGAGAACAGTACTTCTCCCACGAAATTGTAGATCAAAATTAATCTATCGATGTAACCTACTATTGTAAAAACCGTACAATCATTTTTTGTGTAATAAAGTTATTATTGTATTATTAAAAAAAATAAAAATAAAATTAAAGACTTAACGACGGGTTTCCTTTAAGAGTCGCGTTATTTCAGAATGTGTTGTAGTCTATCAACGTTTCCATTGGTTCACTTATGCGAAACTAGCTTTTGCGCACGGCTCCGCCTGCGTGGTACCTACATAAATAAAAAGTAGCCTATGTCCTTCCCTAGGTTTTAAACTATATCTGTACCAAATTTCATCTAAATCGGTTGAGTGGTTTAGCCGTGATCAGGTAACAGACAGACAGAAAGAGAGATAGACAGACAGAGTTATTTTCGAATTTATAATATTAGTAAGGATTAGATTAGAGCAGCGATAGCTCAGTGGGGAGACCAACAGACTGCAAAGCAGAGGGTCTCGGGTTCGAACCATGTCGCGCACCTCTGACTTTCGAAAGTCATATGACTTTTCGAAATTATGTGCGTATTGATTGACAATTATCGCCTGCTCCGTGCCTCGGAAAGCACGTTAAGCCGTTGGTCCCGGCTGCCATGAATATCTATGGCAGTCGTTATTGGGAGAGTGTCGACACAAAAGATCCCACTGGGTCGAAGTGTCGCCAGTCTGCACTGACTGGCCCCCATATAAGATAAGATAAGGATTAGATTGCAACATTTGCAATATCGAGGGTAACACTAGTCTGCAAGAAGAGTATGAGAAATGAGAATATCAATTCTCATTTCTTATACTCTTCTTGCAGACTAGTGTTATATTATACACAAGAAACAGTTATCACATATCACGTAAATCATCTTCCTAAGTAAAATTCCTATACATCGCAAATACTATTTCTACTCAATGAACATTATCACCTGACCGGGAAAAAAATGGGTCTTTCGTCGATTCACACCACGGGTTGTTCGCACCACGGTGTGAATCGCAGAAGGACCCGTTTTAAATTAGTAGTTTCGCACCACGGTGTGAAAGGGTGAATGCTTTTTTGTAATTCGTCGATTCGCACCATGGTGCGAATCACCGAAGAACTATTTTTGACTTCGTCGAACCACCACCATTTTTATTTTTAAATGTTTTTTCTTGGTACTGACGGGTAGAAAACGTTTATTGAAATAACCAGTTGTAAAAACAATGTTTATTGTCGTCTTAGTTTCTTTTAGTCACATGACAAAATATTGATTATCTTTAATCATATAAAAGAAATATATATTATTAAAAAAAAACAATAAATAATAATAACTATTATAAATACTTATATATATATTTTTTATTATTATTATTTATTATTTAGTAACCAAAGAATGGTTATTTTGAAATTGTATCTAAGCATGAAACATAGTTTGAATCTCCAAAGCGATAGCTTAGTAGTGGATTAATAAATAAAAATAAATTGATGTACTAACACTTTTATGCGAGACTGTTCAATAGTAGTAAAATAACAAAAATAACATTGGCTGGAATTGACGAAGTCAAAAATAATTCTTCGGTGATTCGCACCATGGTGCCAATCGACGAAGTACAAAAAAGCATAACTAACTTTACTAATTCAAAATTGGTCCTTCTGCGATTCGCACCGTGGTGCGAACATCCCGTGGTGTGAATCGACGAAAGACCCAAAAAAATTGGCTAACGTGTTATGTACACTGTAGGTACCTAATTTATAACAATACGTTTAAGATAACTTAAGGAGACATCGAGGTTATTTATTATTAACATTATGTTTACATGTTGTTATCTTGTTTAATATACTAATTAAAGTTAATGTTTTTCGGGTTTCTTACACGACTAAAGTTGTTTGTGGGAAAATCCACAAATCCAAATAAAATAAATACGCCGATATTTTTTTCTTAATATAATAATATCGACCTGTTTTACTTTAGTCACACGGATCAATATAATAATATAAACACTAGATGTGCCCGCGGTTTCACCCGCGTTTATGGGGGTGCACCGGTGGCGTAGTCTGATGTTATATATAGCCTTCCTCGACAAATAGGGTATCCACCACTAAAATATTTTTTCAATTCGAACCAGTAGTTCCTGAGATTAGCGCGTTCAACCAAACAAACAAACTCTTCAGCTTTATAATATAAGTATAGATTCTATCTTATTTTATGTGGGGGCCAGTCAGTGCATGCCGGCGACACTTCGACCCAGTGGGATCTTTTGTGTCGATACTCTCCCAATAACGACTGCCATAGATGTTCATGGCAGCCGGGACCGACGGCTTAACGTGCTCTCCGAGGCACGCAGCAGGCGATAATTGTCAATCAATACGCACATAATTTTGAAAAGTCGTATAACTTCCGAAAGTCAGAGGTGCGCGACGTAGGTTCGAACCCGAGACCCTCTGCATTGCAGTCTGTTGGTCTCCCTCTGAGCTATCGCTGCTAAGTATAGATAAATCTTATGCGCGGTATAAGCACGTGTCCAAATTGAACAACGACGACATTTGGCGATTTATAAGCAGCACTATAAATAATTAAAATAGGTACATATACATAACATACGTTAATTTACTTTACCTCTCTGCCTCACTTTAACTAACATTAGGTATTTTAAGAATACGCACACGCACACGCACGGACACGCACGCACGCACGCACAGACACACACACACACACGTGTCAAACTTATAACACCCTGTCGTTTTTGCATCGGGGGTTAAAAAATAACTCCGGTACGTTCTGCACCAAACCAATGCCTCTACTTATCAACGGCATGGGATACCAATTAGAAGAAATAGTAAACAGTTCCAAAAATAGATCATAGATGTCACTATGAGTTCCAATGTTCATATTAAGACCAATTAAAACGCTTTATTCGAAAGAAATTGACCAGTATATGTTACTAGCGGTCGCCTAGTGGTCAAAATTCGACCAAAATTTCTAAGCTTGCTAGTTTTTCTTTTTTTCTTTATTACATATAAATAAGATACTATTTATTGCTCATACCAATTATCACACAGATTTATTGTAACTAGCGGTCGCCTAGTGCTCGAAATTCGACCAAAGTTTGCCTGTAAGATATTGCTGACATATTATGTCATTATATATTGATATATGTAACCATGGTTACGCGCTTCGACTGCGTATGTCAAATGCATGGTTGTGTGCGTGTAGTGTTTTTTCATTAATTCAATGTATTTCTAATGCATATTTTAAAAAAATATTATCATTCGTCACTTCTTCTCTGTATAAACTATAAGTGTGCGAAATTTCATACTCCTCCGTCCGCCCAATTTTCGTAAAAAGGTATCCAAAGTTTTCGCTTCACGTATTAATATATAGATTATAAATAAACATTGTACATATTTCTTTAACGGGCATCAAGGTAAACGCATTTATTTACTGATTTAATGATATTTTATTGTACACTAGCTTTTGCCCGCGGCTTCGCTCGCGTTAATTTAGAATTTGACAATCAATTCGGGTTGTACTCTGCTTCTAATGATATAATTCAATCATGATTCGAAAGACACGTGGCGCCATCTATTATCATAAGAACGTTATGGTTGTTTTTCTCGGGAACAGTATTTTTTTCGGGATGAAAGGTAGCCTATGTCCTTTTCTGTACACCTGACAAAGTATATGCAAAATTTCAGAATGATCGGTTCAGTGGTTTAGGCGTGAAAAGGTAACAAACAAACTCATTTTCGCTTTTATAATTATAGTTAGGATATGAGTTAGGATTAGGATAGTTAGGATTTGAACCGTATCAATGTATGCCAGTCAACATAATGTATGATTATTTGTCTAAAAGCATATTAACTAAAGTAGCCAAACATTTAACGAAGAACACGGACGGAATCACCTAATATTTCACGAAATATTTAAACATACGCACACACGCAGACACATCACATACATACACATTGCACTAAAGAAGGAAACAAAAAGTGTAAAGTCCATATTTCTTTATTTTCTATTACAAACTTTACCCCCCATTTTACCCCTCTAGGGCGGAGTTTTATCCATTCCACTTAGATAGATCAATTTTGTTTGTAATCAGGACCCAATATACAAATTTTCATACTTCTAAATCCAGAAATGAGAAAATTTCCGCACAAACTTTACCCCCCTATTTTACCTTTTTAGGGGGAGTTTTATCCATTTTACCTATACAGGTCATTTTCAATTATAACAATAACTTGTGTACCTATTTTTATACTTATAAGTCCAGAAATGAGCAAATTCCATATAAACTTCAGCCCCTATTTCACCCCCTTAGGGGTAGAATTTCAAAAAATCCTTTCTTAGTACACCTCTACAAATTAAAACACACATGCTCTCCAAATTTCAAGATCCTACGACCAGCGGTTTAGGCTGTGCGTTGTCTCTAAGTCAGTCAGTCAGGACATCTTTCTTTATATATATAGATAGATATATGTCGGAACGGCAATACTGTTAGTTGGGACTCTGGCGCCATCTGGTGACACAGAAAGGCATTAAGATGAAACGCCAGCGCCATCTAGCGGCGCTAGATGGAGTCTACGAGGCGGCGCGAGGAGCGGACAAAGCTCAGTCTTCGTGTTACCGTCGACCAGTGCACACCTCGTAGGAACTGTCTCGCGTTTCATAGTGATAATAAGTGCTCTAAGTGTGAAGTATTTGTTAGTTGAGTTCGAACACAAGTTATCTGACTACCAACGTGTTTTCTATTGATTGAAACCAACATTTCCCACTGCACGCCCACGTGCTTTGATCCTATAAAATGGCTGGGACGGGATAAGCGCTGCCACTCCGACATATAGATATCAAGGATATAGAGGAAAATGTATCTTGAAATGATTTTAATAATTCTCAACATTAGAAAGCTACATTAGTCAAAAGATTTATATTATTGTATTTTCTTTGTGACGTTGAAACTCAAAAACTATTGAACTGATTTTAATAATTCTTAACATTAGCAAGCTTAAGCCGCCAACGAAGATAAGTCAATTTTTACCATCTGTCAAGTGCCAACTACCTTTACAAGATGCAGGGGTCTACAAAATAGATTGTGACTGCGGACTCTCATACATTGGTCAAACCAAGAGAAGCATAGGCACCCGCATAAAAGAACACATAGCTGATGTAAAACACCAACGCTCGTTGAAGTCTGCTGTGTGTGAACATGTGCAACAGGGGACCAACCACTACCTGAGATTTGACAAACCACAGATGCTCGCTAAAGAACACCGATTCCTACCAAGGATCTTCGCGAGGCTATTGAAATCAAGAAACATCCTAATTTCAATAGAGAAGATGGTTGGAGTGTACCACCAGCTTGGGATCCAGTAATCCAAATAGTCAAACCCAAGAAGAAGCAAACCACAGCTAGACTTCATGATACTTTGAGCTCATTCTGCGTAAATAGAAACACCCATGATTAAATTATGTTCGGGTACTTTGAAATAACTACACTGGAACATTGAGACAACTACCATCTTAGTCTCCCCGTGACCATGGCTGCTGAAAAGCAACCGAAACGTCGGGGAAAGTGTAAAAATAAATCTAAATAGTATAATAGTATAGTAATAGTATAAATAGTTTTAATAGTTTCAATAATTTAAATAGCTTAAAAATTTGTAAAGTTTGATAGTGATTATAGTAGTGTAACAGTTTTTCAAAAAATTTTGTAACAGTGTCAAATAAACAACGCGATAAAATCCGTATATAGTAGTTTAATTTCAATGAATAACATTCGCGTAAACAGAAGACAATATTATGTAAATTAGCAAGCTACTTTATCCTTCTTTAAATAAAATAGGCTATATAACATTACGCTTCGAACCCGTAGTTTGTAGCGTAATGTTATATGAGCGAAGCAGTAATCATAAACATGAGTGAAACCGCGAGGGACAGCTAGTGTATTAATAAAATCTAGGATCCCCAGAGTATTATATATTAGCATTTCTATTATTTTATAATCCCTCTCACTCAAAGAGGTTACCCTGCACTACTGTTGGTCATTGCCCAACGACCTTCAGCCACCCTGAGTGTTGACCTGGGGGTGGTGTGATTTGTAGGCCTGCCCGCCATTCGTTCAGCACCAGGTGGGCCGGGGGGCCGGTGGAAGAAGTATTTTTGTGTAGTGGCCTGCCGTTTCACACGGCGGGCTGAAACCATGGCGGGGTCGCAATTGCATGTGAAAGCGATTCGCGCGGCCTCGCCATCTATGGTTATGTCGAGGAACACCGTGGTAGGTTTAGTCGGTATTACCGGGGTATCTTTACCCCGGTGAGCCCGACATAACCTCTACGTCGCCCCGCGGAGAGGTATGCGTCAAAGCATTCCGCCATGTAAAAAGAAAAAAAAATGGTCACTGACCAGCAATAGGTAAGGTTGTTAGAGTATCCATTAAGTTGTTAACCTTGGCAATCCTTGACTCGCAATAAAATTTTAATTAAATTGATGTAAGATGTTTATTTCTACTTTAATTTTCGACGGTGTATAGTTACCTACTAACATAATGGTTAAAATTAAAATCAACAGTCTTATAATAAAGAACACTTAGCCCGTATCTTCTTCCACATAGGCTTCTTATTTAAGACTGCGCCGAGTGTAAGACAGATAATGACAGAACTCGTGCAGCGCATATTCAAATCGGCGCGCGGCCGCCATAGTCAAATTGTATGGAGGATTTGAAGTGCTTTTTTGATAAATATTTATCTTTATTGTTAACTAATATCTTAAATATTTGGGAGGGACAAATTGTAATATAACTATTTATATTTCGATTAAGCTGTAAAAAAGGATAGATTTCTACTGTTATAATCTAAAAATCACGTAACACGAGCTTACGTTTTGCATTTTTCGTGCAAATTTACGTAATTTTATAGGCGAAAATATTAATTATTTTAAGTTTTTTACACGGAGTAATTGTAAACACATTCATTTTTATGATAAATGTATACTTTATATTTGTATTAAACAAAAAATCCCCCTATATCTTGAGAATATATGCTTCACTCAACCTTTAATCTCAACCATTTTCCGTGTGTTTTAATTATGCCTGTGTTTAATTATTTTGTATGTTTTAAAGTTCTTTTCCTTTTCTTATATTTGTAGATTTTGCTCACATATGTTTTAATTTATTTTAAATAATTGTTTTTCTTAAAAATGGGTATATAATCACTTGTTAGTTTTAAGTTTAGTTTATATTAGTGTAATAATAAAATGTTTTATTCATCTGTCTAAGTGAAACTGTCCCTTATCATGTCGTGGCGACTTGTAAGTAAAACAACACTTAGCACATATTTGTATATCATGTTTGTAAACCCTGTATAAGTGTATGTTTTGTAAGTAATTATGTTAGCTGCGATCGGAGGAGCGAAAAAAAACCAATTTAAAACTTAAACTTTAATTTAATTTAAAATAAAAACTTTTACAATATAGTTATTTCTAATTAGCCTAAATTCCTATTCGAAGTATGAATATAGAGTGAACAATTAAATTATTGCATAAATTAGGAAGACAAGATTTCACAATATTTCGTGCGTCATAAAATGTCCAAAAGTGCATAGCGAGCTAGCCGTTTCCGTCGCGCGATGTTTATTGCGATCTAATCGATATGCGTCATTCGAATGCTGCATCGGCGATTCCCTTTAGGTAGTAACGCGTAACATCTCCACCCGCAGATCAGCGACTATTTTAGAACATTGAGAGAAAATGTTGCTGGGATTTGTTCCCTGGTCATCTGTTTCCTTTCATTCTTCTCCGGTTCTGCGTAGGCTGGGTCCTCGATGTTGGACGGTGCGTGGGTCTTACGGGTCCACCAATATCGGTAACTCAATACTGCTATGCCAAGTATTCCAACACCACATAGTACCACATAGAAAGGTATGGTAGTGTGGTAGAACACATCAGATTCAATTTGATTTAGTTGTACAGGTTTACTCATTATGATTTGATTCTGGATGCTGTGTAGCCCTCTCAGGTCAATGGAGCTCAGCTGGATGTGGGTAGATAGATTGTCCTGTTTCTGAACATCGTAGGGTATATTCATCAGTTTCAGAGGCTGACCTTGTATTTCATTATTTTCGTTGATAATGGTAAGTTCTTTGGTGCGCAGGTAACAGCCGACAGGGATGGTAGCCAGATAGCTTCCTTGTAGTGAGTCGAATTCTTCTCGGTCGCAAGCTAATTGGATTTTCGTTGGTTGCGGAAATGATAGGACGTAGTGTTGGTCGTCGAGCTTCTCCAGTGCTTCTTTCGTCAGGAACGTCTTCGTGAATTGGCAGGAGTCCTTGAGGGCTTGATTTATGATAAGCTCCTGGATACAGTCGGACTTAGTGCGGCTTTGATGACTTGTTTCCTTTTCACAGAGATACCAGTTGTTGAACTTCGAGCATTCAGCTTCTATGTACACATATGACTTGTCATTGGTTGCTATAAAAGGATAGGTGGGGATAAGAGCTTGGTGATTCCTGTTGGGTACTATAGATAATTTGTATAAATTATATATGCTTTTTGAAAGTATAGGAAAACTGAAAATTATAACTATTTGATTTTCATTAAAATATGAACCTGGCTTTATTATATTATAATATTCTCTTAATTCTAACCTTAATAGCTCATCTTTACTATATATTGCTTCTAGCCTATTTAACATTGACTTAAGAGTATCTATATCTATCATAGAATGATGCGTGCTGGATGCGCGAATAAATGCTAACATGTTCTCTATCCTAGTTAATTCTAATCTTAAATCTTCTACATTTTCACCTATAATCAATAAGAGTTGACCAAACTTCGCATAATTTATTAAACTTTCTGTCTTATTTGTAATAACTAACAAGGTATCTAGAGAGTTATTAATTTTTCTTTGATTTTCGACTAACTGGACTAATACTTTATTGTGTCTATTCATCCATTCCTTGTTGAGGCTAATATGATCATTAATTTCATTTACTAATTTGTATTGGTTATTTTGTAAAATTTTAATAGCACTATTATATTTCAATGCATCTGTATAGTCCAAATTTCCTGTAATACATTTAATAATTGAACCAAAACCATCTATCAGACCTCTTTTAACACGATCGGGTTCTAACGATTTTAATTGAGCTGATACCTTGCCAATTTTCGTAGTAAGATAATCGATTTGAAATTCAAATAGTGCATAATTATCGTTACTAAGTCGACTTCTGTAATCTGAAAGCTGATTTTCTAGAGTTACAACTTGATCGTCAATGTCTTTTAAATTTATATATTGTAGGAAAGTATGATGGTTAGCAGTCATTCTTGTTGGTCCAAGTTTGTAGGGTAATATTCCTGGTCCATTGGCCAAACTCTCAAGTTTTATCTCCTTTGCCCGCATCTCCCGAACGATTAATAGTAGTAGAATCCTGTAACAAGGTAGGGTTTTTAGGGCCTCTTTTCAATCTTGCTTTAGCTACTGGCCCACGCCTTTTAGACGTATATATGTGAATAGGCAAGTTGGCTAAGACTCTATCTTGCGTATATCGGGGAGCGGTTTTTTGACGACTCGCAGCAGGATTTTTTATAAATACTTGCTGCTGGGGAACATATTCCTGTTCAGGTTCCCGAATTTTATTCCTACTTTCTATCAAAGCGGTTCGGTTAGCAAGAGATGAATCATTCACGATTTGATAAACTTGTTTCATTTGAGCTTTATGATTCTGGACGTATTTTTGTAGCAACTGTTGCGTAAGGTCTAGATCTAAGGCGTCTCTAGGGTCAAAATGTCCTGTCAGTAAGTCGAATGGTCTACATTTTGTGAAGCTATGTATAGAACTGTTGTATCCAATAATAGCATATGGCATGAGGTTAACGATAGGCTCATCTTTGTGCTGTAGTTTGAGAATTCTAATGTGTTCAAGTAGAGTTGAATGAAAGCGTTCGATATTGCCGTTATCATTTGGCGAGTGTGGTAAGACTCTATGGTGATTTATCTTATGGAGACGTGTAAATTCAGAGAAGAGCTGGTTGGTGAATTCCGTGCCGTTATCAGTTATTAATGTTAAGGGTACACCATGGTGGGTGCAGAATTGCAATAGGGATTGGAGTATGTTTATTCCTGTGCCATCTCTAAGGTGATATGCTTGTCCATACTTGGTGAATACATCTATGAAAGTAACATATTTTTCATTGTGGACAGTGAATAGATCCATATGAACTATCTCGAATGGTTTCATTGCGGGAGGTACAATGTTAAACTGTTGTCTAATTGGTCGTCTGTCATACTTGGCTTGTCCGCAGATAATACACTCATTGATAAATTTTGTTATGTGGTCTTTCATTTTTGGCCAGTAATATTTCCTAGACAAGGCTAAGTAACATTCGGTAATTCCCCGATGACTCGTTTTGCCGTCATGATAGTGTTGAATAATCTCTTGTTGACGGAGATATTCTTTGACGTTTTCAAGCTCAACTTTGGTAAGTACGAGGTTCATCGACGAACTTTTGAATTTATCCTGAATAACGGGTATTATTGCGTACATGGCAAGAGGTGGATTTATTATAATTGCAGTTTTAACCTTTGGGTTCACGTATTCTTTAATAGCATTAACTACGTCGTTTTCTAAATTCGATGATGAAATTTGGATGGCTATATGTGTGTGAGTTTCGAATGGCTTGGACACTATTGGTTTACGTTTAACGTCGTCAACGATAGTGAAACATATCTGACGGTGGAATTTGTTGAGCGGTTCGTCAGTGATCGGAACTTCTAGTATGGGGTGTTCTAAACTAGTGTGAACAGTTGCGGTAGATGAGTTTGCGGAAGGTGGGTTTTCTGTAGGACTTGGCATGATAGAAAAGATCTCCTCTATTAAGGAGTTAGTTTCTTCATTATGAATCTCCACCCGGGACAAGGCATCGGCGTTTGTGTTATGTTTGCCTTTCTTATAGATGACATCGAAATCGTATTCGCTGAGTTTAAGCCTCCATCTCGTTAATCGCGAGTTGGGTTCCTTGAGATTCATCATCCACTGCAAAGGCTTATGATCTGTTAGGACCTTGAATTTACGACCAAATAAATAAGGCCTAAAGTACTTGGTGGACCACACTATGGCAAGAAGCTCCTTCTCTATGGTGCTATAATTCAATTCGCTATCGTTCAGGGTACGCGATGCGTAGCATACTGGCTTATCAGATCCAACCGCACCTTGTGATAAAACGGCGCCAATGGCTACGTTTGAAGCATCGGTTGTTAAAATAAAATCTCTACTGAAATCGGGGTATTGCAATATGGGGTCATTTGTAAGGAGAGTTTTGCATTTCTCAAAGCTATTTACATATTCGGGATCTAGAACTATCTTTCTACCTTTTTTTAAGCAAGAAGTAAGCGGCTTAGTTATTTTGGCAAAGTCTGGGATAAATTTACGATAATAGCCTACAAGACCTAAAAATTGTTTGATTTCTTTGGGGGTTTTTGGAATAGGATATTTTTCTATGGCAATAATCTTATCTGGGTTTGGTTTTATACCGTCTCTGGTTATAATGTGTCCGAGATAGGCAGTTTCAAGCTTAAGAAACTCAGATTTGTCCATTTGGATCTTAAAGTTGGATTCTTGCAATCTTTGAAGTACCTTTTCAAGATTAATCATATGTTCTGCTAATGAGGTAGAGAAAATGATGATGTCATCAAGGTATACGAGACATATGTCATTTTGGAGACCTCTAAGGACATTGTCCATAACCCTTTGGAATGTGGAAGGGGAATTCTTAAGTCCCATCGGCATTCTTAGAAACTCAAAATGGCCATGTTCGACGTTGAATGCTGTTTTATGTATATCTTGGGGATCCATCTCGACCTGGTAGAATCCACTGGCCAAATCTAGGGTCGTGAAGTACTGGCACCTACCCAGTTTATCAAGGACATCGTTAATATTGGGGATAGGGTACTTATCATTGATGGTTTTTTCATTAAGTTTTCTAAAATCGACTACTAATCGCCATTTTTGCTTGCCAGAAGCATCTAACTTCTTAGGAACTATCCAGATGGGAGAGCTCCAAGCAGAATCTGAAGGTCTTATTATTCCTTGATTCAACATTTTTGATATCTGGTCCCTAACTTCCTGGCGATGAACAAACGGGTATCTATAGCTCTTAGTGTATATAGGGACTTCGTCTGTGGTTTTAATTCGGTGCTTAACTTGATTGGTAAACGTTAAGCCTTCACCTTCTAGGTGGAATACATCGGCATACTTAGAGCAGAGGGCCACAAGGTTGGCTTTCTCTTCTTCGTTCAAATGGTCCGTACGTAAGTGTGCTATAACGTCTGTAGTACGAGATTTATTGATTTGCTCAAGATGTGAGCATTCTGCATGAAATAAACTAGCGCTCGCAGGCCGGTCAAGTGAAATAATTAGGTCATTAGAACTCGGATTTTCTATTTCTATATAACCACGACGATTAGTCACATTTGTAATGCATTCGCGTATAATACAATTGCATATGGTCTGTTCGCTAACATAGGCTGCGCCGTCCGGGGCATCAATCGGGATTTTAACTAATTTGGATGATTGCGCTGGTATAATGTCTTCATAAAGGTTTACGTTGCAAGAATTATACATATGAATAGGATTAGACGATGATCGCGTAATTAATTTCTGCTCTTTCAAATCTATCTTAGACTCGAACTTGGTAAGCAAATCTAAACCTACTAACCCGTCGAAATAATCATGGAAGCGATAAATAAATAATTTAATACTATTTGGATCGTTAAACTCTGCAAAGCACGGTAAAGTTATAGAGTAATTATTTCTAGAAACCGCGTGAACGTTAGTTACCTCGAAAGGGTCATAATTAAGTGGAAATTCGGCAAAATATTTTTCTACTGCTTCTGGGCTTATAAAAGACTGATTCGCGCCAGTATCTATCAAAAGTTTTAAGGGCGGGTTAGAAATTAATATATATGGTAATTGTCGCTGAGTTTGCAGGTTTAACTCTATTTTGGCCTTTTTGCAAAGTGCCCCTCCCGAAAATCCTGACTGGAGTGACTCGTGCTAGGCTGTGGTTCAAATTCGCGCTCTAAATTGATATCACTATTATAGGTCGGTTCATTATTATAATCGCACTCTAATGTAGTGTATGAATCATAATCGTAATAATTGTTATCATTACTATAATACTCGGGCTCGTAACAATACTCCGTTGGGTAATACGACTCTTCGTATGACGCACATTCATTCATATTCATTTCGCGACTTTTAAAATAATTATTGGGTGGCGGGTTCCCTGACCTACGCCAGTCGTGTCCAGATAACATTGGTTTAGGTGTAAAATGTTGAACACCGCTCATTGGTTTCGGGCCCTGATTTTGAGGTGGCATGTTTCTAGGTGGCATACGGAAGACATTACTTTGGGGGTTATAAGATTGTGGTAAGGCACGGAACACTTGCTGAGTTCGCGAAGGCATACGATATTGTGGATGCTGGTTTGTATTAGGGTTGAACTTGAAGGGTTGAGGAGGTGGTTGGCTAGGTCTCATTCCTACAGGAGCAGGCCAATTTGATATTGGTCCCGAAAAATGTTGGGGCCGTGGAATAATGGGATGGCTGTGAGGGTTGGATTGACTAGGGGTTTTATGGCTACTAGAGGGTTTCTGAAAATCACTACGTTCCTGCAGATAAATCACATTTAATTCCTCCTGAACATATTCGAGAGCCTTTTCTATAGTATCGGGTCGCATGCACCTGATACGGGACCCTAATGGTTCTTTTAAACCTTTTACAAAAGCCTGCATAGTAACTTTTTTATATAATGTACGTTTCGCTTCGATTGTGGTTGCAATTGGTTCGTGTAATGTTACGTAAGTGATTATCGTACTGAATAAAGTTTGGCAATGCTCATAAAATTCCTGGGGGGTTCTATTTCCCTGCGTAGCTAAAGAGAGGTCTCTATACAAGGCTGTTTCGTCTCTTTGGTCAGAAAAGTTGTTAATAAGTGCTGTCCTAATACCTTGCCAACTGTCGGGTATGCCGTTCGAATTTATTGTACAAGCGGCGGATCCTTTAATCTTATTTAATATGCCATTAATCAAACATAAATTCGTTAATTCGTTACCTGGGGCGGCACTAACATACTGGTTGACAATTTGGTCACAAATACTTATAAATCTAGTTAAAATATTCGGATTGCCATCGAACTCCGGTACCATTCGGAGGGTTTTATAGATGGTATCCGGGTCATGTGCCATCTTAACAATATTAATTGAGCTACAACAACCTAAATCTCTATTTAAATCTATAGTATTCCTGCGAGCCGTACGCGATGTAGGCTCACTGAGCTTGAGTTTTTCCCGGTGAAAAATCTTGGCAGAGGATTACGCACTTAGGGAATAAAAAGGGGAATCAACACTAGAGCAATTCAAGTGTACTTACATAGACTTCATATCTGGTTCTCTCGTGAATCAATGTCTGGATTCCTCCTCTGGAACTGCAGCTGGACCGTAGATTCGGATATTCGGCGACGGGGCTTGATAGCCGCCCGGGCGACTCGCGTACACGGATATCGATATTAGAGATCGCTAAGCTCGCGAACCGGCCCGCGAATATCCTACCGACTGCGCCAATTACGTTAGCTGCGATCGGAGGAGCGAAAAAAAACCAATGTCCTAAATAAATAAATAAATAAATAAAAGTGTTGATTTTATTCACTTAACTGTGACCGCTTGTTTTGGCACATTTCGCTCGGCGCAGTCTTAAAGAGTATCTTTGTATAAATACGAACTGATATAATATCAAATGAATACAGAAAAATTTATGAAATATGATTTAAATTTTAACTTTAACATCAATCTGTGAAAATATGTTTCGTAGAATTTGTATGATATCGCTACACCACGCCACAGATAATATAATACTATACTAGTAACCACGCCTATGTAATATTCTGTTCCCCTGACAACGTTTATGCGAAATTTCATGATGATCGGTCCAGTAGTTAAGACGTGAAAGCGTAACAAACAAACAAACAAACTCACTTTCGCATTTAATATGAGTTATGAATACATTGTATGATCTTGTTATCACACAACTTTGTTGCTTGATAAAATGATAGGGCGCGTCGGTTGGTACGGATTGAAACACTAAATGGACTGCTAAACTGAATATAATATTGAAATTAACTTTATAAACTAAAATTTGTATGATAGGACGCGATATAAAAAAAGTAAGAAAGAAAGAAATTTGTTTATTTCGTACAGAGCACACACAATTAATTAAAACAATATAAACAAAAATACTATACATATTAAAAACCAAAATGTGTATGCCCTCGCCGAAAAAGGTCACCACCTCAGCATTAGCTGGGCACCCAAATTGAGTGCACCAGCGCTGGTTTTCAGTTGGTATGTGTTTTCAGTTGGTATATGTTTTCAGTTGGTATATGTTTTCAGTTGGTATATGTTTAATGACTGATAATTGAGAACGCACGGCGTTAATGATGGCTCGACGCGAACTAAATGTAATATTAATGAAAACGCGTGCATCGCGTAAAAATGCTGACTTAAGAAATGTACGGTTGGACCGTACATACATGAAGGGAGCATATAAAACATAAAACACATCAATTCACATAGTTCGCAACAAGTAACACTTATGAACGTTAATATTACACTTAAGAAACCACGCAAGATCTTAAACCTATGAAAAGACGCAAGATCTTAAACGTATGAAAAGACGCAAGATCTTTAACCTATGAAAAGACGCAAGATCTTAAACGTATGAAAAGACGCAAGATCTTAAACCTATGAAAAGACGCAAGATCTTAAACGTATGAAAAGACGCAAGATCTTAAACCTATGAAAAGACGCAAGATCTTAAACGTATGAAAAGACGCAAGATCTTTAACCTATGAAAAGACGCAAGATCTTAAACGTATGAAAAGACGCAAGATCTTTAACCTATGAAAAGACGCAAGATCTTAAACGTATGAAAAGACGCAAGATCTTTAACCTATGAAAAGACGCAAGATCTTAAACGTATGAAAAGACGCAAGATCTTAAACCTATGAAAAGACGCAAGATCTTAAACGTATGAAAAGACGCAAGATCTTAAACCTATGAAAAGACGCAAGATCTTAAACGTATGAAAAGACGCAAGATCTTTAACCTATGAAAAGACGCAAGATCTTAAACGTATGAAAAGACGCAAGATCTTTAACCTATGAAAAGACGCAAGATCTTAAACGTATGAAAAGACGCAAGATCTTTAACCTATGAAAAGACGCAAGATCTTTAACCTATGAAAAGACGCAAGATCTTAAACGTATGAAAAGACGCAAGATCTTTAACCTATAAAAAGACGCAAGATCTTTAACCTATGAAAAGACGCAAGATCTTAAACGTATGAAAAGACGCAAGATCTTTAACCTATGAAAAGACGCAAGATCTTAAACGTATGAAAAGACGCAAGATCTTAAACCTATGAAAAGAACAGGCAAGAAACTTACAACCACTATTGTTAATAGCTAAGTTTAAATTTATTTTTCTAACTAGCTGTTACCTGCGACTTCGTCCGCGTAGATTTTAACTAAAAAGTGTTTGTCTCCGCGGAACCCTATTTTTTTCTAAAATCAAAATAGCCTATATTACTCCTTATAACATCAGCTATCTGCCAGTGAAAGTCCCTTAAAAATCAGTTCAGCCGTTTCGGAGATTACCCGGAACAAACAGACAGACAGACAAAAATTTAAAATATTGATGTTTTTGTATAGGTACCTTATATACTTTCATATGCATTAGATAAAAAGCTGTTATTTTGACATTACAAACATACACTTCAATTTTATTTATTTGTATAGATTAGATCTGTAAAGAATTGCAAGCATTGCACTACTTACCTACTACCTTCGGTCAAATATACCATAGATGCACATTCTCATACAAAAACCGCGTCAATATGTGGCACTGACCAGTACTACTTACTTATAAGTGTCTGCATTTATTATGCAATCCAGGAAATAAACCGGAATAACCATTGAACGCCCACTGAGAAACATTTTGTAATAGTTTAGTTAAAACGCGTCAATGTAAAGCGTCCTAAGTGTGTTACTCGCGATACGCAAGCGTACTAAGTATATGGTACGGTCTCCACCGTAGTAGTGGTGTCGATTCGCTCTCGCTTACGGGCAGCGCACGCAAGAGTGAGTGGGACAGGTGCATAATATAGCGCATACGACTGATTTATGCACAGTTTTGTTGGGGCCGTTTTTCGAGCGACGATCGTGCATCTATGGTATATTTGATCGATGCCTACTACTAATAAAACACTCATAAAGTAATTCCTTAAGTTAGCATGTAAAATAAGTATCCTAAATTCCTAACTTTATAAATGAGAATGTGAGTTTGTTTGTTTGTTACACTTTCACGCTTTAACTACTCGACCGATCGTCATAAAATTTCATGTGTCGGGGTACAAAAAAGGACGGAGGGTACCTTTCATCAAGAAAAAAGGTACTTAATATTGTCTTCTGTTTACGCGAATGTTATTCATTGAAATTAAACTACTATATACGGATTTTATCGCGTTGTTTATTTGACACTTTATTACAAAATTTTGAAAAACTGTTACACTACTATTACTATTAAACTTTACTAATTTTTAAGCTAATTAAATTATTGAAACTATTAAAACTATTTATACTATTACTATACTATTATACTATTTATATTTATGTTTACACTTTTCCCGAGTAAGTTAAAGTTTAATAGTAATAGTAGTATTACAGTTTTCAAAATTTTGTAATAAAGTGTCAAATAAACAACGCGATAAATTCCGTATATAGTAGTTTAATTTCAAAAAAAGGGTACTGTTACTAATCTAACGTAGGTAACGTAACCTACATTTACGCAAGCGAATCCGCGGGCAGAATCTAATATTATAAATGCGAATGTGAGTTTGTGAGTTTGTTACGCTTTCACGCCTTAACTACTTGCCCGATCGTTATGAAATTTCATATAGATAGATAGGTACAAAAAAGAATATAGAGTATCTTTCATCCAAAAAAAGTACTGTTCCTGAGGGATACATTTTTTTGACAATATCTACATTAACGCGAGCGAAACCGCGGACAAAATCTTTTTTTATTTTTGCTCGTCAAAATGACCACACTCCACCTGATGGTAAGCAGTTGTGTGGTCTAAGAGCAGTGGCCTCCACACCGCCCTCATAGCAGCCGAGGCGATGTTGAGGTCTCTACTTTGACGGCCTGAGAAGGTGCTTTTTCACGCCCCGCTTAAAGGACCCAGGATTGAAAGAAGAAGGGAACACGTGCCTTGGCAGAGAATTCCATGCCTTGGTTGTTCGGCAGAGGTATGAGGACCCAAACTTGTTGGTACGCGCTCTAATCGACTCTACCGTATAAGGATGGCATCTGAGCCCAGCACGCGCTGTAATATAGAAATATGCACTTACGTGTATAACAACAATTTATTTTCTAGCACATCGCTATAATGTTTACAAACATACAATATTATAAATTATGTGTCAATATAATTTACATCCTCGGTCTGTTCTTGACAGTAATTGTAAAAACAAGGTTTATTCCGCATTCGACCCTAATGTTTCGTCCCGAATGTAAAAATCCGCGTTCGCTCCAAAAATTGTTCCTCATATGCCACGAAATTAAAATAAATATTAATTTTAATGTAATTCCTTTTTCGTCCTAGATTATGTTCCTTTTCTGCCCCTGTTTTTTCGGTATAGAATTTGTGTTGTACCGTCTACCGAAACATATTTTACACTACCTCGTGGTGTCACGGCAAAACTTTGGGCTTATGATTGCATGACATCACGAGCCCGACATTGAAAAGATTTAAAATTATTTTTAAACATGTTTTGTTTTGCTAACCATATGCTCAAAAATGTAGGAGGAAAAAGGAATAATTAAAAAAGAGGGGCGAATGAGGAACTTTTTGGAATGTGGGACGTAATGTAGGGGCGAATGCGGAACAAACCAAAAATAAACGAGATGCAAGGTTGTAGTAAATAATCACTTATGTATCACCTGTGATATATGTTTTGTATACTAAGTAGCTGTATCTGTACATTAAAAATAATAATATTCTAATAATATTCTATCACATACACACAACACCATCTAGCCCAAACTAAGCAGAGCTTGTACTATGGGTACTAGACAATGGATAAACATACATATATACTTTTTTTTGTAAATAATAATAATAATAATAAGTTTATTTGCAACCAAACACGTATCATACATTATAAAAATACATCATAATGTGATATTGTTCCCTCGACTAAGTAACAGCCTGAATTCCACGGAACAGTGCCTTCTCCATATCTTAGTTCTAAGTTTAACATTTATGTTATTTAATGAAAATTAATTAATATAGATAGCCATAGAACTAAATGTATGAACCTCTGATTCCTAAACTAGGTAACACCTGTATCTTAGGAATCAGTAGCTTCTAAATACATACATATTATACATACATGTCATGATTTCTTATTTTTGTTAATTCGAATTCGGGAGTTTTTATTTACCCAACTGGCAACACAGCCAACCATCATTTTTAAATAGTGGGGTTATTATGGAAGGGTAAAAAAGTAACTGGTCTCTCGGCGAAAGATCGCTTAGCAGTGAGGAACTAGCATTCAGCTGACTAAGCAACCTCAACATTCGACACAATGCTCCTGTTTACCATACTGCTGCTTTAGAGGCTACCATCAAATTTTATACAATGCTTGAGTATGTTCAGTAGTAATTCATGGAGAAATGGTTGCAGCACCTTACAGTTATGATTTGTAAACAAAATTTTATTGTAAACTTGGCGATTAAAAAGAGTGGCCATGAGTTTCTTGCCCGTTCTTCTCATGAGCCCTACACCCTTGCTTTGCTGAACGTGGCAGTAAATGTAAATTCACAGAAAAATTTTGTGTAACTTTGACATTCATAAGTGTTACCTTGTAACCTAACTTGAATAAATTGATTTTTAATTTTGATTTTGATTTTGAATGACAGTAACGTAGCGACCAAAGAAACCACTACACCATCACTATACCAAGTTATATGACGTGTAATGAACTTGCCCCTTGCTACTCATGCATGTCAATATTATTACAACTAAGTACTAGTAGCGCCATCTCTGTTGTGCTTGCGTAAACATCAACAGACAAACACGTTCAAGAACAAAATAATTATATTATGATGATGTATCAATTTTATTTTGTTTGTGTAATATTACTTTGAATGTACCATTAAAATAAATGTATACTGATTTGTATATACCATTAACAGACATGTAATGATAATAATAATAATGTCCTCCAGACCGATTCCGGTCACGGAGGCCAGTCTTAACGGAAACTGGCCATCTGCGCAGGAGATATTATAGTGCACAAGCGTGTGCGCAAACACAAGTGCACTCTCTGTTCCCTAACTCTCATGATCCAATGGGACGGTAAACCGACACGACAGGAGAGAGATCAGGCGCAGGACCAACAGCTTTACGTGCTTTCCGAGGCACGGGGGTATCTAACACCGCCAACTTCCTAAATCCGAGCTGCTATGGAGATTTCTTAACACAAAAACCCAATAACTTTTTGTTGGCCCGACCCGGGATTCGAACCCGAGATCTCATGCACAGCAGTCGCATTCACTACCGCTGCGCCACGGAGGCAGTTTGTATAAACAGACATGTATAAAACCTGCAAAAAGCGACTTTCGTATTCGAGCAAGTCAAAAAAGTTGATTGAATGCCATTAGTTTTATTTTATTATTTTTGCACTTCTACAAGCTCAATGTCAAAAGTATAATTTTAATTAATACATAGACTCACGCCAAGTTCACTTCAAGAATATTTTATCTATTTTTTTTTATTTTGCTCGTGAAAATGACCACACTCCACCTGATGGTAAGCAGTCGTGTGGTCTAAGAGCAGTGGCCTCCACACCGCCCTCATAGCAGCCGAGGCGATGTTGAGGTCTCTATTTTGACGGCCTGAGAAGGTGCTTTTTCACGCCCCGCTTAAAGGACCCAGGATTGAAGGAAGAAGGAAACACGTGCCTTGGCAGAGAATTACATGCCTTGGTCGTTCGGAAGAGGTATGAAGACCCAAACTTGTTACTCTGTAAGGATGGCATATGAGCCCAGCACGCGTTGTTTTGGATAAAAAAGGGGAGGGCGGGATTAGGTGGAATAACTCTTCAGAGCTAATGGCATTCAATCAACTAGACTAATATTATAAATGCGAATGTTTGTTTGTTACGCATTCACACCGTACCTACTCGACCGGGCATCTTGAAATTTCGCATACACGTTGACATAGCCCAGAGAATTAGCAAGCTGAAGTGGCAGTGGGCTGGCCATATCGCGCGAAGAACAGACAACCGCTGGGGTAAGCGTGTTCTTGAGTGGAGACCGCGACTCGGCAAACGTAGTGTAGGACGCCCTCCGACCAGGTGGGATGACGATTTGCGAAAGACTGCAGGCAGATGCTGGATGCGCCAAGCTGAAGACAGGGCGCTATGGCGCTCTTTGGGTGAGGGCTATGTCCAGCAGTGGACTATTATAGCCTGATGATGATGATGATGATGATGTTGTCAGGGGAACAGAACAGAAAAGGATGACGGGTAACTTTCATCCAGAAAAAGTACTGTTCCCGAAGGATACATTTATTTGACGATTTCTTAATTAACTTGAGCGAAGTCGCGGGCAAAGTTTAGTACGTAATACCTATTCTTGTAGAACAAGCAGGGGTGTACCTCTTACACCCACTTAGCCAGCTATATTTGAAGTCTATAACTGAGGTCTTATAATACCTTATTAGATATGCCCCCGACTGAGTATAATCAAGAATTTCCTAAAAGAAAAAAAAACCACTTTGCTTGACTCAAAGCATAAGCAGAAATATTTGCCTTGGTATATATAAAATAATATCAGCCCTGTATTATACTGTCCCACTGCTGGGCACGGGCCTCTTCTCAGTGTGAAAAGGGTTAGGCCATAGTCCACGGCGCTGGCCTAGTGCGGATTGGC